>CM053413.1:38298508-38395876 GCA_028644305.1 Xerus rutilus
CCATCCCCAAAAAGGATTTAGACAAGATGGTCTCAATTTAAGCCTTTGTATTGTGTTCAAATATATATTGAACACCTCCCATGTGTTAAGCACTGGTAGACATGCAAAGATGTTCAAGATCTGATCTGTGCCCTGGCTCAGGGTGGGAAAATAACATGAAGAGCAGACCTGTACATATCCCTAGAAGTCAGGAACAGAAGAGCCTTAAATATGTTGTTCATTGCTCTCTTGACCTTAAAAAAAAAAAAAAAGGCTTTTGCCAGGAGTGGTGGTGCATGCCTGTAATTCCAGTAACACAGGAGGCTGAGGCAAAAGAATGGCAAGGATTGAACCTGGGTTAAGCGGGTTCAATCCTCAGTACCAAAAAGTAAGTAAATAAATAAATAAATAGAAAAGCTCAGTGGAGAAGCATAGAATGGCAGTTTGTCTTACCTTCCATTCTTTAGTCAAGATCTTGTAGATCCCCACTTGGTTTACCCCACTTGAGATGTTACAGTCTGTTTCCAAAGCTCATTTCAATACCACGTTCCCACTGTTGTCATCACTACAAAGCACCTATGTTGTGATTTCTTTATATTTTTCATTAAATCCATTAGTTTCTTAGTGAAGTAAATTAATTTTAAAGGACATAATTACATTTTTATGGCTGAATATTGGCCAAATTATATAGTTATCTATTCATATACAAACATGTAACAACAAATCTCATCATTATGTATGACTATAACACACCAATAAAAATGTAGGGAAAAAAGAAGCCCAGCAAATACTGCCTAGTGTTAAATTCTGTCTTAATTCTTTTGCCTGCAGAATGCTTGAAGGTGGCAGTTTTTCCTCTCTTTGTCAAAATGAGGCCTTAGGGAAGTTTTAAGATTAACCAGCACCTACCTGAGAATTTCTTCATCATCAAATCAGAAAAAGTAAAAAATGACAGAAAAGGGAACAACATTCTTAGTATGCAAGCCATTGCTGCATGGTATAGTGTCAATGGATCTTAAATAAAATCTGCTCTTACAAGCTGGGCACAGTGGTGTATACCTGTAATCTTGCATCTCAGGAGGCCAACCTAAGAGAACTGGAAGTTCAAGGCCAGCCTCAGCAACTTAGTGAGACTCTGTCTCCAAATAAAAATTTAAAAGGACTAGAAATGTAGCTTTGTGGTAAAGTGCCCCTAGGTTTAATTTCTAGTACTGGGGGGGAAAAACTGCTCTTGTATCACCAGAGACACCTGCCCACACAGGGTACACTGTCCTGATGCCCACAGAGCTATAGTAGGCACAGAACCTATTTTGCAGTTGTAGGCTCTGTCCTCTAGGGTAGCAAACTAAAACCAGGTATTGACTTGAAGCACCACATGAAAGGGCCAGGTTGCTTAGACAGTTCTAGATGTCAAACACAAACCTTAGTTTGATATCAAAAATCAATAGCATGGGGGCTGGGATTGTAGCTCAGCGGTAGAGCGCTTGCCTTGCATGCGTGAGGCCCTGGGTTCGATCCTCAGCACCACATACAAAGCAATAAAATAAAAGACATTGTGTCCATCTACAACTAAAAAAATATTAAAAAAAAAAAAAAAAAAAAAAAAAAATCAATAGCATGGATTTATATGACTGCCTTCCCTCCCCTTGCTTCAGGATTGTGCTTCGAGGGCAAGAGATAGTCAACTCTGTGGTTCCCAAATCAAATGGCATCTTTGACTTCCAGAAAGCCTACGAATTATCTGAAGAGGAGGTAAGGTTGCCATCTTATCTTTCTGTGTCATTGTCCCAGAAAGATATGCTGATGTCACCCTTTGAGATCACCACTAAAGATGCCACATTGGGCCACTGGACCTGGAGTCTAAATACCTATGACTCTGTGATTTGAAGACCTGCCAAAATTTCTAATGGCACTGGACCAAGGACTGT
This sequence comes from Xerus rutilus, assembly GCA_028644305.1. Classification (NCBI taxonomy): domain Eukaryota; kingdom Metazoa; phylum Chordata; class Mammalia; order Rodentia; family Sciuridae; genus Xerus; species Xerus rutilus. Next base: position 38,300,416 of record CM053413.1, read on the forward strand.
GCTCAACAGTTCTGTTGGGTGACTTCAGACATTTCATCTTCCCTCTTTGTTCCTGAATTTGCTTATCACAAAAATGACAACATATACCAGGCATCTTCTAATCCTCAAACTAACTGTTTTCTTCTTACAGGCTCTGGATGTCAGTGACCACTTTCCAGTTGAATTTAAACTGCAGTCTTCAAGAGCCTTCATGAACAGCAAAAAATCTGTTGCTCCAAAGAGAAAAAAGAAGACCAATCGCTCCTAAATACAAAGGCACCATTTTATTAACCATTTCTTGCCTCTAAATTAAATGGTTCTAACAGGTATTAACTGCTCCCTGCACACACTAGAAATATGACTGGTCCAGCTGCTTTTATTTTCCACTCGAGTTAATCTTCTGCCACCCCTTCTGGCTTATACCTCCCAGGAACTGTCCTAAAGGCAACTTTGGTCTTTGTGATGCAAAAGCTCCCAGAGATAGAGCCCCACCCATTGTCTCTGGTCCCTACTCAACCCTGCTCTGCAGGAGGCTGCAGGAGGATGAGACAGCTTTCAGTCCTCAGGAGGGATCCAAATCCTAGGAAATGAGCAGAAATGACAAGGCCCCAACTGCACCCCATTACTTGGACAATTAACTGGCTTAAGACTGCACCTTCAGTCTGAGGTCAGGCCACCATCACAGGAATGGATAAGGCCACTCTCACTTGTTCTTCTTACCTCCAAACTGACCTCCTTCAAGTCAGCCAGTGCAGTAAGCTCCAGTGTCATCCTCTGATGTACCATTCAGACCACAATTCATCCTCATTCTTATCCCCTGCCTATAATCCTTCAGGGGCTCTCATCACAATGAGCTCTGTCTTTGGACACCATAAAGGTCTCTATTAGCTGACATCTGACATCATCTTGCACCGGTGCTCCAGCAAGGACAGCCCTTCCTTGCCCATGCTCTCCCTCCCTCCAGGCCTCCTATCCTGTGTGCCCTGTCCTGCCACAGAGACCAGATTAAGGGCCCTTGACCCACATCCTATGCCTCCATTGCAACATTTACCACATTGTACTTGTCACCAAGGCAATACTAGAGCTCCTTGGGGATCCTGGTGACAAGGCTCTGTTGGCTGGCTGGAACTTTTATTTTTTCTGCAACATGGATCCACTTTGCCTGTACCAACATGCCCATTTTTACCCAGCACATTGGCACACGCCTGTAATCCCAGCAGCTCAGGAGGCTAAGGCAGGAGGATTGCAAATTCAGGGCCAGCCTCAGCAAAAGCGAGGTGCTAAGCAACTCAGTGAGACTCTGTCTCTAAATAAAATACAAAATAGGGCTGGGGATGTAGCTCAGTGGTTGAGTGCCCCTGAGTTCAATCCCTGGTACCAGAGAGAGAGAGAAGATAACCATTTTTATGTTTTGCTTTGTTTTTGTTGATATTATGTCTTTGTTCAAGTAGTACATGACCATGACTAAGTATGCACGCAGTGCCAAAGCAGCCGCAGCAGTAAAAAGAAATGTCACGTGGCCACCCATTCCCTAGTTTTCCATCTCACAAGAAGCCCCTCTGACCAACTTATGTGCTCTTCCTGAGGGTGTCTATGCAAAAATGGGCAACATATGCAATTAAAGTAAATAAATAAAGTGTGGCATTACCATATGAGTTCAGCTCCTTGATTTTGCCTCTTAACGGCAGGCTCAGTGTAACTGATGTAAGAAAAAAGAGACCATAGGCCTGTGTGTTTGCTTTCTGTCACTATGACAGAAAGTTGAGATAAATCATAGGAAAAGGAGTAAAGGTTCATCTTGCCTCACAGTTTCAGGGGTTTCGGTCCACAGCCAGTTGGCTCCGTTACTCTGGGACCTGCAGTGTGGCAAAACCTCGTGGAGTACACAGTGTCCCAAGACTCTCACCTCAGGGCAGCCAGCCGCAGAGAGACAGGAAAGGGTTGGGTCCCAGCATCCCTTTCGCGGGCACGCCCCGCCCCGTGACCCAACTTCCTCCTTCCGGGCCCCACCGTTTAAAGATCCCACATCCTCCCAATAGCGCAACACTCCGGATCCAAACTACAGCAGCCTGATATCTGAAATTATGTAACATCTAACTGAGGGAATAAAATCCAAAGGACCTGATTAAAAGAAACCATCTTCCCCAGACGTCCAGTTAACCTCAACAATCTCAGCAAGGCTGCTAACCAAAGGATGGTATCCTTTTCTGAGGCACGGACACCATCCTAGGAGACTTTCCAATCTCCAAGGCCCAAAATGGTCAAGCAAGCAGTTCACAAATGAGTTTATCCTGAAGTGAGGGCATCATTCTTTTGCCATGAAGCACGGAAAGTTTTGACCGCTGGCACAACTGGGCAAGGGCCATGGTCATGGGCTCCAGATTCTGCTCAGTGGGGAGGCAAGGACAAGGTGGAACAGGCACCTTATGGCTAAGCAGGGGATTAGCCACAGATCTGACCTGGAGTCAGGAAATACTGACACCCTGCAGCTTCCTTCCCAGCAAGATGTGCCCCTCTTCTTGCCCAACAGCAGGACATAAAGCCACAGGCACCTGCCAGCTGTTATTCTGTCAAACTTTGCCAGACTAGAGGCACAGAACAGGACCTGTACTCATTGCCCACTACCTAATGCAGCTACAAACCGCCCATACATTTGGGTCACCTGGCCTAAGCAGGGCAAGGAGTTCCAGTGGTTTTCAGGAAGGGATATGTACCCTGGTCAAACTCATCCTCTCAGCCTTGACTTTATCTAAAGGGTCTGAAACTTTGCATACCAGAATCCCAGAGAACCAGTTACCATGCCAATTTGCAGGCTGTAAGTGCCAGAGTCTCTCTTAGCAGACTGGGAAGAATCCAGGAACCTGCATATTTTGGTTTGGTTTGGTTTGTTTGTTGCAGTACTGAGGATTGAGCCCAGGGGCACTTACCACTGAGTATATCCCCAGTCCATTTTTTAATTATCATTATTATTTTTATTTTAAGACAGGGTCTTGCTAAGTTGCCAAGTGAGGTTGGTTTCTAACTTGCAAATCCCCTGCCTCAGCATCCTGGGATTATAGGTTATGCTACTGCTACTGGCCAGGAACCTGCATTTTTAACAGGTACCACCCCTGCTTGCACCCAAATATACTAAAGGCAGGAACTCTGAGGACTAGATTTTGAAATTCCTCTACTAGCCCCCCTTAGAAGAGGCGTAGCCTGGTCACTTCAGGGACATATTCTATACTGCCTTCTAGCTGTGCGACCCTAAGCAGGTAGGTCACTTCCCGTTTCTAAATGTGCAAAATGGGGATGAGAAGAGAATCAAGCTCACAGGTGAAGTTTAAATCTGGTGATGGACATTGAGTATGGGCCTGACACTTAGTAAGTCCTTGATAAATGGAAGTTATATTTTTATCAGAACTTGTTCTGTCACAGTAGACAGCTGTATGTCTTTGGGTTCATGTTGCTCTCATTTAATTATTCAGAATGAATTTTTGCCATGGAAGGAAACCTGATAAGTTTCTGTTGCTTTATCATTCACCACAGTAGGTATTTTGGCAAGTGAGCCTTGAGAAATGAAGACTCCCCTACTTCTAGTCCTTGTTGTGTCCTCTTCTTCAGCAACATCCCTTTCCTGCCTCACACAAAGAGACCTTCCCTCAGTGACTTTCACCCTGTCCCTGTTGTGGGGGCCAGGAGGTGGGGGTGCGAGGAAGGTTTCTCCAGTTTAGCAACCCTGATTCATGGTAGCAGAATGCAAGTATAAAGGGCAGTTGCCACACCAGGAAAGGATGACAAACTTGGAGGCCAAAGCCCTCATCCCTCCAGAACAAGAAAAGGCACTGGGCCCAGGCAGGTGTGGGTGGAAATGAGATCCACTAAGAGAGGCTTACACCTTCATCTTCTGCCAAGTCTCCTAATGATCCCAAAAGAGTCAGCATTCTGAATAATCCCCCAAGTCTCCCTGAATGATCCTGAAGGAGCCAGCTAACCCACAGGACCCTGGCACTAATGACTTCAAGATTCAGGAGTCAGGGGCTGGGGAGATAGCTCAGTTTGTACAGTGCTTGCCTCTTATGCAGAAGGCCCTGGGTTCAGTCACCAGCACCACAAAAAATAAAAGAAAAAATAAAAAAATTTAGGAGTCAGGGAAGCTACCGAGATAAAATCAAACAAAGGAAATGTAAGGAGGCAAGGGTATATGTGTGCAACATGCACACATGCACACACACACACAAATTTCCCACGGATTCTCTTGCCTAGTACATATTCACCAGCTTGCTCAGCTTCTGCCAGGGTGATTAAGCCCATGTTCCTGCCTCACATGAGTTCTCCGATGGCAGGAGGAAGGATGTATTCATCATTTGCAAAAACTTCCGTTGCCCCTCTATTCTCTAGAAAACGCTTTACTTTCCCCATCAAGTACCCTGGAAACTTGGTTTTATTTTTCTGAATCTCTGCTTTGAGATTCCTGCTTGTTTTGAGATCTGCTCATCAATTCACAGAGGTTAGAGTGGAAAAGAGGACAAAAATAGCAAATAATAGCTGACATTTGCAAAGCCTCCTCTGTTCTAGGCCGTGTTCTAAGAAGGCATGCCTACACTACCTCACTGAATTCCAATCCTAGCACTAAAAGATGGGGTTTGATATCATTCAAACTCTATAGATGAGGAAATTGAGGCTCAGAGAAGTAAAACAGCTTGCCCAAGGTCACACAACTAGAGTAGAGGAAGCCAGGACTGACTCACCCATTAGGCAAGATAGGAATGGTGCCTGGGGCCAACAGTGATTTTAGGAGCCACAGAAATGATAAACTTTTAGTTGAAGAACAAATAATGTAGTATTAATATTTTTAATATTTTTCTTTGTACCAGACATCATTATACAATATAATTTTAAAATAATTTTGATGGAGGAAGTTACCTGAAAGGAAAAGTACCGGAGACCCACAAAGTCATACTGAGGTACTGATGAAGCCAGAATTCAAATTCAGTTTTGTCTGCCTCCAAAGTTCATGCTCCCACAAGTCTAGTCTAACTTCATTTTACAAGTAAGGAAATTGAAGTCCAAAGTCCAAAGCCACACAGCAAAAGGGTGGCACCGAGTTAGGCAGACTATGTAGGCTGATAGCACCACCTGGTGGCCTTTCAAGGAACTTCCTCTTAGTCCCAAGGGAAATCTAGGACTAGAAGTCTCAGGTCTAGATAACTGCAGGAAGCAGCCAGGAGCTGGCCTGCTCTAGGGCTCCACACTCAGCAGTGGGAACCAGGCTAGCAAGCTCTCTAAACTGTCATGGGTATTCATACATCACACACCCCACCCCTTTCTCAGGATAAGTTAACCCCCAGACTTAAAACTGTAAAATGCTTAACTTAGCTCTGTCCAATATTGACACTCTGTGAGCCAATATGCAACTTGAAATCTTCTAGCAGACACATAGGGGAAGTTAGACTTAAATATACTTTATAAATTTAACTCAGGGTACATCAAACTGCAGCCTGTGGATCAAAGGTAACCCACCATCTGTTTTGTTTTTTTTTTTCAAATAAAGTTTTTAACGGGAATACAGCCATGTCCACTTTGTTTTATATTGTCTATGGCTGCTTGTACATTGCAACAGCATTTTTGAATAGTTGGGCTTTTGGACCAAGTGGGGATAGAGGCAGGTACCACAATGCCCTGATTAAACAAGGTGTTCCTACCCATAAGCATTTTGGTTTTGCAAAGAGCTATGCACAGAGATGACTATCTGGGGTCACTGTATAACCAAGGCCTCCCCCATCCCTACAGGGATTGAACTCAGGGGCACTCCACCCCTGGGCAACACCCTCAGCTTTTTAAGTTTTTTATTTTGAGACAGGGTCTCACTAAGTTGACCAGGCTAGCCTTGAACTTTCAATCCTCTTGCCTCAGCATCATGAGTAGCTTGGATTATAAGAGTGTGCCACCATACTTAGCTATGCCCTGAGGCCTTTTAAACCATGAGATGCTATGAGAATCAACACCCAATGAACCTCCATGGACCCCTACATGGTCTGAGATTCTGCAAAAAAAAAAAAAAAAAAAAAAAAAAAACACGAAGAAAAAGAGGAAGGACCATCAAGATGGCAACCAAGTAACCAAGGCTTAGCTGAATTGTGTTCCTCCAAAAAAGTTGTTGAAGTCCTAACCACCAGTACCTCAGAATGTGACCTAATTTGGAAACAGGATCATTGCACATGTGATTAGTAAAAAGATCATACAGGAGTAGGGCAGGCCCTAATCCAACATAGCAGATGTCCTTATAAGACAGTCATGTGAAGACAGACCACAGACAGACCGTTATGTGATAGTGAAGGGTTCAGAGTGATAGAGCTGCAAGCCAAGGAACACTGAAAATTGCCAGCAGACCACCAGAGGCTAGAGATGCAAGGAAGGATCCCCTACAGGTTTTAGAGGGAGCACAGCCCTGCTGACACCTTGATTTTGGGATCTCCAGTTCCAGAACTGCGATATAATCAATTTTTGTTGTTTTAAGACAGCCAGGTTGCAGTAGCCTGAGGAAACTAATTCAGGAGGAGACTGAATTTAGGAGTAGCTGTGCCTCAGATCCATCCTCAGGGAAGTCATCAGGCTCAGTGACAGAGATGGGCTAGATGTTTGGGAATCTTTTCTCCTCTTCTTCCTGGGCACTCAGTGTTATGGTTTGGATTAATCTATTTGATGGATTCATAGTTTGAGTGAAGGAGGAGTCACATAGTTGGAGGAAGTTGGCTACTGGGGGTGTATCCTTGGGGACTATAATTTGTCCCCCACTCCTTTTTTTCTCCTCCTCCTCTTTTCTCTTTCTCTCTCTCTCTGTCCTCTCCTCTCTCTCCTTTCCTGCTGCCATGTGCTGAGAGGCTTTCCTCCACCATTCCCTTCCACCATAGTGTTTGTGTCTTGGAGCCAGCTGACCATGCACTAAAACCTCTGAAACTATGACCCAAAATAAACCTTTCCTCCTTCAAGTTGTTTTTCTCAGGTATTTGTCACAGGGACAAAAAGCTGACTGAAACATAGTTATAGGACCAATCCAGGCTTCTCCCAGCTGGAAGTCATGTGACTTGTTCTCACCAATAGAATGTGAGAAGACATGGCATCTGTCAGTTCCAGGATAAGGCTAAGGTGGTTAATAGTGCGTGTCCCTCCACTTCATGTTTCTTTTCCCTCAGTTGGATGTGGAGGACTCTAGGAAGGACTCGGGCCCTAGGCAATGGTCAGGCCAGCAGATGATGGAATTGTCTCTCCTAGATCAGCATCCGGAAGGTTGTCCACTGAACATCAAATTGGACTATGGTGTAAGAAATACATCTTTATTGGTTTTAGCAACTGGGATTTAGGAGATTTTTGTTACAGCAGTGAGGCTATAACAACCTGACTAATGCAGGCTCTTGGATGTGAGAGAAGCAGTAAGAAGAAATGAAAATTACTTCTTCACTAAACTGGGGGATACACTGGGATCAAGCAACTCTGCTATGGATCTCTTCAACAGAATGTAGAGAAATTAAAAGCAGGGAGCTATTCATACACACATCCCCCTTAGCACCTTAAGGACTTAGTGAGTCCCTTCTCACCCAGGTGTGCTGATGGAGCACATTGAAATTCTGTTGTTTCCCCAAGAAATGAGCACCAGTGCCCATGCCTTATTGATGATGGTAGGGTAGGGGCAGGTCTTCAAGGAGTAGAGGTCTGTGAGCACAGACAAGAACCTGCAGAGTGGGTCACCTGTACATCCCAGAAGTACATCTGCATTAGAGGCACACTCATGCCTATCCATACCTAGTCAAGGAGGCAGGGCTGAGCAAAACGCAGAGTGAAGGGCAGAGTTGGCTGGCAGCATGTCCCCTTAAGGATCCAGATGGATCAAGGAGAAAGGAAAGGTTCAGCTGAGGGCCCTTCCCCAGCCAAGTTTACATGAGCTGGTCTGTTCGCCGTGGAAAATTGAAGATGCTACTTTTGAGGTAAAACGCCTTTGCGATGGGCTGGGTCTTGGCATACGTTGGTGTCCTGAAGTTCTTCATGGCATCCCCTGGAACACAGCAGAGGCCTAGGTGACCAGGGGTCACCACCTTCCTGCCAGCACCACCCTACTCAAAGGGCTGGGGGCCAGCAGAGATATACTGCAGCAACTGGTAAACTGGTAAACTAGGGAAATACTTCTGTCACTTAGGAATAGTCAATGCCTCCTGGCTCCTACCCCAGGCCTCCCTATGATCCAATAACTAAAGGCTAATACCTGGGATAGCATGGAAATCCCAAGATCCTGCTTTGGCATCATGACCAGGATTTTCCCTGATGGGTAACACTGATGTCATTCCAATTGTTATCTATTTGGACCCCTCTCCTCTCTCCAACACGTCATCACATTTCTCCCATTATCATTATTCTACCCACTTATCCTGGTACTCCATAGTAAGATCTCCAGGGTCTGGTCCAAGACCACATTGGCTCCCAAATGCCTGTAAGCTGTAAATCCTGCCTATTGAATCAATAATAATAATACCAGCTAACCTCTACTCAGCACTTACTATGTGCCAGGCACTAAACGGTCACTTTATATGTATAAAAGGGCATTTGTGGCTGACCCCAGGCAATGCCTTCAACTCCTCTTCCCTATGTCTGTTTGCATGCACTGGGTTGATGTAGTCCCTATGTATGGTGGGAAGGGGAAGAGTAGTCAGCAGGTATGTCATCTGTTCCCCAACTCATCCCTGAACTGGATTTGGTTTTGGGGTATAAGGCCAGAGGCTTACAGAGTGATCCAGTAATTCTGGCAGCAACTGCAGACTTAAGCAGAACCACCACGGAGGAAAACAGTCTCCCTGTCTCTGCCTAGAACCTGACACTGCCTTAGTACCCAAGGAACATTCAGGATCAGCCCTTCTGGTGTGGGTATTGGCACTCCAGTGATTGGGTTGTTGGGATGCCCAGTTACATTTGAAATGCAAATAGCCAGTGACTAGGCAGGCTGAGGCAGGAGAATCACAAATTTGAGGCCAGCCTCAGGAACTTAGCAAGACACTGTCTGAAAATAAAAAATAAAGAAGGGCTGGGGATGTGGCTCAGTGGCAGAGCCTCACTAAATTCAATCCCCAGTATCAAAAAAAAAAGAAAGACATGCAGATGAACATGACTCAATTTTTATTACAAGTGTCATGCAGTATTTAGGATATACTTGCACTAAAAAAGGTTCAGCTATCTGAAATTCAGATGAGACCAGGCGTTCTGCATTTTTATTGGCTATATCTTGTGACATTTGACTGGCAATTGGCTTCATAGGCTGTGAATATGGACCCAGGGACTAGAACAGAAGAGGACCTAAACAGATTTACTCTGTGAATGCAGGCAGTCAGTTCCTTCCTCCAGGAGTCCTGTTCAGCACATCCTATCCAGAACTCAGTTCCCATGTCCTCTCCCCAGAAAACCGTCTACCAGGGCAGTGCCCTTAGCCACAATTCCTTTATCCTCAGTTAACTTCTCTTAATGGCCTTAGACACTCGCAAGTGTGGTCTCCAAACCAGCAGCAGCAGCATCTAAGAGCTCGTTAGAAATGCAGAATCTTCTTCCATAGCATCTTCAACCCCCTTACTGGATCAGAACCTGCCTTTTAACAAGACCTCACTGATTCTCGTGCACAGTAAAGATTGAAAAGTGCTGCTTTGGGGCTGGGGTTATGGCGCAGTGGTAGCGTGCTCGCCTAGCACGCGGGAGGCACTGGGTTCGATCCTCAGCACCACATAAAAATTTAAAAAAATAAAGATATTCTGTCCACCTACAACTAAAAAATAAATATTTAAAAAAAAAAAAAAAAGAAAAGTGCTGCTTTGCAGAGTAGACCACACTGCCTGACCTACATTGTATATCTGTTTGTGGCCTGCCTCCTGTGAGTGCAGGGACTGGTCTATCTTGCTCTCTGGTATATTCCCAGGGACAAAAGTTCCTGACATACTCAATAAACATGTGTTGAATGAAAGAATGAATGAAACAGAAGTCAAACCAAAGTCTCCTAATTTCAAAATGAGTCACTCTTCAGAGCTAGGGGGCTTTTTTTGTTTTTTGTTTGTTTGTTTGTTTGTTTGTTTTATACCAGAGATTGAGCCCAAGGAACTTAATTACTGAGCCACATCCCAGTCCTTTTTTTTTTTTTCCATCCAGTCCTTTTTAATATTTTATTTAGAGACAGGGTCTTGCTGAGTTGCTTAAGTCCTCACTAAATTGTAAATTGCTGAGACCGGCTTTGAACTTGTGATCCTCCTGCCTCAACCTCCGAAGTCACTGGGAAAGAGCTAGTTTTGGGGCAGAGCTGGCATTCAGTATTTCCAACTCTTCCTCTACAGTATGTCCCAAATGAAGGATCACATATTGATCCCACCACACAGGGGTTTTTTGAGGATAATTCCTATTCCAGGTGCTCTCTCCTACCCTGCCCCATTTTTCCAAAAACTCCGTGACATAGGAAGGTAGATACTAGCTTATTCCTACTTTACTAATGTGGGAACTGAGGCCCAGAGAAGTTAAGGTTCTTGCTGAAGATCACACAACTCAAAGAGGTAGAACTGGGATTTAAACTCAGATCCCCTGATTCCAAATGAAGTTCTCATTCTCTAGTCCATGTTCATTCATTTGTTCATTCATCACATAGTTACTGAGGACCAGTCCACAAGTTTGGGAGCTGAGGGAGCATTCATAAAGTTAACTAAGAAGTCTTGGAACTCAAAGGCCTCTCCAGACCAGAAGGACAAGGAATGGTGGTATGGTTGGTCTGGTGTTTCTGTAGATTCAAAAAGTTGCAGAAGCACAAAGGTGAGCTCAACCAATCTGCCTGGACTCTCGGAAGACTCCTCAGAGGAGGTGATGTGAAATCTGGTCAGGCAGAGGGAGGGGTGGGAGGAACATTCCAGGTGGGGAGGCCAGGATGTGCACACATGCACATGAGAAGGCAGAGGTGGTGAGCCAGTTCAATGTGCCCAGAGAGAAGGGTGATAAAAGATGAGGCTGGGGAAGGAGGCTAGGCCTCCCTGCCAAAGGCCTGAAATGGCAAGAGAGTAGTGCTCTTACCCACATGCCAGCCATACTCCCAGGATGACAGGATCGGGTACCGGAACTTCTCCTCTGGTTTCTGCTTATACCGCTCCTGGAGGTACCGGGCCCGGCCTTGGCCATCGTAGGAGATACCTTCGAAGAGCAGCTTCAGGGTGTTTGAGGGGACCTGCCTCATCGTTAAGTCCTCTGGCCTGCTGTGGCCCTCAGTGGCTCCTCTGGCCTTCTTTATTCTGATTCCCTTGGGTGGAGGGACCTGGACACCCACTGCCCTGGACAACTGGTTCTGGATCCCCTGGACCTGTGAATGTCCCACCTGCTCCTCCTTGCTGACAAGGGAGCTGGTGGCAGGTACCCGGCTCGCTACCAGGGCTGACCTGAAGGGGGCCTGATGGGGCTGCTTCTTGGCCCTGGTTCCCTCCTTCAGGAACTTGTGGCCATAGCGGATATTCCAGGAAACCCGGGCGGCCGTCTCCTTTTGGATGCGCTCTTGCCAGCAGGCCTGGGTCTGGGAGGTTAACGGTTCCCCCATGGCTGGGGAGGGCCAGGGAGGAAAGAAAGAAAGATTCTTCCCATAGCTCTGTGGCCTGTGTTTGGGTGGCTGGTGTCTGTCTCCAAGGAAACGTGCAGCCAATGAGGGCTGGGTTGACAAGGCCCCATTGGAGAGGAGGGGTTGGTCTGGTGAGGGGACTCTCTGGCCACCCACAGGCAGAAGCACAGAGCAAGGTGGAAAAAAGGAGCAGAGCCTGGCCTCACACCCGCACCCCAGGGTGTCTGGCAAGGAGCCTTGTTCTTCCTCAGAGGGTCTCAGGCCCAGGCCTTCACCCTGATGCCCAGAGAGTTCTCAGGTGGTAGATGGGGAGCCAGGGCTTCCATTCTACACAGCAAACCTTGATGTACACCTACTATGCAGCAGGCACCCAAAGGAAGCCCAAATGCCACCTGTAAGAAGCTTCTGGGAACATGGCAACTCTGCAACTCAGCGCCTGACAGTTCTGCCACTTGCTAGCCCAGTGGACTCAGTATACAGGAGAACGATAGTGGGGACTTCCCTTGGTATTGGGAGAATATTTGACAGTGTTATAAAAGTCTTCATCAATATTGATTGCAGTTTAACAAGCACCCATTGGGTACCAGTTGCCTTCAACCATCACTTTGTTGCTAGGGCGACCATGGCTCCTTCCAGACAGGGAAATGGACATGCAGAGAAGTGCTATGACGTCCCAGGACCCGCTGCTGGTGTGTGGAGGGAGTCACCCATTCTGTTCCAGGCCCCGGGCTAAGGCTTCATTGCTTTGTCTCAATCTTAGAGTGATTTGCAAATGGATTAACTTCACTTTTCCCGATGAAGAAAACTGAGGCTCAACAATATTAAGTGGTTGCATTGGGATCAACTTCAAAACCCATGCCTATATATTTTTTTTTTTTAAATTTTTTCTTAGTTGTAGATGGACACAATGTCTTTATTTTATTGCTTTGTATGTGGTGCTGAGGATCGAACGCAGGGCCTCACGCATGTGAGGCAAGCGTTCTACTGCTGAGCCACAATCCCAGCCCCCCCCATGCCTATATGTTATAGACACAAAACTCCCAGGGACAGTGACAAGCACAGAGGGCACAGGCAGGGTGGAGCTGAGGAGGACTCACCAAATGCCTGGCAGCACCCTAAAGTCAGCCTTTGGATTCTCACACCCTCTCTCTCCCAGACCAATGCCTTTCTGGTGAGCACCAGTGAGAAGGAGGCTACCCACAATGCTCCAGGACCACTATCTTTCCACTCTGATGGGTGTGCTATCATTTATCCCTTTGACAAACATTCATTTGCTCTCAACTCTGCAGGGCACTGAGTCAGATTCAAAAGGTAGATAAGGAGAGACAGCAGGGCACGGTGGTGCACACCTGTAATCCCAGCATTTTGGGAGGCTGAGACAGTAGGATTGCGAGTTCAAAGCCAGCCTCAGTAATGGTAAGGCGCTAAGCAACCCTGTCTCTACATAAAACACAAAATAAGGCTGAGGATGTGGCCCAGCCTTATTACCCCTGAGTTCAATCCCCTGTACCAAAAAAAAGGAGAGACAGAAAGGTTTCACAGTTCAGAAGGAGGGACAGAGTCATTAACAAGGTGTAGGGGAGGGTGGGAGGGAGGAAGGCTTCCTGGAGGAGGTGATCTTTGACATAGACCTGAACTGTGAACCTGAGTTAGCTAGGTAGAGTAAGGGAGGAAAGACTGGATGTGTGGAGAAATGCTATGATGTCCCAGGGCTACTACTGGCGTGTGCAGGGAGTCACCCATTCTGCAACTCACAATTGCAGATTGCCCCTGTGGTGAGATGGCTGGGAGGGAGATTGGGAAATCTGGAAAGATTAAGCATAGACTAAATGCGACTTAGTTGAGCACCCACAGTGGTCACTGACTTGACCGCTAGAGTCCAGGCTTTCTGCCCAGGGTACACATTCTACTCCTTTCCTGAGAGCCTACTCTCTGCAAGGAGATATGGTAAACAAAATGCCCTGCCCCACAGAGCTTGTGCTTCCAGGCCCTATCTGGCCCAGTACCTTATCTATCTTCAGGGCGTGTCTAGGGGGTAGTGCCTAGCACGTAGTAGGTGCTCAGAATGTGCTCAAGGAAATGATGAACAGGCACACTTCACACTGGCCCCATTGCAGGGGCAGGTGGGGTGAGGGATGGAGGGAAGAATCAGGACTTAAAGAGCCGAAGGTGGCAGGACTCTGGGGTCAAACTTTCATGGGGGTGGGGGTATTATGATCCTAGAACTCCAGGAAGCCTCTCCACTCTGTGCCAGTGTGTTCTTGTATATTCATCCAACAAAATTCATTTGTTCTTGACCCTGTGCCAGGCACTGAGCTAAAGGTATATGAAGACAGGCAGAGCACAGGCTGCCCCCACCCCTGGACTGGTAAATCTGGGTGTCCCAAATGCAGAGAGGTAAAGGCAGTGCCTCCTTCATGGGGCTTCAGAGACCCCATGCTTTTCCCACTTCCCTCAGGCAGTCTAAGGTGAACCTTGCTGGTCACTGAGGCCAGAATAACCCTGGTACACATGGTGGACAACTCCCGCAAAGGGTAGGGGACTGGAGAAGGTGTAGAAAAGTGTCTTCAAAGTGCTGCCTTCTGATGGGACCAAGGACAACAGATGGCCTACTGGGAGAATTGCTTTTGAATTCTGTTCCCTGAGTCTGAGAGCAGTGTAAATTTCATGGCCTCTTTTCTAAATTAAGGTGTGACCATTAATTACTACCTATGTGACCTCGGGTAAGTCACTCAACCTGAGTCTTAGTATTCTTCTCTATTAAAAAAAATATGGTCTGGGATTGTAGCTCAGCGGTAGAGCGCTTGCCTCGCATGCGTGAGGCCCTGGGTTCGATCCTCAGCACCACATAAAAAGCAATAAAATAAAGACATTGTGTCCATCTACAACTAAAAAAATATTTAAAAAATATATATATATATGTGTGTATGTGTGTGTGTATTTATATATATATATATAAAATGAGTCTCAGAGCCTACCCTTAGTGTTAGTTGTCATAATTTTCTTACTTGGGAAAATTAACTTGTGAAGGTCTGTCTCAGGCCTAGTCCTGTATTAAGGGGAAAGGGTGGCTGAAACTCTAAAAGGACAAGGGTTGTGGGCTGGGGCTTTCCCAGGTGCATCTGACTCAGCATCTGACTATTGTGGCTACTTCCCCAGGCCACCGACATCCCAGCTCACAGAGTCCTGTGGTTGGCCCATCCTAATCATTCCCACTGATGAACAATTATAGTCATCTTACACCAATAACATTTTGTGAGCCCTCCTCATGCATTGGACACTGAGATGTGCTCTCTATACAGATTTTGTTGTTTAATGTTCAGAACATTCTATGGGGTGAGTCCCACCACCTCATTTCATTGGAAAGAAAACCGAGGCACAGTTTTCTATGAGGGTAGTGACCTGCCTAAGGTCATGGCAGAGCCAGGATGGGAACCCCATGGCCTGTATTCAAAACCGCTGTGCTAAATAGCTTCCCCGCCAGCCACCTTTCCCCTCAATGGGGCACCCCTTCCACTCCACTTTGGGATCACTCAGGCAGCCCCTTTCCTGGCAGTTCTGGATTGAGGGTTTGCCCAGGTCAGCTGGGGGGCCAAGGCTTCCTTCTCCTCTGAGAACACCCTGCCAGAGTTCAGCACCAGCTTTGCCCTAAGACTGTCCACTGCCTAGAAGCAAGGGCAGCTCCAAGCCAGAGGGAGGTGTCCTGGTGCCTTGGGAAAGCAGTGGTCAGGGCAGAAGGGAAAGAGTGGGCAATAAAAGGCCTGCAATCTTTGTCCTGGGAAGATAAGCAAGTCCAAAGCTTGAAATGCCCTGGGATATGTGTCCCAAGTCAGGCTCATAAATTCCCCGTCTCCTGCCTGCCTTTGAGAATGCTTGTTTGAGGAAAAAAGAGTATGAGGGATGGGTCCCCCTAAATACCGCACACATGAGCTGTCCCCGTGGGTTTGGGGACTCAGACCAGGCCATAAAGCACAGAAGGATTCTTTTGTTTTGGAGAAAAAAAAATTCCTCCCACCATGTGTATGGGCAGCATCCTTAGGACAAAGCCAGAGAAGAAAAATTGAATCCAGACAAGCCTGGGACCTTTATTCCCTCCAATGTGGTATTTATGAGAAGATGACAATGATGACATTAAAAAAAAAAAAGGTATATTTCTGAGAAAATTTTCATTAGTGAAATAATCTGATTACACATCACACACTCCTACTTCCCACCAAGCTATAGAGATTTGAAAAGACTCCATTCCCTTTCTGACCCTACTGGATGAGATGAGGCCAAGTATCAAGGTTACAAAACATCACAATTAATGATCTTCCTTATTTTTTTTTTTTAGTTGTTGATGGACCTTTATTTTTTATTTATTTATATGTGGTGCTGAGGATCGAACCCAGTGCCTCACGCATGCTAGGCAAGCGCTCTACCACTGAGTCACCACCCCAGCCCCTGATCTTCCTTATTTTAAAGACAAACTTGAGCCAGGCTTGGTGGTACAACACAGGTGGCTGAGACAGGAGGATCACAAGTTTGAAAGCCTAGGCAACTTAGTGAGACTGACTCAAAATAAAAAAATTAAAAGGGCTGAGGATGTAGCTCGGTAGTAGAGTATTCCTGAGTTCAATTCCTAATACCAAAAATAAATGATAAGCCAGGCGTGGTGGCTCACGCTTGTAATCTCAGCACTTTGGGAGGCTGAGACAGGAGAATCGCGAGTTCAAAGCCAGCCTCAGCAATAACAAGGCACTAAGCAACTCAGTGAGACCCTGTCTCTACATAAAACACGAAATAGGGCTGGGGATGTGGCTCAGTGGTCGAGTACCCCTGAGTTCAATCCCCAGTACCCAAAAAAAAAAAAAAAAAAAAAAATGATAAATACAACCTTGAGGACTTGGCAAGGATTGAGCACTCATTTTGCGATCAATCTTTATTCTAATTTTCAAGACTGAGAACAATTTTCAAGGGAAATTGAATCCCTATGAACACCAAACTCATCAGAATGTGGCTTCCAGGGCCCCTTTGAAGTCCTACTACTCGACCTGTGGTCAAGGCCCCATGTGTTTACAAGTGCATTAGAAGCAAAGACATGGTAATAAAACATTTCCTTCCTGGCAGCAGTTGGTAGGGGCTGCCTCGGGTCTCAAAGTGAACTCAAAGAGGTGGGCATTCATGCATGGCAGGCAGGGCCTCTCCTATGTGAACTGATCTCTGCAAAGCAACTGCCAGTTGCTATCTGCTTAACCTCCACCAGATGCTGAAGAGTGACAGTCCTGTCAGCTCCTGCTAGGAATGAGGCAAAGTCAACTAGTGCAAGTGGGAAAGGACCTGGCACCTGGCCTGTCCAGGGATCAAGTTTCAAAGTTTTCAAGGTGTTTGCACAAACAGCAGGTTTCCATGGCAGCCAAGCCAGGTGCAGATAAGGGTCGCCCTCTGGTTCTAGCCATTGACCAATGAAGAGGTGTGCAGATCTCTACCCTGAGATGTCTTTGTTGTAATTTTTACAGTGGAAATGTGCTCCAGGGTAACGCCATCATCAGCCCCATGTAGGGGCCACCAGGTACAGTCCTGATACTAACAAGGAGCATCATCTATGGCAGGTGTTGGTCACAGCAGGGGGAGACTCAAGCAGACTCTTCCTTCCAGCTCCCAGTGGGATTTCATCTGATCCTCATTACCACCCAGAGGGAGGCATGCTCAAAGGGGTGAGGTGACTTCTCCAAGGTCGCAGAGCCGGTAAATTGTGGAGCCAGTGTTTAAATGCTAATACCAATGCCAAAGTGCACACTGCTAGCCTATAAATTCTGCCTCCCGTAAATGCCTGGTCAGCCTTCAGGAAGGTGAAGTCAGTGGCTGTGCCCCTGTGCTCCTCAGCAAAACAGCATGGCAAAGCCTGAGTGGACACCCCACAGCCCGCAGCCCTACTTGGGCTAGGAGCCCAGGCCAGTCCTTCATAGTGCAGGCCACAGATAAGGGTGTTCCTTCCCTCCATCTTCTTCCTCCCACCTCTCAGAGGTAAACAAATCTCCATTCTGATTCACAGCTGCGTGTCCGAAGGATCCAGTCTCCTGCCCCAACACTGAAGGGCCAGGGGCCCAGCAGAGACTTTCGATCACTGTCTGGGTCTTCTATTTGCACAGTAGTGTCAGTGAGGCAGAGCTCCCACTTGAGGTCCAAAAGGCCAAGGTCTAACCTCAAGTAAGCCGAGTCTGCAAACTTGGTGTGCAAACTGCACCCAATAGCTTTGTCAATGGTGACAAAGGACTGCTAGGAGCACTAGGAGGAAGCAAGGGGCCAGGCGCATCCTAGCCATTCAGCAATCAGAAGCTTTCAGAAAAGAGATCAGGCTCATTGTCAAAATGAGTTGATCTTTTGTGTCTTTTCAGACATGGATTAGAAGAGCTGGTCAGAGGTTCGAAAAAAGAAGACGCCCAGGAACACCAGGGGAAACTTGACGGAGAAAACATTTTTATTTAATAAGTTATAAGATACAATTTACAGTCGGCATTTGATTCCAGTTTGGCTTCCCCATCCCAGTTTCCAAGGCCTGTGGTCCTTTCACATTAGGCTCCGGACTGCTCCAGCTTCTAAAAGGTGGATTTTTACCACCAACACCTACCTCCAGCTGCTCCATCTCCAGAGCCCCTACCACACTCATAATGACAGTGGCCACTTCCTCAGGATAAGCCGCAGATCAGAACGTCAGCCCGCCCAGCCCAAACTACACATCTGAGCTCTGCCATGAGGCAATGTCCCTGATTGCTTTACCTTAATCCCAAAGCCAGCTCAGGTCTGCAGAAGGCATGCAAAATGGCCTACACCCCACTTTTAAAAAACAATTCTGTGCTTGCCTATTGCTTTCCCAAAAGCCTCAGGTGACATGTAGTTATGACCAAATATATAGCCACTGTCAGCTATGCAGCTTTCACTGTTCTGCCAAAAGGGGGAGACCACCAAAGAAACTGCTGCCTTTCCCTGCCCCTTAACAATTCCCCAACACTCAGGCCAAAGGTTGGCACAAGTTTCATTCTTTCCTGTCTATACTTGTATTTTCCTGAGTGACCCATGAGGTTGGCAGGGGTGGCTGTTGAGTGTTATGTCACCTTACAGGCCTTCATGAGGACAGCAGTAACACGTGCACCCACTTGAGGTCACTTTAAAGGTTTTGGTAAGGCTAACAAGTGACTGGGGTGTGGTGTTAGAAGCAAGGGCTAAAGTGGGAGAGAAGGGATCTTTGGCAAGTGGGGTGCTGCTGGCCACTGCAGAACTTCCTCCACCAAGTAACTGAAATGGACTTGGAAAACTAAAGCAGATCTGTGGCAGCCAAGCGGTCATATTTTTATGACTCTGCAAGGAAATAATCATCAGAGGAAGGGCAGAGACACTAAGAAGCCATTTGCCACCAATTTGCTCTGCCTGGCAAAAATGTCAGGAGGCTACAGTGCAATGGGTGATTGGTGAGAAGTAGTGTCAACACAGTGGAGCACCTAATAGCCTTTTCCTATGGAATATGAGCCCTGGACTAGATCAAGCTGGTTTGAAGGAATCACCTTCGCTAAATGACAACCTAAACTAGGTCTCCTCTTTTTCCCTGCCCCTCCCCATCCCGCCCTCATCTTGTTTTGTAAAGGCTCAACAGCAAACCTGTAGCTTAGGCTGGCCAGTTTCATTTTTTGAAAATGTCAGTCGTGCGCATATTCTTGGTCTGTCTGCAGCGACCTGTGCCCCCGAGGTCTGAGGTGAACCGAGTATATGTTGGATCTTCTTAACCCATTGGACAAGTTGGCATTTCTTAGGATTTCCCAATGCATCCCTCGAGAGTCAAGTCTGGGACTTATTTCCGAAGGCACCTTAGAATGGTAGTGTTTTGGGATGGGGTTCAGACCCACCAACAGGCTGGAGGACATGGTATAAAATGAATTACAAACAAGCAATAAAAGCAACCATAAGAACTCCTCCCAGGATTTGATGCAAACTATTTTAAGGCACTGTGACATGAAAGGGGCTGCCAGGGATGTGTTCTTCCCCCCACTTCACAGCCAGAACATAATCCCCCCTCTCCTTGACGACATATGTGACGTTGTATTGCTGGTTGCCCACATGCTTCATGGAGACCTCCTCGCAGGGTGTGGTGGGCCCGTGGACCCCAATCAGCAGCATGTTGGAACCTGAAGGGCAAAGGGAAGGTGGTCACTCTGGGCAGGACAAAGAGGATGATACAGGAACTAAGTAAGACAGGACTGGGACTGCCTGTTAAGCTTCTGTGATGATGCTGGGCCCCTTGACAGGTGGGAGGGTGTGGTGATTACCAGCAGGGACTTACAGAGCTTGACAGTGGGGGTTCATGCGCCTAGCCTTGAGAACGAGCAGGTGAAGTGGCAGAGCCAGGTTTCCAGCCCAGGTGCTCTGAATGTCAGAACCTGGGCAACTGACTCCTGACACACAAGTTCAGATGGAAATTAGAGCAATTAGTGGCAGAGAAGCGACTAGATAACTAAATGAGTCTGCTTGTCTGTAATGGGGATATTACCGCCTTTCATATCCACCATAAGGTCATGTCAAAGAATCAAAGGGCAAAGAGGGGACAAACATTTAAAGACATTAAGTGCAGGAGAATAGGGCAAGAAACTCGTGGTTGGGTTGCACGGGGTCAGGGAAAGGGAGGTGGATGCTACAGAAGGCCTTAGCAGGGGAGGTCAAAGTGTAGCAGGATACTTGGCCTGTCCAGGCCCCATCCCCTTCCACCCCACCCCAGTGGGACCACACTACCTACCAGCTTTGCTGCAGTCTACCAGGAAGGAGCTCTTCTGGCCCATGAAGGCCTTTGAGAGCCCAGCCCCCTTGGAGGTCACCTTGCTGGCATCTGAGGATGACTTGGGGATGGCACTATAGCAGGTCTCTGTTGATGACCTGGTCACTGACTCCACCAGGATGGATGAGGTCTCATTGGTTGAGCCTGGGCTGACCAGACGCTGGCCTAGGACATGGGAGAACAGGAGAGAGGGATGCATGGCCAGATCAGAGGACTCTCAGTGAGAGGACAGGCAGGTATCCCATGTAAAAGCCCCAGAAAGACCTGGATACAAAAGCCACTATATCCATATCCCATCACCACAGTGTCTTCTAAATCTCCTGAGGCTCCACCCACACACACAATTAGGATCTGCCTTTCTGGGCAAATGGACCAGTCTGGCTTCAGCTGACAAATTCCACCACCTTGGATAATTTACATCTTTCCATTCATATAAAATACTCTATGTATAAGCAGCATGACGATTTGAAAGGAGCTGGGCACAGTGGTGCACGCCTACAATGCTAGCACTTTGGGAGGCTGAGGCAGGAGGATCGTGAGTTCAAAGCCAGCCTCAGCAATAACAAGGCACTAAGCAACTCAGTGAGACCCTGTCTCTACATAAACACAAAATAGGGCTGGGGATGTGGCTCAGTAGTCAAGTACCCGTGAGTTCAATGCCCGGTACACACCCCCCCCAAATTCAAAAGGACATACATACATTATCAAAATTGATTCTAGAGAGAGGATGATTTTCCTGAGTATTCAAATTTTTCTACAATGAACCTGTATTACTTGTGTAACAGTAGGAGGGATTTACTACAATATGTATGGTGATCAGCTTTGGGTGGCAGCTTGTGAAATTGTTTTTACTGTTTGGCATTTTTTCTCCCAGTGTTTGGAAGGAGACATATTTTTATAAATTGTATGCATTGTTTTGTTTTGACTAGGGATTGAACCCAGGGATGCTTTAACATTGAGCTACCTCCCCAGCTTTTTTATTTTTAATTTTGACACAGGGTCTCACCAAGTTGCTGAGGCTGGCCTTCAACGTGTGATCCTTCTGCCTCAGCCCCCCAAGTCACTGGGATTACTGCATCTGGCCCATGTTTTCATAAATTTAAGAGAACTTTTTGATTATTTCAAGTGAAAAAGTTAGAAATGAGGAGATTTTTTTCTGGCTCTCATTAAACAAATACATAAGATTTCAAGTATGTAAACATTTCTTTTTTTCTGTTAAGAGGGAAAAAAATCCAAAAAAAAAACAAAAAAAAATACCCACCTAACCTGCTTTCTCCACTTCTACACACCTTCACTATGTGGACTTATTTTTGCAAGTTTTCAACACATTGGCCTCTGGAATGTCAAACTATTCTTTATATTCAAGATTCAAAGTAGATTTAATATCTAAAATCATATACAGTTGCTACTATTGTTAGTCTGATTAGACCAGATCCATAGGACAGAGTAACTCCAAGGTTGTTCATCATTACCTGTCACCTTGGCCTTGAATGGACTGCCCACGATGTGGTTGGGCCCACCATATTTGACACTGATCAGGTAGTTTCCAGGAGCCATGGGTGTATACATAACTTTGTACCCCTCTGGGGTTTCTTGGCAATCCATTTTAACTTTGGATGGGCCTTCGATAGTGACAGACAACGTCCCTGGGCCTGCTCGAGTGGTATTGATGAAGAATTCGGACTGGATGCCTGGGAGAGAAGAAAAGGGAATGCACTTGTAGATGGTTTGGAGGGCTCTCTTGGGGGTGTTAAAGCAAGGGTGGTGTACACATAGTCCCCTCACAGAGGGCTTGCCTTGGTGGCATGGGAACCCACTGATCCAGCTCTGACTTCTGGCACAGAGAACCTTGGGCCCTGGGTAAAGGGGTGGGTAGCTTCCTAACCCAGGGTGAGGAAGGAGTGTGGCTGACATTTCGCCCACAAGCGCAAACTGCCTGGACACACTGTTCTCTCCTCCGGGCACAAGCTGTGACTGAGGGCGAGGAGCCTGAGTCATCATTGTGAGCCTAAAGTGCTGCTTCAGCCACCAGCCTAGCTCTGCCTGCAGAAAGGAAGGAGAGGCGTGGGCCCCTCTGACCTTTCTTTTCTCCTTTGGGTGGACTTAGAGATGCCGAGGAGGCCCAGTGTCCCCTCCCTTCCTCCTCAGGCTCCCTGCCCTGCACACTATGCTGAAAACTGGAGTAACAATTGTGACCTGCCAGCCCACCCCCTTGGCCATGAGTACCAGCAACAAAAACAGAAATAAAACAGGAGCTCCTGCAGAGTACCCCAGGCCCCACATAGGCTGCGGACCTTGTGCTAGGCATTATTTTACATACATATGCACGGGACCCTTCCACAGTGGCTTCTGCTTCACAGAATGGCACTAAGGCTAAGAGGTTTGACTACTTGCCAGTCATGATGTATCACCAGAAAGTGGCAAGCAGCCTCTGAAACCAAGTCTGTGTGGTTTTGGTGCACAGGCCCATCTTGGCCACTGGACAGACAGTGAAGCTATCTCAGGTACCCAAGCTACAACCTCAGGATACTTGAACTCTTGGCTGTCCCAGGGCATCCTGCCTGTGACAAAAGGCCAAAAGAGCACCAACTGATGGCCACGGAGGCACTCCTGCCTAAGCCTAGAGCTCCACAAAAGTCCCACTCCCTTATCTCCCTTCTCCAGGAGTCAATGGGGCTCCTTGGGTGTCAGAACATCAGCTGCATGCCCCCCCCCAACAGTGCCCTCTATGGGGCATCCTAGCACAGCACCCCACAGAAGGCTATTTTTGCCAGAGCCCTGGACACTAGCCCCGTTGGGAAATGTTTTGGTTTAATTATAGCCCTAGGACCAGAGAAGGAATTATTGTTCTGGTTATCAATTAAAAAAAGGAACAGCTATTGTGTGACCTTCAAATACAACCCAGCTGTTTCTGGAAGCTCTGGAGGCTCGTGTCCTAAGCCCTTCCCTCTATCTCACCCTTGTCATGGCTTCTAATTTATGCAGCTGAGAAGCCCCTAAAGCAGCAGCTGCCAGGCTGGGGGCTGTGTGGGGAAGTGAAGAGTGAGCAACAAGGGGGTGGCATGTCCAGGAAGTAGCTGTAAGGTGGTGATAAGGAAAGATATTTGTAAAGTGAAGTTTAAAAGGCCTGGCTGCAGTTCAAAGAAGCTCCACCTTTTTTTCCTCCCTTAGGTAGCAGAGATTGAACCCAGGGGCACTTAATCACTGAGCCACATCCCCAGCCCTTTTCATTTTTGACTTTGAGACAGGGTCTCGCTACGTTGCTGAACTTGTGAGCCACCTGCCTCAGCCTTCCAAATCACTGGGATTACAGACATGTGCCACTATGCCTGGCAGCTTGATTTTTTTTAACAAGTTACTTTATTCCTGAGAAAAATAAGTTCATTCTGACTCTGAGAGCCCAAAAGGGTAAAGATGATGATGAGGTGGGCAAAGGAAATTAGGAATTACAGGAGAAGAGCTACCTGGCTATTAGCTACTTTAATACTCAAAATAAGCTTACTAGCTAGGCTCTCTCATTTCCACTTCACAGAAAATGAAGTAGAGGCACAGAAAGGTAAGAACTCATCCAGAGTTACACAGCTGGGGACCAGCAGAACTGGTATGCAGACATAAGGTCTGTCCAACTTGGAGCTAAGACACCTGTCTGAGAGAAGACAGGAGGGAGAAAGCCCGCATATAGAAGTCTCTCACCACCAACTCCAGCTATAACCAGGATCTGATACTACCAAACATCTCAGTATGACAATCTTCCCCCACCCCAGCCTGGCTGAGTTCCCATGAGTTCAGTGCATATTTAATGCAGTGCAAATTAGTCTTTAAGATAGAGAGAGAGGGGAAAAATAAGGCACAGGGTATGTCCTGGGGTTCTGGAGCATTTATCAGGAAACATACTCAGTTGCTCCAAAGAGTGGAAACCTCCCTAGTCTAACTCCCAACCTCCAGGCCTCAGCAGAGTCTTGCCCTAAATTCTCCCCATTCCCTGCTCCTAAATCTGCAGAATGGACTATTAAAAGCTTGAGCCAAGAGATACAACAAACCCACCCAATAAAAACACAGGAAGGTTTGCTTTGTCCTGAAGGTCAGCATGCTAGACCCTTCAGCAGCAGAGCAGATACTTCTTCATCTGTTCACACTGCAGCTGTGTAACCTCCTCATGGATATTTGGGGAACGGCTTGGGAACAGGAGGGCTAGGAAAAACAAGACACCTTCCCCTTGACAAGAGCAATATTTACACAGAGTTTAAAACAAGCATGCTCTGTACTCTCCCTTCTTGGCCGAGAGCTTCCCTCCAAGACAGGCTCCTTTTCCCTGCAGTGTCCAATGCTTGCAAAGCATAGCCTGAAATCTGAGCTATGGAGAAGGCATGCAATCCGCCAAGAGGAAGTGGGAGAGGCTGGGTACTGCAGGCGTGATCCAACAGGGGGATCAGATGGTTGCTGGCTGGCTGGCACAGGGGACCACAGACTGCTGTGTACTCAAGAATCAGAAGGACCCCACCTCAGTGCTCAGTGGGTAGCCTGTCAAGGGCCCAATGTCTGAACTGCTACAAATTATTCTAGGGCTTTTGGGAGGGCAGAGGTACTAATTTAGGACACCCCACAAAGTGGGCTGGAGGTGTGGTGGGTGCCTCCAGGTGAATGGGCTCTTAGGGAGGAGGCACAGGCATTAGAATTCAGGCTCTCAGGTCATGGACCTTGACTGAGTCCTGCTTTTGCCTCTTCCTGCCTGAATGAGTCTGGGGGTGACTGAACCTCTGATTCACTTTCCCCAACTGTCAAATGGACTTCACCTAAGGCTCTTCACAGAGGGCAAGCTGCTAGCTCAGAGTTCAGTGGGGGCCAATCTGGATGGCCAGAGGAGTCCAGCAGCATTGATGGCACCTGGGGTGGTTTTGTTGAGGCCACTGCTTTGGCTGGAGTCCCCGACAGCAGGCCAGCCCATCAGTCACTCATGAACCTGAGCAAGGACCTTTAGGTACTTAGGACACTTGCAATCCAGGACTAGATGCCAGGAACCATGGTCACTCATCCTATTTCCCACAGGGAGGACATTTCATCCCACTCACAGCAAGGCAGCATGGTGGGGGCAGGGGAGCTAAGAGGAGGGATGCACATAAACAAGGGACTTGAAAAACCAGCATGGGCTGCTTTCCCAAGAGGACCCCAAGTAACACCAAATGCAAACCAGTCCTCCACTGCAGACTTCCCCTCCAGAGACACTCAAGAGGACAAACTCCCCACCCCAGCATCTTCTGAAACAGTGACACAGTGAATACTGGCCAATGCCCATCTCTAGCTGACCATGCAAACAGCTTCTATTCACAGTATGAATGCTAACTGCAGCCATTTAGAGGGGGGTGGAGCTGTATGTTTGGATACAGAAAGATATTTAAGATGCCAAAGGAAGAAAGCAAGCTGCTCAACAATCTGTGCAATAAGATCACTTCAATAAAATTTAAAAAAAAAACAAAACAGTGTGTCTGCCCATTTAAAGAAGTAGCCAGCTAACCAACCTAGTCAGCAAGAATGAAGACAAATGAGAGACAGGCAGATGATGTGAAGGTCTCTCTGGACCAGGGGGAGGGGGAGGCAGGAGCAGAGCAAGGAAGCGAATTTCATCTTAAATCCTTCCTCAGTGCTAATGTTTCCAGAATCAAATGTCTCGTTTTAACATAGCAAACATTAAAAATATGTTGTAATGGGTCCAAAAAGTTCAGAACTCTCGAGCCTTTTCTAGGTTAGAGAATAAGAGGAGGAGGAGACAGGTCATGACAGATCTTACAATTTTAGTGTGTTTCTGGGAGTCCAAGAACCAGAAGAAGTAATGGGGAGGGGACAATCCCAGTGAATTCTGTGCAAACAAACTCAAAACTAATGACACAGGGATGTGTTCCCCAACTATCAGTGTCCTATCCCTGGAGTCAAGGAACTTGGTGAAGGAAGACATCTGGGCCACAATGAACAGTAATGATGTGATAACATCTGGGCCACAGGGACCTCACTCTGGATTTATTGCAGGTCAAGCCACATCTCCCAAAACAACTGTGGACAGCAAGAGCCTCCAAAGCATATGCTACTCCAGTTTTTCCAGGAGGAGCAGGCAGATGGCTTTTGCGGGCTTTAAAGATTTCCACCTGGCTTTGCCCCTGGAGCTGGCTTGGTTAAAGATAAGAAGTGTAATTGTTTACCTGTGGTGCCCCCCTCGAGCCCTGCACCATAGGCAGACACCAGGGCAGGATTCCCCGCTTGTCCGGGCTCTCCAACACGCACTTTGAAGGGGCTTCCAACCACGTGGCTCCCATTGAATTTGACATCGATTGTGTGGATGCCATTCTCATGTGGGATGAAGCGAACAGCATACTTGTCTAGGAGAATAAGCAAAGACACTCGGTGAAACTGGGCAGATGAACACTCTGGAGTTAGGTGAGGACACAAAACTGCAGGCCAACGTTAAATCATTTAAAAAGACACACAGTTTCACTGGGAGCCTGGCACGTAACACGGCGGATTCCAAAACCAGACAGGACTATTTGTGTGTCCCTGGTCAGCCCTTTGAGAAATGCATCCAAATCTCAAATTCAGCTTCACACTCTGGCCTCTGCCTCAAGACACTTCCTTTATGAAAATCTCACTTCTCACGATATTTCGCTACTTAGCCACTTGAAGGGGAATAAATGGTTCCAACTGGCATTAATGCTTCTTAATTAAGCTCAAAGCTAACAACCAGGTTTTGTTGTTGCATGTGGGTCACAGCATGTGGCAAGATAATCTATTAACTGAAGTGAGCACCTAGAATATTTATCTCCTATGTACCAGGTGACCCTCCTCAGCCTGGGATGCAGAGCATCTGCCCTCCTCCTCCTCCCCTCTCGTTAGTCTCTCAGCTCTTCCTTGGCTCCTTGTACCCTTCCTATCCAATAGAATCTGTTCCTCCAAAGTTCCACCCAAACTCTCTTCTTTTTTCTCAGGTACTCTCCACAGAGGTCAACATCTACATAGAGCTGCCAACTCTAACCTCCGTAGCACAGCACTTTCCCCAGTAGTTCCCAGCTGGGTACCCATTATCATGTCCAGATGTGTTTCCTGAATGGATTAAAAAAAAAAAAAATCCTTCTTTCCTCAAGTCTAAGTCAATTAGTACAAGACCATTTCTTTTTCTTTTTTCTTAAATGTTTTTATTTGTAGTTGTCAATGGACCTTTATTTTATTTATTTTTATGTGGTGCTGAGGATCGAACCCAGTGCCTCACATGTGCTAGACAAGCATTCCACCACTGAGCTCTATCCCCAGCCCCACAAAGCCATTCTTTAGCTACAGGAAATGACTTAGTCATGGGCACGTCTCCCTGTTTGGTGAGAAGGAAGGGAAGCCTTGCTGGAGACTTTGACAAAAGGTATCCCTCAGACTTCTGAAAAAGAATTCTGAAAGGAAAATGTCTCTTGGTTGGTGCAGTGTGAAGATCAGAAATCTGCTGCAGCCATCTTGCCACTAAAGCCAGCCCATAATGCAGAAGAAAGAGTAAAGGTCTCTGGAGCTTGGAGAAGACAGCTGAATGACCAAATTGAATCACTGTTAACAGCTACTCTGATCCTGCTTCTCTCTTTCTCTGAGATCTTCATCAGCTGCTGATCATTTCTCCTGTGACAATGGTGGCCATCTGGGGTCATCACCAGGTGCTGTGGATTTCTGGCCTTGTTCTTGCCAGCTCTGAGCAGTTCTCTGAGGGCATGGAGCATGTATTCCCCAGCCTCATCTTCCTGCCATGTCTTGGACACTTAAAAAATGTTCACGGGAAAAACAATCCCCTTAAAGTTGATTGTTGTCAAAGAATTCCATATACCATGGCACCAAACAAGAAAATCTTAGGGTATTAAGCTCAAGCACCTAGATTCTTGGGCTGGGATTGTAGCTCAGTGGTAGAGTACTTGCTTTGCAGGTGTGAAGCACTGGGTTTGATCTTTAGCACCACATAAAAATAAATAAATAAAATAAAGATATTGTGTCCATCTACAATAAAAAAAAAAGAAGAACTTAGATTCTCGGGGTTGGGGCTGTGGCTCAGTGGTAGAGCACTTGTCTGACATGTATGAGGCCCTGAGTTCAATCCTCGGCACCACATAAAAAAATAAATAAATAAATAAACAAAGGTTTTTAAAAAATTTAAAAAAAAGAACCTAGATTCTCTCTTTTCACTTTACAGATGAACATTGATCTACCTTTTCCTCAGAGCAAAATGCGATCAAAGTATACTCACTTATGTCATAAGGTCAACATGTAATAAAAATCTGTAAGATTTTGTTAAAATGAGAGAAAAATCACAATGAATGCCAAGTGAAAAGAATCTGAAAAACTAACGAACAGGAAAGCAGAGTTTGTAAAGGAGAAGGAAAAGGAAGAAAAAAGAAGAGGAAAGGAGGAGGAAGAATGAAGAAGAGAAAAAGAATTTTATGCCGAAGTCAAGAGTCTCTGTGTCCCGTGTCTAAATCACAATTTAGAAACAATGTCTGGCAATGGCAAAGGGTCACTGGCAGTGATGAGACCGGGGAGTTCTTGGTTGGGATGCATATGCACAGCAACATTCTGTGGGCCTCCTGCTTACCTGGCTCCAGCTCAGACACATGGCATTCCTCCACAGCTCCAGAGGGGCTATGCACCTTTGCATCAATCTTGCCTTTTGCACCATTCAACCTTATAGCAAAGGATGCTGGCTGGTTAACTTTTAATCCCGATTCCTGAGAATTTAATATATTAGACAGGTTATGGCCCTTGGCGCTCCTGCTCAGTGGCATACACCAACCTGACCCAGGACTCCAGATGACAGTTCTCATGCAAATGGGCCCAGAATATTTTTCCACATAACATCTGACAACAAAAGAGTGTGAGCAGGTCATGTACATTTCTAGTACAAAATACAAGAAAACCAAGACATACATCTGTACAGTTTTGTACCCAAACCATATTGATTTAGGCTGGAAAAGAGTTCCTGTGGTTGGAGGCTTGGGACAACTCAGTTAATGAGACTATTATCTAATCATCTCAAACAAGACCTGTACAGGCCAGAAAACACAGTATCTCCCAAGCTGAAAAAAACAAGAACTTCTTCTTTTTTCTATACTTGGGATTGAATCCAGGGCTTTAGCAGGCTAGAAAGTGTGAGAAGCCTTTTAAGAGAAGCCTGGAAGCTGATAAAACCATGCACTCCCTAACTTTAAAGTTTTATGCCATTGCTCTTTTTTTCTCCAGGGCAGGAATGGAGAGAACTTTTAATAATTGTGAATAGGTGGGACTGTATGATATGGTAAAGAATCAGCTGGATCTAGGTTACTACCATTTCCTAGCAATATGACTAGGCTGTTGACTCTGAGTCTCAGTAAGTAATAATAAATTACATAAATAACAAATGATTTATGGACATAATAAATGAATCTATCTCAGAGAGCTGCTGAGAGGATTAAATGAAGTTATACATGTATAGCACTCAGCACAGGGCTTTCAGACACAGAAAGGCTTCAAAATGTCAAATTATTATTAAACACTAGCATGCTGTTAGTGTTTAATACCTACCCCACAAAAACAAAACAAACAAACAAAAACAAAAGAACAAAACAATGAGGATAAACGTAGTTTTTGCTTTTCTTGGGTCAGTTTTACTCTACATGCTCTGTTTGGGACCCTATAGTCTCCTCTTGAAGGACAGAGGACTAGGTATATAGGAACAAAACCAAACAGCAACAATTAATATATGTTAAGACTGGCCAAATCCCAAGCAGCAAAATTTTATAAATCAGCACTTTTGGTTTAAACTTGATTAGACAGCCATACCTCAGACACTAACAAAAGCAGGGATCACAATTTCCATGCAAGCAAATAATCAGGGGATCTGCTTAAAATGCAGATTCTGATCCAGTGGATCTGGGCCGGGGCCTGGGATTTGACATTTCTAAATTTCCAGGTAATGCCAAGGGTACTGGTCTAAGGACTACATTTTAGTAGCAAGTCCCAAAAGCTGTGTTGTCCAGTTGGATAGTCACTAGCCACATGTGGTTATATGTATATATGTTCATATATAAATATAAATTAAAAACACATGCAGCCTACATGTACATATTTAAATTTAAAGCACTTAAAATTAAATAAAATTCAAAATTCCACTTCTAAGTTATTCTACTCACATTTCAAGTGCTCAATAGTCAGCCACATGTGGCTCAGAACTATCATGCTGCACAGTGAAAATGGGGAACATTTTCCTTGCTGTAGGATGTTCTACTGGACTGTGCTACCTAGAGTTTAGAGCTTGGGAGGGAGGACGTAACACAGAATTAAGGATTCTTTGATTGCCAGATCACCCCTATTCCACTCCCTCCTCCAGGAAATGGCAGCTGACTCCAATTTTCTACAAAGTCTCGAAAGCAAGACAAAACAATTCATGCCTCTCTTGCCTAACCAGCACCAGATGTGGCTGTGTAGGCCTCCGTTAAGACTCTGATAAATAATTTACACATCCCTCAGTATCAAATAATGCAGAAAGAACAGGGGACGATGCAGACACACAGGACCCTCTTGCTGTAGCAGCTGGTTGCAAAAGCTTGATAGACGGCCCATTGTATACTTACTGAAATATTTATGACCAAACTGTGACGTGAAGACTCTACAGCAAAGGTTTCAGGAAGAGGCTTTCTCCAAACCAGCTCATTTTGGACAGAATCATTTACTTTACCTGAGTCCACTTGCTGCTAAATCCTCAAGAGGGAGATAAACACCTCAGAAGATCCAAAAGAAATCTTCGAGATGCACGAAGGCAGCTCTATGCCCTCAACAAATGCTGGGTTTATCTCCCTCCATAGGTTTAAGTCAGCCACAAAGGAAGCTTCTGTTAAGAAGCCTTTAAATGAAACACAAGAAAAACATCTACACCACAGTGACCAGTTAGTACCCTCGGTATTCTCCAGATGAGGCCTCTTCAATCTGTGCACTATGATTCTGGTTTGGGTTCTATCTCAGTCCCTACCTGAAAGACCAACATTTGGAATGACTAGGAGTATCGCCATTCCTCCAGAGTAAGACTAGAATCTCAAATGTAAACGAAGCCTATAGAACTAGATGCAATGATATCACCAATCTGAGATACTAGATTGGATGTTAATGAATCCAATATTTTCAAGAACTCAGGGCAGCTGAAGGTTATTCAGAAAGCCCCTTAAGAGAGAAATCCTCTTATAGAGTCTGGTGTTATTCTACAACTTAAATGCTACTTTTGGTTCACACATCAAATTACTTTTCAGTGTCCTAAGCAAAAGATGCACAAGCATCCCCAGTGGCTCTTAGTTTAGCTGAAGGTGCCAATGCAATGCTAAAATGACCTGTTTGAGATGGGGTTGGGGGTTGTTGCATCTCCTGGTATCCCAGTAGGGTGGACTAAGCAACCATTTGCCTCCATAAGGGTGGAGACTGAGGCAGCTGCAGTCAACAGTACAGTTTCCGAGGCCATAGAGACCTCACTCTGCCACTTCATGCTAGCTGGATCCTGGCTGACATAACTATTTTAAAAATGGGTTGCTTTAAGGATTTATTGAGGTGATGGTAATAAACTTCTTAGCATAGGTTCCTTCAACATTTACTATTAATAAATCATCCTATAAAATAAATTCCAATTGACTTTGAGGAAAAAAGCAGCCAAATCAGAGCAGGTTAAATATCACAGGGCTGTTGGTTTTCTGTCTGTTTTAAATCCCTCCTTATCCCTTAACCAATTATTAACAGGCTTCCTTTGTTTCTCTTAAATAAATATTTAAAAGTAAACTTGTCCCCACATGTTGAGGTGTGCTATTGACTGACTCAGCCATTTTCAGCCCTGAGTACATGGGGAGCTGACCCTGCCATGGGAATGCTTGCCTACAAGGGGCAACATGTGAGGTCAAAGTGGCACTAGGGATACCCAAGGGGGGATTGAAGAGGCCTCAGGAGTCCAGGGGTCTCACTGGCTGGCCTGTGGCCAAGGAGACAGATGCTTCCTTGTGTCTCACCTGAAGGCTCATAACAGTGAGACGGCGGGCGTCGTCAGAGGGCGCGATGACGGGCACCAGGTAGGGGCTTTCAGGGATGTGCTCATCATTGAACTTGATAGACACCTCGTAGTTACCTGTAGGGACAGGAAAGCCTCATCATTTCAGAGATTCTGAAAAGGCACCTCCAGAGTGGCTTCTAGCTTTTTAGCTAAGACTAAAATGTCTTCAGAGAGAGACACAGCACTGCTCCATGGCCATAGCTGATTGAAAGAGTCAGTATAATTTTCTTAAATTGGCAGGGTTAGGCCCACAGGGTCCCCGAAGGGTCTGTGCATAGAATCCAGTAGATCCACGGACTCAAATGGGGGGAAAATCACATCTTTAATGAAACCTAGTCTTTAGAAACATCAATAAGAAATCATAGCACAGGATAAGTACCTGTGACTTTTAACACCAACAAAAATGGTATTTTTAAATACTATTTTAAGTTTTATAGATATCTTGATATATCATTTGCACTGATCACTACTTTGAAATTAAGGTCATTAGTATACCATCACTAAATCTTATGATTTAATGTATTAAGAGATACAAACATATATTATTATGTTGTATATCTGATAACTACCAATAACTATGTTTTAATAGCTATATTTTAATTTTGATAACTATATTTTAATATAATTGATTCCTTTATAATCTGATATATTTTGTGTTTCAAAATATCATCCTAAGAACAGACCCCATATGCTTCACCAGATGCCAAAAGGGTCCCTGGGACACTAAAGATGAAGAACCCTGCTCTAGGGAACTCAAGACACATAGGCCACTCTCCTGAGGCAGCCAGCCCAGTCATGGGCCATGAGTGTACAGAAGCATTTGAAAGAAAGCAAGAAGCAGACACACCAATGGAGAAAGACTTGTGAAAGATGATAGCAAGAGTTCCCACCCCTTTGAAACCCAGCTATTTTCTGCAACTGGCTTTCTAGAAAGCTCTCCTATGTGCCCTCTCCCACAAATGCCTCAGATACTTGACTTAGATTTCTGTTCCTTGAAACCCATCCATCTCTGAACAGGCAAAATGTGCTCAGTCAACCCTTGAGTACATACCAGGCTCTTGGGCAATGTAAGACACACCGCATGACCCATTTTTATGGTCATCAAATGTAATCTCGGCCTTACTGGGGCCTTCAACAGCAATAGAGAGGCCTCCAGCACCTGCTTCCCGGGTCCAGATGCTAAACTCAGCTGAGAGAGAGAGAGAAAAAAAAAATACTGGATTAGTGACTGAGCCCAGGAGAGCTCCAGCCCCTCTTCCTGTTCAAATCTGTAGTACTAGGTTTAGTCCCTTACCAGCCCTCTTTCTCTAACCTCAGGCAGGATCCAAGCAAGGGCCATCCCTGTGGTCTCCTAAGCACTGCCCATGATTACTAAGTTCATAGTACACCTGGCATCTTTTGAATACACCCAAATGAAGCCAGAAAAGGATGGGAATGTTAATTTCTTTCCCTACAGATCTTCCTATCAGAAGCTACCATAGGAACAGACCCTGATCATTGATTCTGCAGCATTCTAGTGTGTTCCATAGCACGTCAGACCCTCTTGGAGCCTTAGATCCACACTAAGACTGAGAAGTCCTAGAAGCCTGTTTAGCTTTGGGCAATTCTCAAACTTACTTAGACACAGAAGCCTTGAATAAGGAATGCCCTTGAATGCCACCTATGAGAAGTCTCCCCTTCAGAGCCAGGGTACAGGTACTATTAGCCCCAGGCTCAACTCTTAGTCTCCTCCAAACTGTCAGAATGCTCACCTGGGACTCCTGCTTCTCCTCTCTCCAGGCCAGGACCTCCTGCCCGGACCTTGTGGGCACCCCCTTCACCAAGCGGCCCCACAGTGAACTGGAAGGGGCTGCCAGTTACATGCTGTCCACGGTACTTGACAGTGACCGTGTGAACGCCCATCTCCTGGGGCACAAACCGGACGCAGTGTGAGTTCTTCCCCATGGGCAAAATCTCTGCCTCAGTCACACGGCCAGAGGGGCTGGTGACATGGGCTGACATATCACTGCTGTCGATTTCTGAAAGGAGGCAAGAGGTTGGGGGAGAAAGAAGGGTTAGAACAAGGGCCAGAGGCAGGCGGGACATGCAGGGAAGCAGCAGAAGGCAAGGCAGGTGCAGCCTGCTGGACATGGGGTGTCGATCCCCCCGCCCCTCCTTCAGGCTGGAAGCCTGCCCTCCTGTGGCCAGCATGGAATGGGCAGGGCCCTTCAGTGTACCCAGTGCAGATAGCACTCTAGGGTAATGACACTTCTTGCTCCATCAAGTACATTTATAATCTTCCTGGCTGGAGCTGAGTTACTACAATGTGACAGCTTCAAACCAGGAACTGAGCCAGCAGTTAGGATATGTAAATAAAAACCAGAACAGCTCAGACACATCCAGAACAAAGGTGACATGGCCATCTGTCATGCTCAGACAGTTCTTTTCCAAGGTAGGCAAGGGTAGAAAACACAAGGGTCTTCATCCCTTACTGTCAAAAAGCTTTGCATTTCTTTCAGGCACCAAGATAAGATGCATTTAGAGACAAAGGTGAATGCGTGTCAGTTCCAATGGCAAAGGGAAAACCATGCACAAGCAAAAACTTTCAGCAAACTGAAGACCAGACAGAGGGCACACGGTGCCTCCATCAGCAGCACCAGGGTGTAGACCACATGTACACTGTGAGCTGCTCGCAACATGCTAACAACTGTGCCTGTGCTGATGTGAAGGAGACAGGCAGGCAGGGGGCACACGAGACACTGAGCACCGCCATCACCTACAGCCCATATGAAACTGCACCCTCTGGCCCTACAGGATCTGGGTTGAGGAATTCATGACTCTGAATCCTGAGGACAGAGAAGGAAGAGAGGTTGAGGAAAGGTTACCCCAGGTTATATACTGAATGTTTGTACATTCATGTTGAACATTACCCCCAGTGCAGTAGTTCCAAGAGGTGGGACCCTTGGAAGGAAATCAGGATTTGATGAGGTCATGAAAGGAAAGCCTTCATAATGGAATTAGCACCTTTAGAAGAGTGCTAATTCTCTCTGCTGTGCTTCTCTCAGAGTGCTTCTCTCTGCTGTCCACCATTCGAGGCTATGAGAAGGCAGCCATGTGCAAACTAGAGGAGCACCCTCACCAGAACCCAATCATGCTGGCTCCTGGTCTCAGACTTCCAGCCTTGATTGTGAAAAGTAAATGTCTGTTGGTTGCTTCTCAGTTTACAATGTTATAGCAACCCAATTTGACCAAGCAACTCTCCAAAGCTTGGGCCCTAAGGACATCTGGAAGCTGATGAGCCATCCTCAACACAAGAGAGAGGACCATGTGGGTAATGAGGGGAACTGTGTGTCCCTCCCAGAATCATCTGCTACCAAGTAACCGAAAAGAATGACAAAATCATCAAGAGACTTAAGACAAAGGACAAATGTCCGCACTACACAAAGATAATTGCTAGTTACTCCAAGAAATAAATAAGCAAAAAAGAACAGAATGGATAATTTGCAAAATCAGAAACATAAAGCAAATGCAAACACAGTCCTCATCACTAATAATTCAAGAAATGAAAATGAAAACCAGAGACTGTGTTTTTCCATCAGATTAGCCAAAGTGAGAATGAAAGGCAGTGTCCAGTGCTGGTGGAAAATATGTAGAAATGGGCACCAATATATTTCTAGAGAGCCATCAGCCAAGACGTGGCTGCATATGAAATGCACCACCCAGCAATCCCCCTTCTGGCCATGCATTCTCCCTCCACTGTGGGACACATGAATTTTTATGATCACAAAACAATCAATACAGCTCTTGTCACGTGATCTTGTTTTTAAAATTTTTTTCCTGGTACTAGAGATTAAACCCAGGGGCACTTTACCACTGAGCTACATCCCTAGCCCTTTTTATTTTTTATTTGGAGACATGGTTTTGCTAAGTTGCTCAGGCTGACCTAAAACTTATCCTCCTTCTTTAGCCTCTGGAGTCACTGTGATTACAGGTGTGCATCACCATGCCCAGCTTAGTGATCTTGTTTTTATCCTATAGTAATGAGGCTTTTTAGCACATTCCTATGTGACCCAACATTGATGTGCCTACACAAGAAGACCCCACCAATTATAGCTGAGAAGGCAGAGTAACAGATGCACAACACACTAGGAACAAGAAAAGCAGCCCTCCCTCAAGGAGATCACACCAGAGCTTCACTTAAGACTGTTTTGATTTTCCTTCTCTGAAGAATTGGTACAACGCCATAGCTCGTGCCAGCTTATGGGTGGAGAAGTCTCAGAATTCTCACTGACACTATGAATTTTGTTTGGGAGGATCCCTATAGAAAGAACTAGAACCACATTTCAGATCAACTGTGTGGCCTGTTTACTGCTCATTGGCCCCATGAGGAAAAATTCACCACCAAAGGGCTGGATGTGGCCCACCCAGTTTTGCGGCACAGTCCTCCTCCTAATTTTAGGCATGAAACAGATGAGTGGAAATGTTAGAAGTCCACTGCAGGGCCACCACCACTTCCAGACACCAGCATCTGTAGAAGCGCAACCAGTTCTCACTGACATTATTCTTTTGGCAAATAGTAAATGTAAAAGCATATCCATGTTCCTCCCACGTAACATAATAAAGCTATTTTCATTTGGAAGAAGAGAAAGGTAGCAAGTAAATAGATTTATTTTTCTGAATTGGGCATCTGTGAAAATAAACATTGAAAACAAATTAAATGAAATAAAAAGGTCACCAGAGCTGACTTAGGAAGCATGTTCTGAGCTAAGCCTGGACTTGGTTCTCCATGGTGCCCATTACCCTGCCCCACTGATCCCATGCACCCACCTGGGATTTTCAGGTTCAGGTCGCAGATGCTCCCAACCGTGGCCACTGAGGGGGCCCGGCTGGTCCGAGTGATGCTCTCTTTCACTCTTCCCTCGCCACTGATCTTCACAGTAAATGGGCTTCCTGAAAGACCAAGAAGGCCCTCATGAGCAGCCCAGAGGCCAAGGGGCAGAATTTACAGAGATCCTAAGCACCAAAAAAGGAGGGCAGAGGGAAACACATACCAGGAACATGCTCATCAGCAAATTTGGTGGAGACAATGTAAACTCCAGGCACAGTGGGGAAGTAGGAGACCTTGCAGGTGCCATCTTCCAGGTCTTCTGTCTGGATGTCCACCTTGCTGGGGCCTTCCACCGCCAAGGATATGCCACCATAACCTGCAACACAGCAGGCCCAGCCATTCTGATAGCAACTCCCTGACAAGTGGGAGCCCACTGACTAGAGAAGGGACATCTGACCCCTGAAATGCAAACTATTTCTAGACAGCAGAAAGTAACAGCAGCTCTATTTGGAGAGCCTGGGGCAGGAGAGCAGTTTGAAAGCCTCTGAGAAGTCATGTAGTGACTAAAACTGCTGAACATGGCTTTGACCAAAGGACTCTTTCCTCAAGAACATCTACCATGTCCATGAAAGCAGTCAGCAGAACATCACTTGGCCAGCTGGTGCAACATTTTTCACTTAGGGTGAATCCAGGAAACTCACTGTGGGAAGAACAAGCTGAAGGCAGTCTAGGCAACAGAACAGAGAGGTCTGTGAGTTGTTGTGGATCCAGGTTCAAATCTCAGGAGCAGATGTGGCTATAAGCTCACTGAGCGTCAGTTTCTTTATTTACAAAACAAATACATTTTCTCCCCATGGTCATGAGGTTTAAATGATTATGTAGGTAAAAGGACCTTCAAGAACTTCTCTGAGCTTGAAGGATACTCAGAAAAGGGAGTTGGTAGGATGAAGATGAAGCTGACTGAGCAAAAAGAAGCCAGTTCCTATGAGTTCTGGGTGCTTCCCCGGGAACCATGCTACAGACCTGCATCTCTCGTGTCCACAATGAAGTCAGACATCTCAAAAGTCCGGCCCTCTGACAGGCCTCGGCCGTAAACTTTGGCTCGGCGTGCATCACCGATCTCGGACTGGACCACCATAATGGACACAGGGCTGTTGGCCACATGGTTGCCATTCTTCTTGATACTGACCAGGTGTTCGCCCACCTCCCGAGGGATGAAGGAAATACCTGGACCAAAACATAGACTGAGATATGTAAGAAGAGAAGAGGATGGAGGAGAGAAACTGGAGGGAATGTCATCCTCTCAAAAATGTAAATAACGATTTCTTTCCTAAATTTCCAACAACCCAGTGTCCAAGGGTGTCAATATCAGAATGCAGACTTTCACCATGCATGTGACCCAGCTGGTTTAACCATATCACAATCCAATGTGCCACCAATTTCCCAAGAAAGCACCTCAAGAGCCATCTCCCAGCCATGTGTCTAGGGCCCCCTCCAGGAAGGCACTCACCGATATGGTTGTTGGGTAGCCTCTTGAGGAGACAGGGCTCATCGCGGCCAGATGGGGCCTTGATGCTGGCTGTCAGCATGCTGAGGTCGGTCTCGCTGATGTCAAGCAGGAAGTCAGCAGCGGAGCCTAACTTCACCTGGGAGCACCGCCTGCTGTCATCTGGGAAACAGCCCCAAAAGGCTCCTGTTACATGTGGTTGCACTTGATCCCTCACTCCAAATGCCATTGACAGATTAATGGGTAAGAATTAACTACCCAGTTAAGTGACAAAATGTGGCTCTGACAACGAACACACAGGACCAACAAAGAATGGATAGTACTTATGCCTGGTTCAAGGGAAGACTAGGAGCTAGAGATGTGAATACTCACAGATCACTTTTTTTTTTTTTTTTTTTTTTGGTACCGGGGATTGAACTCAGGGGCACTCGACCCCTGAGCCACATCCCCAGCCCTATTTTGTGTTTTATGTAGAGATAGGGTCTCACTGAGTTGCTTAGTGCCTCGCCATTGCTGAGGCTGGCTTTGAACTCGCGATTCTCCTGTCTCAGCCTCCCTAAGTGCTGGGATTACAAGCGTGAGCCACCGTGCCCGACTTCACAGATCACTTTTTAAGTGGAAGGGGAAGATACCTCCCATGTGCTGCCATGCCTTGGCATTTCTCAGGGACACACCAACTAGGGTCCACAGAGTGCTGTTAGCTGCTTCAGACAGGTCTAAACCCCTCGGGGACATGAACCTCACCTTGTGTTTCTTCCTTATAACCCACTGAAAGTTAGAGCCAAACCCAGCAGGCAGAACAGAGGTTAGGAACGTGGGCTTTAGAATAGGAAAACCTATTCTGAATCCCAAAATACCCACATGTGAACTCAGTTACTACCTTAGCAAGCCATAGCTTTCTTATCTGTAAAATGGAGAGAAGAAAACCTGTCTGGTAGTGATGCTGTACTTCTTTGGGCTCATGTACTCAGGCAGTGTTATCTGCATGCCTCCCTCTGAGGGCTCACTCTGCACGACGAAGTTATACTGGTGCAAGATAATTGCCCTCAAAATGGGAGCTTTTGTTTTTCCCTGGGTTATCAGTGAAGGGAAGAATCTAGCCAGCCTGAAGGTGGTCGCACATCTGGGATGCTCCTCAGAGTCTCTGTGAAGCCTAAATTCAAACAGACACAGCCTGCCATGCCTGGTCTAATGCACAGAGTGGCTGTCTGGGGCAGGTGTACCTCCCACGAGGATGCCCTCAGCAAACCAGGCGACCCCACCTGTGATCTTGGCTGTGAAGGGGCTGCCAGGGATGTGCTTGTCATTGTACTTGACCAGAATGCTGTAGTCGCCTGGCAGTGTGGGCAGGTAGGTCACAGTGCACGTCCCATC
The DNA here is from genome assembly GCA_028644305.1 of Xerus rutilus. NCBI lineage: Eukaryota > Metazoa > Chordata > Mammalia > Rodentia > Sciuridae > Xerus > Xerus rutilus. The sequence continues at coordinate 38,340,546 of CM053413.1, forward strand.
TTTGTTGTCAATGCAGCTGATTTCCGCCTTTGAGGGCCCCTCAATAGCCAGGTCGAGACCACCTGTGAGGGAAGCAGGGGGGAGGGCAGTTAGGGAGAGCTTCCTTTCTCCTCAAGGACAACAACTAACCCAGGGCAGCACTGATGCCAGGGACAACAGACTGACACACTCCACATGGGTGCTGCAAGGGGCCTATATTAGAATGAAGCAGCTTACAGAAGAGAAAAGCCCACTGGGAAGACACCTCATTGTCTGAATTGTTCCCTCCAGTAATCTCTAACTCTTCAGGATGTGTGGGACAAGAATGACATGGAGGGGCTGGGGTTGTGGCTCAGTGGTAGAACGCTTGCCTAGCACATGTGAGGCACTGGGTTTGATCCTTAGCACCACATAAAAATAAATAAACAAATAAATAAAATAAAATTATTACAAAAAAAAAGAATCAAGTCTGTAATCCCAGTGGCTTGGGAGACTGAGGTTGGATGATTGCAATGAGCACATGGGACCAGTCTCAGCAAAAGCGAGGTGCTAAGCAACTCAGTGAGAACCTGTCTCTAAATAAAATATAAAAAGGATTGGGGATGTGGCTCAGTGGTTAAGTGCTCCTGAGTTCAATCCCCAGTACCAAAAAAAAAAGAATGACATGGAGCCCTATAGGTCAGTCACACATACAAGATGGAGCCAGACACAGTCTGTCCCTGTCAGTCAGGCTGGACACCATCATAGAAATCCACTAAAACCACAGGTTAGGAAAAACAAGGGACATAGGCACAGAGCTTTAACTAGAATGAGCCACTAAGTAACTTACAGGAGGATCTGTAGATACATGTGCAAAAAGGACAAGAACCTTTTCCAATAAAAGCTCATTTTAATTCTAGGTAAAGTATTTTGTAGTACAAATTTGATTTCAATTGGAACACAGGACTTCAAAATTTCTGTATTGGCTATAGGATAGCCAATACAGCCAGGGATATAGCTCAGTGGTAGAGTGCTTTCTTAGCATAGCCCTGGGTTCTATCCCCAGAAAAGGAAATTCTGTAATGGGTGGAAGACAGAGCAGATCTAAAGAATGCATAGATCTATGTGAGAGAAAAGATAATGCAAACATTACTACTCAATATAGCCTTTTTTTGGGGTGGGGGGACAAAGTCTTGCTACATTGCTCAAGCCGGTCTCAAACTCCCAGGTTTAAGTAATCCTCCTGCCTCAACCTCCCCAGAGTTGAGACTACAGGTGTGTGCCATAGTACCTGGTAATAATTTCATTTTAAAAAGCTGTCCTGGAACCATGTCCACTTAAGTCCCCAGATGGAAGTCCCAGAAGCACAGAAACATGTAAACTACCCAGTACCTTCTCCTGCATCCTCGGTGACAATGGTGAAGGTAGCGGTTTTGTTAGCCACTCCGTACACCAGGCCTGGACCATATGCAGAAACGCTCCCACTATTGGGGTAGTTCACGTAGAACTGGAGAGGGCTCTCTGAGTTTGCCAAAGAAAAAAACAAAATTGGAATTCATTAGATGAACGAATACCTCAGATGACAGGTATGTTAATGTTAGCTCTACCATCTGTATTTCTACTCTCTCTACCATCTGTATTTCTAGAATATTTAAATAGAAGTAGATAACACACTTGTTCTTTAAATATCATGCATACACACCAATATAAACTAAAGCAAATGCCAAACTCAGGCAAGTATTAGCAATTGCTATCACAAAGGGCTAGTTTCTCTAATATTTAAATTGCACTCCGAAATCAATATGACAAAGGCCAGTAACCAAATAGAAAAATAAACCAAGGATACAAATGTTCAGTTCACAGCAAAAGAAATACAAACAGCACTTAAACGTATGGATAGTTGCTTGATCTGGTTCACAAGAGAAATGCGAATAAAGCAACACAGAGATACTGCTTTCTTCAACTTCAGACTGGCAAAGATCCAAAAATCTGAGAGCACACTCCCCTGGCCACACCGTGAAGGGACAGGTGCTCTCCTCCACTTCTGGTGGGAGTGTGGATGGAAGAGCCCCCAGGAAGGGCAATTTAGCAAGATGTAGCCAACCCACAGAAGATGGCACCTGTGTCCCACACCTCTGCTCCAAGACCTAAATCCCTCAAGTACCCAGTGGCAAGTGCGAGAAGATGGATATAAAAGGTTTTTTTGCTATAGCAAGACTGGTGACAGCTAAAAGGTGGAACCAAAATGCCCTCAGAAAGGAAACTGGTCGCATATATAATGGTTTGTCCAAAGCGGGCAAGGCTGTGAAGACGCTCTGTTACAAGGACCTGTGAAGCCCAGCTGGACATATTGCCAGATGAAAAGAGAAAGGACAGATGAATGTGTAGAGTATGCTACTACTTATGGTTACAAGGTGGCGGTGGAGGGGGCTTAAGGTATTTCTTTCAAATATTCTAAAATTGAACACACAAAATTACTAACAGGTTCAAGGAGAGGGTAGATTTAAGAAATGGGTGGAAGGAAATTGTTCTCTGCATGTTTTTTTGTTTTTAAACCATGTGGATATGCTACCTACTCAAAAAATCAGACTAAGAAATATTTGAACAAAGACAAAAGGAAAAAAAGAACAAGACTAGCACTATGCTGTGTGATGGCCAAGAAACTTGGGCTGGCTTTCCTCGACAAGGATGTCCACCCTCTCTCACCCTTCTGCTCCCACTCTGACCCTGCCCCAAACCCCACACCACACAGGGTTCTGCAGGCCAGGCTGGAAAGTCCCTCACAGTGCCTCATATTTTTCTCCCCACTTGACCTCTGGTCATATTTCATGTAGCAACAAAGAAACAACCCACAGGCCTGAAGGCTTGCACTGTGATCCAGGATGCAGAGCTGCATCATCTGTTCGGGAAACTGCCTGGATGTGCTGGGATCCCAGGCTTCCTGGTTTCACAGGGATGCCAAGGCTGCATTCCTCAAGCCTGCCACTGAGAGCCATTTATTTTTGTACGGCCTGCCTGGAATGTCTGTCAGCCTCCCAGACTTTCCAGGTCCTTGAATTGTGCAGTCCTATTGGGTTTGCCAGCCACACTGCTGGATCCCGCTTACCAGGGATGTGGCTGCCCATGTATTTGATGTGCATCTCGTGCAGCCCAACCTCAGTGGGGGCGTATCTGACGGTGACTGTTCCGTCCTTGTTGTCCACAATCTCGGGTGTGGCTGTCTTCCCAGAAGGCATGTGGACCTCTCCTGTAGAGCACAGTGACACAGGGTAATGGGCTCATGGTGACTCTCCCCAAGAAGCTGAATGTAACACATGGACATCCTCAAAAAACAGGTTTCCAGACCCAAGAAGACTCATGCTGTCTAAAACATCCAAGTCCCACAGCTGGAAAATAGAGACCTATTTTGCTTTTTTTGGTTCCCTTTGGCTTCCACAAAATGCAGCAGGCAACTCATAAGTAAAGGGTTTCTACATCTGGCAAATTAGAAGCTCAAATAGGACTTGAGAGGACCACAAAACCAGCAGGATAAATAGAACATTTACTCAAAGAGAAGCTGGCATTAAAAAGAGGCCAAGGAGAGAAAGTAACTCTTGTATAACTGACCTCAGCATTAACATCACACCGTATTTGGAAAAGTGGGCAAAGAAGAAAAGGCAGAAAGAAGAAGGGGAGCAGGAACCTAAGTCAGGAGTTATCTAACACAGCAGTTCTTAAACTAGAGGGAATCACAGGCTCTCTTAAGAAAGTAAGACAGGCTACAAATGAAGTACCTCTTCAGAGAAAAATGTTCTGCAGTCTCAGGGGAGCATGGACCCAACTCCAGAGCAAGCACCAGGGGCACTGGGTTAAGGAGCCCATGTCTGTGGGACAGTGGTACTTCCCCAACACCATGCTAGGCTCCCAATGCAAGCAAGGGCTTACCTGTGATTTCTCCTTTCCTGACAGCAAATGGAATGACCAAGTCAAAGGGCTTAAATCCCAGTCCATTCATGTCACTCACTGGGACATAGGCCTCTTCAGTCACCTAAAAACAGGAAGCAGTGGTCACTGGATCAAGTGGACAATAACACAGGCTAATGAAGCTACAAAGGGCAGAGCTGCTGGGAATTCTGCAAGTTGTGAGGCCAAGACTGGGGATGTGGCCACCTATGCACTGTATCTAACTAACCCCAGGGCCCAGAGCAGAACCTAAAGGATTGGAGAAGTCCCACTGACAAATAGCTAGAAATTACTCGGCAGCCTGCTTGTAAAATTCCCAGCAGTGCCCATGAGAAAGTGGAAAAGTAAGAGACAGCAATGTCTGAGTCCCAAGAGGCTCCACCTGGAGAGGTTTAGTTGCTTGTGGCCTGGAAAGGAAGGTGCATTTTATGTGCCAGAGAATTGAGCAGCAGGTAACTTTGCCCCTGAACAGAAAACAAATGGGCAAGTGGCAGCCCTAAGTCAGCAAGAGGCCTGAAGACAGCTGTCCATCTTGCTCTTTAAACACGGAGACACACTGCACCAAGAGTGATCACAGATATGATGGCTGGCAATTTATGGAGCACGGATGCTGACACAAAGGTGGATCTTATAGAAAAAGCAGGATCATTGTGATGGGCTGATCAGTAGGGGGACACACCAATGACCAGGACACCCAGAGGGCTTAAGCAATCCCGAGAAGCAGGTGGCAGCTTTTCTGCAATGAAGGCTGAGTAAACACAGAAACACAAAAGGAAAAAGAAACAAAAACAACAACAAAAAACAAAAAATTAAAAAACAAAGGTGTACCCAGGGCCTGAATCCAGGGGGACATGCATTTACCGGTGCCTCTTCCATGGCTGTGACTTCCCCATCCGTGGCCTGGTCAGTGGCAAATGGAGATTAGTTGGGAATCACACTGGAGGGATACTGTAACTCAACAAATTCTACAACCTGGGAGCTGCCTCCTCCCCACCGTTCCACCTGGGATAGCAGAAGGGGCTCGCTCTAGCAGGAGGGTACATTCGTACTATCCTTTTAGAGGCCAAGTTGGTGCTCTCTTTTTAACTGTCAAATGCACATGTCCTTTAACTCTCAATCCCAATTCTAGCAAGCAGGCCTATGCTGGCAGGAGATGCCATAGGTGACTGATGTGCACAGGGTGTTCTACCAGGAGCCATTTGTGAAAGACTGAAGCAACCTTATCTCCATCAGAGTAAGATACCTTGGTCAAATAAATTGTGGTAAGACTGTCCAAGGGAAACCTGAGTGGCCATTCTGAAGCAGTAGTGAAATTGAATAATTAACACAGAAAGGTATCTATGGCATATTGAGAAAAGAAAGCAAGTTATAAAATATTATGATCCCCATGCACAAAACTGAGGTGTCTATTGTATAAGTAGAGAAAAACTGACACCAGTCCTCTCTAAAGCATGGGGTCAGAAAAGAAGTAGTCTTTTTCTTGATAAATGTCTTCAGGGGTTTGTTTTTAAAGTTTTTATCTTTCTTTTCTTTTTCTTTTTCTTTTGTACCAGGGATGTAAGCCAGGGGTGCTTTACCATGGAGCTACATCCTAGCCCTTTTTATTTTTTTGAGACAGGGTCTCATAAGTGAATAAGGCCAACCTTGAACTTGTGATCCTCCTGTCTTAGCATCCTGAGTCGCTGGTATAAATTCATTTTTTAAAAAATCTTCAGACTTCATGCTTCTGCTCTAACTGACCCAATGTGGAGGGCTACCTCCTCTCACCATCTTTCTTCTGTCATAACAGAGAATAAGCAACAGAGGCTTCTTCTGCAGGGGCCTTGTGCTCCAGTTAGCTCTTTTGATGTGCTATGGTATATGCAACAAGGGCTCTGTTCATAGGCACCTTTGTAACCTGCTAGGTTAGGAATAGCCCTTCCAGGGCCTTAACAGGCTGGGGTGAATGCAGGGCTATATTGCATAGGAGAAAGATCTTCCAAGGGCTAGACTATGGCCTTTGATTTAGGACTTCTCAACAGTGACAGGCACTAAAGGTGCTCATCCATGATGTCATGGGTCACGTGTGTGATGAACCTAGCCTGACAGTCTCCTTCAGATATATGCTACCAATGCAGTGCCAGGTGTTCATGTCCTTTTGGCCTTAACCTCATTAAGGGGAGGCAGAGAATCTACCCAGTAGAAGTTGATTCATCTAGAAAAGTTTGGGGAAAGCATGAAATGGAAGAATAAAATACCAAACCAGGTACCATGGGGGATCATGCCTTTCTACCATCAACAGTGGTCAGGGGGACAGTGAATATCCACAAAGTATCCTTGCCTGTGTAGTAAGGGCTCAGGGGGCATTTATTCCTACTGAGTTTAAAAGCCTCAACTTCAGCCTCTCTGGCTTACCTGCTAAGATGGTCCCCAATATTTTCACCCTCATTTTCTCATGCTGACCCTCTCAGTCTGGAGTCTTTGATCCCCAGGCCATGTACCAGCAGAGTCATGACCTCCATCTGGAGGTTGCTAATCCAACCTGCTCAATTCTAACAAGATAAAACCCACTAGGGAATAAAAACAGATTCTTAAAACTACAACTGGGACTCTTCTCTATAATAAGGATACACACTTTCAAGCTGCACTGCTTTTTTCCCTTCAGGGGAAAAACACTCCCAAATGGACAACATCCAAAGCTGACAAGTGTTTACATACTTGAGATAGAAAAGAGCCTCCAGACCTCTGGCATGATGTTTACACACATACAAATGTCCAGGGGAAGGGAAAAAAAACTATAACAGATTGTACACTGTTTGGAAGAAAGTCCTTGGGCTTCTGTTTGGAATGGAACCTTTATGTCCTTCTCCATTGCTGCAGAATAATTACAAGGCGTTTTGCAGGCTGTGGGCAGGGCCAGGTCATCGGGGGCCTGAACCTGTGGTGGATGGAGGCTGCTCCTTGCATCAAAGGGCACAGGGAGGGAGACTGGATGGCACCTGGTACCTGTCTAGACCAGGCACACCTCATTTGTAAAAGAGCCAACAGGCTTGGTTCTGAGGGTTAAATGAGGTAATTCTCCTAAGGTTCTATCCCCACTCCTGGTGGAAGAACCTAATCAGAGGAAGATTTGATTATTTCAACCAAAAAATTGAAAATTAAAGACTTGTTATGTGTCAGCCCGGATATTCACATGATGGTTCCTTTCTACTCCAAATGTTCTCTGCTTCGAAAGACAAGGTTGTTTCACCATCCGTATGTAAAATGTGAATCTTTCCAAAAAACAACTGCAGGTACTTTCAGTCCTGAGATAAGAGAGTCAAATCTGCAGACAAAAAAAAGCCTCAGGACCCTCTCCACTCCAACCAGGGAGGTAGCCAAGAAGACACAGGAAGAACTAACAGAGTGAAAACTGTCGTGTTTTCCTTTCTGTTTTGTAAAAGTGTATTTTTCAGGAGAGTGCTTCTTTTCTTTTTTTTTTTAATTAATATTTGTTTAGTTATACATGGATACAGTGTCTTTATTTTATTTGTTTTTAGGTGGTGCTGAGGATCAAACCCAGTGCCTCACACATGCAGGGCAAAGCACTCTGCCATTGACCACAACCCCAGCCCAGGAGAGTGTTTCTTTTTGAACTGGGCTTAGACCAGGGCATCGTCCAAGTCCCTCTGCATGATAGATTTCTTGGAGGCTGATGACAGTCCCTCAAAACCCTTAGAGCAAAAGGGTCTCTATGATTCCAGAGATTATTCTAGGGCTCTATGAGGTTGTGACTGTGTGGAAGGGGATAACCTAGTCAGGGTTCAATAAGTGGCTGCTGTTACTGTATCTGCTAAAAACAGTACACTCTGGAGAAGGAATTCTGCTTACCATGACAGTGAAGGGGCTATTTGGAATATCGACACCACCGAAGCGCACATAGATCACATAGGTGCCGGGCTTGGCGGCTGTGTAGAAAATGTCATAGGTGCCATCCTCATTTTCAATGACATCGGCCTCAGCCTCAGTACCATCTGGGGTCAGAATTGTGCAGGTCACTTTCCCCTTCCCGGCGGTCTTGGCGTCTACCACAAAGCCTACTTCCTCACCAGTTTTCACAGTGGGGGCAATGCCAGGACCTGGAGGAAGTTTCAGGAGAAGATAAGAGAAGCATGAATAGGGACACATGTTCCAGAGGCCCAAGAACAAATCACACACATTTGTGCTGCTTGTGGCTATAAATGTTAGGCATTTAACTGCTGCCATATGGGAATATTCCAAGAACTTTTTGTGGGGGCAAGTGCCACTCAAGGATCCCATCCATCCTCCATAAATAAAAGCATCAGTAAGCCCTGAGTCCACCTCAGCTCCAATGGAAATAGCCTGGTTTGCTCACGTCCAAGGGTATGGAGATGAAGGCCGACTGTCATCAGCAAACACAATAGACATGCTCTTAAGTGCCAGGTACATATAAAGGAAAACAAAGACTCCGTCCCTCCTCTCAGAGACTCGTAGTCTAACAAGACAGATGTAGGTCAGTGCCAACAATGACAGCTCTACCTGCCATGGAAATGCTGAGCAGGCATTGAGTCACAGATAAAATAATCATTCTTCTGACACGTGTTCCACCTCACAGCTATTCAAAAGTTCTAAGAATTTATATCTCAGAGTTGCCACATTGACAGGGGGCAATCTTTTTCCCAAAAAAGGAAAGGAAAAATTGGCTCAGCTCTGAAGGATGGGCATTTTTGGTTAGGAGAGCCTCATAACCTCTCTCCAAACAATGGCCAGTCTCTCGTTTCTCTTTCTCTGGCATATGGCATTCCTTTACCTAGGATCTATACAAAATCAGGAAGTACAGAGAAGTGTGAATAAAAAGCACATTGGCAAAAATGACCACAAGGTTGAGGCACATCAGGGAGCAGTAAGAACATATGCATGGAGAGTAGGTAGTGGAGAAGACTGGAGTCAATCTATGGAAGGCAGTGAATGACAGACCAAGAGGTGTGGCCAACAGACACCATCCTGTTGAGCAGAGTATTTGCTCATGTGTCTGGTTGAGCTAGAGAAGGAAACAGTCTAGAAAGCAAGAAGGAAGCCACAATCCCACATTAACATGCCCTTTTAGGGTGGCAAAGACTTCCAGTGGTTTAGGGTAGAGGGATGGGGGTGGCCAACATTTCAAAATTTCTCGATTTTTGCTATGGGTAAGACAAAAAGAGAAGCAGTTTACAACCTTGACCTAAAAGCCAGAGTAAGATGAAAAATTGAAAAAAAACAAAAACAAAAACAAAAATAAAAAACAGGCCCAGGGTAAACCTATATTTAGTTTAGTTTCCTTATTTTAAGAAAAGCAAATCTATTTCATGTTTTGAAATCTGCTTCAGCAGCAACCCTAAGCTACAGGAGCCATTCTTACAAATTAAAAGGCCCTTCACAGTCAAATATTCATGGCTAAGAAATCGAAGGAACAGTGAAGCTCAATTATCCATGGGGAATTCCTGAGAAGAAAACCCTAGTTCCTTTCATGTGTTTCTCTGATGCTGAACTGAAATGCTCCTGAATCTTAAATAACTGAATCATCTACTCATGAAAGCAGAAAATTGCAGCTTCTCATGGGAATCACCGTGATAGTTGAGATCTCAACAAATGTAGCCACTTCAAAAGTGATATAATAACTCCTGTGAACCTGGCCCGGCGCCCAGCATTTTTCAAGCCTGACCCTCATTTAATCTTTGCAATAATCCTGTGGAACAGTCTCTGACCCATGCAAGAACTTCTTGAACCTGAATATTCCCCACATAGATCTTCAATCCACGTGTGATTGAAGCTCAGAGAAATTGAGCAATATGTCCAGATAACACAGCTAGAACCTGGCTTTCTGACTCCAAAGCCCATCCTCCTGGCTCTGCTGTTACCCTGCACTCACCTGTGGCTAGGCACTTGCTGGCATCACCCGACTGCATGGCCCGGATGCGGTAAGGAGAAAGCGGGATGTCATCCCCCCCATAGGTGACCCCAATCATATAGCGTCCGGTCTTGTCAGGGATGTAGGTGACAGCGTACGTGCCATCTTTATTGTCATGGACAGTGGCTCTTTTGGGTTTTCCTTCTTGATCCTGTGGATCAAAGAGAAATGCTACTTAGGATGTTGCTATCATCAGATAGAGCCCATTCATGGAAACCCTTGAAGTATGTTGCTCATTGATTAGTGCCTCTAGTGGGAGGAGACAGAAGCGATGGCTTAATACGATCTTTTTCTGCTATTCTGGTAGGCAGAGGACAGGGTCACAGATCAAACCACCATGATCTGTTAAGTAAACAAATAGTGTTTTAGCTCCAAATGCACTGAGATGCACAGAGGTATGGGGAGAGTCTCCTGATCACATGCCGCTACATCCACTCTCCTTGTGTCCTTTACTAATAAGACTCTCATTCTAGGTGAGGTGCATAGCCCCCAGAATACAAAGCTCCATGTCCTCGCATCCTTGCCACCAGGTACAGCCACATGATTCATGGTTAACTTCTACCAAATGAAAGGGGATGGAAGTCTTCTGATAGGGCTGCTTTAAGACAGCTGATTGAGCTAGAAGAGTCCTGCTTTCCCCATCTGCCAGTCTTCCTCCTCCTGACCTGCTAGGTAGATCTGATGGCCAGAGCACTAACAGCCTCATGGTCATGAGGAGACCTTAAAGACAGAAGCCACACACTAGGAAAGAGGAGCAGAGAGAAGGAGCTGGTTCCCACAGAGGCTTACCACCCAGATTCATTACCAAGAGGATGATCCTATGTGTTGAGGTCATCTTTATTTTGGGGTTTACTGTAACATACAACAGAACTTAGCCTCAAATGATCCAATAGGTAATTTAAAATATATAAAAATAAAAACAGAAATGTAACACCAAAATACAGGAGATTTACTATGAAGTGGCACCTGGAGTATAAAACATGCTCCTAGGTAAGCATGCTTGTTCTCCTGCACATAGACTCTTGGAAAATCTAACAAATACTGCGTTAGGTCAGATATTGGTTATGAAAACCCTTGTTCTTATCCTTGGCCAGAACATTAGGTCTTACTAATAAGATTGGGCTCCAAAAATCAGTTCAGGGTTACCGTAATCTGGACAGCAAGCAGGCCTTCCCCAGCATCTCTGGCGTCGATAGCAAACTCCACGGGCAGACTGGCGGGCACCCCATAGGAGCTCAGGCCAGGGCCACTGGCAGTCACTTTGCTGGCATCATATGTGGGAAGAACCTTGACCTTAAATGGACTTGATAGACACAAATACCCTGGTCAGTAAGGATACAGGTCAGTCCAGCCACATCTGACCTCTCTTAAACAGACTAAGACTGATAGGAGCATTTCTATAGGAGATAAGAAAGTAAGTTTAATAAAAGTTGCTCAAGTCCAGTAGAAATTTAGAATTATAAGGTAATAGCCATCGTAGGCCAGACCAGCCTTGCCCTAAGTTCATTTCATGAGATACAAATAGTTTAGGGAAGACAAGCTCTCAAATTAGTTTGGGAAACACGGGGTAAAACCCATTTAAATCTACTTTTATTATGCTAAGATAATGGTCACCAAAATGGAAAGAATACCAGGACTTTAATGTTTTATCTCATTCTATAATGATATTTATTCTTTTTCTATATTTAGTATGCTTTATATGGTACACAATCTACGAGTGAAGCAATATGCAAATATAATTCATAAATAATGTATTTCTACATTACATAGCTAGAGGTATGTTTTGATCTCCATATAAAATGCATATATTAGGGTTAGAGGTAAGTTTTCCATGTAAGGGGCATGATAAAATTTTTTGGAGGTTGTTCCAAAGCTGAAGAGCTTACATTTTTTTTTTGTATTAATATAAACAAGGGACAAAGCTGCTACTCAACATCTTTTTGAGAGTGTTTACTGTCAACCAGATTCTCAAAGGTAAAGTCCTATGTCTTAAACAGAAAACTACTTGCAGAGTTACCAAATGGAAGCTTCTTATAAATTAATATATTCCTTGTTTCTCCAAAATTCCCCATCTTCTTTTTTTTAAAATTTTTTAATATCTTTATTTTATTTTATTTTATTTATTTATTTTATGTGGTGCTGAGGATCAAACCCAGTGCCTCACACATGCGAGGCAAGTGCTCTACCACTGAGCCACAACGCCAGCCCCTCCCCATCTTCTTAATTTCAGCTTGCTTTTAAACTAAAGTTGGATAAAAGAAAAGGCAGACAACAGAATGGGAACCACCAATAACAAGACTAGTGTATGATAATGTGTTTGGAACATGCAGGTTCAGGAAAAAATCTGCTGATTGGATGAATGGGTAAGTGGGTGGGTGAAGCCACCACAGCAATGCTAGCCAATTCTGCAACTGGGTGGGCTTGAGGCTGGTTTAGACCCATGTCTCAAGTGTGAGGCATTTACCTTCGTGGGATCTCCTCATCTGCATATTTAACTGAGACCATGTAAGGCCCCTCTTGTGATGGAGTATAGGTCACTGTGTGTGTGCCATCCCCATTATCCACCACATTCACCGGCTCCACCAGACCTGAGGACAGAAATGAGAGGTCTGAGTGACTGCTTGGCTTCCCCTTCACTCCACCCTTGGCTAAGTCTAAAACAGGATCACATCTATCCCCAAGAGTTATTGGTTTCCACTAATGAGTAACATAAAGGCAAGCAGGTCATAATCAAAGACCTAAGAAATCACAGGATCCCCAATCCATGGTTGCAGAAATGACCCCAAGAGACACCTTTAGCTTTTGGTTGGCTAAAGTACACTTGGTCCACCCTAGAGTATAATTAAGGAGACTGCCCATGCTTGCTGCTGGAGGGCATATGGTGAAGGTGCATGTTGTAGACGTGTTATATCCTTTCAAGTTGGTTAGGCATGCTTGGGATGTGGCAATTTTTACACTATAGCTGAGAAAGTACCCAAAAGTCCAGAACCCTGAACAGCAAAAGTTAACCAATAGGATGGTCAGTCAAGATTTGTGGTCATCTTTGAGCAAAGACCACCATACTGCCAGCATGGTGGGGTGTAGTTACAAGGCAGGTGAGGGTGCCAAAATCACAGGATGGGGAAACCCTCAATGTGATGCCTGTAGGAGATGCTTAAAGATAACGTTAAAGCATGATCAAGGCATTCACTGTGTTGATAAAGTCCAGATTGCAGCTCTGAACATGAGAGTCAAGGATCGGTCAATGGCAGGGCAGGCTAATCAAAGCATAGCATGCTCATTAAATAAAGCAGGCGAGGCAGGTACAAGCCAACTTTAGAGGCAAGGCCAGCAAGAAGCATTTAGGTTACATAATTTAAAGCATCAGCCAATGGGAAAATGCAAACCTGTCTCCATAAAGTCACCCTTCGGGTCACCTTTAAAAAACTCTGAAATGGCTTTCAAGGGGCTGCGCCATGACTGGGAATCCATCTCATCAGCTAAAATTAAAGGACTGTTACTTGAAAGTTCTCCATGACAAAGGAAGATATTTAAGTAAAATTTTTATACTTACTTACACACACACACACACACACACACACACACACACACACACACACACACACACGTCTTGAAGCTCAGTAACTTCACAGAATCAGAATCCAGTCCCATGACCTCATTTCCCCCAAAACACTTCTGCCCTGAGCTTCAAAGGGCCTAACCTCCTGCTGAACCCCATTAAGGAGAAGGTTCCTCTTCAAAGGAGGAAGGCCCTATTTGTCACTTTTGGAAGCCAAGAACACAGCACAGGAGAAAATCCAGATTATTTAAGAAATTTGACATATGTATATGAGAATAAAGGCACATTTTAAATCCCAAAAGAGAGAATGTGGACACTTACCAAAAAAGTCATGGTTTTGTCCCCAAATAGCCTGCTTGCCACACCAATCCTGAATTCCAGGCTGCCAATAGGGCAGGCCAGTGGCCAAAAACCCCCCATTTCCCAAGAGTCCCTCTTAACTCTCCAGGAGGCTAAGCCACACAAAGCCACAGAACTAGCATTCTCAGAGATTCTGGAATGTTCCACATGAGCATGGAGGCATCTCAAGGAGAATTATTGCCTTCAAATCCCACCGCTTCCATACATCTAGACCTCTCCCTTAGTCATCTCACACATGCTAAGTAGGTAATAAAACAGTAACAATTTTTTTCTTTTGGTACCAGGGATTGAACTTGGGATGCTTAATAACTAAGTCCCATCCAGATCCCTTTTTAGTATTTTTATTTAGAGACAGGGTCTCCCTGAGTTTTTACACCTGAGAGCCCATACATTACTTTCTTCAACTAGCTACTCAAAAAAGTAAAATTATTAAAGAAATTTAAGGCCGTGTCATTAAAGGGGCTGGGGTGACAGAAATAACTGGCCTGCCTACTTTCAACCAGGATCTTCTACTGTTTAGCTAGATTATCAGCAATAAAATAACTTAAGAATGTAATTTTAAATTTATGATCATGCTTGAAAACAAAGTACCTGCTTTGGGTCATGGCTGTTCCTACCCATATAGGAGATGTTGGCAGGGAGGTGGAACACATACTTACCTCGGGGGCCCAGGACCCTCACTTCCAATGGAGCCAGGCCAGCCTTGCTGCTGTCCACCGTGAAGGACTGTGGGATGCGGGCTCGAACGCCAGAACCCAGCCCAGGGCCAGCAATTTTGACCTTGCTGGGGTCTACAACATCCTTCACAGGAACCCTGAAGGGGCTGCCTGGAAAACAGGTCATAGGGTTCTGAGCATCTAGCAACTAGAGACCCACACACCCAGAATCACACCATGGACCTCAATTTTAATAGGCCTCAGTCAGCTCCTCCTGCCTTGCTACGTGTGCACTCATGTACCCACTCAACTGCCATGGAGCACCTACTATATTTAGACACTGTGCCAGATATCTACAGAGTGGCTAATAGCCCTCAAGGAGCCCTCAAGGCAGGGCAAGGATGATGTGAGCATGTCACTCTAATATCCTACATAACATATGTGGAAAGGTGTGCAAGGTGGAACACTTAGGAGACATTGAATCTTGTCTTAGGAGATCAGAGAAAACTTTCAGTAACAACTAAGCTGAGACAGAAGAGGTAGCAGCTATCATCACCCAGGGGAAGCAGATGGACAGATGCTTCCAGCAGAGGGACCAGCTCGTGCAGAAGCCTAGAGGTGAGGGGGAAGACAGGCTGTTGGAGGAATCGAAGGAGGAGTCTGAGTGGTGGAAAGCCAGTGAAGAGGACCAGAGAGGACAGGCAGGCCTTGAAGACTATATAACCAACCTCCTCTCCACAAATGGTCCCTGCATTCCTCTCTCTCCAACACAGCCAGCATCCCCCAAACACACACAGCCTTCTTGGTTCCCTGAACAACTGGGAACTAACTGCTTTCTGGATGGACCCGCTGCATGGCTGACCCCAAGGGCAAACCTGAAGGCCTCTGACTCCTCCATAGTGCCAATTTTAAAGACCAATGAAATACAGAGAATGCAGGGAGATCAGAATTTACAAGAAAAGCACCAAACAGAGGAACAAAGGCTGGGCCAGGAACCTTAATGGAACTCCCTAAGGACAGGGACATCCCTAGAAACAGAAGCCCCAGTGTCCGCAGCACCAGTCTTTAAGCTGCTAAGTCCCTTGCCAAGGGGCTCCATGCACTCCGTGCAGTGTTTAGCAGTCTTTATGTTTCCCATGACACCTGACAATCACCAGATGTCTAGCAGCCATGGAATCCAAAGTCTCTTTGTTATGCATCCTAGGAAGCTTATGCTCTATAGATCTAGGGGTGGTAAATAACAAAGAACACATGAAGAACTGAGACCCTGATTTTCTAACAACAGCTGAGTTTCAATGGCATCCGATTTTTCAGGTAAATGAAATAATGGCTGACCCTAGCAAAGATGAGCACAGTCCTCCATGCTGTGGTTTAGGGAAAGAAAATGGAGCTTCACTTCACAGTGACAGATGAGGACTTCAGTGACAAGAGGGGATGCCCAAGGACTACCTTTGAGGCCAATCTCTTAAGTCATCAGAACCTGAGCATGAGAGTAAGCATGAAAAGCAACATGCAAAGCTAAGAAACTCTGGTTCAAGATGGAAGAGACCAAGAATTGTCTGCCCATCAATACCCTGTTTCCTGCCCAGGTAGACATCATCAATCAACCATGGCAACCCTTCCTCCTGACACACTCTGAATCCCAGTCAACCTGGTAGTCTTGGCAGTCACCAACAGACCACAGCTGGTCTACCACAGGAAACCAATAAGCCATTATAAGCATGACAGGAAACTTTGTTTAAAACCCCACTAGAGGGCTGGGGGATGGAGCTCACTGGTAGAATGCTTTTCTAGCATGCCTGAGATCCTGGGTTCCATACTCAGCACTGCCAAAAAAACAAACAAACAAAAAACCCCACTAGAGGTTTGTACCGCTAGGAAAAATTGGGCTCATATTTAACCACCCAGAATGCCCACAAAACTAATTAGAAGCTAGCAAGTCACTAAATGTTTCAGTGCCTCTGGAGTTACCTTAGCGACATAGCTTGACACTAAGACTACAACCAACATTTAAATAAGTTTCTCTGCCTGAGACAGAGTTCTGGAGTTCAGGAGAAAATGAATTCAGACACCATTAACAACTGATGGGAAAACCCCAAATGGATCTTCTTCTGTTGTCTAATAAGCTCATGGGTCAGCCACTAGAGCCTGAATGCTCATCCATTTGGGATTTAGGGGAATCCCAAGGCTGATGGCACCCAGCACTTTTTTCCAAGAGTCAAAAGGAGCTCTGTTGCTGCCACAACCAGATACTCTTTGTAGGAGCACTCTCTGACCCTCAAACCTTCCTCTCCCTCTTTCCCCATTTTTTGCTGATGGACGGCACTGCCCGAGAGCTTCTGCACTTTCTGGAATAAATGGTGGCTCTGCATCTCGCTCCGGCAGAGCAGCCTTACCAGCCTCCGGAGTCTGGGTGAAGTGACTCCGCGGATCAACCACCCCAAAACCTTGTCCCGCGGGACCCCATTCCATCCTTCCTGGGGACCCCTCTTCGTCCCGCGAGACCCCAACTCGTTGAGTGGACCCACGAGGCATGACTTCAAACTATATTCATTACCTGCCTAGTTAAGTCACTGTGTCCTCTCTCCTGATGCTCAACTCTCTCAAAACTCCAAAACTGCTGTGACTCAGATTTTCTTTACAGTTTCAATCTTTACAGCAGTGGTTTTCAATCAGGGGTGGTTTTGTCCTCAAAGACATGTGGCAGTATCCAGAGACATTTTGGGCTGTCACAAATGGGGGTGGCAGGAATTTGCTAGAGGTATCTAGTTGGTAGACACCAGGAATGCTGGCAATCATTCCACAATGCACAGGACAATCCTCCATAACAAAATTATCCTGCCCAAAATATCAATAGTGCTGAGGCTGAAAAACTCTGTTTTATAGTGAGTATACACATCATCACTAAATACAAAAGAAATTAATAAATAAGACATTGAATTAGTATGTCTTTGTCAGCTGCCAAGTCTGTCAATGGAAGAAAAAAAAACAAGACATAAGGAGCTAGAGATATAGCTCAGTTGGTAGAGTGCTTGCCTCTCATGCATAAGGCCCTGGGTTCAATCCCCAGCACAAAAAACAAAAAAAGAAAAAAAGACACAAGTGAGGTAAATAACCAAGCCCAAATAAGGTGGAGATTTCCAACCCTGTAAAGAACCAGCTTTCCCTTCAATCAGGAACTAGGTCCTCCAACATACGAACAACCATCTCCAGTCAAAACTCTAAGCCAATGCTTTGTGTCAAGCTACTGATTCTACTAGGAGTTGGGATATTCTTGGAAATATAGCCCTCAGGAAAAGTCCCCCTCTGTAGCTACCACAAAGATCAGATTTTTTTTCCTATTAAGAGAAATAAGCAAAATCAAAATTTATTTTCACACAAAATCAGTTAGTATTTGGACTCCTGTCCAAGGCATAGCTTACCAGGGATGTGGGCTCCTCCATAAGTGATATTGACATCGTAATCCCCTGGAGCAAAGGGGATGTACTCGGCACTGCAGCTGCCATCTTTGTTGTCTCTGCAGTTTATCTTCGATTCTGATGGTCCTTCAACAGTTATACCGAGCCCACCAATTCCTGCCCCTCTGAGGAAAGAGTGGAGAAAAAGTGAAATGTGTGCAGTCCATGCTAGTCTGCTTATTGCCAAAATTCATTTTAAAAACATTTTATAAATAACTATCTCACTGAGCCATCCTCACTCTGCTAATGTGTCAACACCTCTCTCCCAGGGAATTTCTCAATATTCTAATGTAAATACAGCCTTGACCTCTCCTTTCCAATGCTTACCCTTCATTTGTTTTTCTTATCTAGTTCCATTGGCTAACACTGCAAATACAATGTAGATACATGCCTGGAAGTTAAAACCCACTCCGCCCCAGGGACACAGAGCATTGTGCATGCTAAGCATGTGCTCTACCACTGAGATACCCAACCACTCCAAGCCTCCTTTGTGGTCCATTTTAATAAGAATATTTCTAACTTTTCCTTTATATATGAGGTTGGCTATGTACTTCTGCATTATCAAAATAAGAAACTTCTATCTAGTCCTAGTTTGCACAGCAGTTTTATGACTATTATCAAGTATTATTTTGGTTCTTTTTAGGTATTACACTTGGTCTTTCTCTGCAACATAGTCTCTATAGAAGAAAATGTCACTGGGCACGGTGGTGCATGCCTGTAATCCCAGTACTTAGGGAGGCTAAGACAGGAGGAGCACGAGTTCAAAGCCAGCCTTAGCAACAGCAAGGCACTAAGCAACTCAGTGAGACCTTGTCTCTAAATAAAACACAATTTAGGGCTGGGGATGTGGCTCAGTGGTCAAGTGCCCCTGAGTTCAATCTTTGGCACCAAAGAAAAGAAAATGTCTAACACATTACAAAAATGCACTTCACCAAATGACGGTAGACCATAACACATCTGTAGGGTACAGCCATAAAACTTTTTTAAAACAGTTAAATTACATAGGACTACTCCTTTCAGAGACTTAATACATGGAGCCCCAGGCCCTGCCTACCTGGTAACAACAGTGAAGACATTAGGTTTGTTGGTAAAGGCCTCTTTCAATCCAGGACCTTGGGCCTGGACCCGTGATGGCTGGCAGCCTTCAGTTACAGCTACTTTGAAAGGACTGTTTGGGATGGGCACATCATCATATGTCACCTCCACTACATGAAGACCTGTTCAAAACAACAAATAGAAATACATATTTGCATACAAGTCACCTACTTGTGGAGAGTGATACTGTACTTCAAGGTTTTATCTGTCATTCAAGTCTATGTGCTATACTATGTCATGTGAAAAGAACAGGTTGAAAAAATGTTGGTATAGATTAATTTTTTTTAAATGCTATTTACTAATTATTATTTATTTATTTATTAACGCTATTTACTTGACATAACATACCTTACCCCACCTCAAGCAAGTATCAATATATCTATATTCAAGTCCATAATTCTAAGTATATCATCCTAATTTGAGAAAACTCCATCTAGCCATTAACCAACAGACCATGGGAAGCCCATGAAATAGAGAAAATATGCATCTACAAAAAAATTGCACAAATGAGCAACATACCATGACATCACCCCATAACCTGCTCAGGTGAGGCTGAAGCTAAGCCCCAGCCCACCTATTATACAAAAAGACCAGCTAGCCAGGCACTGAGCAGACAGGTAATCTTCTGGGGAGGGAACTTTCATATTTCCCTGTCACCTTGTACATACATCTGCTGAGATGGATCCAGAACATAGGTCAGGGGTCAACACAGCTCTGAATAAGGGTCACATCCAAGGAAAGCGCATCTCACCTTTCTCAAAAGGCGTGTATTCCACCTGATAGGTCCCATCAGCATTGTCCGTGACAAAGCACTCGGTGGAGGCTCCCGAGGGGTTGGCAATGTGGGCCTTGATGTGGTCACCCCCTACCTGGGTCAGGGGCCTTGAGTCAACCGTGAAGTCAGTGGTAGCTTCCCGAAACACATCTGCAGAGCAACCACACAGACAAAAATGTCCTAACAACACCCTGCAGCCAGGAGCAAACCCCTAAACCAAGGTTCTCAGCACCAGAATTAAGTCTAAATTCAGTGACAGCAGACAGTTGGTTTCCTTGACCCTCAAAATCAGGACTATTAGCCCCCTTCCCCCTTTCAGGATAGTCTTTGGCCTCTGACAACACAACCCCTTCTAGGGGAGTCTTGACCTACACACAGAGAGGCGGGGTTCCAGGACAAGTTAAAGGGAACAGACGGACCTGCTCTGTCTGCAGCATGTGTGGTGTTGGCCAGCATCACATTTAAACTATTTTTTCAGTGAAGTGTTGACAGTGAAATAAGTTGTTTTCAGTATTTAAAAAAAAAATCAAGATTTTTGGCTTTGCCACAAAAAATCTGGAAAATCTGCTAACAATGCTGGACCCCATTCCCCATGGGGAAACAGAAACAGGGCTGGGCGGCAGAGCAGCCTCTGAAAAGAAATGTGTTCTCCATTTCACCCAGGTCGCATCACAGCCATTCTCTGAGGTAGAGGCCACAGGTACATGTCCTCTTACACCTCACCCGGCCCCTATAGGTCTAGGTGGCTGGGTTTAGAACTTCTGCTCCGTGAGTCTCTGGTAACCCTTAAGTTCCAGGCTCTCCTTTATTTAAAAATGAAACCTACCTTTTCCTTCTATTCCTGGCCCAAAGACTTTGACCCTGCTAGTGTCCACAGCAGGCTCCACCTTGACCCGGGCAGGGAAGTGTGGCACAAGCTCCCCGCCATACTTCATGGTCAGTGTGTACATGCCGGCTGTTAGCGGCACATAGGTCACCGCATAGGTGCCGTCTTTGTTGTTCTGAATGCAGACTTCCGCTTTTGCTCCTGAGTCTGAGACAGCTTCCATGCCCAGCGTCCCGGGACCCGCTTCTGAACAGTCAACGCTGAGGAGCCCGGCTTCACCCACTTTCCCGAGCTCAAGACCTGGTCCTGATGCCACAACTTTAGAGGGGTCAAATGGCATTTCAATGTCGGCTTTGAAGGGGGACCCAGGTATGTGGACTTCTTCAAAGAGAATGTTGACAAAGTATTCCCCAGGTTTTGTGGGAAGGTAAGAGACAGAGCAGGTCCCGTCACCATTGTCGGAACATTCGATTTTGGCCTCACAAGGACCTTCCACGGTTAGGCCCAAACCTCCAGTTCCGGCTCCTTTGGTGTCAATGGTGAACTCGGCGGGCTTGCCCACAAGACCACCTTTAAGGCCAGGACCATGGGCCTTCACCTATATGAAGAAAGAATAAAAGTTAAATCCTGCTTGGTACTGACTCGTACTGCTGCTCAGCTAGGCCTACCATAACTACAACCAGCACTGAAGGGCACCTCAGCTAAGTGGTCCTCCTCCTGTGTCACTCACACCCTCCAAGTTAGAGCCACGATGCAATGCTACGGGAACCTAGATGGCTAAGAACTCAATGGCTGCTGAAAGGCACAGGCAGATTTGGCCTAAGCAACAGGAACTGGAGTTAAGACGACAGCCCCACCTCAACTGCCATCCCTTGTTCTTCCGAACCACAGGGGAAGACTTTGAGAACTAACATCCTATCCAACAAGTGTACACAGATCCCCTCTAGTCAAGGGCTCACAGGAGGGCAGACTTCACTATAGCTATGAATGCTACACCTCATTCAACAAATCTTGCACAATAAAAAGTCAAACTATCTGTTAAAAAGAGAAAGGGATGAGGGGCTGCAGTTGTAGATCAGTGGTAGAAAGCTTGCCTCACACATGTGAGGTTCTGGGCTTAATCCTCAGCACCACATAAAAATAAATAAATAAAGGTATTGTGCTCATCTACAACTAAAAAAGTATATTTAGGCTGGGCGCAGTGGTTCACGCCTGTAATCCCAGCCGCTTGGGAGGCTGAGGCAGGAGGATCACAAGTTCAAAGCCAGCCTCAGCAAGAGCAAGGCCCCAAGCAACTCAGTGAGACCCTGTCTCTACATAAAACACAAAATAGGGCTGGGGATGTGGCTCAAGTGTCCCCCAAGTTCAATTCCTGGTACCAAAAAAAAAAAAAAAAAAAAAAAAGAATCAACTCTCAATACAAAATGAGTTTCCAAAGGTCTTTGCCAGGCAGGACCAGAGAAAAGGACTATGGTATCACATTTGACAAAAACTAGGCAAGTTCTGGAACAAAATCCAAAGCTGACCTTGGTGGGATCAGGTGGCAGCGAGGCTTCTACTGTGTAGGGGCTCCCAGGCACAGGGTGTCCATCGTAGGTCACATCTACAGCATACAGCCCCTCCTCCCGAGGGATGAACTTGGCTGTGCTGCTCTCCCGACCCACCACAGGCGCCACTAGGCACGGCACAACCTTCCGAGAGGGGCTCAGGATCGTCACGTCCAGCTTCCCCTGGCCTCCTGCTCCCCTGGTGTCGATGGCGAACTCCTGATCCTTCCCAACCTCGACCCCTGGGGAAGAAAGCAAGTCAGAGTGAGGAGCTGCCCACTTCCAGAGGCAAGAACCATCCCAAGCAGGAAAGGATGATTCTCTGGATATGGGGTTTTGTCTCAGCCTTTTCAACAAGCAGGCAGGTGCAGAAAGACAGTGAACACAGCTTCACTTCAGCCTCAACAGCAATCAGCATAAGAACAATGGTTTATTAATAGTGATAATAACAACTCTCACTTACTATATGCATTTTTATATTCCAGGCACAAATAACAGCACATTGTCTCCTTTGATTTTCACCAAAACTCCAAGGGGTGTTTATTATTAATGAATGGCTTGAACAGGTGGGAAAAATGAGGCCAGGGTAGCATATCCAGCAGGCCACCAAGCTGGGACTCAAATCTAAATTTATCTAATCCTACAATCTGCTTTGCAGACCAGTAAATTATAATCTGACACTATCCTCCGTTCTTTATTTACTTTAGGTGTAACTTTATGTGAAAACACATTCATAGGTCCATATTTTATTTAATAATTCTTGGCAAGAAATACAATCCTACAGCTGTTTCCCCCACCCCACAAGAAGTCACAGTGCTGCCAAAAGCAGAAGCACTCAATCTCATCCTGAGAACTGACTCCATGGTGATTTTTGAAAGGTCTTTGCAAAGAAAGAAAATCTAAGTGTTATTTGACAAAAATGGGGAAGACCCTTTAAAACAAAAGCATGGGGAACACAGGGCCCTGCCACAACCCAGGGAAACCTTGACTCTGGGGCAGTCTGGGGACTGCCAAGATGAACACTGCTGGACCACAAGCAAGGTGCCTCGGAGCCCCAGGATCCAAAGGGAAAGAGCCTTTCATAAGAGGCACCATGCTTTTGCTGCTCTAGAGTAAGAACTCTTGGTGTCCTGTGGAAATAATTGGCATGTGGACTTGTGAAAGGTTGGACAGTGACTGTTATTATGCTCACAGCTGGCAAACGTCACCCACAAAATCAACAAATGGATCACTTGCTCTGCAGCCTCCAGAACTGGGAGCTGGCCTTGTTCCCAAATTGTCCATTTGGGTCACAGATCAATGAAGGTGCTCACCGAGGGCACCATGAATACCTTATAGCAACCTTCACAGGGGACACAGGAGCCCTGCCCTGAAGCTAGCTGCACACTGGCCAGGCTGGGTTGGTGGCTCTGAAACCATGTGAATGTGCACTACAGGGTGCTTCCTGTCTGCATCTCGCAGCCAACACCAAAGAGGAGGATGTAGGTGTGAAGGATTTCCAAGATACATTGCTGACCATGAGGCAGGTTGGCTAACGTTAAGGGAGGGCCTGGGTGCAATCTCCAGAACCACAAAAAAAGGGTGGCAGGGGCGAGGGGTTGTAGTTGAGTGGGACATACATACACACACACACACACACAGAGGCTAGATGGAGATATACGGCATAGCAGGATGACTTTTTTTTTTTTTTTTTTTTTTGGTACTAGGGATTGAACTCAGGGGCACTCGACCACTGAGCCACATCCCCAGCCCTATTTTGTGTTTTATGTAGAGACAGAGTCTCACTGAGTTGCTTAGTGCCTCGCCATTGCTGAGGCTGGCTTTGAACTCGTGATTCTCCTGTCTCAGCCTCCCTAAGTGCTGGGCTAGCAAGATGACTTTAACATAAAATAAGCATTGCTAGATCACTTCTGCCAGCACATCTATATGTGGAGATTCAGAGAGAAGGTGTGGAAGAAGAGGAACTGAACTGCCAATTTCAGTCAACCCTAGGAAGAGGCAGAAATGATGTTTAAAAGGGAATGAACTCTTAACTGTAATTTTGTTTTAGAAGAAAACTGGATTTACATATTCCTTATGTAAGAATGATTTTATGAGCATGTGTGAAACATCTGAAGCTGAGCGGTGAGCATATCAGCATTGAATACCACACTACTCTTTTGTTTTGTGTGTTTCAATTTTTCCATAATGAAAAAAAAAATGGAAAATATCAACCTAAACAAAACAAGCTTGTAACAGATTCTTAACAAACTAAAGGAATATTGGGGGGGAGGGTGTGCATTGTGGTTGTGGTTACTGCCCACCAGGGAGTTGGCTTTTATGTCTGACTGGCATTCAGATGCCAAGGAAAGATAGCACAGTTACAAACACACACAAAAGCAACAGGCCCCACTTCTCACAGCAACATCCATAGCCACTGAGGGCTGACTACCCGCCAGCCTCTGAATTATTAGCTCATTTAATTTTTACAATATTCCCGTGAGAGTTAAGTGTTCTTGTCCACCCACCCCTGCTGTATAAACGAGAAAGCTGAGAGTAAGTGGAAGGAGGGTCATAGTTGTTTCATGACACAGCTCTCATTTAAACCTAAGTCTGTCTCACAGCAAAGTCTCTTAAAATACAATTGGCTTCTCTGTGATTTCATCTTTGTAAGGAAACCTAACAGCAGCCAGGTTTCCTGGTCTTCAATGACCCTCCCCCCTCATCAGACACTTACTGTTTTCCAGCCCATTGATTTTTATCTTGCTCAGATCCAGTGGAGCAGCAACACCCACAGTGAAAGGGCTTTTAGGGATGGGATCACCACCGTAAGTTACCAGAACCTGCATACTGCCCTGGAACGAGAAAAAAAAAAAGTGCACTTTTGGGTACCAATATGCTTACTGGGTATTTAAACCTGCCTCCAGACACTTCATTCCTCCCAGAGACACAGTGGGCATGATTCCAATGGACTTAGAGAACATCTCAGACACATTTCTTTAAATTTTCGACCACACAGCAAGAATAACAAGAAACCAGATCAAATAAAAGCAACTAAAATCAACAAGGACAACTTAATAAGTGTTTACTACATGCCAGTCACTGTGCTATATGCTCTTTTAAAAATTTCCTTCATTTTATCTCAAAACAGATAGTCCTAAGGGACTGTTTCTACTATCGTTCCCATTTTTCCAAGAGTGGAAATAACAGTTCAGTGAAGTAAAGAAACTTGCCCCCATCACATAGCTGGTAAACATAAGCACTGGGCCTCAGACCCAAGGCACCCACGTCTTCCTTGCTGCTTCCACACCACCTCCCCACCCAACACAGAGCCAACTTGGCCATGGGTAAGCCACTGAGCCTGGAGCCTCTAAGTGAATGGAACCAGTTTTTCCATCTCCTGGCAATCAGTTTCAGGCTACCAGGCTGCAAAAGGGACCTGCAAAGTGGTTCACCTAGAACTGTTGTTAGACCAGCATGTAGTATTTAACTGCTGTTTCTAGCAAAGGAAAGAAAAACTGCAAGTGCAAAGGCACATTGTGCTGTGGGATTGGCAGGTCCCCTTGTCAGTGGCCCTGATGGCCACAGAGACACAGCATGGCCATGTGTGCCGCTGTTATTCTCCTTCTACTGGTCCCAGGCCAGCTCACTGCAGGTTGCCATCTCATAGATCAGGTCCCCATCACCTGAATCATCTAGGCATAATGTAAGGGACGTGGGAAGGAGAGATGATTCTACCTGAGGATCTGTCAGGCTCGCCAGCATACAGGGCCTACTAAAAGTTGTCGCTGATCAAGCATTAAAAGGGTGTAGGTTTTGGCCTATGTATATTTTCTCACATTCCTTTTGTAATAAAGAAGGGAGAAAAAGCCAAGAAAAAGAATTGGTTGCATCAATGAAGGGGGAAGAATTGATTTTCCAGGATTTTTTAATATTGCATACAAAGCCAATGACCCCCTACCTCAAGGGTATAACATTTCATGGTAAAATATGCACAGGTCAAATTCAACAGGTCTGGGAGTCGGCCAAGGGACAGGAAAGGTCTCCTTGTAATGTTTAAGGGAGAACTGATTTATTACTTAACCACTGTGACACTCCCAACATGCCAACTCTTTCTGAGCTTCAGTTTGCCCACAAGCACCCCCTAACCCTTAGGCTTCAAGGCTGACCGAGGGTCCTGGAGATATCTTTTCCCTTATCCTCATGAGTTTTCTGGTCACTTCTCTGAAGTGCTAAAGAGGGAAAAGTTCTCTTCCAGATAAGTCCACCCATCTCATAAAAGAAAGTATGTTTTCTTACCAGTCACAAAAGCAAAACAAAAATCCAGATAGGAAATTAACTCTATCTTAAATAACCTAACAAGAGGGAGAGGAAAACTCTCCAAGATTTGCACCTCTAGTAATACCATTTTCAGTTTCCCCTTGAGGCCCAGCCAAGGAATGGACTGTGTTTTCTCATCATAGGGCTGTAAATGAGGGCTGCCTACGCAGTGACCACCTGCTCATTCCACCAAGATGTTGCTGGCTGCAGGACAGTTTTATTCCACCCTTTACATGCTTTTGAGACCTGACCTTTATTTGCAAAACACTGACACACAAGGGCCCTGACCCAACAGCTCAGATGAGGATGGACTGAGAGAGCCAGCCACAGCATTCTCTCCCCCAGAGCTGCCTGTAAGAAGCCATGGTCACCACATTAAGAACATTTCAAGCCAGGTGTGGTGATGTAGGCCTGTAACCCCAGTGATTCAGGAGGCTGAAGCAGGACTGCAAGTTCAAGGCCAGCCTCAGCAACTTAGCAAGACCCTCAGCAATTTAGTGAGACCATGTCTCAAAAAACAAATAATTAAAAAGGACTATGGATACAGCTCACTGGTAGAGTACCCCTGGGTTCAATCCCCAGTACCAGGGGTGCAGGAGAATTCAAAGTAGAGATTATTACTTCATGAGGCTCTGTGAGCTCATGGGGTATCCTAATGGTGCCATAGTAGCACTTGGAGTTTCTAATTCCTAGTGGCTCCAAATATAACATGTATTGGAGCTGCTGCCACCAACTTCTCAAACTGTTCTGGGTTGGGGAGCTTGGGGTGAGAATTTTAAGCCATTTTAGGCCACAGGCATTCAAAGATAAAGAAAGCAAAAGTCCTCAGGAAAATAAGTACCTGTCCCTAAAATCTAGCTTTTGTCTGACCTCCATGAAGGTCCTCAAGCCTCAATCCACTCCACTAAAGTAAAATGAGCTCTGATCACTTGTATCCTGCTAAAGGCAGACACTTCCACCAACCATGTACATCACTAGTCCACTCCAGGCAGGTGAGCTATCACTCAGGGACCTTGGAGGTTAGATCAGCAATCTCTCAGCTGTCTGGGAACAAAAGTCAGCAATCAACCTGAGGGGCCAGTTTCCTCGGGTAGCAGGGTAATGGCTCCTCACAGTCTATTCTGAGGTGAAAGCACCTACCCAAAGTCAGAACATAGCCATGCCTCTCCTGATACATCAAGTAGCTGCCTTTCTGTTTCAGTCTGTTATTCCCCCAAAAAACACCATGACCCCAAGGGCATCAGCCCTCAAAGTAGGTCCCCCTCCTCCATGGAGAGAGTAGCTTTCTGGCCAGCCCAGGCCTCTTAACCACATCCAAGAGCACAATTCACAGGCATACTTCTTGTACCTGAACTTGAGCTTTTAGCTACTCCTCAGAAGGAGGACATGCCAGCCCAACTCTTCTAAACAGTTACAATGCTCCCAGGCCATCTCTGCATCACATCAAGGGATCCCATTGTTGATTCACCCTTTTATAGTCACTAATCCACATGGAGCACCTACAGTGCCAGGCCCAGGGCTTGGGGCTAGGGATGGGATGATACATGTAGGACGTGATACCCTATCCTTGCAGAACTGACAATCCAACAGAAGACATGTCATCTGTTTTCTTTGCTACAGAGAAATATGCAGAATTTCAGGTGTCCCAAATAATGAAACTATAAACCTCACTCTACACTACAAACAAGAAGGACCCAAGGGGCACCATGAGAGCCATTCACGCGAAAGGCAATAATTGAACACCAAAACTCTAGTAGCTCCTCAATATATCATGGCCAGCATTTGAACAAACAGCCCCTGAAGGCTACTGACTATGCCAACAGTTCTCAAACCCACTGCTAAGCATTACTTCAAATGCAATGAAGGTAGTTATGGGCTCTTGACTCCCACCTGGACTGACAATTGGGCTTCCAGGGCAATGGGTTTTGCTATCCTTTCCAGGGATCCAGATCAAACTGACCTTGTCCTGATGTGCTAATGGAACAGCCAAAACATAGGAAAGCATAGGATAAAACACAAGTCACAGGCTGGGGGTGTAGCTCAGTGGCGGAGTACTAGCCTTCCATGCCCAAGACTCTGGGTTCAATCTCCAGTACCATCAAAAAAAAAAAAGTCATGAACTGGTTTTGGAAGCATATATGACCTTGTAACCTTGGTCAGTGTGCATGGCCATGGCTTTCTGGTCCCTTCTCCTAAAGCATGTGAACTGGCAATAAAGATGAAATCCAAATGGCATTCCTGGTGGTAAGGCCACCATCAGCCCTCAGAATCATCAGCAAGAAAATAATTACCTGCTTTCTACTGAGCAGCCTGATGTGAAAAGGACACTCTAGCTTCAGAAGCATAGTTTCACTACTACAATAAGGAACCTCTCATTAGGGCATAGGAATCACCACGTCTAGAGAGAAGAGGTCACATTCATAATGTAGCATGTAGAACCTGCCCAAGAAAACTCCTTCCACTGCCAGGGAAGTTCTCAGAAAAGATTCAATCTGCAGGGATGTGCAGCCCTCAAATAAGAACAGTCACACCATCCCCTCATCCTCCCTGTTCCCTCATTCTTCCCCACTTGACTCTTGCCAGCTCCACAGGGGGCGCCCAGGAGGAGTAATGCTTCCTGAGCAGTCTCTGCAGCCAGAGCTGCCCTTATTATCCTATAAATGACATCTCTAACACAGGGATGCTTTCCCTCCAGAGTGAAGGAATTTCAGAGGCTTAGAACAACCGTTTACAACACTAAGCATGAGTATGAAAACCCAGCCTTTTCTGCCAGGACGTTTGCTGTCCAGATTCTAGAGGTATGAATATGAAGCAAAACAAGATCTTTTAACAGTTATCATAGGTACAGAGTGTCAGTTTCATAAGTGTAAAAGAGTTGTGGAGATGGATGCTGGTGGAGATGGATGCCAGTGGTGGTGGCGAACATGATGAATGCATTGAATACCACTGAGGGGTCACTGAAGGGGTTGCCGTGTATTTAATACCACTGAAGGGGGTGAAGATGGCAAATGTTATGTGTATTTTCCCATGATAAAACAAGTAATACATTTTAAAATTTTTAAACAAATAAACATGAACTTGTACAGAGGGTTTTTTTTCCTTTTTTTCTTTAAGATCCTCATCACAGAAAATAATCAGAGTGAAACACTCTAGATGGCAAGATCCAGCTGAATTTCTGCATTTTGTAAAGGAGAACAATGTGCTGCCCTGAATAGTGTTTTAGGCCTTAGGGACTAAAAGACTGAACTGGCTCTTTGAGAAAAGACCCCACTAAAACACCTCATAAAAGGGTAAACCAGGCCAAAAAGTCTAGCAAGAAAAAACACAGGTGTGGCAGCTCTTTCTCTGTGATTAATTAATGAAAGAGACTGAGAGGCAGCTAGAAAAGGAAGTTGAGGGCAGGGAAGGAGAGAGGGGGAAGAGAGAGAGAAAGGAGAGAGGGAGTGCGTGTGTGCGTGTGTGCGTGTGTCTGTGTGTAAGAGAAAGTTACAGATTAGATCCTAAATATCAAGAACTCAGCATTTCTCTGACAAATCCCCAAATGGAGGCGGAGATGTGGGACTGGCTTCCTGGTTCTTCTTCAGGAATTGCCGTGTTTTCAATCAGTGGTCTCCCACAGCCAAGCACCTCCACAAGCACCACATCACTCCTCTGGGGTCCAAGGCACCACACTGCCTGGAAAGGGACCTGGCCAGCAGAGCAAGGGACAAGAAGGACTCTACCTGCTGGGTGGGTGTGTATTTAACGGTGTGAGAGTAGTCATAATTATCGATGACATCCACGTCCTTCACGGCATCACCAGGAAGGGGGCTGCTGAACTGCACATTGAGTGGGGCCTTCCCGGCTCCCTTGGTGAAAACAGTGAAGTGGGTCGGTTTTCCATTTTCCACACCTGGAAGGACATACCATGAAGTGGGGAGACAGGGCTGGCAGACAGGCCTCACTTTAAAACCAGTTTGACAGGTTTGACAGTACAATTCCACCATGGCAGCCAGCCAATAACTGGGCCGGACCGTGGCTCAGGCAGGTGCACTACCCCTGCCACATCAGAGCCATCTGTGGAGATAAGTTATCCAGGTCCCAACCAAACATGTCCAATGCCACTGGCCACAGAAGGCCCAGGACGGTCTCCCCGTGCCTTCTTACCTGCTCTGCTGAGCCCTGGGCCTTCTGCCTTCACTTTGCTGGCGTCATGGGAAGGGTCAACTTTGACTCTGAAAGGGCTGGCAGGAATTTCCTGTAGCAGAGACATAGTCTCAGAAGGAAAGCCCCTGAGCAACTGCCAGAGCTTAGCCTTCTGCCCAAATGCAAAGGACAAACTTGAGCATAAAATATATTTCAGCAGATGGTGAGGTGGTGAGCAAACTTCCGTTACTACCAGAGAAGTCTGCATACCCTCGGATCAGGTAAGACCATGACAGGTCCTTGCTCGTGCCTGGATTCTAACAACATGAATAGAACTGAAGACTCTGACCTTTAATACGAGGTGCTGGGTACTAAGGATGAAAAACTACTATGCAGAATAAAAACCAAAAGTGACAACAATCCATGAGGGTATAGGAAGGAAATATCCCCCAGGGACAACATAGAGCTAATGCTTGGGGACTACAAGGAAGTAATTAGAAACAGATCAATTATTATCCTTCAAAAAGAAAGTTACAGACTATCAGGATAGAGGCAGAATAGGTTAACTGAAGTCACTTGAAGACCATTATATTTAGGCACAGAATGTTCTCCTAAGGTTCCTGTTTTTATGCAAATGTAATGATCAAGATTTCAAAATTCCCTATTTCAGGGTACTGCTCACCCTATCATCACTATCATAAACCTAACACTTCAAAACACCTCTCTGTAGAAAAATTTTAGTGCAGTGGTGCACACCTGTAATCCCAGTGATTTGGAAAGGGTAAAGCATGGGATCACAAGTTTGAGGCCAGCATCAGCAACTTAATGAGGCCCTGAGCAACTTAGCGAGACCCTCTCTATAAAAGAATGGGGATGCAGCTCACCGTACCAAAAAAAAAAAAAAAATTAAGCTCAGAGGCCAGAGTTACTGCTTCAAATAGGCCTAAGTAGAATGTCTAGAAGTTATGTTTTTAATCAAAGTCTTGAGATAGCTTTTAACAGTCTCCTTCTAGAACTCTGCTATTAACCATTGAATATAGTGCCTCACTTCTTTTAGAAAGTGGCAAAATTTTAATTTTTCTCCCCTTCTTGGCTTTAAGGAACCAGAGAAAAACTACTCAGTGAAATTCTCAAGACACCTTCCCTGTTGCTAAAAAACCCAAAAGGAGATATACAAATGAGTGGCTAGAAAGAACTCAGGCCTACTCTCCTCTGTTCCCTCTCAGGCCCCAACACATACCTGTGATGCAAAGAGAACTTTGATAGTGTATCGCCCGGCAGCAGGAGGTACATATTTGACTGTAAATGTGTCATTGGCATTGTGAATAATGTCAAAATCTACGTCTTCCTCATCCTCGCTTAAAACTCGGGCATCACACTTAATGCCAACACTGACATCACCTGGAAGAGACAAGCTCATTAGCACCAGTTTGCAAGAAACAGCATGTCCTTTGCACCACTTGTAATAGGGAAGTTTCTATAGAAAACTTAAGAAAGGGAAGGTAAGTCAGGGCTTTGGAAAAGAGATGGAGGATTAGCAAAGATGTATCACCTACACAGTGTTCATTAGGTGAACAGTCACCTAGACAGAGGGACTACTTCCTTGCTCAAAGTTTGCTATCCTCCAAAACTTACAAAAAGAACTTCTTTCCCCAAACAGCAACAGTCACAGGGTTGGGGGAAGCACAGTCTCACCTTCCCCAGCCTCGGTACAGTCCACTGTGAAGTGAGTAGGCTCATTTGCCTTCAGACCACTTCTCTCCACACCTGGCCCGAACACTTTAACCTTCTGGGGGTGGCTTCCTTGCCCAATGTTGACCTAGAGAAGATATGGAGAGAGTCATCAAGTACTCCTCTACATGGACCCAGCAAAACATTGTTAGAAATGGTCCTCTGGGGCAGCCTAGAATACCCCGCCCTTCAGGCTGCCTTTCAAGGCCTTCCAAGAATGGGTTATCCCCATATGGAGTTCAGATCTGGCACATGGCCAGGCTTTTCCATACAGCAGCCAGGATTCACCTCACAACCTACCCTATAGGGGCTGTTTGGGATATTCACACCTCCCCAGACCACAGCAATGGTGTGCTTGATGGCCTTCACTGGGGTGTAGGAGCAGGCATAGGTTCCATCCATGCGATTCTTCATCTGGATGTCGATGGGCTGGCCTTCCCCGTCCTGCAAAAGAGCCAGAGCTAGGAACAGAGGTGTCCCTCACATGGTCACATGGTCTCAGTACCAAATGGGGCCACCACAAAGTGCCAGCTCTTTCAATACACTGACAACAAAATTTTTTTTTTTCTTTTCTTTTCTCCGGTACTGGGGGTTGAACTCAGGGACACTTGACCACTGAACTACATCCCCAGCCCTATTTTGTACTTTTAGATATGGGTCTCACTGAGTTGCTTAGCACCTCACTTTTGCTAAGTCTAGCTTTGAACTCTTGATCCTCCTGCCTTAGCCTCCCAAGCTGCTGGGATTATAGGCATGCATCACTGCACCTGGCTGACAGAATATCACCTGCCTGGTTTGTTGTTGTTGTTGTTGTTGTTGTTGTTGTGTTTTTGTTGTTGTTGTTGTTGTTGTTGTGTTTTTGTTTTTGAGATACAGTCTATGTTGCTTAGGTTGATTGGAACTCCTGGGCTCAACTGATCCTTTGTCCTCGGCCACTCAAGTGCAGGGACTACAGTCATGTGTCACCATACTAGGTTCTGTTTGTTTATTTTTAATTATTAAGAGCAAATCCTCTCATGCCCTAAACAAGCCATGGCCACTTGATGCTTCTTAATTTCAATTTTTGCTTTTAAATTCTTTTGGCCAGTTCCAATTAAATTAGATAAACATACTTTTTATTTTGTTTACAAACTTCCCATGAAGGCCTAAGTAGATTCAGTCAAACTGAAAGACATTACAGGGTAGTCTGAAACAATCAAGATGTCTTTCCACAGAAAATGAATCATAAATGTCACTAAAAACACCCTGCTTTACGTTAGTCTCACTTAATCCTCATGTAACTATGAGATAATATTCTTATCATTCCCAAAGTGTGGATGAAAAAACTAAGGATCAGGTACACCGAGTGATCTGCCATTATACTATTTTTTAAAAATTTTTAGTACTGGGGATTGAATCCAGAGGTGCTTTACCACTGAGCCATATCCCCTGCCATCACACTTTCAATCTGACAATTACCTGCACAGGTGACCTCCTCAAAATTTACCTGAGCAAATATCTTTAAAGGAGCTTTTCCAGCATCCTTAGGATCCACAGTGAACTCGGCTGGGTTGTTGACGATGCACCCAGATCTCTCCAAACCTGGCCCGTATGCTTGAACCTGAGGGAAAGGAATAATAATGATTTTCTTTCTATATAATGCCCCAAATAAGCCCCTATAACTTGTAAGAGGAGAAAACAAAATGATTTGTGCCTGATTTTATGGTATCTGTGTAACAGGGTGGTTATGGGAAGTAAAATACTACAATAGGCCATAACTTAAAGATAAATAGTATCATTAACCTCTTATGAAAACTCTAAAACCAGGCTCAAACAAGCCCAGGTCCCCTGCCTTATTCTGACAGATCTTGTAGTAAGTGGGGCAGGAACTTCCAGCCATGCCCAGTTTCAATGTTCTCACTTTGAGGAAATTCAAACCCTTTAACTAGAGATGAGAGTCCAAAAATATGCAGCTCTCAGGGAGCAAATGACTAGCAGCTAGTCAAAGAAAGGTAGTTATCAGCCCAAACTGACTTCAGCCTCTGCAGAGCTGCCCCCAAGGGGTCAAAAGCAGCACACAAGGGGGTGTGAGGTCACCTATTTGAAGGCTTCACTCAGATTTGACGATTAGCAACCTAGTAAAAGCTTGAGAGGAAGCTCTTGGAAACACTGATCCAATGTGGGAGAAGGGAGTGGGGGGCAACCTTTATCTATGAAGCATCTTGAAATGATAACTACAGAAAGTAGAAGGACTGAAATAGGATGCTCCAGGTTGCAAGAAATTAGCAGCTGTGGAGCCCCCTACACAAGTCAGGTATTATGCTGTCTTTCTGCATGTGACTCTGAATGATCCCAGAAGCTCTAAAAAGTAGACCTTGCTCCTAT
Organism: Xerus rutilus; assembly: GCA_028644305.1. Lineage (NCBI taxonomy): Eukaryota > Metazoa > Chordata > Mammalia > Rodentia > Sciuridae > Xerus > Xerus rutilus. The sequence goes on from CM053413.1 coordinate 38,375,167, forward strand.
CATCCCATTTTATAGAGGAAGATGCCAAGAGTCAGGGAGGTAAATTTTTGGCCCAACACTACAAAAGTGGAGTACCAGGAGAATTCAAATTCAGGCCCATTTCCTTCCTAAGATCTCAACAGCTCATCTCTACCATCTTCTGGCATGCTGCCTATGGCAACTCTGCAGGCCTAAGGGCTGGGGGAGTGCCAGGGTCCAGGGAAGACAGGACAGAACAGGACAGGTGGCTCACCAGGTCTGGGTTGTAGTCTCCTGTGGCAGGGTGGATGTAGGCCATATATGGGCTGTCCTTGATGTCTTCGTCATCGCACATGATGTGCACAGCGTATTCTCCAGGCTCCTTGGGCCAATATTTGACATCACATGATCCATCATTCTGGTCATCATACTCAATCTTTGCCTGGGAAGGGCCTTCAATGGCAAACCCTGGGGGTGGGGTGGAAGGGCCAGCTTGGTTACATGGCAATTCTGCTACCACCGGTTCATTCCCTCTGTCTCCCCCAAAGCCAAGCATTGACCAGAAGAATAAAATTTGTGTTCCTTTTCCATAAACCAAAGCCACTAGGTTTTACTGGAGATGAAAGGTTGATTAGATACATTTGTTTCTCACATAATCTAAGCGGGGTGGGGTGTGAACCAGCAAACCTTTCTGTTGGTAATATGGCAAGACATGCCAAAAGCCTTAAAGTGACACCCACTCCTTCCCCGAACAAACCCACTTCTGGGCTTTTATCTAAAGGAAATAACTGAGAATATGCACTCAGCATTGTTTATAGAGCAAATCCTGGAAATAACTGGAGAGCCCAACAATAGATATATCCATACAATGGAATTTCATGGGAGCCACAGAAAATGAAGGCCTACCCTGTATTTAAATGATGCATAAAAATATAAGGACTTCCCCTAGATAGTTTATGTGGCAAATCAATGTTTATATGGATATGTACATGAAAAAGTCTGGAAAGATATACCAAAAGGTTAAATACTATCTCTAGACTAGAAGAATATACCAAGATGATTCATCTTTCCAGCATGGAAAATTAAGTATGATTTCTTATTTTTCCCTCTTTTGCTTATTGCTTTACCTAAAATGGGTCACTAAACTATAATATAATATAATGGGTCACTAAACTATTCAACAGCCAGATCTGGCTCACTATTTTTGTAAATAAAGTTTTACTGGAAGAGGGCCACATTCAGCCATTTACGTATTTCCTACAGGTGCTTTCAGGCCATAATGACAGAGAGTCACATATTTGTGACAAAGACCTTAATAGGCCACAAAATATTTGCTATTTGGCCCTTTATAGAAAAGATTTGCTGACTCATAACTAAAATGATCATACAGAAAGTTGGATGTGTATGTAAAATATATTGTTCTGGTCTAAAAAATAATTAGTTCCCAAATTTCAAATTTTGGCAAAACTTATTCATTCATTCATTCATCTAAATTAAGGACAGTCAACAATATTTGCTAAGTGCCTACTATGTTCTAAGCACTGTTAGGGCAGAACACTCACATAAGGCCTCTGCCCTCAAAGTCTAGTGGATTAATGAATGCTGGTGCCAGAGGCAGTAGAAACTGGAAAGGCAGGAGGAAAAAGAGAACTGAATTTATATAGGAGCACCCAGAGAAGGCCTTAATTGGTCAGGAGGCCAGGAAGCTAAGGGTGGTAAGGTTGGGCAAGGCCCCCACACTCACCAGGACACCCCATGTCCTATAATCCTCAGTCATCCAGAAGCTGCTGGTCAGTGGCCACCACTTACCCAGAGACCCCACTTCAGAGCCAATAGATTCCACCACAAAGTCTGCCGACCTCCCGACAATTCCACCATGGAGGCCAGGGCCCCAAGCACGGACTTTCTGCATGCCTGCTTCAGGACCAACTTGAACTTCAAAGGGGCTAGAAGGAAGGGAATAGAGCAACATTTCTCTTTTTTCTTTCTTTTTTTTTTTTAGAAGCAACACTAAAGAAGAGTGAAGAAGGAGCTAACTATAGCTAAAAGCTCTTAACACACATTCTTCCCACTTACTGATCCATTCACCAGGAGTCCCAAACTCCAGGCAAGCTCTTCCTCCACAAAGGTCCCCCCCAAAGCCATTATTATGTCAACAATATAATGTAATGTGGCTGCTTCGGGAGCTCAGGGGCCAGTGGGCTGGCACTCAAGCCTCAGTGCCTTGCATATCCTGTTGGTCATTGCCCTCTTGTGTGCAGGGCTCTCTAGACTATAAGCCCTGCAGAGAAGGATGTTCACACTTCTTCATATCCTACTTTTGCTATAACAAGAAAAACAGGTTGAATAGGTAGTATGTTTTAGATATGAGCTGTCCTCCAAAAGCTCCTGCATTAATGTAGTAGGTACAATGATTAGATTATAAGAGTTGTAACCTTGTTAGCTATAATGTAATGAGTTAATGATTTGAGCGAATTATTGGGTGGTAACTGTAGGAAGGTGGAGCATGGCTAGAAAGTGGGTCAATGAGGGTGTGCTGTGGGGATTATGTATTTTGTCCCTGTCTCCTTGCACTCTTTCTTCTCTCTTGGTTCCTGACTACCATGAGTTCAGCAGCTTTCCTCCACCACACCCTTCTACCATGATGTTCTGAATCACTCCAGGCACAGAACTGTGGACTAACCCTCTGAAACCACAAGCCCCTCTAAGTTGCTCTTGTCAGGTAAATTGGTCACTGCAACATAAAACTAACACAACAAACATACTTTAACTTTGTTGTGGCAAATTTTTTTAAAAAGTCTGCCTAGACACTAAGAACTCCATACAACAGGCCCCACTTATCCTCGGTTTCACTTTCTAAAGTTTCAGTTATATGCAGTCAAACGCAGTCCCAAGCACGGATCAGCAGATCAATGCTACACCAGGGTACCTACAGCATTCTCTTCTCTTTACCTCATCATGTTAGCACAAAAAGAGTGAGCACGGCACAGTAATATACTTTCAGAAAGACTACATCCATATAACTTTTGTTACAGTATGCTTTTATAAATTGTTTCTATTTTATTAATTACTGCTATTAATCTTCTTAAAATGTTTATTTTATAAATAAAACTTGTCACAGGTATATATGTCTAGGAAAGAACAAAGGATATATAGGGTTTGGCACAACCTGCGTTTCAGAGATCCACTGGGAGTTTTAGAACGTATGGGGGGGGGGCGCTACTGTAATGCTCAAATATTTCTCGAGGCAAACTAAACTATTCAGAATGTAAAGCTGCCCCCAGGAGAGCTGGAAAACACGTGAGCACAGAGTGGAAACTTCACCGCCCACAAGGCAAAACTGTAGACAGTGTCCCTTGGTCCCTGACAGTCTCACGTAGATGGTTTTAATGTAAACCATAGCAGACTGTGCCTCCGTGGCATTTGTGAACAGAGGCATTCATTGAAAAAAGAGAATCTGGGTTTATATGAGGGTGTACACACACAGTCCATTTGCTCTCTATAACTGTGCCTTCGGGCTTCTCTGCCTCCCACCAGCCCTGAACCACCAGCATTTGATTTAAAGTAAGGCAGCTGAAACCACAGCAACTTTGCTGCTTTTGAGAACAAGCCAAGAGTCTGTGTGCTGCTGGGCTGGGGCGGGGGTGGGGGCAGCTTTCAACAAAGGAGATCTCTTTCTCTCCTGCAGGCTGGGAAGCAGCAGCCATATGAGTCTGCCCTGGGCCAAGCACACCTCCAGAGAAGATGCATCTACAACATCCCCAGCCCAAGACTCACCTCTTCGGAATATGATGTCCCCCCCATGTGATGGCAATGCTGTACTTCCCTGGGGTGCTGGGGTAATACTCAAATGCATAGACCCCATCCAGAAAGCCTTTTTGTTTCACCAGCTCCTCCAGGCCCTCTGTGGGAAAGAAGAACACAATCTTGCCAGAGCAATCCTAGCCTCACAATGATGATAAGAACAGAAAGGTAGTGATTTATATAAAGCACACGCCATCTAAGAACCAAGTGGGACACTGCAGAATGTCAGACACCCCCAAAACTGGGAGAGGACTCCAAAGCTAAAAGCAGACCCATCTCTGCTTCAAAGTGTAAAGACATGGAAGATTCCACAGCGAAGTGACTTTGGACAGTTCTCTGAGCTATGAGGGACCCTGAGGTCCTAAACCTCCCGGATCAAAGAGAAATCCAGTTACACTTCAACAATCAGAGTTACCCTTCTCAGCACCCCCCGCCTCAAAACACTGGGGAGGGAGAATCGTTATGAGTATTTGGCTTGAGTCATGCATCCCAGGATCTTTTTTTTTTTTGCTAAAGCCGGACAACGAAAGCAATAAAGCCCTTGTGTTTGCTATCTATGAGATGAGTTTTAGATGCTACACCTCAAACCCCAGACCCAGCCTTCAGGTAGGAACTTGTTTTATGTTGAGCCCTGAGGTTTGGCCAGGAAAGCCGTTGAGTCAAGCAAGTCTCCAAAGTCAGGAGGAAAACATGTCTCCCTGACTCCTGTTGCAACAAGCTGGGAGGGAGGGCAGCCACACCACAGCTTAGCTCCAGGTCTGGGCACAGTCTAGAACCTTGGCTGCCCTTGGGGCACATTCTGCTCCGAAGCTTGGTGCTCTGAAATCAAATATTAACTTTTTGGAGCTTGGAACCCTTCTGCCCAGATCTGATGGCACCACAGAAAGTGAGAGCAGCCTTGGCACAGGAAGCTCACATTCCACAAGCCATGGAACTAAATAAAACCCACCAGTAAGCTATACCTATAACCAGAAATGCAGGGCTGCTTCTCTGATCCAGGGGAAAACTTGTGGACAGGGAAGATGCACAACCATCTTGCTCCCCAAAAGAGGGAGCAAAGAATGGGCTGCTGGGTGTAACTTGCCTTCCATGCATTTATCTACAAAGAAAACTTCATCTGGGGAAATATGATTCTCTTTCACTAATTGTAGTAACTGACATAATTTCATAGTCAATAAAATACAACCTGTACTGGGGAAATCATCAGCCTTGGAGACTGTGCTTGAATTCTAGCTCAGGTGCCTACAAGCTATGTGATCTTCAGTAAGAACCTTCTCTTCAGGGCCTCAGTCTCCTCAAATGAAAAATGGACCACTTCAAGTTGTTCCCACAGTAACATTTCCCTAACTCCCTTACATCACTACTTTCTCTACTCCCAGAGGTATTAATACAATGTAAGGCTATAGTTCTAGCCCACATCCAGGGCAGACATTACTAATCAATTACTGCTCGCTTTCTGCTCTCCTATGGAAGCCAGAGAATCTCAAATCTTTGTCATGGCTCTCTGGGATAAATCAATCTGGACTGGACATGGGATGAAATCCAAATGCCATGATTTAAAAAATTAGCTGAAATCACACCTGAGATGGAGAAAGAAAGGAGCACTTACTAGGACCCTTCACAGTTACACTGAGCTCCCCACTTCCAGCAGCTTTGGTATCAACCTTGAAGTCTGCGGTCTCCCGGATGCGGACACCTTTGGGCTGCAGGCCTCGGCCACTGGCCCGGCAGGCATTTGGACTGCAGGCTGCAAGCACAGTTTTGACATCAGTTCAACCTTTCATTCTTTAGTCACAAATGAGAAAACCAAGGTAACTTGGAGACACCCACCAAGAAAATGTTTGCTTTGCACAAAGAATATGCAGCAGTTGCCCAAGACCAGGAGTGCCATTCAGGGAGCACAATAACCAGCAAAGAAGGACAGAGTATAACCTTGTCTAGCCATACCACAGAAGGCTGGGGAAAGTTACTTTGGCAACAAAAAAAGGAGAATGCAGAAAATCTGCACTGTGCTCCTGGGTCCTGGCATTTATCCTTTCATGGGGTTGGGGGAGGTTAAGACCGAGTGCTGGACATTATTCAAGCCTCATTGCCATCCTCAAGGGCCCAGTAATTGGGAAGGCTAGACTTTTTCAAGTTGACTTGAAAAATACAGTGCTTGAAAATATCTGTGTTCCAATCCCTGGGTCAGCCATTTCTAAAGGTCTAATCATCACTGTTGTCCTCCACATGAACAGCCAGGCAAAACAACAGAGGGCCAAGAGAGACCAGTTCAGCAGACCAGCCTTTCAAAGCTGGCTGTTACAAGGCCCTTGGCAATGAACAGCTACAAAAGCAAGAGTCAGCAGTAAATACCACACTCCTGACTTGCTTTCTGGGTCTAGTCTAAACGTTAAGGACTAAGGTAGCTTCTAACATTCCTTACATGAGAAGTCCATAAAACTACATTTCACGGGGTTAGTGAGAAGGTTGACAAAAGACACCTTTGTGTCCTAGTTAATCTTTGCCCAGCATGGGCAACCTGCTCATTAAATAGATATGGGAAATGAATGGGTAAAATGTCCTGCTATCTATTAAGTGTCTTTTCCTTTCCAAATCTCACATTGCACATGTGACAGCGCTCTCTATACACTAGGGTTCACAGGCTCCAGAAGAAGAGATTCTGCTGTGTGGAAGGAAGATGAGTCCTCATCTGGTTCCTCCCTGCAAATTCATCAGCTGGTTATTAGGAAAAACCTGCTTCCTGAAGAGGCACACAAATACGCTTGAAGTTAAAGAAATTGTAGATGGAAGTTCATGGCAGCACTGTTATGGTGTAGATATGTGTCCTCCAAAAGCTCATGTGTGAGATTATACACGAAAATCTAGAGTGCAACAATTGGGTTATGAGAATCTTAAACTAATCAGTGCATTAATCCCCTAACAGGGATTAACTGGGTGGTAACTGTAGGCAGGTGGGGTGTGGTTGGAGGAGATGGGTCACTGGGGGCATGATTTTGGGGTATATATTTTTTTCTTTGTGAGTGAAGCTCTCTCTCTGCTTCTTAGTGATGTCTTGAGTCACTTTCCTCCACCACAATCTTCTGCCATGATGTTCTGCCTCACTTTGAATCCCAAGGGATGAAGCTGACTGCCCTTGGACTGAGACTTCTGAAACTGTAAGCCTCAAAATAAACTTTCTCTCCTTAATGCTGATGTAGTCAGGTCTTTTGGTCACAGCAGCAAAAGGAGAAAGAAAAAAAGAAAAACTGACTAAAACATACTTTTTGGTAGGCGGCACTGGTTTTTTAATGTGATAGAGCTATTAAGTTTTGGGGGTTTTTTTGGAAATTTTTTGTTATTGTGTTGTGGTACTCTAACACTGAGCCACATTACAGCCCTAGTCCTTCTTTATTTTATTTTGAGACAGAGTCTTGCCAAGTTACCAAGGTTGGATTCAAACTTGTGATTATCCTGTCTTAGCCTCCCAAATAACTGGAATTATGGACTTTATACACCATACCTGGCTAAGATTCTTTTTAACATAAAATCACTATAGTGGGGGGCAGAAAAATCAAAAGAGAGGGCTAGGGCTGTAGCTCAGTAGCAGAGCACTTGCCTAGCATGTGTGAAGCATTGGGTTTGATCCTTAGCACCACATAAAAATGAAACAAATAAAATAAAGGCATGCTGTCCATGTACAACTACAAAAAAACTTTTGTAAAAAAAAAGAAGGTCTACTGATTAAATACTGACTAAGTGGTGGAATGGATGTGCCAGAAATAAGGACAGTCCACAAGTAAGAGTAGTTTGGGAAACATTAGTTGAGTTGTGAACACTGTTCTAAATTATTTCCTTCCTTATATCAAAAAGAGTTTTGTTTATGAACATGTTGGGAGTTTTTTTGTTTGTTCTTTTCCTTTATCAAAGGGAGAAAAGATGGGCACACCAGAAATTAAGTCACAACAGGATGACAGGACTTCCTCAGAAGGCTTAAATGTGTCTTAAAACACACACACACTCATGGAAATTCTGAATATGTGCAGAAGTCTCAACATCAAAAGGGTAACTGCCCTGTTCACGTAAACAATAAGTGGAGTCGCAGAGTTTGAAGGAAACCACCAGATCTTCTGCCATTCTGTGAAGCCTTAGGCATGTTTAAATGAAATTAGACAGTAAGCTTAGAGTCTGGCTGCATAATTTGTAATAACACCTGCACATGAATTTCCTGAAACAAACTCACATAAACAGCACAGGTTCAGCTGATGTTCACAAGAAGCACAAAGAACTGGCACAGACGCCCCACCCAACCAGCCCTTACCAAGCAAAAGCCTCTGGCCCAGTGTTCACAACTAGGAAGCCAACAGCTTCGGGGTCCAGGCTGACCCAGAGGCAGGATTCGGAAGAGGAAGCCAAGTCTGCAGATGCAGATGTGGAGGATAGAACAGGGAAAGGCAAGTATTAGTTAGAAAAGGAAGCAGAGTCGGAAAACAAAAAAGACCAACCAAGTCAGAAGGATAGAGTCTAATATTAGAGAAAAATGTGTACCCCTGATTGCATAAGGAGTTTAGCAGAGTAGTTAAAGGCAGGTTCACAGAGACCATACAGCTACACTTATTGACAACTCACAGTGCTAATACCTTGTGTTAGCCAAGCCTCAGTGTCTCCACCTGCAAACTGGCACTAGTAATAGCACCTGTAGCACACAGGCTGGTGTGAGGATTAGGTGCAGTCATGCTAAGTGCCTGGCAGCCAGTCAAGGCCAAGTGGAAGCAGCTGCAGGGCACCTGCCACTGCCAACTCAGTCACAGGTGCCAACTCCTCTGTAGGTGTGTTTTGAGGAGTTAACCCTTTAAATGAGCTAATACAGATTAATATACTTAGGTCTCTGTGTGGCTCATAGAAGATACAGATTGAGCATGCCTTCTCCAAAATGTTTAGGACTAAAACCATTTAAGATTTCAAGGGGTTTCTGTTGTTGTTTTGCTTGTTTTGGGAATATTTGCATTGACTTTACTGGTTGAACATTCCTAATCAGAAAATCCAAACTGATCCACAATCTGAAACTGAGAATCATGTCCCTCTCTGCTTCTCAGCTGCAAGTGAGCAGTTCCTCTGCCACACACTCCCACCATGATATATTGTGCCATCACAAAGAAAATGGGACCAAGCAACCAGAGAATGCACCCTCTGGAACAGTGAACCTTTCCTCGATGGAAACCTTTCCTCCTATTAATTTTATTATCTCAGGTGTTTTGTAACAGTGACAGGAACTATATTAGTATTAACATACTGAGAAAAAGACGTCATTTCCCACTGAAGTGGGCCTGGCAGAAAGAGAAGAGAGGACAGCTCAGTGTTAAGCCCCAACTACTTTCAAGGCCTCCGCCCAGGCACATACAGTCAGAATCTATGCCAAAAGCGGATGTACTTGGCCACCCTGGCACTCACCTTCCCCAACCTGCACAACAAAGGGACTCTTGGGTATGCTGTCCCCAGCAAAAGAGACCTTGATCACATGGGGGCCAGGCTGTAGAGGTTTGTACACACAACGATACACCTGGTTTCCTTTGTCTTCAACAAGCAGCTCCACTGTGTTCTTCCCCTGGGGATCTTCCACCTCAACACCAATATCACCCACGCCAGCTCCTGTGAAACAGCAAGCACTTCATGAGCCCAAGGTTCCCCGTTTCAGAAAGCTCACTGCTGACCAAGATGCAAACAGAATTGGGAAGGTCATGGGCTGGGATTGTGGCTCAGCGGTAGAGCGCTTGCCTCGCATGCGTGAGGCCCTGGGTTCGATCCTCAGCACCACATACAAAGCAATAAAATAAAGACATTATGTCCATCTATAGCTAAAAAAATATTTAAAAAAAAAAAAAAAAAAGAATTGGGAAGGTCATGCCAAAGTGTTCACGGCTGTTATCTTGGGTTGGGGGCCTATCGGTGAACTTCTCCTTCTTCACACTTTTCTATTTTCTAAGTTTTCTACATTACAAAATGTCTTATTCATTCCTTTTCCCCCTACACGACCTTGCACAGAATTTAGTCTCGTAGATGATCATCAAACTTTAGTGTCTGGAAAATTTGGTGAAGTCAGACATGCATGAAGAAATTGATTATTAATCAAAGTCAAAACTGAGGATAAATCTTTCAAAAAGAAAAGCTGGTTTTGAAAAATACAACTCACACATTTGAAAAAGTTATTCTTGACAAGCAAGAGGTACGGTATCTCAAGCTTTCAAGTTCCTGAGGATTATACTTCAGGCTTTGGAAGAAAGCCCAAAAGTCTAATCCATGGAGGAATGGCACATTACCTGCTGTGTAGATGTCAAAGTAGGTGGGCTTATTGGCAATGTTTCCTGCAGCTTCCAACCCTGGACCTTTCGCGGTGACTTTACTGGGGTCTCCCTGGGCTTTGTCAACATTCACTTCAAATGGGCTTTTGGAGATGTGCTGTCCTGCAAAAAGGACTGTGACCTGCAAATGACAAAGAGTTGAGCTGTAATTCCTTCTCCATGCCTCCCAAAAGCACTAGCAAGCCTCAGGTACTGATGACCTTCTTCCCACCTTTTCAAGACTACACACAAAAAGACGTAAAATATTTTTGTGCCTGGAAAAAGAAAAGCAGCCTCAATGGGGACTGACCAGCCCCTACTGGCCTCAGGCTGTGTCTGGGACATCATGCCTTTAGCAAAATACACACACACACACACACACACACACACACACACACGCGGCAACTACAATTAGCCTTTCCAACAAGAAATTAATAACTGCTTATACATGAATCTCTAGACATGTATAAGGGGGCTATGGAACAGGTCACTGTTCCACCAGAATTTAATGCACAGTCCCAAGATTTCAAACCCAGAGTCAAAGTGTTTTTCAAGGGAACAAGATCATTCTGAGTTATGTGGATTTGAGACAAAGTACAATAATTTCCATCTGAAACTTGAGTCATAGTTCTCATGATTGAAATTTTTCAAGGGATTTGGGTTGGGTTTCATGTGAACCCATACTTGGCTGGAGTGCATGAATGACATCATCAATGCTTCCCTTTACGATTTATTTTTTTCCAAATTCATGATGCTCTGGGAGTATAAGAAGAACCTAAGGGGGCTGGGGTTATGGCGCAGTGGTAGCGTGCTCGCAGAGCATGCGTGAGGCACTGGGTTCGATCCTCAGCACCACATAAAAATAAAATAAAGATATTCTGTCCACCTACAACTAAAAAAAATAAATAAATACTTAAAAAAAAAAAGAAGAAGAAGAAGAACCACCTAAGGCCAAGGTTCCAGGTGAATTCACAAAAACCCAAGGTATTGAGTAGTGTCCATGTCTCAATCTGGGCCTAGCATACAGGGATCAGGCTTGGTGTGCTGATGAGATCTTCCAATGAGGGGCACACCCCTGCATCATCCAAGTCTCCTACAATGCAGGCCCCTGCCCTCCAGGCCACAGGATATTGTCTCAGACAGAACTCAAGGCACTGAGAGGAAGGGCCTCTGGGCTCCATCTCAGTCGTTTCCCTAGGGGCTGAGTGGGCTATTCCTCTGCTGCCATTAGCTGGGCTCCTCAGTCTCCAGGTTTCAATGTCAATAGACCCTCCATATTACCTCAAAGAGAAATTCAAGGAAGCACTAAGGACCAAGAACCCGTAGCTTAGTCACTATAGCATCTCAACTCCAAGCATTCAGCCACCATAAGGCAGAGTTAAGGTGAATCTTATGACATTACAAAGAACTTGCCTGTGGGGTTTCAACAATGGCTAATATCTCAAGATTGATTCACAGGGATTCCAAGTTTTCTACAATGAGTATGGATATTTCAATAATCTGAAAAACTCAAGAAAACCACTCTTCTGTGCTGGGGAGCGTGGCTCAGTGATAGAGTGCCTGCCTAGCATGTGAGAGGCCCTGCGATCAGCCCCTAGTACCACCACCCAAAAAACACTTGACTTCCTAAGAACTCTTGTGCCTATATCCAAAAAAATAAAAAACCCCCAAAGAGCAGTGCAAGTCAGAGCCATGGTGCCTCTTCTTACTTTGTGCAGTCCGGTGACCTTGGGCAGATATTCCACAGAGTATGTCTTGTTCTTGTCACTGTCAGGGGTCACCTGTGCCTGGGAGGGAACATGAAAATTAAGATGCCAGGAGTAACTAAAGAGCATGCTGTGCCAACCAAGTCCTGCAGCAAGCGGGCAGATCAGGAACCCTGGAGGTGCTTGCTATTTCCTGCCCCATCATTCCTCCAGACAGTGCCAAGAAAGAAGCAACCCAAAGTCATACCAACAAGACCAGGCGGCACCAACTCAAGACTCATCGTCTCAGGGTTGGCACTCTCCAGGTGAGAGAGAACATGAAGCAAGCAACGCAAACCTTTATCGGCTCAGAACTTATTAAGAGCTTATAAAATGCCAGATAAAATAATAAGCAAGTTGGGCATGTCTCAGCCCCAAAGGGAAAAACAGACAATACATTAATAAGCTTAGCTTTTTTTTTTTTTTTGGTACTAGGGATTGAACTCAGGGGTACTTGACCACTGAGCCACATCCCCAGCCCTATTTTGTGTTTTATGTAGAGACAGGGTCTCACTGAGTTGCTTAGTGCCTCGCCGTTGCCGAGGCTGGCTTTGAACTCGTGATTCTCCTGTCTCAACCTCCCAAAGTGCTGGGATTACAGGCATGCGCCACTACGTTCAGCAAGCTTAGAATTTGATTGTGCTAAATGCTAGAAAATATGGTCCTAAGAAAATCAGCGAACAGCAAGAATAGCATGTGGAAAGGCCCTAAGAAAGGACCCAAAGATAGGTTAGTGTGGGAAGAAAGTGAATGGAGTGAGAATCACCAGTATCTAACACCTCAACTAACAAGGCCTTTACCAAATTCAAAGCATCCTTTAGTTAATAAACACTGTGCCCTTGGGAATCAATTTCTATTATATTTCAAAGCATAGTTCTCGAGAAAGTGACTTTAACTGCTGTGAACTTCAGTATCCTTTTGATAAAGAACATTTTCATTATGAGCTAAAATGTGGAAAACAGAACTACAGACTCTGAACCTGTTGAAGATGTCCAGGCTCCAGGAGATTCTGGACAAGAGAGGCAGTGTCCTCCAACATACCTCTTCTTTGTTCCCTTCTGGGTCCTCGATAAACACCATCACATCTCCCTGCCCGGCGCTGATGGTGTCCACAGTGAACTTGGCTGGCTGCTTTACCATGTTTCCAGTAGGCTCGATTCCTGTCAGGAGTTCCCACAAGCACATTACAAGCTGGGCCAGACCATCACCTGCTTTGCTTATCTCAGGGAACAGAGAGATGAGACCATGCCCTGCAGATCCCACATGAGACAGGGACAAATTGTCAGGGTCGGGATAATCAGACAGGTCCAAAATCTTAATTTTGTCCACGTTAAATAAGCAACCCCAATTGTGAAATAGAGCAATTCAGACAGGAGTCCACACAATGGTGAAATACAATGTGGCTGGTAACTAGTAGCAGAGCTTGCCTTAAGGGAAACAACGTGGAGGAGGAAGAAGGCTCATTTTTCCTCAAACACCATTCTGTATTGATGACATTTTTTAAAAATCATATTCAATCATTTTTCAATTCCTTTTTTATTTTAAAATAACTAAGCAAATTAATTTGAAATAGATTTACATGAGGTGTACGATACAACATCCTTTACCCAGTTCCCCCCCACCATGGTAACATCATGCAAAACTATTGTACAATACTGTACAGTACAATATCGCAACCAGGGTATTGACATTGATAAGATCAATACACAGATCACCACAGGGATCCTTCATGTTGACCTCTTGAGTCTTACCCACTTTCCTCCTACTCCACCCTCTTCTTACCCATGACAACCACTAATCTATTCTCTGTCTCTACCATTTCACCATTTAAAGTCATGTTACATTAGGAATTCTCTATAGATTCATCCAGGTTGCTGTTTATAACAATACTTAATTTTAGCCAGGCGTAGTGGCACACACTTGTAATCCCAGCACTTTGGGAGGCTGAGACAGGAGAATTGGGAGTTCAAAGCCAGCCTCAGCAACCCCGAGACACTAAGCAACTCAGTGAGACCCTGTCTCTACATAAAACACAAAATAGGGCTGGGGGTGTGGCTCAGTGGTCGAGTACCCCTGAGTTCAATCCTCGGTACCAAAAAAACTAAAAATTTATTTTTTGTTGCTGAGGAATATTCCATGTTATGGGATTGTTTAATCATCCAAGACATGTGGGTTGTTTCCAGTTGTCTATCACTTATAATGCTGCTATAAATATTCACATCTAGGTTTGTGAGAACATAAATGTGAAATAATAATAATAATTATTATATGTGTGAATGTGTGTATCTGCCCCCAATTGCTCACACAGAGCTCCTGAAATTCTTGTAATTTCCTAAGTGCTAAAGGTGTAGAAATACCTTTTGCTCAAGTGTTTGGTCTTCAACCCAGTCCCTGACACAAAGCTCCTAAACCTCTTTGGAATTTCCTGGGTGAGAGCGTGTTTGTTGTTGTTGTTGTTGTTGTTATAATGAGGCAACTTTTGGTGGGCTCCTACCTGGGGGCTGGACTCCAGAAAGATTCATCATTAGAAGCCTAGAACTTTCAGCCCTGCCCCACCTTCATCCTTTGAAGAAGAGGAGGAGCTACAGATTAGTATTGATCACATCTCCATAAAAATCTCCGAGGTGTGAGGTTCAGTAAACTTCTGGGTTGGTGAACACGTTCATGTGCCAGGAGATGGTCCATCCCAGCTCCACAGGGACAGAAACTCCTGCACTTAGGGCCCTTTTGAACCTAACTCTATAGACCTCTTCATCTGGTGTCCATTTTTATCCGATATTATGTCAGAAAACATGAGTAAGTGCTTCCCTGAGTTCTGTAAGCCCCACTGGCAGCTGATTCCACCTGAGGAGGTGGTCACGGAGACCTCCACTTTGTAGCCAAGTCAGAAAGAAGTTGTGAGTGAACCTAAGGACCCACCCCTGGTAACTGGTGTCTGAAGTGGGGATAGTTAAGGACTGAGCCCTTCACCTATGGTGCCTGTGCTGCCTCCAGACAGTGTTAGAATCGAACCGAATTATAAGACACATAGTTGCTAAATAATGAATTGGAATAATGGTCAGTGTGAGAAAAAATTCAGTTTGGTGGCTGGAAGTAAAGTACTAAGTCAGGCATAGTGGCACACGCCTGTAATCTCAGAGGCTCTGGAGGCTGAGGCAGGAGGATGATAAGTTCAAAGCCAGCCTCGGCAAATTAATGAGACCCAAAGCAACTCAGTGAGACCTTGTCTCTAAATAAAATACAAAGTGGGGGGGGCCGCTGGGGATGTGGCTCAGTTGTTAAGTGTCCCTGAGTTCAATCCTTGCTACCAAAAAAAAAGGATAGAAAAGAAATAAAGTACTGAGAGTAAACAAAGAAATAGTTTTCTCCCACAGTTATGAGAGTACAGAAAGAAAAAGGGTTTTCTATACAATGAGCTTTCATATCCTCCTGGGATAAATGAAATGCCAAGGAGCATAACTGCTGGGTTGTATCATAGTTTCACGGTTAGTTGTATTGTTTGGTTTTACGGTACCAGGGATTGAACCCAGGGGCGCCTAACCACCGAGCCATATTCTCAGACTTTTTTTTTTTAATATTTTTTTTAGTTATAGATGAACACAATACCTTTATTTATTTTATGTGGTGCTGAGGATCGAACCCAGTACCTCACACATGTGAGGCAAACACTCAACCACTGAGCCACAACCCCAGCCCCAGACTTTTTTATTCGTTATTTAGAGACAGGATCTTGCTAAATGGCTTATAGCCTCTCTAAGTTGATGAGGCTGGCTTGGAACTTGCAAATCTCCTGACTCAGCCTCCTGAGCCACTGGGATTTCAGGTATGCACCACCACGCCCAGGTACTTGTTTTGATTCTGGGGGGGCAGGGTGTGGGTACTGGGGATTGAACTCAGAGGAACTGGACCACTGAGACATCCCCAGCACCTTTTTATGTTTTAGTTTGAGACAGGGTTTCACCAAGCTGCTTAAGGCTGAGGGACATCTACTCCAGATAGACACATTTTCACTCACTGTATCCTTTCTCCTTATTATTCCAAGATTTCTTATTTAATTTAAATTTCCTTTCTGTTCAAAGAATTTCCTTTAAAAGTCCATCTTTCTGGGTAGGAATGCTAGCAACAAATTCTTTTAGTTTTCCTTTGTCTGAGAATGTAGTGATTTTTCTTCATTCCTAGAGGATATTTTCCCTGGATATAGGATTCTGGCTTGACAATTCTTTTCTTTTAATACTTTAAAAAGGCTGTGTTGTTGCATCCTTCTGGTTTTAAATGAGAAACTTGACATTCTAACTATTCTTCCCCCTTGGGTAAGGTGCCAATTCTCCCTTGCTGCCTTTTTTTTTTTTGGTACTGGAGATTGAACTCAGGGGCACTCAACCACTGAGCCACATCCCCAGCCCTGTTTTGTGTTTTATGTAGAGACAGTGTCTCACTGAGTTGCTTAGCGCCTCGCCATTGCTGAGGCTGCCTTTGAACTCGCGATTCTCCTGTCTCAGTCTCCCTAAGTGCTGGGATTACAGGCTTGCACCACGGTGCCCAGCTACTCTTGCTGCCTTTAAACTTATGTCTTGCTGGGCGTGGTGGCATATACTCATAATCCTGACAACCTGGAAAGCTGAGGCAGGAAGATCACAAGTTCAAGGACAGCCTAGGCAACTTAGCAAAGTCTTAAGCAATTCAGCAACACCTTGTCTCTAAATAAAAATAAAAAGGACTAGGGATGTGGCTCAGTGGTCAGGCATCCCTGGATCAATATTCAGTATGAAAACAATAAACATACTGCTGTCTTCAGTTTTCTGAGATGTTTCTTCTTTTTTTTTTTTTTTGTAGGTAGTATTTACCCCATTTGGGGTTTTCTCAACTTTTTGTCTATAGGTTTATGCCTTTTGCCAAATTAAGAAGCCTTCCGTCAAATATTATTTCTTCTAACTATTTTTTAGTTTTACTCTCTTTTTATTCTCCTTCTAGGTCTCCTCTATACATGAATGTTAGATGTTTTGTGATAATCCCATAAGTCCCTGAGGCTCTGTACTTTTCTCTTTTTCAGACTGGGTAATATCTTTTGTTCCATCTTCCAGTTCACTGGTTCTTTTCTCTGTCCTTCCATTCTGCTATTGATCACATGAATTTTTTATTTCATTTATTGTATTTTTCAGCTCTAAAATTTCGATCCAGCTGTTTATTTGGTAACAGGGACTGAACCCAGGGGCACTTTGCCACTGAGCAACATCAACAAGCCTTTTTATTTTCAATTTTGAGACAGGGTCTTACTAAGTTGCTTAGGGCCTCACTAAGTTGCTGAGGCTGGCCTCAGCCTCCTGAGTCACCGGGATGATAGGCATGTGCCATAATGCCCAGCTTCCTCTTGCTATTCTTTTCGTCTTCTATTTCTTTGCTAAGTCATTCTATTTCTTTGTTGAGTTTGTTCACTTTTTTCATTTGTTTCAAGACTGTTCATAATTGCTGGTTGAAGACATCTTTAAAATGTCCACTTTAAAATCTTCATCAGATAACTCCAAGATCTTTATCATCTCAGTTCTATCTTTTTTCATTTAGCTTGAAATGTTCCTGGCTCTTGGTATGACAAGTGATTTTTTTTTTAATTGAAATCTGGATACTTTGAGTATTATGAGATTCTGAATCTTATGTAAACTTTCTGTTTAAAACTGGCCTTTTACAGCCAGGCGTGGTGGTGCATGCCTGAAATACCAGCACTTAGGGAGGCTGAGACAGGAGAATCACGAGTTCAAAGCCAGCCTCAGCAACGGCGAGGCACTAAGCAACTCAGTGAGACCCTGTCTCTACATAAAACACAAAATAGGGCTGGGGATGTGGCTCAGTGGTCGAGTACCCCTGAGTTCAATCCCCAGTACCAAAACAAAAACAAAAAAACTGGTCTTTTACTACCATTCCAGCAGGGGAGGGGAGAGTGCACGCCTCCTTGCTGCCTTTGGATCCCTATTCAACCTCCACTGGTCCTCAAGGCCTCATCTTTCTGAGCTCTTCTTTCTGGTGGGTGGTGATGAGAGTTCCAGATCCCTACGAGGCCTCCACAAATGGCTGGAAGGGGTTGGGGTGCGTCATTATTGCTCTTTGCCTGGTCTCTACTGACAACATCACTTCCTTCTCTCTAGAGTAGTAAAATCTAGGCTTCCCATGTGCCTTTGCAGGTGTAAGAGGCGGGGCACTGTGTTTTCCATGGTGTTTTGCTGGAATAGAGAGAACAGCTATGGTATTTCTGCCCTACTAGACCCTTCCCTGGTCTTTGGGCGAGAGACAGCAGGCTTCTGTTGGGGCTTTTGGTGTTCGTCATCTTCTTCACACCCAGGTCTGGGACAGACAAATCTAAAGAAAACCCAAGGAGTTCCCTACTGTGTCCTTCCTTGGGTCTAGGCCTTAGCTGTCCCAACTTGTCCTCCTTCAGAGTTTGCTCAGGTTTTGTCTTAACATTTGATGCCCAGGGTATTTAGTGGTACTTAGCAGGAAGAACTAGAAAAAGTCCTGCTTCATCTGCCCAGAAGCAATCATTTAAATTTTACTTAAAAAAAAAGTTTTATGGGGCTGGGATTGTGGCTCAGTGATACAGCGCCTGCCTCGCGTGCGTGAGGCACTGGGTTCGATCCTCAGCACCACATAAAAATAAATAAAATACAGATATCGTGTCCATCTACAACTAAAAAAAAAATTAAAAAAAAAAAAGTTTTATTATGGAGAATTCCAAGTCCACACAGTTGCAGAGAGAACTGTCCCCATGTGAGCACCATCTCATTTCAACACATATCAACTCCAGTCCTCTTTCACTTTCACTCTGATCTCTTTCCTCCTTCTGAGTCATTTTTAACACCAGATGCAGACCTCACATTTCAACTATCAACATTTGCTTTGTCTTTAAAAAACATTGTTAGTAAATTCTCAATTCCAGGGCTGAGGATGTGACTCTGTAGTAGAGTACTTGCCTAGCATTCATGAGACCCTGGGTTCAATCCCTAAACACTGCAAACAAACAAAACAAAAATAAAACCTCAATACCAATATCACATCAAAAAATTAACAATAAATACTTAATATCTTCAAACATTCAGTCAGAATTCAAGTTTCCAATTATCTTATAAATTTCATGAAGTTTTCTAACAGTCAGTTTGGAACCAAATAAGGCTCATATAATCTCTTAAATTTCATTTACTCTCTTAATGTCCTTATGTTTCTTTATCCTTCATATCAATCTGTTTAAGACACTGGTTCATTTGTTATAATACTCTGGAAAAGGTCCCCATACTGTTAGGTAAAAAAATGCAAAGTGAGCTGGGCATGGTGGTACACACCTATAATCCCAGAGGCTCAGGGGGCTGAGACAGTAGGATCACAAGTTCAAAGCCAGCTTCAGCAACAGTGAGGCACTAAGCAACTCGGTGAGACCCTGTCTCCAAATAAAATACAAAACAGGGCTGGGGATGTGGCTCAGTGGTCAAGTACTCCTGAGTTCAATCCCCGGTACCAAAAAAAAAAAAACAAAAGCAAAGTGAGCCAGGCATGGTGGCACACTCCTGCAGTCCAGCAGCTCAGGAGGTTGAGACAGGAGGATCGCGAGTTCAAAGCCAGCCTCAGCAACAGCAAGGTGCTAAGCAACTCAGTGAGATCCTGTCTCTAAATAAAATATAAAATAAAGCTGGAGGTGTGGCTTAGTGGTCAAGTGCCCCTGAATTAAATCCCTGGTAACTACCCCCCCCCCAAAAAAAAAAGCAAAGTGAAGAAAACACAGTTGGAACTCATACAGTACAGAAAAAAAGGCTCAAAGAAATGCCTCAAACTTTGGTGGAAGGAAAAGAATAGGCAACTGGGAAGTGGGCTTAAACTTTATGTTTACTATGGGTTTTTTATTTTGCTTAAAATGTACATAATGATTGGGTGACATTTAACAAATAAATTTAAACATTCACCTACAATATTGATAAACAACTACTTCATGTGACTCCAAGAGCCTGAACAACAACTTACTGCATCTTGTCAAAGGCTTGGTTGGGCTCCGGGCCCCTGGGTAACCAGGGTTGGTTGGGAGGTTGAACCACAGTCTCACACTCCGTAAACTCCTGCGGAGCTATGCTCACCAAGCCGAGAAACAGCCGGTCCCTTTGATTGCTCAGATGGAAGAGTGTTTAGGGCTTGCTAGGCAGTGAATGCTTCATATAGAACACAGGTTTTAGAAAAGATTTCTGCTGAGCTTAATGGCTTGGATGGATGCTTCCAACAAACCTAAGCTGGCAAGGAGTCCACCACACAAAAACCTTTTTGTGGCTCCAGGGTTTGCTTCACCCACAACCCAAACTAGGCAAGTCAGAGCTCAATGGCTGCATCTGCAAGTGCTAACTGGCTGGCCACAAGAATCTATTCAACATCCAAAAAGAAAAGAAAAAAAAGCAAACTTCTCCACCCTTTTATAAACTAGATAGAATATTCTCAACTCCTGGGCTCAGGTAGTGAAACCACCTAGGAAAGAGCACAAAACTGGCCCTGGCTCCACCTGTGAGGTCTCAACTGTAGCCCTGTCACCTAAAATGACCATTTTTCTGTCCTACTTTAAAAGAGAAAAGAAGTTAAACAGAGAATCGCTGAGCAGCCCAGCAATTCCACTGTGGAATTAAAAGCAGGAACTCAGACACTTGCACATCCATGTTCACAGCATGATTATTGACAACAGCTGAAAGATGGAAACAACTCAAATGTCTGTCAACAGACAAATACATAAACAAAATGTGGCATGTGCATAGGATAGAATATTTTTCAGCCATAAAAAGGAATGAAATTCTCACACATGTGACAATGTGAATACTGAAAATACATGCTAAGAGAAGTAAGCCAGACACAAAAGCACAGATACTGTGTGAC
>CM053413.1:38395976-38448390 GCA_028644305.1 Xerus rutilus
ATGGATAGTGGTGATGGTCGCATGCCATTGTGAATATACTTAATGCCACCGAGCTGTACGCTTAAAACTGGTTCAAGTGGTGAATGTTCTGTCCTGTACACTCTACCATGATTTCTAAAATACAGAAAGCTACGCATATACAAATATGAAAGAAATAAAGGTTTGTTTCCTTCTCCTGTCTCCAACACTGGCAAAGAGACGGAAGGAGGAAATGGCAATGACCAGCCACATTCCTGAACCAGAGTGAGTGGTCACATTCTAGAAAACAGCACTGTGAAAGGAAGCCGTGTCACATTTAACAATGGGGAACCAGAACAGCCAGTGATAAGGTTATTACAAACAAGCATTTTATGTCTCGATTAGATTCAATGCATTTGGTCAATTTTGTTGACCAGAAATTTGTTTTTGCAGCTTTTGTACCATTAGAAGGAAGCACATTCTTCAAACTCAGGGATTCCTCATTCCAGCCACCACCTTTAGTTATGGTTCAGAGAAAGCAAACGTGAGCATGCCAACTTTGAGTGACTATACATGGGAGGAGGGCTTCCAACAAAGTCCCCAATTCCTACAAACACCAATCATTGCATAAACCCCACTTCAATGCCAGAGAGAACCTCGAGTGACCAGCATCCTCACCAGCACTACCAGGTTCTCCATGAGTCTAAAACATGCCAAAAAAGACCATGAGAAGACCCAGCTACTGAAGGTGAGAATCGCACCTGGTTAGCACCTCTGGCCTTACATGTGTCATTTTAAGGATTAGCTGATGCCCACAGGAAAAACATTTTACTCAAAGGGAATGTGTGTACAGGACATTCTGTAAGACAAATGCCTGGGACTCTTCAGGAAGCTAATGCTTCCAAAAAAAAAAAAAGTTTGGGGAAATTATTCTGTATTTAAAAGAGTCTAAAGAGGAAGAACAAACAAATGAACAAACAATCATTTGACTGAGTACATGAACCTCAATCAAATCTTGGCGTGTAAGACTGTCTGTTGTAATAGAAAACTTTCAGGACAATTTGAATACCAACCAGATATCAGACAGTATAAAATTATAGTTCATTTCTGTATATGTGATAATGAATACTGTGGTTCTATAAGAGGCTATCCTATTCTGAAGAGAGGCTTCCTGATGAATTGAGATGTGAACTCTCACTGTATTTGCAACTTTTTATGGGTCCCAGGGACTGAACCCAGGAGTGCTCTTCCACTGAGCTGCATCCCCAGCCCTTTTTATTTTTTATTCTGAGACAGGGTCTCACTAAGTTACTAAGACTGGCATCAAGCTCATGATCCTCCTGCCTTAGCTTCCTCAGTTGCTGGGATTATAGGAATGCATTACTATGCTCAGCTTACTTTTAAGTAATTCAACAAGTGCATGCATGCACGTGCATACACAGACACACATAAATGTAAACAAAAAGCCAAAAGAAAACTATTCATTTAGAATGATAACAACTATTAATTCTGGTATATGTTACATAGGATGCAGTGTGTATAAATATTATCCTGACTGCAATTACAAAAATTAATAAAACACACTTCTTCTCTTCCCCATAGAAAAGGGAGAAAGTTATATCTTGCTGTGCTGACCTTTACCAGAAATCATACTGTGCAGTCACACAGCTGTTCTCTTTTCAAAGTCAATATGCTTGAAGTCAGGTGCCAACTAGGACACCAAATGCCTTGAAATGGCTTTGACCCAGTATCATGTTCTGAGCAGCACTATGTCCTGTAGAGCCCTCAGAGTCATAAACAGGATATCTCAATAAGGAAGTTTCTGCCAGGGGTTAACAATAGCTCCCACCCCATCTGGAAACCTGAAGCCACTTTTGCATAACATAACGGGAGAAATGAATCAGAGGCCAGATGACTTGCCCCCATCACTGACAGGCGACCTGAGGCGAGACCTATCCCCACCCCTTGTGGACAGCCTCCGATTCCTCTTCTGAAAATGGGAGCAATGGTCCTTTTCTTTGTCCCAGGGTTATTGCACTAACATCACAAAGCAGCAAACTCTTCATTCTCTATCATAAGATGGTCAGAAATCAACGGATCTCTAAGTTAAAAAAAAAAAAAATGTGACAAAGAAGGCCTGGGGTCACTGGAAAGATTAAGCCTGTCCTATTTTCTTGATTCTAAGAACATTCCTGATAAAACCACATAACAATCTCCAACACCAGAGGACAAGTCCCAAAACCAGAAGGACCAGCTCTTACCTCTGCCATAGGCCCTGGCTTTCTTTGGGTTGAGTTTGGGTTTAAGAGGAGCTCCAGGCTTGAGCTTGGCTTTGGGGAACTGGGAGAGGTAAGTCATCACTGAGTGCTCATCCACATCTGGGTGAATAATTTCTTCAGGAGTGATGACCTAGAAAACAACATGGTGGGTGAATACCCAGAACATCTCACTTGGCAACTGCTGAAATTTTTGTAATTAGCTCTTAAACCAAATGCTACAAATGTTAAGAAATTGAGTCAGTTTATCACTAAAGTGAAACATATTAAACCAAAATGCCAAGATCAGTGTTTTTTAACCTCTTCAAGGTTAAAGCTGGGGGATCTTTTCCAGAAAATTCTCCACCTAATTTCCAGAAATTCATTCTCTTCCCTCCCCAAAATAAAAGACTCCTCTCTCTCCCCTGGTCAAACTTTCCAAAAAGGATAAAGCAATAAGCTATGGCAAGACAGAAGGAAAAAGAAAGGACACACAGGATTAGAAAGTATCATTTAAAAAAGCACACAGATGAACCAGCTTCTTCCTCATATATCTACTGTATAGATCTCTATTAACTCTACTAATAAAAATAAACAAAATCAGTAGGAGACAATACAGGGACATATTAGATATGTGGTCTCAACCTATCAGGAGTCATTAAAAAATAAAATGAAGAGTGGGTGAATTTCTCCTGGCACTCAGCTTAAGAGCCAAGATTAGACCCATGCTGGACAGGTGACCACCATGAAGGTGTCAACAGCCTCAGTTGCACCACTGACCCAAGCTTAACAGCATGGCAAATGCTCCCTATCCCCAACAATGGTGCTGAGCAGGTAAGCTGCACCTCCTCAAACAAAGGGAAGGCTGGGTCTCCTGACACAGGCTAACCAAACACAATAAACAGATGTATCCAACTTCCCCCTCCCTGACATAACAAGCAACAAAGGAAAACATTCTGATGATTAGTCTGCAAGAACAAAATAGCTCTTTGGGTTTGAACAGTGGCCTGCAATACATTCCATATAAAGTTGATGTGCACAGGTTTGGCATTTCTCCCCAGCAGCTCCTTTAAAACTTTACGGTGCTAACATCATATGAACGTCAAAAGGAGATGGTTTTAGGTTTAACAGGAGATGAAAAACATACCACACCACTTCCTGAGGGTAGATGAGCCAAGAAACAGTCCTGTAACACAGACATGATTCCAAAACCAAACCAAGGAAATAGGCAAGTTTTTCAACCTTCCATGGAATCCTGTTACAAAATACATTGAACTCAGCTCTGAACACCAACTCAGACCTCAGTGGAGCCTACAGTGAGGTCCTCAGCCCCACAGTACCAACTATCTACAACTTCTCTTTGATTAGGGCCTTGACCATGAGAGTCATGGTTGCTTAACTATCAGGGGGAATTCTTTAGAAAGAAACACTGGATTTCCTCCCTGCTAGGAAGAATGGACATCAGGTCAGCAATATGGCTATCATAGAGGGTATCTTAGTCTTTTTTCAAGTTCTTTTGTTATTCCTATGACTGGATTATGGACAATACAAATTCTTCCACAATTCCCATTAATGGTGAATTATCCTTCTTTACAATGTTTTAAAAAGTTCTAAGTCCTGCCAGAGGGAGTGGCGCATGGCTGTAATCCCAGCAGCTCAGGAGGCTGAGGCAGGAGGACCGTGGGTTCAAAGCCAGCTTAAGCAATGGTGAGGCACTACACAACTCAGTGAGACCCTATCTCTAAGTAAAATACAAAATAGGGCTGAGGATGTGGCTCAGTGGTTGAGTGACCCTGAGTTCAATCCCCAGTACCACACCCCCCCAAAAAAGTTCTAAGTCCTTTATTTTCCATAAAATATCAGATTAAAACTACTTTTCTTTTATATAGGTAAAAGATGATTTAATACTGGCAATTTTTATGGTTCAATCTAATAGTTAAGGTCCACATTTGCTATCTAGGGCTTAAAGACTGCCTTTGAAATATTTCGGGAGCATAAAAAATAGAGAATTTGGAGATAGTGAAAGGAAGTCCAGGTGACACTTAGCCTGACAGACATCAGGGCTGCACTGGTGTCTGTCGCTGGCCCAAGCTGGACTCCACAGGCCACACTGGCTACGCATGCAGCCAAGGACACACGTGGACACAGGATGCTCCCAGCTGGTAAGGTCCATGAGGCACCAGCAGCCCTGAGCTGTTCTCAAAGAGGTGACAGAAGAAGAACATTGGGGAGAAAAGCAAGCAGACTCCAAACACCTAAGCTCTTGCTGCCCAGCCATCTCTCCCAGACTCGCCCTTCCAGGGTCTGCAGAGAATTCTTCACCTCTTATCTTTCAGATGAACAATTTTTTTTCTGTATAATATGTTTATATAGTAATAAACACAGATTATCATTATACACAAACACACAAAGAAAAAGTAAATGAAAAACAAAGTTTGCCAGCGTGTGACAAAGAAGAGGGACCTAAGATTCTTGGGTGATCCAAAAGCACCTAAATCCATGAGAGTCTATTATTATGGGTAAACTGAAGGAGGTGGGAAAGTGCCAAAGGCAATGCCCTTGGAAGGCCTAATGCCAAGATTAGACTGTCCCTCTGACCCAGAAAGGTATCCAGAGTGGCAGAAATAAACTAGGGGTAGGGGGCAGCCAACTGGGACATGGCATGCATGCTTATACCTGTGGGACACCCAGCCAGTCATCTGCCTGCTGCATGGCTTCTCGGGCATTATCCACAGGCTTCCTTGGATCCCAGGACTCCCAGTCTGGGCACAGACCTGTTAACACAAAAGATGTTTTTAGTGTTCGCCGACCAAAGAGATTAAAAGAAGCCACCTGCCTAAAACTAAACCCATTTACTCTCTTAACTCAAGAGAAAAATTTCCTCCAAAATCTCAGTGAATTATATATTTTAAGGATCATACTCTTCTGCATTAGCAGAGGCTTCTCCTTTAGGCTGCTATGTTCCTGCATTAAGACAGGGACTCCCATTTCTTGAAGGTCTGCTATGATAAACAAGGCTGAGAATATTATGGGGGCTTCATTACTTTTGTGGGAAGAAATTCATTTGATCCTATTCCTGGATAGAGCTGCAAAAGAACTAGCATCTGCGTGGTTCAAAAATCTACTTGCTTGAAGACACTATCATAGAATTATGTTAAGTCTTCATAAGCTCAAATAGTGTAGGAATGGAGTAAAAATCCTCAGATTTAAATTGGGAAGAGGCCTCCTAAATTCTATTTTTAGATGAATGAAAGAAGAGGGCATTGGGAGATGAACTAATGCTGTGCTTCAAGTTCTTCCTGGATGATACCATGTGATGGGCTCTCAAGGAAGAATGCAGCTTGAATCAGCCTTTCTCCTTTACTCGAATGCACAAGCCAGTGTTCCTTTGAGTGTGCTTAGGACCACTACCTCATTAGATACTATTGTGAATTGGGTGCAGTGGTGCACAATCTATAATCCCAGCAACTCAGGAAGTCGTGGCAGGAGGACCACAAGTTGGAGGCCAGACTGAGCAACTTTGTGAGACCCTGCCTCAAAATGAAAATAAAAAGGACTGGGGATATAGCTCAGTGGTAGAATATCCCTGGGCTACTCCTGGTGACTCCTTTCTGAGTGGTTCAGTGTATAGCAAGATTGTAAAACAAACAAACAAAAAACAACAACAAAAATCTAATGGGCCTAGCATGTACAGATCATTCAGTAAATGGAAAATATAATTATCAGAGTAGTTTTTTAAATTAAAAACAATTTTAGGGGGTGCATGTAAACACTGGCTCTGGTTTTTCTATTGAGTGTATAGCAGTAAACTCTACCCATCAATCTAAACCCTCCCAGTGAGGATAATTACAATCTTGGTGTACACTGAACCATGCAGAAAAGAGCCCATCAAGGGTAGAAAAGATTCCAACTGGATTCTAATCAAGCACTATTCCACAGCAATACAGAAAAAAAGGGGTGAAAAAAGCCATATATAGTCAAACCAGTGGTTAATAAAAACAAGAACTTTCCACTCCATGCAAGTTGTTAGATTTTCATGCCAAGCCGCCTAAGAGGGCCACATATTTCTGCCAAAGCCATTGAGAAACCAGGCACCAATGTGGGAAGACATGGGACTTTGGAGTCTGAAAGCTAAACCCATGGTCTGCTCCAAGCATAAGCACTGAGGCTTTTTGTTTTGTTTTGTTTTGGTGATGCTTAAGATTGAACCCAGGGCCTTGTGCATGTGAGGCAAGCACTTTACCAACTGAGCTATATCCCCAGTCTGCACTGAGACTTTTGCTGGGAATTTAGATGACTGGATTCAATGTGCCAACCTATCTATGGACACACCTAGAACATCTGCCATTGGAAGGGTGAACAGAGCCATTTTAATTCCATTATTTGTCATATAGTGGGCTAAAACCAGGAGACACACACCAATCACAGTAAAGCTTGCCTTCCCTAAATCCAGAGGTTCAGGGCCCAATGACTCCCATCCCAAGAGACACTTACCTGGAGCGCAGCTGTCTACCAGGGCTCCCAGGGCTTTGCCATCTTGCCAGTTCTGGTTGAAGTTGGTGATGGGCAAGTAGGGGATCTTGTTCTGAATCCATCCCAGCAGTCTCTGCTTTGGTGTCTGCTTCTTGGCATCGTCATCCCCTTCATCCTCCCACACGGGCATGGAGATGGAATAGTGGAGAATCAGCGTCCATACCAGGCCCAAGATGAGCTTCAGGTTCCCATCCACAATGGCTTTGCTATCTGCAGAGACAGGTATAGGTGTGGTCATTCTTTTGGGTGACACAAGCATGAATCCTGCCTCCTGTAAAAAAAAAAAAAAGCGAATGATGTTCTCACCCCTGAGATAGTTGAGAGTGAAAGGGCACAATGTTGGAATTTGCATCAAAATACTTGAGGATAGAAATAGAGGAAATATGATTCCAAAATGTTATTCACTGGCACCACTGGATCATGAGAAGGCACTACACTATTGTCTCTATGTGTACGCTTAAAATGTTTCATCATAAAAAGTTTTTACGATTTATAAAAAATCATTTCAGAAATATAGACAATAAAAAGGGGTGAGGGCTGAGGTTGTGGCTCAGTGGTAGAGTGCTTGCCTAGCACATGTGAGGCACTGGATTCAGTACTCAGCATCCCATAAAAATAAATAAATTAAAGGTACTGTGTCCATCTACAACTAAAATTTTAAATAAATGAATAAATAAATAAAGGGGTGGTGGCATCACAGAGAAAACCACCTGCTAACCTGGTGACACAATCTACTACACTAGGTGTGTGTGTGCTTGTATACACTAATGTCACGGTGTTTGCTGCCCTGAATTTATATTATACTATGTGGTTGGCTGTTTTGCAGTGCTGAGGATGAAACCCAGGGCCTCACACACATTAGGCAAGTGCTCTTTCAATGAGCTGCATCCCCAGCCCTACAATCAGCTTTTAAATGTTTCTTTTCACTAATAATTGTTTGTCATCCTTTCCTTATAAAAATTGTTTCCATTTATACTCCTATCCACAGGTTTAAGAGGACAGCTCCTCCTTAAATCTTACCAATGCTTGGTGTTATCACACCAAGCAAATTGACAAGTCAATTTTTCAAAAGAGGAAATCATTAATAGTTAAAATGACACAATTGGGCAAAGCCAAGAGGGTAAGTGGGAAGCCAAAGTCATAGTTCCTTTCTAGTCTTCCCTCTGTTTAACAAAACACCACACCTTGGCCAGCCCTCCAACTCTCAGTCCTTTTTCCAACTTCTATACCCATTAAAACTCAGACAACTGCTGGGTACAGCAGTGCACACCTGAAAACCCATCTCAGAATGCTGAGGCAGAAGGACCACAAGTTTGAGGCCAACCTGAGCAACTTAATGAGACCCTGTCACCGAGCTGGGGGTGTATCTCAGTGGTACAGCAACCTTGGGTTCAATCCCCCATACAAAGGAATTTTTGTAAAAAACCTCCAGCATTATAAACATTATCTTTACAATCACTATCTCCATCTCCTTCCCACCAAACATCCTCCACAGCTACCACCCCATTCTATAGGGACCCCAAGTTGAAAACAATAGAATCATCTGGGCTCCTCCTTCAAACCGCTGGTATATTCTGCACAGTGTGCCATCTCTCCCTACCCAAATCTCTTGGCAAATCCTTCTCTATACCTTCTCAATAAACATGCAGGCTTCTCCCCTTTTGCAGCATCTTTGACAACCATGAAGAAGCTAGGTCGCTGTTCACATTACCCATCACTATCGTTCTAGTCCCTACTTCCACAGTCAACTGCTTAAACATGCGGCACCTTCAGAACCTACGCAAGTCCCAGTCAGCTTTACTCTTGTCACTCCCACGCAGCCACTATAACCCATTATCAGGCTCAAAAATGGCCCATTCCCCCACAACATCTTATTCTGAGCCCCAGGGCCTCTTGGTATTCTGTATTCTTTTGATGGAAAGACCCTTCACCCCATCCTACTGCGGGACAAACCCTGGATCATCATTCAGGCTCCAAACCCCAAGGTTGGTGGTGCTACATTCCCACCAGTATGTGTGTAAACATGCCAGGGTCCTCTCCCTCAATATAGGACCCTCTGTCCATTCCCCCGACTCTCTACCCTCAGGCCCCAGGAATGCCTGGTAGAGAGTAACCGATCCTTCTTCATCTTTGAGTCATCCCTGTGCCCCACCACAAGCCACCTGGATTAGACATATACCAGATTGCACATAATGAAACTGAACTACAACCACATGAAAAACATACTTACATGCTGCTAAGGAGTGCATGGTCTGCCACTCAAAACTGAAAGGCTGAGAGCTTTTTAAAAATTAACCTGGTTACTCTTGGATCTCTTATAACAAAAGATCCTCTAAGAGCCCATACCCAAACCCACAGAAACCAGGAATTAATTTCACAGTTCCAGATTCAGGCATAATAAAACCTGATCGTGTACATTGGACAAATAAAGATTGGTAAAACAAACTAAATTCAAGCAATCTTCACTCCAAGTTAAGGTATCCAAGGATTTTCTATGTAACCAATTGTGCAAATAACAACTCTGAAGCTGCACTATCTACATAATTCATAGTACCCAGGGAAAAAAATGGAAATGCAGGGCCCTTTGCCCAAAAAGCATGGAGAAGTTAAACACCACAATAGCATTAAATCAAGTAGAGAGCCCTCTGAGCACACAGGTCATGTGAACAAAAGGCCAGTCCCGCTTCTGAGGTTCTCCAGTCAATACAGGAGCAGTGGTCTGCATAAAACCCTGGACCCTGTACAGAACTTGACATCTGAGCAATTAATTCATCCCCAGGACTAGACACTTCTCCAGCAGGCAGTCCCTGACCATGACTAAGATTTTTGGATTAGATGTCCTGTTCCAAGGTTGTCTTTGAAATGCTGTTCATTACCAACTAATTACCTAATGATCATCAGAATTTCCAGGTCAAATTTCCATTCCAGTTTCCTTTATTCAAGCTAAAGATTTGAAGAACAATCTTCAAAAATGTGGGCAGGCAAGGTTTGGTAGTGCATATCTGTAGTTCCAGTGACTGCGGAGGCTGAAACAGGAGGATCACAAGTTGGAGGGCGTAAGCAATTTAACGAGGCCCTAAGCAATCTGGCAAGACCCTGTCTCAAAATTTAAAAATATGAAGGGCTGTTTAGCTGTTAAGTGCCCCTAGGTTCAATCCCCAGTACCAAAAGAAAAAAAAAGAAAAAAAGCAAGAGGATGAGAAAGAGAAAGTGGGAGAGTGACGTTTACGTGTGTCATCCAGCCACAGCCACCAGTGTGCAAAACTCAAAACCTCCCCGAGTTTTGTGTTAAACGCTTTTCAAAAGCAAACCTGAAGATTTAATGCATAACTCAAAACACAAAGTCAGTTTGCTGTTTTGCTGTATTTTTTATCCAGCTTACACATGCTGCTCTAAAGGAAAGAGACAAGAATCTTTTTTAAATCAAAAGGATATGGGAGGAAATATGACTCAGTTAAAGTCTGAGCCAAATTTATGAAAAATATAATGCCCAGGATTCTGTTTCCAATGAATTCAAGGTGGGTGTCCAAACGGGAAAGCCCCATTACAGTCTCACTGGGATAAATGATACCTTCATTCTACTATTCTAAGAAGCTAGAGGGAAAACAGTCCTTGTTCCAAAAGTGATTTTGACAGGTGAAGGTTCAAATGCCTGACCACACTCTTGGAATAATTAAAAAATGGCAACTTACCCAAAAGGCCTCCCCAGTTCCCATCCACAAGAAACAGGAGACTCCCCAGGCCTTGAAAATCAAAAGCTACATAGCATCATAGAATCAGTGTCTGACCATTACTATTGATTTAGAATTTTCAGACCTGAATGTGCTTTGCCATGTTTATGCTGACTATAAACATGGGGCAGAAATGTAAAAGGAGGGGCTGAGGCTGTAGCTCAGTGGTAGAGTGCTTGCCTAGCACATGTGAGGCACTGGGTTTCAGCATGCTGAAATCTGACCAAAGATTTCTTCTCCCAAGCCCCAATTGCAAGTCCTACATAACCATTCCTGATTCAGGACAATACAGATTTTTTAAAAAATATTTATTTGTTTGTTTGTTTATACCAGAGATTGAACTCAGAGGTATTCGACAACTGAGCCACATCCCCAGCCCTATTTTGTGTTTTATGTAGAGACAGGGTCTCACTGAGTTGCTTAGCACCTCACTATTGCTGAGGCTGGCTTTGAACTCACAATTCTCCTGTCTCAACCTCCCAAAGTGCTGGATTACAGGCATGGGCCACCATGCCCAGCTGACAACACTGATCTTTAAACCACACACTTTTTCTCAAACTATGTTAAATTATCCAGTGTTGCTTTTAAATGAGGACAGAAACTTTTTTTTTTTTTAAAGAAAATTCAGTTGAGCTACTGCAGATTATTAGATGGAATTTTACGTCATTTCTGTACATCGGTTCTCCAGTCCTCATTAAAATGCATTCCATACATGCAATGGGGGTATTTATGGGTGAAAGCCAGCTATTTTTAGTCACTCTGCAAAAGCATCTTGGAACTTAGAACTGGTCTGCTTAGTCCAGTTCCCCAGTCAGGGAGACAATGGTCTTTCCACTCTACATTCCCATTGGAGGGCCAATCAATGCAACTACCTGTATATCCACTACATCTAACACTGCATTATGCACAGGGTTCCAGAAGCCAATTCCTTCTCAGCTGGCTCTCAACAATTAACCCAAGTGAAAGGGGTGGTAACCCATAAAAAGAGAGATAACAGGTTATCCTTTGGCCACAACACAGCCAGCAGCAAGGTCTGAAACAGCCAACCAGTGAGTGCAGGAATCAAGGAATGCCACCAGGACATGTCACCAAGGCCATGCTCTACACTATGTCTTGATCTTTTGGGGATAGAATGCCATGCACTGTCTTCCTGTCCTCTCAGCTCCATCACCCTCTGAGAGGCAGCATGGCAGAGTGATTACAAGAATAAACTCTGGAACCAGCAGGGACTTGACTAAGTTTTTCACTTGGAATGACCCCTCAGCACCCATGTACTAAGTAGGAATGTGAACTACTTCATGGAGTTGCTATAAAGAGTAGGCAGATCAGAGAATGCCAAGAGTTGAGCACAATGCATGACATGTAGGAGGTGCTTAATACATGCTCTCCTTCTCTCCTCCTGTACTCACTCACCTGATATTTGAGTATCTGCTGTGCCGAACATTCTTCCCTAGTGCCAGAAAGCCAGAAGCCATAATTCAAGTGTTAACAGGAATCAAAAAGAAATACATTGTGCATTTATATGATTGAAATGTTCAATTTTCAATTCTCTGAGATAAGCAATTCATTAGAAAGGGCAAGCTCTCCAGCTCCAAGTGGATGCAGATCCACCACATTGCAGTAAACCTGGGACATGTGAGGTCTATGCAAGGAGGATTCTTCTGAGTTGAATGGGGAAAAGAGACCAACATGGCCTGAGACCCCCAAAGAGGCACACAGTGAAAGTCTAGGAACTGAACGCCTAACAATTTATCACACCTTCCTGAAAGAGAGTATGGAACTTTGAGCAGCCCCTTTGGGCTGGATATTCAGCCCTCCCTTGACTTCCCAGCTTCATGGTGCCCCAAGCTCATCCTCCATCCTTGGTCTGCAGCCCACCTGGACTGGAATTCCCTTCCCATCTCCTTTTTTTCCTAGGCTGGCTAATACTTCTTCTACATCATCCAATTCCACAAAACTAGAACAGGTGCTCTGTAAAGCATACCTCAGGGTGTATGCCCTTCTCTGTCAGTGCACCTCCCACAACTGTGGTCAAAGAATCACCTGTGTGGCACATCTGCCTCCTCTGCCCAAAGGTTCGGCCCCCACACAGGCAGCAACCCAGTGGTTTTGGTACCAAGGAAGTCCCTCTGGGGAACAGGCTAACAAATACTCAGCTCCCTGGAAACCTCTCACCTCCAGTGCCCTAGGAAAGGCAGGGCTGCATGTTGTAAAGTAGATGTAAAAGTAAACCAGGCATGGTGGCATGCACCCTAGTCCCAGCTACTTGGGAAACTTAAGCACCTTGAGTGGTCCAGCCTGGGAAACATAACAAGACACCCATCTCAAAAACAAAAAAGCTGGGCGTGGTGGTGCACACCTGTAATCCTAGCACTTTGGGAGGCTAAGACAGGAGAATCGCAAATTCAAAGCCAGCATCGGCCATGGTGAGGCACCAAGCAACTCAGTGAGACCCTGTCTCTAAATAAAAACACAAAATAAGAGGCTGGGATTGTGGCGCAGTGGTAGCGTGCTTGCCTAGCATGCGTGAGGCACTGGGTTCGATCCTCAGCACCACATAAAAATAAAAAAGATATTCTGTCCACCTGCAACTAAAAAAATAAATAAATATTTTTAAAAAAACACACACAAAATAAGGCTGGAGATGTGCTCAGTGATCAAGTACCCCTAAGCTCAATTCCCAGTACCAAAAAAAAAAAGTACATATACAGTCTTTTTAAAGAGAAATCTAAACTGCTGCAAGCTGTGGTCTCTGAAACCGCCCCTGCCTATAACACAGCATGTGGCAGCACAGAAGTCTGTAGGTGGTGGGCTCAGCTCCACCACCTACTCTCTCTCGACCTGTAAACTGAGATGACGCTGGGACATGAGTGTAGGACTGCTGGCAGGACCAAATGCAGTAACATTGCCAGCACTCAGATCCTCACATGGTGCTAGCAATATTGATTACTAACGTTCTTACCATCACTGATTTCCACATACTTTTATCAATCTTGAGACAGAGGACAAAGGGAGGAGGAAAAAGTGAAAGCTTAGCAATTCAAGGTAGAGCCCTGCAACTTTGCACTGGGGCTTCCTGTCAGCCTTGGCTGCTGGGTAAGCCTGCAGTAGCAGCAGCAGCAGCAGCAGCAGCCGGTGGCAGGGCTGCTCCAAGGTAACCCCACACTGCCACTCCGATCACCTGGTCCAGACCCTGGGCAGCAAGACCCGGTGCCCACGGACATGCCAGATCAGCTCTGTAGTTTCTCTTCATCCTGTCTTCTTTCAGACTCCCCCTATCCCTAGAGGGTGGTGGTGAACTGTAGTCTTCAGACTTGGTCTAAATAAGACAGCAGCCTGAACTACATACAAGGAAGCACTCAGCCACTCTGCTCAATGAACATCTAGTATTGATTCCTGGAATCCCAACCTATCCCTGAGACTAGGTTAAGGAGGATCCATCTCAGTCAGTCACCCAGGACCAGGGTCACATTTCCAAGGGTATAACAGCCCATTCACACAGCAGATGATGGACTGCGCACTTTGGCTCAGGTACTCTCAAGATCCCTGAGCAAGACTAAGGGGGCCAGACCAGCTCCTCTCCCCTCTTCTCTCTCAGCCCTTCGCAAAACCAATAGAAGGGCAGTATGAAATGAGGCAAATTCTTATAACCAGGTGATTTGTAGCCCTGGTGACTGAAGTTTATCTGGGGAAAAATCGTTTTTCCCCTTTCCCCAGGCATTCAGCTTCCAGCTAGACCACTCTTCCCAGCCTCTCAGTGGTATGGCTGTGTTACCAATGGGCAGTGAGCAGAAGCAAAGCATCCTCTCACTTAGGGGCCCTGGGTCATGGGCAGGCATTCTCCACCACTGCCAGCCACAGTCACCTCATTGTGTCCTGCCAGGGGAGAGGCCTGGAAAAGCAGGGAAAGAAACCTGGGTCCCAGAATCAGGTGCCAACCTGAGGGTGAAAAATACCATGCTTTCACATTCTTTCTACCACTGTTTATTTTTTGGTTATTTGTTTTCGTTTTTGTTCTTTTTTTTGGTACCGGGGATTGAACTCAGGGACACTCGACCACTCAGCCACATCCCCAGCCCTATTTTGTGTTTTATGTACAGACAGGGTCTCACTGAGTTGCTTAGCGCCTCACCCTTGCTGAGGCTGGCTTTGAACCCACGATTCTCCTGTCTCAGCCTCGCTAAGTGCTGGGATTACAGGCTTGCGCCACCACACCCGGCTTGTTTTTGTTCTTTTTTTAAAGATTTCTTTATGTTAACTGAACTACAACAACAGGGTGTTCTGGGCTTTGAAAGATCTTAAGTCACATAGGCTTATTTCAGTCATTAAGAGAAAACACAGGGGCTGGGGCTGTAGCTCAGTGGTAGAGCACTTGCCTAGCATGTGTGAGGCACTGGGTTCGATCCTCAGCACCACATATAAATAATAAATAAATAAAGTAATACAAACAACAGTAAGTGTTGGCGAGGTTGTGGGGAAAAAGGCATGCTCATACATTTCTGGTGGAACTGCAAATTGGTGCAACCAATCTGGAAAGCAGTATGGAGATTCCTTAGAAAACCTGGAATGGAACCATCATTTGAGCCTGCTATCCCACTCCTCAGTCTATACCCAGAAGACTTAAAAACAGCAAACTACAGTGCTACAGCCACTTCAATGTTTATAGCAGCTCAATTCACAATAGCTAAACTGTGAAACCAACCTAGATGCCCTTCGATAGATGACTGGATAAAGAAACTGTGGTATATATACACAATAGAATATTACTTAGCAATAAAAGAGAATGAAATTATGGCATTTGCAGGTAAATGGATAGAGTTGGAGAATATCATGCTAAGTGAAGTAAGCCAATCTCAGAAAACCAAATGCTGAATGTACTCGTTGATAAGTGGATGCTGATCCATAATGTGGGGAAGGTCATGGGAACAATGGTGAAACTCTGTTCACAGGCGTGTAAGTGGGGAGGGGGCATGGGGACAGTAAAGGTGGTGGAATATGATGGTCATCATAGCCCTAACTTTATGTATGACTGCATATATGTTGTGATTCTATACAACTTACAACTAGAAAATTGATATGTTATCCTCCATCTATGTACAATAAATCAAATTGCACTGTTATCATGTAAACCTAAATAGAACAAATAAATAAATTAAATATGAAAAAAAAAGAGGCTAATGAAGTGAATTCTGAATCCTAAGTGCTGTTCAGAAAACAAAAAGACATCTGTGAACTAGTTACAAAAGAGAGAGAGAGAAAGAGAGAGAGAGAGAGAACACAGACCACAATAAAATAAAGATAGACTGGGAAACTGGGGCCAGCTGGATTTCTGATTCTCTTTCCTGCTCATGAACTATTCAAGGATTGCAAAGGGGTCACTGGACTTGACTGTTACACATTACCATGTCAGGGTTCAGTTAATAAAGAGTTCATTCAGAAGGTCTTTTATGTTAGTAATTTTTCAAGAGATGATAAAACACACCATGGTGTTGGCACATGGTGTGAAAAGCCTTTTGCTGGGCTAAGAACGATTTTAAGGCCACATCTGGACTCAGCAAGAAAAACTGCTAAAATGAATTACCAACACCTGCCACAAACAAGGTATGTGGATGCTGGGTGCGGTGGCACACGCCTATAATCCCAGCACTTTGGGAGGCTGAGACAGGAGAATCATGGGTTCAAAGCCAGCCTCAGCAACAGTGAGGTGCTAAGCAACTCAGTGAGACCCTGTCTCTACATAAAACACAAAATAGGGCTGGGGATGTGGGTCAGTGGTCAAGTGCCCCTGAGTTCAATCCCTGGTACCAAAAAAAAAAAAAAAAAAAAAAAAAAAAACATGAGGTATGTGGAGTGGAAGCTCAGGAAAGATGACTGTGCAGAATGTCTGTCCTGGGCAAGGCATAAAGAAGGGATGGCCAAGATTTCTCTGCAAAAGAATTGAGTAAACATGGGGCTGGGGTTATGGCACAGTGGTAGCGTGCTCGCCTAGCGCGCGTGGGGCACTGGGTTCGATTCTCAGCACCACATAAAAATAAAATAAAGATACTCTGTCCACCTACAACTAAAAAATAAATATTTAAAAAAAAAAAAAAAAAAAAGAATTGAGTAAACATTCCCAAATCTCTAATTTGAGATCTCTAATATAGACCCATAAAACATTCCTTATGCATAACCTCATGCTTCAAATTTCCTATTTTGTAAACTATCCCTTCTGTTTCTCACTTCTGGACAATTTTTACCTGATATAGTTGGAACCAATTGTTTCATAAATACCTGATTTTTATTTTGGCACAGATAGTTCGATGAACTTTCGGAGCACAAATCGATGATGAACTGCTTTGCAAACACCTTATTTTATGGTTAATAGGCATCGCTTTATTTAAAAGTTCTATTTTGGGGCCGGGGATGTAGCTTAGGAGTAGAGCCCTTGCCTAGCATGGGTGAGAATCTGGGTTCAACCTCTACCAAAAAAAATAAATAATAATAATGTTTTAAAAATCCATTTTTATCACCCAGTGATTTTCTTTTCAATGCCACTTTTGAAAACTTTTAGAAATTAGTTTATATCCAACAATAAAGTGACATTGAGACCTGCACAGTGGTGCACACCTGTAATCCCAGCAACTCAGGAGGCTGAGGCAGGAGGATCAAGTTTGAGGCCAGCCTTAGCAATTTAGCAAGACCCTGTCTCAAAATAAAAAGGCCTGGGTTATAGCTCAATGGTAGAGTGCCCCTGGATTCAATCCTCAATACTCACCTTTAAAAAAAAAAAAAAAAAACATACAGGACTAAATGATGAGATGTGTATATTAAAGGGCCTAGATTATAGTACCATTTCATTTACTATTACAGGGAAATCCTCAAATCATTAGAATAAAGATTGTCATCTTGTTAGAAAGCTTTAAAGAAAGAAGAAAAAACACTCCAAAATGGTCAAAGCAGTGCATTCTAAACTAGGTTCTTACCTCAAAGCTATAGGTCCCCACACAAACTCGTCCTGTTGCTACCATACAGATCCTCAGTGACTAACAGGATAAGGCCCCCAAGGACTCCTAAGCATGAGCAGTAAGTTGAGGAGCTCAGAGTCCAGCCTCTGGGAGGCTCAGGTTAAACCCCAGTGGGAGCCCCTGAGGCTTCTGCATGGTGCAGCCCTGGCTCACAGCTTCCAGCTCACGCTCTGAGAACACATCCAGCTGAAATAACAAATGCTGGCTATGAATGGAGATCCTCCTGACCTTTTGACTCCAACTCAGTTTGTCACATGCAAAGGCCACCTCACCTGACAAGCAGCTCCCTTCTCTGGGAGACAAGCCAGGCCCACCCAGGGGCCCTGTGCACATGCAACCCTCAGAGAAGCCCTTGAGGAAGGGAATAAGCGCAGGAGAAGCCACACCTGGGAAAGACTCCTAAGCACCTCTTCTCCTGTCACAGAAACAAAAACAAGGGAATAGCTCTCTTCCAGACCCTTCCTTTGAGTCCAGCCTCCTGCAACCCTCACAATGATTCTGGTGGCTATTTTGGTTAATCCCATTTTACCGATGAAATAACTGAGATCTATAGAGATGAAGCCAATTGCCAAAAGTGACCATTAGGGAGAGCCTACATCTTTCTATTTCTCTGAACCCACATTATTTCACAGCAGGTCAATGGGACGAATCCAAAAGTCATTACTCTCATTTTGCAAATGAGAAGGCTGAATAAAAATCCTACATATAGTAACCTTTTATCCTTGAGAGGTAAACCAGGCTTCTCCGACTCCCAGGCAGGGCCTCTGGACTTCTACCTGCCCCAGTTATTTCCTTCATCCCTTCAAGGCTCCAGGAGAAAAATGGCAGAAGGGCAGCGCATACAGTGATTGCTAAGACACAGGCAGGCAAATGGGAGTCTGATTATTTTAGTCTTTTTTTTTTTTAATATTTTTTAAGTTGTTGATGGATCTTTATTTTATTCATTTATTTATATGCAGTGCTGAGGATCGAACCCAGTGCCTCATGCATGCGAGGCAAGCATTCTACCACTGAGCCACAACCCCAGCCCCTATTTTAGTTTTTTTTCTTCTTTAATATTTATTTTTTAGTTGTAGGTGGACAGAATATCCTTATTTTATTTTTATGTGGTGCTGAGGATCAAACCCAGTGCCTCACACATGCTAGGCGAGCACGCTACCTCTGCACCACAACCCCAGCCCCCTATTTAAGTCTTTTTGTTTTAAAAGAGATCTACTATACCCTAATGATCATGGTCTTGTCCTGCCATCCAGGAGGTCCCCACATGTGCCTCACTGCTTGGCACAGGGCCTATCCTCAGTCAACTCCTTAGGAGGAGATACAGCTGTCCTGGGAGCCCAAGGCTGTCAGCCTGGCTCTTCTCTGGAAAAGAGAAATTAGGGACCTCATCTATTTGAAAGCCCAATTTGTTATGTTCTGGTTTTTTGGTATTGGGATTTGCTTTTTCAGGGTGGGGTACTAGGGATTGAACTCAGGGGCACTCGACTACTGAGCCACATCTCCAGCCCTATTCTGTATTTTATTTAGAGACAGGGTCTCACTGAGTTGCTTAGTGCCTTATTTTTGCTGAGGCTGGCTTTGAACTCAAGATCCTCCTGCCTCAGCCTACTGGGCCGCTGGGACTACAGGTGTGTAACACCCTGCCAGGCTCAAATTTGTTATCTTCTGGTTTTACATCCAATGAAAATTTCCTAACCTCCTACTGAGCTCCAGGCCCTGTGATACAAATTATTCTTGTAAATAAGAAAATAAATTAATTGGCTCTAAAACACTCTACAAAGAGATGGCAACATTATTACACATGAAAACTAGTCTCCACGGGACAAGATGCTGGAGACCTTATTCAAGGGTGGGAAAAAAAGGTAAAAAACCCTTTAGCTTTTTGTGCCCCATGCTAGGCTATGGATTCTTTTTTCTTTTCATTATTAAAAGTTAAGTAAAAATCATAATAATGAATAGGATACGTATTCATCTTTCAACTGCAAACTTATAAAAGTTGAACATTGTTACAAAACCAGATCAAGGTGACTTCCCCCGTTTGAAAGGGGAGAAATCAGTTTGCATTTCCCCCTGTAACTCACCTCATGTTACCGCGATGGCAGCCTGCCCAAAGATTGTGAAGTCATAAAAGGAACAAAACTCCCAACTTACAATCTTGAATAGGAATCATGCCGCGGGAAATTCCAAATAATTTATAACTGCTGGCTTTCACCATCACCCCAGAGAGAGGATGAAGTTAGAGGGAAGAAATTCTCAGAGGACAGATAAGGGGACGCTTTCTAAGCTTTCCTTTCATGGACACTTTGTGGATGGTTCTCTTTATACCAGGACATTAGCTCAGTTGACAGCTAGAATGTATACCCCTAAATTTAGATCTTGTCAACCCACAATGGGTGAGGAGGCCTCAGAACACACATCCTACCCAGTCACGACAGAGCTAGCCCCACAGAACTCTCAGCCCGTTTTGCAGCTCACCGAGTATCCTTGAGTAAAAAGCAGGGGGGTGGGGCACAGAGGAACTATAGGCATGGAGCCCTACTCAAGAGTGGGTCACTTGCTAAAATAAGTGGTACCCCAGTAACCTGGGATTGCAGACATTAGGTCAGTCGGTGATGAAGCAGCCAGAGCCCAGACATCCTGGTACCTGGGGGGTTAGAAAAGCCTGGTTCACCTCCCTCATTGCAGGACATTGAAGCTGTGGGACTGAGGGGGTCCATGCCCAGTGCTCGGATCTCCTCATCTGAACAATGAGAGTAATAGCTGGGCTCACCTCATCAAACAGTTGTAACATCAGGCAGTAATGGAGGTAGCACCTGCTTGTGGTGGTTCCATACTATCAACAGGGACTACTACTACAACTATTACTACCACTATAATAAAATAAATAGACACAAGTTTAGGACCTAATAATGCCCTATTAGTATTGGGGGGGGGGACCTCAATGCCATTCTATTCTGGCTCAAGACTATTCAAAGCCCAATGCCCCAGAACTCAGCCTTCCAAGACCGACAAGCATTCCATCTGCTAACAACCACAAGAGCCAGGCCCACAAGGGCCCTGGGATTAAAGCTGATAGAATCAAGATGTTCTCTGCTCGGTGAGCTGCTGAATGAACTGGCAGTTTGCTAAAATCTGCAGGCCACCCCGACTCCTCCAGCAGATTCCTGAGCAGTCTGCAGGGGCTGGGCCAGGCCACTGCCGACAGAAAATTAAATGCAAGGTCAATAAATTCAATTTGAAGCACAAAGTATTCAAGAAAGTTCCATAATGTGATTTTTTTTCTAACGAGAGATGGGGGAGGTTTGGGTATGAAAGTTTATCTTTTCAGCCATTAAAATAGTTCATTACAACAATAAAACACGGGGGTGGGGGGGACAACTTAAATGCCTCTCTGACAATAAGTGGTAAACAAATTTTACATCCAAGTAAGAGTAACAGGCTGTGGTGGAAAGAATGAGAAAGATGTGTTTCTTCCAATTGTGACAGGCATCCGTGATGTATTAAGTAAGGGGAGAGGACAATCTGCAGAGAGTATGGATCACGCAATCCTGCTTTTTAAAGGGCCTGGTTCTACATCGTTTTTAAACAGAAGGGCCTGAAAGCATCCACACCACTGT
Source organism: Xerus rutilus (assembly GCA_028644305.1). Classification (NCBI taxonomy): domain Eukaryota; kingdom Metazoa; phylum Chordata; class Mammalia; order Rodentia; family Sciuridae; genus Xerus; species Xerus rutilus. The sequence continues at coordinate 38,417,078 of CM053413.1, forward strand.
CTTCTCTGTCTCCCTCTAGAAAGAAAACCCAGGAGGTGGTGTCAGAAGATGGACTTTCATTTGTTGTTACTGTTATCTGTATTATTTGAATTTTTTAAATGTTAAATTATATACATTCCTTTGATAATAAATTTTTAAAATATTTTTTAGTTATAGATGGACACAATATCTTTGTTTTGTTTATTTATTGTTTTTATGTGGTGCTGAGGATCGAACCCAGTGCCTCACATGTGCGAGACAAGCGCTCTGCTACTGAGCCACAATCCCAGCCCTTGATAATAAATTTTAACAGCTTGATCAGCCATTAAAAAGAAAGATAATAATGTACTTTTTTTTCCAGTACTATGGATTGAACCCAGGGTCACTTTACCACTGAGCTACAATACCAACCCTTTTTTATTTTATTTTATTTTATTTTAATTATAACACAGGATCTCAATAAGTTGCTGAGGCCAGCTCAAAATTGCAATCCTCTTGCCTTGGCCTCCTGGCTGGGTTGATTATAGGCGTGTGCTACCACGACAGGAAATGTCTATATTAGCGAGCTCTTCATTTTAACAAAGTTGCTTATTGGGATCTTTAGGCACTGATGTGGGAAAATCAACAGACTTTATCCAAAGATAAAAGCAATACGCTTGGTTTGCATTTGAGTAAAAGGAGCTGGGAGAATTCAGTAACTGGGCTCATGGATGCACAGAATCTTTCCTGAAGAGATAAGAAACAGTTCACTGACCATGCAATTGCTTCTGGGTAGAGAAGCAGGCAGCGAGGAGTAGAAGAGAGAGGGCCCCTCACCTTCCACACCTCATATACCTTTCACTTTGTGTGATGTCACCTATCCACAATAAATACCCAGGAACTCTGCAAGTTTGCCTGGTTGTCTTTCTGAGGAACTCCCCGGTTCAGCCTTCTCACAGTGGCTATCTAAATGCTTCCTATTCCTGACACCAAACACATCCCTCTTGGACAAGCAGGCTCCAAACCTCAGGAGATGGCCTTTGCCATTTCCAGTCTGCCAGAGGACTGGAAGATGCTGCAGATTACATGGCAAGAGGATAAAGTCATCTGGTTGCCTTTAGTGGTGCTTTTCAAGCCAATAGCAACAACAACCCAATCAACCCCACGCCTTCCTGACCCCTTCAGGGCCCCTCCCTGGTGCCCTGAGAGCACTCTTTCATAATGCAGAGGCTCAACCTAGTCCAGGGCAAATACCTCACTAAATTCTCACAACTGCTTTATGAAGTACTGTTGTTAGCTCCATTTTCCAGATTTAAACAATTGGTGAATGACTAAACTAAACCCAAAGTCACATAGCCCATAAGCAGTGGAGCAGGAACTTGAACCCAGGTCATCAACTCCAGAATTCATTCTTGGCCATTCCGCCCTGGAGCCTAGCACAGGCATACACACAGGAATAAGCCCATACATGGACTTGATGGTGTTCCAAATGCTTCCAAAACTGTGAAAAGCAAGAAGGGAGAAATGCAGAGGGTTACATCATCCTCCTAAAAGAGATTTATCACTGTGCCCCTGAACTCTGTCCCATGATAGACGATCATGGCAGTAAGATAAACAGACCAAATACACAGCAGGTCAGCCTCACTGAAAGGGAAGCACGTTCAAACATTCCTGAGGCACAAAGTCCTAAGCACAAGGCAAGTGAGTGACAAACGATGAATAGCCAAGACATGGCCCCAGGCATCAGCTGCCACTGAATTTGGCTTTAAGGAGCACTGTGCAGCGTCCCCAGACCACACATAAACCCCACCCTCTCCTCTTACCACCTGAGCTATATACTAGTGTTTTCCTTCAATCAACTCATATTTTCTTTTTTCCCTTTAAGCAATTATGCCTATGAAATCACAGATGTGATAAATGAGCTGCACTTTTTAAATACATACAAAAATACTAGTTAAGACTAACTGTTAAATGTTGGTTATGCAACACTAAGCATAGGTAGGCATCAACTTGAGTACCATGCCTTAGAAGACTGCACTAGATGTTTGCTGGCTTTTCCAGACAAAAGGGTTTCTGTGGAAACACTAGACTGAATGCCTTTTTTAAGTCTCACTGTGCTGCCCAGGCTGGACACCAACTTCTGAGTTCAAGTGATAAGTAATCCTCCCACCTCAGACAGAGGCATGCTGCCATGCCTGGCTCTGAACAATTTTTAAACTACTGTAGGACTTTTCAGGGCCTTTAATATGGAAATATAAATTGACAATCTCCAAGGAATGACTAGGATATCATGTGGAATTTCCAAAATGTTATTGGAGTAGGGGAACTTTTTAAAATTCTACCTTAAAGGGGACTAATATTGTAGAAGCTAGTTTGGGGAATTCCATCTTAAACTGTTCTTCAGATCCTCTACACATTTCTCCCAAACATGTTAAGAATCTGGGAAACCGAGCACAGTGGTGCACGCCTGTAATCCCAGCACTTTGGGAGGCTAAGACAGGAGAATCACGAGTTCAAAGCCAGCCTCAGCAACAGTGAGGTATTAAGCAACTCAGTGAGACCCTGTCTCTACATAAAACACAAAATAGGGCTGGGAGTGTGGCTCAGTAGTCGAGTACCCTTGAGTTCAATCCCCAGTACCAAACAAAAACAAAAACAAAACAAAACACGGAATCTTCATAAAAATGTTAGGTGTGGGGGGCTGAGGTTGTGGCTCAGTGGCAGAGCAATTGCCTCGCACATGTGAGGCACTGGGTTCGATCCTCAGCACCACATAAAAATAAGTAAAACAAAAATAAAGACACTGTGTCCATGTATAACTAACTAAAAAATATTTTTAAAAAATGTTAGGTGTGGGGTGAGAGAGACATGCAGTAAATAAACACAAAAGTAGGAACACAGGAAACAACTGTTTCTGTAGTGGTGCTTAAGAAATGAGAACCTTGCTCCTCAGAATCAACAAGTTTTGGAGACGAGGAACAGAAAAAAGCAAGCCCTCAAAGCATCATTCCTAACTATGAGTGCTAACGGGAAGCACACCCTTGTACACACCCGTTAACCACAGTGTTTACGAAACTCCATTATAACCAACTCACTTAAAACCACATTGTGAGATATCTTATTGCTCCAATGCAAACTGTACATCTTAAACAACAGGCAATGATTTAGAGGAATTCAGGCCAAAACCAGCCTCCTCCTTCCTGGGTTTGCTTTAGAATTTCTAATGTCAAAATCTTCACTCACAGATAACATATTGCTAAGTGGGAAGTGGCAGAGATGGAACCCGGTAATTTGGACCACTGTTTGTCAGTAGAAAGAGTTGTCCTGATGGAGGCAACTGAAATAACAAATTATGTGACTGGGGGAAATCTCCAGAACCTCCACCCATTGCCACTTAGCTTAAAAATCCTAGGCGGGAGAGGGGAGAGAACTTAGTGAAAGTATGAACTGTTTCCATAACAACTGAAACACATCCAAGTAGCATCTCTGGTGCTACTTAGGGATTAAAAACTCGTAAGTCCAATGATAGCAGTAAGCCACACAGTTTGGGTGCTGATAAAATCCACTCTCTAAACTTCCACGTGGTTCTGGAACCAAACCCGAGATGTAGTCAACCGTAATATAAGTATGACAGGGACAAAACCCAGGTCCTGCCTTTAATATCACTGTGATTCTAGTACCTACTATTGTGCCTGTCACACAGTAGAAAGAAGAAAAGGAAAAAGAGTGAGAAAAGGAAAAGTGGGGACTTACTACCATCTACTACCTAATCAACAACCACCCATCAACTAGTCAACCAACTAATTACAACCAGCCCAACCAAACCACTAACTATTCAACAATCACCAACCAACCAACCAACCTAACCATGCAACCAGTGACCAACAACCAACCAAACAACCACCAGAAGACCAACCACCCTCTCTCAACCAAATACCAAAACAGCCATAAAATCCCAACTGAACTCATTTCTGTCTGCCCTCTCCTACCAAATCTATTCTTTGCCCCCATCCTGCAGGCCATCTCTAAGCTGTTCCCCAGTCCAACTAACGTCAGGCTCACTTCACTGGCCACTCCATCCAGGCCTATGGATCCAAACTCTTCCCAACAGGGCCACCTCACATCCCTTGAGTATAGCTTCTCGGGGACCTACAAAACAATCTGCACAATAGGTAGAGGCAGACAAGTTAGATGGGACACAAAATATGATAAAATTCAGAGAAATTCAAACTACTAAATGTTGAATTAAATGCCTGCAAATAAATGCCTTCACTAATTACTAATGAGTATTCACAGAAATTCTATTACACTTAAAAATGAGTTACAGGTTTATACTCTCAAATCCCAAGATTTCTGAGAAATTACAGTCAAGTGTAAAATAAATGAGTTAGAAACAGCCAAACAATAAAATACAAATATACACAAAGGTAAGTGAAAACCTTTTTTTTTTTAACTTTCAAATTATTTTGTGGCAATACAGGTAAACTCATTTTTGGAGAGGTCAAGTGTGAAAATGAGTGTGTTTTATTGTATTTGATATGCCTGGCTCAGGGCCCAAGGTCTTCAAACATTCCAGCATCCATAACAAAGTCACAAGGCCCTCTAGGCTCTTCTCTGCTTGCCTCATTCTCCACAGGCTGCTCTCCTATGCTCCTACCACCAGGAGAACACCAACTGCACAACCCTCCAGTCTTAGCACAAGCTGTTCCCTTCCTGAGGTACGCTGGTAAGCCCTTTCCATTTCCTGCCCTTCTGCCTTCTCAGTCATCTGTCAGGATTCAGCTTCCAGTCAGGAACAGTGGTACACACCTGTAATCACAGCAACCTGGGACGCCGAAGCAGGAGGATCACAATTTCGAGTCCAGTCTCAGCATTTTAATGAGGCCCTAAGTAGCTTAGCGAGACTCTGTTATCATTTATTTATTTATATAAATAAAATTAAATAAATAAAAAAGGCTGAGGATGTGTCCCAATGGTTAAGCATCCCTGGTACAAAAAAAAAAGGTTGAGCTTCCTCTGATACGTCCCTTCCCTTTGGCTCCGTGCTTTATTGCTGAAGAAAATATCTGACCATATAAAATTGGAACTTCCCACAAGTTCTACTGGGAATCCAAGTGTCTGGGTCATTTAGCAAGAGAAATCACCATTCTAAACAGCCCCCTCGCTTCCTATGACTAACGTTATAAGTCAGGCACTCTTGCAGAGTATGAACTTGAATACGAAAAAAGTCGAATCTTCATTTTTGGTAACCACTAACTAAAATTCAACATTTCTTTCCATTATGAATGGAGACCATATAACACAGGTGATTAGCAGCACCTGCAGTTTTGTCGCCAATAAAATCAGATCTTTTCCTATCACGTCATAGTGTTAGAGACCTTTATGCCTATTGCTACATCAAAATTACAGCAGTGACAGACTCACTGCTTAATCTCATTTTAAACATTTTAATACAGATGTACATTTATTACTATATTCAAGTTTTATTTCCAATAATTATATTTCAGTATAATTGTTTCCCTTTGTAATCCTGTATGTAATTAATTCTATGCATTAAAAAGTGCAGTCTCCAGACAGACTAAGGGATCCAAGATACATAGTTAAGAACTCTAGCTTCAATTAACAACTTAGAACCAATAAGTGAAGAAAAATCAAGGATGGATGTTTTGTAAAAAGGTGCAAACATCAGTGGGAACATTTATACCAAGGCAAGACCTCAGTCATTTCTCATAGGGACCCTTGGAGGTCACTATGAAGAGGTCTCCCCACCAATCTGGCCCACCCCCCTCCACCTGAGTTATCTTCCTAAGCCATAGGTACATTCATGCTACTCCAAACTTGAACCTTTAGATCTCGCATCCTAAGGTCCAAAGTGGAGGTAAGTAAACTTTTTTCCTGTAAAGGGCCAGATAGTAAATATTTTAGGCTTTGTAAGCCATATATTTTCTCTGCAACTATTCAAATCTACCTCTATAATGAGAAAGTGACCATAAATAATATACAGATGAATAGGTGTCACCTGTGTTCCAAGGAAACATTATTTACAAAAATAGGGAGAGGGCCAGATTTAGCCCACAGGCCCTAGTTTGCCCATCTGTGCAGTACAACACTCTTGTCAAATCGCAAATCTAGGCAACAGAACTTTCTATGATAATGGAAATTTTTTTTTTTTTTTTGGTACTGGAGATTGAACTCAAGGGCACTCGACCACTGAGCCACATCCCCAGCCCTATTTTGTGTTTTATGTAGAGACAGGGTCTCACTGAGTTGCTTAACGCCTCGCCGTTGCTGAGGCTGGCTTTGAACTCGCGATTCTCCTGTCTCAGCCCCCCTAAGTGCTGGGATTACAGGCTTGCGCCACCGTGCCCAGCTGAGAAAGGGTCTTCTTAAGTTGCTGAGGCTTGCCTTACACTTGAGATCCTCCTGCCTCGGCCTTCCAGATAGCTGGGATTACAAGTATGCAACGTGCCTGGTTTGTTTTATTATATTTTTAAGGGCTAGAATCTAGATGAATGTGGAAAATCTAAAGCGCCGATGGATCTACAGCACAGAGAGGTTAGGCTACATGGGTTATCACCAGATTCCATCACCACATGATCTCGCTCTCCCCAAACCTCTTTTCCTCAATATAAAACAGGCTAACAATGTCCTCACCTCGCAGCAATGGACTGCACTTAGCACAGTGCCAAAAGACATAAATGGAAGCTTGACGCAACTGCACATACCTGCAACTCAGGAGGCATGTGCTACTCAGGAGGCTGAGGCAGAAGGATCATAAGTTAGAGGCCAGCCTAGGCAATTTAGCAAGACTGTGTCTCAAAATAAAATTTAAAAAAGGGCTGGGGATAGAACTCAATGATAGAGCACTTGCCTAGCATGTACAAGGTCCTGGGTTCAGTTCCCAGTACAAGGGGACATAAATGGTAACTGCCTAGTGGATACTAATGGCCTCATAAACACATAGAATGGAGAAGGCACACAAGTAAATTTGGCAGGGAGCAGAAGTGTAGAAGCACCAGGGTGACCGTGGGCTCCAGTGCCAGCTGTTACATGGTCAATCACAGGACCAGTCGGGGCATGACTTTTATCCAATAGCTGTGCTCCATAACAGCCTCTAAGGGAGCCACTCACCCCGTTAGTACTTCCTCCCAAGCCTGACCACAACACCAAAGTCACACAGGCCAGATCAGTGTACAGCAGGGCACTGGCCAGCCATGAGCTACAAAGCTATGTGCTACCGCTCTGGATACTCAGGTGACAACCAGCCATTCACATCAATGTAACAGCCACTGCACACAAACCAGTCTAGAAGCTAAAATTTTTGTGGCTTCTGGGCTTCTCTAAACAGATAAGAAACAGGGCTATTCATTAGCCTGGTCTTTCTGACCCAAGGCCAGTGTTTCCCCTCTTACTAAGCTCTGACTTACTCACCAGGCCAGGAGCCAAATGACTCTGGCACTGTTATCAGACCCGCCCTCAGAGAAGGAAGAGAAATGAGCCATCTCTGGGGCCATTATAAAGCTGGATACAAGAATGGTTTTGGACCCAGACATTCTGCTTTAAAGAAGTTCTTAATCTGAAGGAACTCTAATTACTTCATATGTTGGTATTGATATATGTGGTATTTTTTTTTCCTGATCAATTTTTTTCCAAATTATAAAATACTTCAGTTTTAATTTTTGTGAGTTGTTTGTTGTTCTTTTTTTCTTTTTTGCTGTTATTTTGTTGTTGTTGTTTGTTTTGTTTTGGAGGGGGAGCATACTGGAGATTGAACCCAGGGGCACTCAACTACTGAGCTACATTCCCTTTTTTATTTTTCTATATTTTTTGAGATAAGGTCTAGCTAAGTTGCTTAAGGTCTTCCTAAACTGCTGAGGCTGACCTTGAATTTGCAATGCTCCTGCCTCAGCCTCCCACATCACTATGATTACAGGCATGTGCCACCATGCACAGTGCGATTAATCTAAATTTTATTTCAAGTATAAATATAATAAAATGAGTCTCTTCCCTGACTCCATCTATTCAGATCAGCTCTCCAACAGGTCATGGTCACTTGGTGTTAAGGCCAGCCATGTGACCTTGGTCAGTCCTACCTATCTCAGGTGTGGATTGTCCAACTTTCTTCTCAAGCTTCAACACTACTGTTGCTCACTCAAGTCACTTGAGTTTCCTCCCTGGCAACCTAGCAGGGAATTTAAAAAAAAAAAAAAAAAACCCCTCCCCCAAAGAATATGAAATCAGCATTTCTTGAGGGTGGAGCAGTAATCAGTAATTTTTTAAAACAGCTTTCTAGTTGGTTCTACAGTGCAACCAATATTTAGAACTATTGTTTGCAAGCAGACCTCACACAAATCCCACCAAAATTACCACTCAAGACCAAGTAGTCTTCCTGTGCGAATGGGCCCCAGGAAGATCCAAGGAGGTAAGAAAGGAAAAAGAAAAGCAAGGACTGTATGGCCCAGAACTTAGTGGTACCCCTGACAGCTCTCTTCTTTCACACACACTAGTGTAAGCCACCTGTCCCAAAGGAAGAAAACCACATTCTAGCAAAGAAAAGGATGATTCTTCCAGTCCCTTGGAATAAATATGCCATAATGGGGAACAGAGGGCTAGAAGGACCCTACATTCCTAATTCTTTCCTAAAGAATAACTACCTTTCCTAAAGAACCACTGTTCTACTCACACAGAGTAGTAGATTGGTATTAGGGAAGGAGAGCAAGCATTTGAGGATATCTTCCTTGGTTCCAGGTGCTACTCCACAGCTCACCTATTTTACAAAAGGGACTGAGAGATTGAGAGGATCCCAAGCAATGAATGGCCAGGACAGGACTAGGCAAACACAAAGGCAAAAATTGTGATCTGGCACAACATAGATAGAGATTTTCCCTAAAATATCATTCACTAGCCAATAGCCAACATCAGCCACCCACAGGGTTATAGCTTTTACCAGAGTACCCTGACTAAAGCAGTTCACCCACAATGAACATACGTACTATCTCATTTTATAGACACTAAAACAGAAGCTTAGAAAAGCTATGATACTTCCCCAGGGCCACATGCGAGTGAGTGAGGGGACCCTGGATAACATAGAAGAAAAGGGGGCCTGGGCACATCTGTCTCAGCCAACCTGTTGACTTAGGATCAATGCTTCCAGAGTCTAATCTGGTAAAGACAGATGTGTGGGGCGCAGAACTAAACTTCAGAACCAAGCTCAGGGCCTCCTCTTGCTCAGCACTAAGTCCTCCCCAGGAAGCTGGGCGGGCAGTTAAGACTTTAGCCCAACAGAACTGCCTAGAGTCACTCCCTAAGTGGAACCTCCAACAGGCCCAGAGAAAGCTGAACTGCAAAACCCAGTCTATGATGAGAATCCCCACCATCTGGAACTCCTCTTGTTTCTCAATGTTTTGTGGAGACTTCAAACAAAATTAAGAAGCTGTAGTTACCATACACAGCACTTGATTTAAGTTAGGTTCCCCCTCTAATCTCACAGTCCACTTGTGCACTACAAATTACCCTTTCAAAATTGGGAGAGGGTGAGAGTGTGACTCAGTGATGGAGCACTCGCCTCACAGGCATAAGGTCCTGGGTTTGATCCCCAGCTCACATAAACAAACAAACAAAAATTTAAATGAGTAGGAAATTTTAAAGTCCATTCTATTTCTTCCAACTCACAAGGTAAACAAGTTTTTTGAGTATCTGAATACAGAGAACTATCCCACCTGGCTGGGGAAAAAGGGCTTCCCCAGTAAAGGGTAAGAGAGAAGGCAAGGACCCACAGGGTCACATAGGACGAACTGAATTTTCTAGAAGTACACTGGAACAATCTAATGAACAATTTCCACATCAGCCTCACCTTTCCCCAGTTTCAAGACCCTAATCAGGAATGCAAAAACACCCCCTTTGCAACTCCTGGAGTGTTCACCGAAAACAAGCCAATTTTTCAGGGCCTTGGGCCAACAGTGTAATCACAGACTGAGTTAGAAGCTTCTGGTTGTTCATCAGAACTCAGAAACCTGGCTGGGGGCTGCACACAGGCAAGAGGCTCCCTCAGGCTTCCTGTCGTAATAAATTCCTCTACACCCCACCTGTGAAACTCCATTCCCATTTATTACCAAAACTGGAGCTCTGGCTTTGGAGCTTTTTCCTGAGGCCTGGACGCTAGCTTTTCCAGCTGATGACATCACTGACAAGCTCCTGACAATGGCTCCCTGGAGCCTAAACCTCTGCTAATACCTAGCAAGAGCACATTCCTCCAGTGTAAGGTCATGTTTAGCTAATTGCTAATCTGCCCCCCCCCCCCCCAGCGCCCAAAGCCACAGTGAGGAGGTGCCTCCATGGTTCAGCCTTGCTCCGGGGACCTTCTACAGCTGCAAACATCACCCTGTAGCAAATGCACAAACCGGGGGCATCTGTGAGCCAGCGGTGGGACCTAGGGTTGACCAGATTTTACAAATAACAACAAAAGATGTCCAGTCACATATGAATTTAGATAAACAACAAATAATTGTTAGTATTTGTTAGGATGCTAGGACTGCCCATCATATTTGGGACATACTTACACTAGAAAGTTATTCATTGTTTATTTGAAATTCAAATTTAACTGTGTTTTCTTGGGCAACCCTGGTGGGAACACATGTGAATCTTTAACTTTTCCTTGGGCTTATGTGATTTCATAAACTGTCACTTACACATTTCAAGAAATGCTCTAACAAAAAAATAAATAGGGCTGGGGATGTAGAGCAGTATAATACATACTTAGCAAGCATGAGGCCCTAAATTCAATCCCCAGCACTTCACAAATACAGGAATAAACAAACTTATAGATGTGTGTATGTATGTATATATATGTGTATATTATACATGTTTTATAATATATAATACACATACATACCCACATATATACAGTGAGAAAACATAGACTAAGTTTTCTTAGTCTATGTTTAGGGGAAAACTTAGGGGCTACTGAATTATGTGTAAGTGAAATCATTATAAGAAACTGAAGGGCTGGGGTTGTGGCTCAGTAGTAGAGTGCTTACCTGACACACGTGAGGTTCTGGGTTTAAACCTCAACACCATATAAAATGTAAATAAATAAAAATATTGTGTCCATCTACAACAAAAAACTATTTTGGAAGGCAGGAAGACAGGAAGGAAGGCAGGAAGGAAGGCAGGAAGGAAGGAAGGAAGGAAGGAAGGAAGGAAGGAAGGAAGGAAGGAAGGAAGGAAGGAAGGAACTGAACTGAACTAGTAGGGGGAATGGAACAAAAATCCAAAAGTCTGCATTCTCACTACTTCACAAGTATCCCTACTCCACTTCAGAGATGCCAAACTAGAAATTACATGATGCACTTTCAATGTGATTTATGCAAGAAAATTCATAGGCCTCCAGCCAATGCATTGTCTGAGAAAATGGCTTGGCCTGACATGAAAACATAAATTACTGATCACCAGGAGTAAATTCTGTGGGGCAAGGATGCACACCCTGGACTGGAAAAGTGCCTGGCACAGAACAGAAGCTCAGGTGATACTTATAGGACAAAATCTCACAAATGAGGTTTATGTCCTGAATAATGATGTTGTTGAAAATGACCAACAGTAATCTATTCATCTACCTACTCCTTTTGACTTATATCCACCATATAATAGTATAAATGTATAAAATTTGAAAATTTCGTTTCTTAAATTAGTAAGACAAAACTTTATGCAAAGAATCTCTGATAATATGAGCTCACATTCATTTGTTGAATAGCAATAAATTAAAAATCAAGAGCATGGGTTCTTTTTTTGAAAAAAGCAGTGCTGGCACGGTGGCACAGGCCTCTAATCCTAGAAACAGCGAGGTGTTAAGCAACTCAGTGAGATCCTGTCTCTAAATAAAATACAAAATAGGGCTGGGGATGTGCTCGGTGGTGGAGTGCCCCTGAGTAGTTCAATCCCCGGTACCCCCCCAACAAAAAAAACCCAGCAAATAAATATGCTATATAGTTACAGGTTTTAAGTTAAAGTAGGTTTAGGTTTAAGACTCTCTTTTAAAAACCACGGAATTAGCCGGGCGCGGTGGCTCAAGCCTGTAATCCCAGCACTTAGGGAGGCTGAGACAGGAGAATCGCGAGTTCAAAGCCAGCCTCAGCAATGGCGAGGCGCTAAGCAACTCAGTGAGACCCTGTCTCTACATAAAACACACAAAATGAGGCTGGGGGTGTGGCTCAGTGGTCGAGTGCCCCTGAGTTCAATCCCCAGTACCAAAACAAAAAAAAAACAAAAAAAAAACAAAACCACGGAATTGGGGCTTGAAGTGTAGCTTAGTGAAAGAACACATGTTTAGCACGTGTGAGGCCCTGGGTTCAATAGAAAGAAAGAAAGAGGGAGAGAGAGAGAGAAAGACAGGAAGAGAGGGAAGAAAGGAAGGGAGGGAGGAAAACCAGAACTAGAAATTCATTCAATCAACAAGGCTTGTGCATTCAGTGAACCAGGCCTGTGTTAAGCATTTCACAAAGTCACCTCAGACTTCCAAAACCCCTAGGAGGCCAAGACCCATTATTATTCTGATTTCATAGACAAGGTAAATAAGGCTCAGAAACTTGCCCAAGGCCATACTGCTGGTTGAGAGGTGGGGCTGGAATTGGGAGCCAGAGCTTTCAGTCTGAGAGCTTGAACACTCCCAACCCTAATCTTTCTACTCCCAGACCAGCAAAGTGATGGAGCAGCTTAACATTCTAGACCAATTTATAAGACAGCCAAACACCCCACCTTCACAAATAAAGAGCCCTCACCTGGAAATCTCTCCTCTACAGCTTCTTGGTAGCTGGGGAACAGAACCCTGGAGCACCAAACCCACCTGAGACACTTGTGTTTAAAGTACGTAAATACTCGGTTCTTGGTCATCCGACTCTATTTTAATCAAAAAGACTAATATGTAACATGTGAGAATTGCCTGTCCAGTTTAGAACAGTGATTTTCTGAAGTCTTTGGGATATTTAAGGGCACCAATTGTAGTCCTAGCAAGCAACCTCAAGAGGGTTTCAATTTTTTTTGTAATTTATTTTTTAAAATACAGTCTATTACTCCTGGCTGTAGAGACTTCTCACAGAATTACACATAATAGGATCGTAACATCAAAATTTGGGAAGCTGTAAAAGCCAATATTTACAGTACAAATGGAAGTCAATCCGCTACTAACTACATTTTTGAAAAATTACACACAATTAATTGCTTATTACAAAACAGGCATATGTTGCCAGAAGAAGTTTATAATTGCATGATGCTGTTCCCCTCCCCCAAAAGTTCATTAATGAGTGAAAATAAATTGTTGGGGAACAGGATAATCATGTCATCTCAAAGATCACTTATTAATTATAATTACAGATTACTTAATAATTACACTAGGAGAAAGGTACCATTTCCATGGAGAGCCGCAGACTCCACTTGGACCACATCATCACACTTAGCATCACCACTAATGACAGGACAAATTGAAATGATGTGCTTACTGGTGAGCCGCCATGGGAAGTACCTATGACCTTTATAAGGGCCTTCGCCAAAAATATTTAGCCTGAATTTAATCAAGATGAAACAGAAAGATCTAGAACATGGGACATTCTACAGCCTCACTACTCCAAGTGTGGGCAGCAGGCCTGCAGCACTGGCGTCACCTGGAAACTTGCCAGAAACACAGGCTCTTAGGCCTTGGGCCACTGTCCTCCTAAATCATAGTGCGCATTTTAATGGTAAGATCCCAGTAGTAGTGATCCCCATTTTAATGGTAAGATCCCAGTAGTGCACCTAATGTTTGAGATACGCTGGTTCTATAAGACAACTGGCCTGACTTCTTCAAAAGTATCAGCCAGGTGGGCTGGGGTTATGGCTAGGTGGTAGAGCGCTTGCTTAGCATGCCTGAGGCACTGGGTTCGATTCTCAGCACCACACATAAATAAATAAAATAAAGGTCCATCAACAACTAAAAAAGCATTAAAAAAAAAAGTATCAGCCAGGCATGGTGGCACAAGCCTAGAATCCCAGGGACTCAGGAGGCTGAGCAGGACCATCACAAATTCAAGGTCAGCCTCAGCAATTCAGTGAGGCCCTAACTGACTTAGCAAGAGCTGTTCAAAACAAAAAAAATAAAAAGGGCTAGGGATATAACTCAGTGGCAAAGCGTTGCTGGTTTCAATTCCCAGGATTTAAAAAAAAAAAAAAAGTTAATGTCAAAGGTGGGCACATTAACACATGCCTATAATCCTTGATACCCAGGAGGCTGAGGCAGAAGGATCACAAATGGGAGGCCAGTCTGGGCAATTTAGTGAGACCCTGTCTCAAATTTTTAAAAAGGGCTGGGGATGTAGCTCAGTGGTATAGGGCCCCTGGGTTCAATTCTCAATACCAGGAAAAAAGAAAAGGTAGTAGAACTGTTGTAAAGAAGAGGGTGAAGTAATATTGAAACCAAATCCAGCTAAGTAATCCTCCATTGGTTCCTGGCTCCCTCCCCAAAAAAAGTAAATTTTTTTAAGTGATCATAAAGGTCACTTAAGGGCCTTTAAAGAAATTTCATACATATTACTATGACATCATAGCTAACCTCCTGGGCATGTGGTGACACTGTGCTTAAGAGAATGTCCTTCTTAAACACCTACTAAAGTATGGTGGGGGGAAGGGTTACCTTGTAAACTAGGTAACTCCAAGCGGATGATTCAGTAAAAAATAAATGTGTGGGCTGAGGATATAGCTCAGTGGTAGACACTTGCCTAGCATGTGTGAGGATCTGGGTTAAATCCCCAGTGTGATTTGGAGTTGGGCACAGAAACACAGACAGACATACAGACACACATACACACCCACACCCACACACACACACACACCCCCCTGTAATCCCAGCAACTTGAGAGGCTGAGGCAGGAAGATCACAAGTTTTAGGCTAGCCTGACTAACTTTGCAAGGCCGTCTCAATAAAAAATTTTAAAAAAAAATTTTTTTTTAAAGCACTGGGGAATGTAACTTAGTGGTAAAGCACTCTTGGATTTAATCCCCAATAACTCCACCCCCCCCAAAAAAAGTGTGTGATGTGTACTTTTCTGGGTTTTTTTGGTACTGGGGACTGAACTCAGAGGTACTGAGCCACATCCCCAGCCCTATGTTGTGTTTTATGTAGAGACAGGGTCTCACTGAGTTGCTTAGCTGAGGCTGGCTTTGATTCTCCTGTCTCAGCCTCCCAAAGTGCTGGGATTACAGGCATGTGCCACTGAGCACGGCTGTGATGTGTACTTTTAGAGAGAAAGTAACAGAACAAGCAAATGTGAGAAAACACTAATGATTGCAGACTATAGGGGAATGTTTTATGACAGTGCTACAACTTTTTTTTTTAAATACTAACTATAGGAATGAAGGTTTCCGAGAATTTGGGAGAACAGAAAAAAAAATTATTACAAAAATAAAATTTTTCTAAATATGTCAAGCATTGGAAAACAAATATAAGGGAAAAGTCCATTACAACTCTGCCTGATGAGCACCTGTATTAATTTTCTTGGCAGTGGAAGAAAGAAAGAACACACGTTCTTCTAGAAACCAACTTTTCTTCCAGGTGTCAAAATACTTAATTAAAAAAAAAAAGACTTAGGTACCCAGAGACTGAGAAAGACTCACATTTAATCTTTATAGAGGAGACTGGGCATTCCATTAAAAAATACTAATAAGGGCTGGAGCTGGAGCTCAGTGGTACAGCACTTGCCTCGCATGCGTGAGTCACTGGGTTCGATCCTCAGCACCACATAAAAATAAATGAATAAAAAATAAAGATATTGTGTCCATCTACAACTAAAAAAATATTTTAAAAAATACTAATAATAACAGGCAATGAAAAAAATAAATCTGAACGCTATATAGCTTTATTTCCAAATTCAAATCCTATACATTTCAATATTTTGGTCATAAAAAGAAATGAAGTATGGATAGAACATGAATGAACCTCAGAAACATTCTGCCAAGTGGAACAAGTTAGTCACATCACAGCACCCACTGTAGGATTCCACTTCCTGAAATGCCTAGGACAGGCAAACCCACAAAGATACAAGGACAACAGTGACAGCCAGCGCCTGAGAGGGAACAATAGGGAGTGACTGCTGGTGGGTACAGGGGATTTTTTTTTTTTATTACTGTTTTAGTTCACCGGTGTTTTATTTACTTATTTTTAATTTTTAAAATTTGTTCTCATTAGTTATATATGACAGTAGAATGCATTTTGACACATTATACACAAATGGAGCGCAACTTCTCATTCCTCTGGCTGTACATAGTGCAGAGTCACACCAGTAGTGTGATCATATAGGGTAATGATGTCCGCTGCATTCAACTGTCCTTCCCATCCCCACAGCTACAGATTTTTTTGAAGAGATAAAAGTGTTCTGAAATTATATAGTGGTGTCAGTTGTACAATTCTATGAATAAACTAAAAATTATATATTATAAAAAGGTAGATTTTATGATATATGCATCTCAATAAAGCTGGGTTTTATTAAAAATCCTATATATTCCTCCAGGTTGCAAGCTCTGCCTAATTCTTTTTAACAAGAGGTAGTACCACAACTATAAGTAGGACTAAAACAAGCCAAATCCTTGTGGGGGACCCAGATATTACTCCAACCACCACAACTCCTGTGTCACCTTGAGTAAGTGCTGTTCAGCTTTTATCTTTCAATCTGTAAACCAGTGGCTGAACCAGAAAGCATCCTGAAGTTGAGATTCTTTAAGACATTCTACTAAAGCCAACTCCAAGTCTTTTGGGGCGGTGGGGAGGCAAGGCCGGGGACTGAACCCAGGGCCTCATACTTGCTAGGCAAGCACTCTACTAGTGAGCTAATGCCCTAGCCCCTTTTACTTCTATTTTAAACAGTACTTCTGTGACTGGACTTCTGTGAACTTGAGAGAATAATAAACTTCATTCAGTTTATCCAAGATCCAATTTCAGTTCACAGTCTTGAGTTACTTCCCTCAGATGGTGTCTCTACTCATACTCAGCGATGTAACGCAGTTGGAAAAACAAAGACGTGAGAGAAAACTCATTTTCAACGCTGACTGTGGTGAGGATTTTTATGGAAGTTCTTCCTGACATACTTGCAAGTGTTAATGCTAAAGGCGAGGCCAGTCACTGACCATGAATTTGGTAATCAGGGTTTTTCACACCTAATAGAGGTCAGGATGGTGAAAGGACCCATCCTTTTTCCCAGGTTCATCCCTACAAACCCATTTCTCATCTTCTGGGCAGCAGAAGTCAGACACTGGAGCCACAATGGACAAAACTCTCCACAGAGCCAAAGGCAACACACTGGAAGCAATCAGGGTTGATTAGTGTTTGGGGAAATCCTTGGCCTGAGTGTATTCTTTGATTCAGTTTTTCCAGCCGAAGCATCCCGAGTCATGCTGACTTGGGCCTAGAAGGAGGAAATTCCCATTCATGCCTCTCAGACGGTGCCGATGCTGTCTCCTCTGCAGGAAGGAAAGGCCCACACTGGAGCAGAGAGAGGTTCCAAGGTGCTGATCTGGGCATCGTTTCCCAGCAGGAAGCGGCCATCAACGTAATCCAGCTAGAACTGCATCTGACATTATCCTTGTTTAGAGAGAGGCCCTTGATACTATTTATTATCAACATTTTGGACTTAAGAGAATGCTTCTCAGCCAGATAAGACACACACACCTACCTATCTACTCTTATGGGTCATGTGCCTGTATCCCAATATTTTTTTTTTTAATCCAGGGCTTCAAAGTGTGCTAGGCAAGCACACTACCACTGATCTACACTCCCAGATGTCCCCACAACATACACATCTATTTTTATTGTTGGAGACAGAATCTTACTAAATTACCCAGGCTAAGCCGGGTACGGTGGCTCAAGCCTGTAATCCCAGCACTTAGGGAGGCTGAGACAGGAGAATCGCGAGTTCAAAGCCAGCCTCAGCAACAGCAAGGTGCTAAGCAACTCAATGAGACCCTGTCTCTACATAAAACACAAAATAGGGCTGGAGATGTGGCTCAGTGGTCGAGTACCCCTGAGTTCAATCCCCAGTACCATAAATAAATAAATAAATAAATAAATAAATAAATAAATAACCCAGGCTGGCCTTAAACTTGTGATCATCTTGCCTCAGCCTCCCAAATAGCTGGGATTGCATATGTGCACCATACCACCACCATCACTAAGAGCAGACTCCACCCATCCAGACTGTCTGAAAGGTCCCACCTCAGTCCCTCTCTGTCCACAGCTGACTGGACTAGGGTGTAACCTGCAACATAAACTCAATCAGATTTTCCCGTGGTCTCCACACAGAGCTGGATGCAGTGAAATGTAAACAGCTGGAGCCGTGGGGCAGCCATGTTGTGTGCAGTATTGGCAGGACTCAGGTATAGAGAGAAGGGAAAGAAACAGACACCAGAGAACCAGAGGTCTACTGGATGGCTTTTCTATTTTAGGTTCCACGTCTCCTTAAGTCTCCACTGAAAAATTGCTTGCAGGTCTGTGAATCCAGATTCCTTTTAGGGATTAGTTGTTGTTTCCAATGCTCAGTATAGGGGTGGGTACATGTGACAGCCCCTCCTAAGTTCAGAGCAAGGCGTGTGATTCAAGGGAATCCTAGGACTTGTATGGGAGTTGAAGGAGTTTTTTTACTTGTTTTCTCTTCCTCCCCCTCTCTCCCTTTCTTCTCCTCGTTTTTTCTTGGCTGTGCTTGGATATGGGAGGCCTAAAGGCCCAGAAATGCCAGAAACCACTGTTACCCACCATCTGGATTGCAGGACTACCTCAGACACTGTGGAGATGAGCAGAGAAATCGTACCCTGGTAACCTAGAGTCCTACTCAACCTTCCCAGTTTCTGGGATAAGTGGCTCCATCTTTTGCCTTTAAGGAATTTCAAATCGTTTTTTACCACTTGCCAATTTAAAAAAGAATCATTAAACTCTTGTAATAAAAGATAATTATTTTAAACTTAAGCTAGAGATTTTCTCACTGTACTCAAAAGAATAGTGCCTAAACCAGTTATAGTGGAGCATACCTAGAATCTCAGCTACTGGAAAGGCTGAGGCAGGAGGACTGCAAGTTCAAGGCCAACCTGGCAAACTTAGGGAGATCTCATTTCAAAATAAAAAATTAAAAAGGCTGGGGTTGTAACTCAGTGGTAGAGTGCACCTGGGTTCCATCCTCAGAACTGCAATTAAAAAAAAAAAAAGCCTAAGCCGGGCGCGGTGGCTCAAGCCTGTAATCCCAGCACTTAGGGAGGCTGAGACAGGAGAATCGTGAGTTCAAAGCCAGCCTCAGCAACAGCAAGGTGCTAAGCAACTCAGTGAGACCCTGTCTCTACATAAAACACAAAATAGGGCTGGGGATGTGGCTCAGTGGTTGAGTACCCCTGAGTTCAATCCCCAGTACCAAAAAAAAAAAAAAAAAAAAGCCTAACAAATTTCCAAAACTACTGCCTATCTAGTCTATACAGCTTGAGTTGAGTTTAAGAACTGTTTTCTCAAAAGTACCCAACAATGAAGAAAGTCCATGAAATTTCCCAGTTACTTCCCAATCCATCAGAACTTAAGTCTAGAGATGTCACCTGACTGGTCAGCACTGGATATGGTCCAATCTTGGACCTCCTGAGATTAATTTCCTTATGGGCCCCATGCCTACGGTCATAAATATTGCTAAGGCAAAATAACCAATATGGTAAGAACCTGAGGACTGCTTTGCAGCAAGAGATAAAAGAGAGAATGAATCTACAGTCACTGAAGCTCCTAAAATGTGAATGCACAGGCTGGGGCTGCAGTTCAGTGGTAGAATGCTTGCCTAGCATGCATGAGGCACTGGATTCGATCCTCAGCACTACATATAAATAATAAATGAATAAAATAAAGATCCATCAACAACTAAAAAAATATTTTTTTAAAAATGTGAATGCACAACAACAGCACAAACTAATTAGGTCCTCTAAATCAATTAGGGGCGGTGCATATCTGAACCCAAGTCCACCACAGGTAACTTTCTAGGCCAATTCAGGGAAACTAGGCTAGTATGAACCAGGAATAGTTCAGTATTTTGGAAAACGTCAGCCTAGATTGCAGAAAACACCCATGCACCAAACAGGCAGCTTCAATGAGAAAGCAAAACTGTCCAGCACCTAAAATGATCCCTTGAAGGGCAAGGGAGAAAATGGGGTAAACTGGGAAAGGGAAGATATGAAATGGTTTACCAAACTGCCACACAAAGAATCTTAGGAATGTCAAAACCTCTAAACTCTCTAATGAGACTTCAAATTCTCGAAAAAGAAAGCAATCAGAGCGGGCACTCAAGCAAGTCAGCTGGCCAAGGACCCTTTGGGGAGCTGTTCTTCAGTTAAGTTGTATGGCTGGGACCACCCAGTTGGCCAGTCAGGACGGCCTGGAAGGCCTCCTGAGGGAAGTCCACAAAGAAGAGCCAAGCAGGGTTCCAGGAAGGATTTGTGAGGTAGGCTTAAAGAATTTCAAAAGCACAGATCCCAGATGACCCAGAGCAATCACACAGCTGCTTTAACCTCTGTTTGCTAAAACAAGGGACTACTGATCCCAAGGCTGACTCCAAGGCTATTTGGCTCAAGGCAGATTCAAGGCAAGTATTTTAATTCCCCTGCTTGAGATACCAAAGCAAGGGGGGTGGATATGTTGCCTATCATTTGGCAACAAAGTTAGGAATGAACAGGTGGGCTTTAAAGCTCATGAGTTCACCCCATTGGTGGTACTTGTTGAGAAAGAAGGTCGGAAAAGCAAGTCCTTCAAGAAAAGCAAGAAGTCCATTGGGTCCAGGAGGCATCAGAAAGCCCAGGGGCCCTGACAATGTGTCCTTTGGCTCACAGACTAATCTAGCATACCAGGGCTTAGCTGGCTGAGATGGATGCATACACCTGATGATTCACTGCTGGAAATGCCTGCTCACACATCTTCTTTTATAAATGAGAACAAATAATACAAGCTTATTGTAATAATGTAAAATGATACTGAAAGCAAAAAGAATCAAGTTAAATCTCTCTGTCCACAGACCACAGAGACACCACAGAGCTCTAGATTGTGGAGTCAATCTAGGTCTGCGGCTCATCCAGCCTCAGCCACCTGCTTACCAGCTGGGTGACCTTAAAAGGAGCTCTCTTTCCTTATCTGTGAAGTGGGGATTAGCACCATTTCTTAGACCTTGTGTGAGCATTAACTGAGATGAGGTTTAACCAGCTGCTTAGTACACACAGGATAAGCATTCGACCACATGGCTAGCACCCTAATAATACTCAAAGATTTTACAATAATCAAACTTTTTGTAAACAAACATGTATCTGTTTTGTGATCTACAAAAAGAAAAAGGAGGAGGAGGAGGAAGAAAAGAAGAAGATTTAGAAAATAATACAGAGGAAAAAAATCAGATACACTCTAAAGAATCAGGTCCTCAGCCGGGTGCGGTGGCACATGCCTGTAATCCCAGCACTATGGGAGGCTGAGACAGAAGAATCCCAAGTTCAAAGCCGGCCTCAGCAACAGCGAGGAGCTAAGCAAATCAGTGAGACCCTGTCTCTAAATAAAAAACACAAAATAGGGCTGGGATGTGGCTCAGTGGTCGAGTGCCCCTGAGTTCAATCCCTGGTACCAAAAAAAAAAAAAAAAAAAAAAGGTTCAGGGGCTGGGGCTGTAGCTCAGTGGTAGAGCACTTGCCTAGCACGCGTGAGGCACTGGGCTCAATCCTCAGCACCACATATAAATAATAAATGAATAAAATAAAGATCCATCAACAACTAAAAAAAAAAAGAAGAAGAAGAAGAATCAGGTCCTCAGACCCACTCCCATTGGGTACCCTAGTTCCATCAGGACTTGCAGGCATAGACCAGAAGGCTCCCACCTCCCACCACTTAATGAGAAGGCCAAGGGCTCCATAAAAGATGTAAACAGCTATCATGGTGATGGCCAGAGGCCAGCTCCATGGGGTTTGGGTAGAAGGTAACTATTTACTCACACTCTGCAGCAGCTTCAGTTCCTGCCCAACTGCACTTTCTCATCTGCTCTCCCACAACAGTGCACCCTGGATCAGGATGTACCAAAATTCAACAAATGCTAATCCTGCCCAAGAGGGAGCACAACAGGTCAGACACAGCCCCCTGAATCTGAATTGCATCTGAGCATCTCTTCCCAGTATGAGACTTCACCTCCTTGCAGGGAGCAGCCACCAAAAATGTTGAACTCCCCACTCACTCTCCAATCAAGAAAGAAAGAAAGAAAAAGTGGTGGGTGGAGTAATTGGGCAATAAGGTGACTGGTGTCTTTCCAAGAGCAAATCAGACCACTTTGGTATTCTATGGGAAAAAAAGAACCCCTAATAGGTTTCCACTTTCAGCCCAGTGGCTAGTGCATTTCTGTCTAATCATTGCAGTTTTGGTTTGTTATCCAGCATCTTGAATTACAGCAAGCCAAGTCTGGGGGAACAAGGTGTGAGGTGGGAACCTAGGTTCCCCAGTCAGACCAACCACTGGTCAACTGTAAATGTCACTTTTCCCAGCTATGGAATGAAATAGAAGCATCACCTGACAGTCCCTGGGTGTGAGCTGCGAAAGAACCAAGACACCACTTCTCATTCAGAATTTGCTCAAGCCAGGCATGGTGGCACACATTCCAGGAAGTCGGGAGGATCACAAGATTGAGGCCAGCCTCAGCAAATTAGTGAGACCCTATCTCAAAATATAAAAATTTTGTAAAAGGTTTAGAGATGTAGATCAGTGGTAAAGCACCCTTGCTGGGTTCAATCCCCAGCACACACCCCCCACACACATACACACAAAGAATTTGCTCAAGAGTAGAATCAGGAGGCCTGTGGTTGTGGCTCAGTGGTAGAGCGCTTGCCTAGCTCCTGTGAGGCATTGGGTTCGATCCTCATCACCACATAAAAAATAAAAAATAGGGGCTGGGATTGTGGCTCAGTGGTAGAGCGCTTGCCTTACATGCGTGAGGCACTGGGTTCGATCCTCAGCACCACATAAAAATAAATAAATAAAGATATTGTGTCCATCTACAACTAAAAAAAAAATTAAAAAATAAAAAATAAATAAAAAATATAGGTATTGTGTCCATCTATAACTAAAAAAAAAAAAGAGTAAAATCTCACTTTTTTAGGGGGAGAGGGTACCAGGGATTGAACCCAGGGGTACTTAATCACTAAGCCACATCCCTAGTCCCTTTTCTCTTTTTAATTTTTTATTTTGAGACAGGTTCTTGCTAAATTGCATAGGGCCTTGCTAAACTGCTGAGGCTGTCTATGAACTTATGATCTTCCTGCCTCAGCCTCCCAAACTGCTGGGATTACAGGTATGTTCCACCATGGTTGGCCTAGAATCACATTTCTATGGTTGTTTTCTGAATTTTGTTTTGTTTTTTTCCCTATGAAATCCTAACTAGTGAAAGCCACCCATGTCTGATTGCCCATTCAACCATTCTTTTTTTTTTTTTTCCTTTTTTTTTTTTGGTACTGGAGATTGAACTCAGGGGCACTGGACCACTAAGCCACATTCCCAGCCCTATTTTGTGTTTTATGTAGAGACAGGGTCTCACTGAGTTGCTTAGTGCCTTGCCTTTGCTGAGGCTGGCTTTGAACTCCTGATTTTCCTGTCTCAGCCTCCCTAAGTGCTGGGATTACAGGCTTGTGCTACTGCTCCCGGCTCCCATTCAACCATTCTGATGATCCTTATGCAATTCTTCCTTTGACAGTCAACAAAGGTGCTCTAGGTTAGGATTACTGCATCAAGCTGCTCAACAACATCTATAGAGACCTCTCTGTTCCATGGCTGGGCCCCTCTGAGCACAAGGGGCAGGACAAACAAAGTTGATGACTGCAGGTAAGAGCAGGCAGATCTTTAAAACCCATCTATTCACAAAGACTCAAATTCTGCCAGGAAGAAAGCCAGTCTTAATTTGGTGCTAAAAGGACATTGGCAGCTCACACACTAATCTCTCTTTGTAACAGTAAGAACAAGCCTCAGGCTCAGAGTAGTCAATAAACTTCAGAGTCGTCAATAAACTTAAGAATCTACTAACACTGTTGTTTTCATTGATTTTATTTGTCTTTTAAAGAATAGTTCCCTATTCTTTCTGGCAAGTAATAGTGGTTTTCTTTTTATAACCATGTTCTATAGTTCCTTTTGAATAAAGGAAATAACATTTAGAAAAATGAGTAAATGTAATGCAAAAATATTCAGAAAATAATATGGGCATCTTGAAAAATCATGATGGTGGGCTGGGATTGTAGCTCAGTGGTAGAGCGTTTGCCTCGCATGCGTGAGGCCCTGGGTTCGATCCTCAGCACCACATACAAAGCAATAAAATAAACACATTGTGTCCATCTACAACTAAAAAATATTTAAAAAAAGAAAAAAAAAGAAAAATCATGATGGTGATAAAAGAAAATCAAAAAGCTCAGAGCCAGGCATGGTGGCACACACCTGTGACCCCAACACTTCCGGAGGCTGAGACAGGAGAATCATGAATTCAAAGCCAGCCTCAGCAACCGCGAGGCACTAAGCAACTCAGTGAGATTCTATCTCTAAATAAAACACAAAATAGAGTTGGGGATGTGGCTCAGTGGTCAAATACCCCTGAGTTCAATTCCCACTACTGAAAACAAAAAACAAAAAACTCAGAGATACCGGGCACAGTGGCACATAACTATAACCCCAGCAGCTCAGGAGGCCAAGGCAGGAGGATCCTAAATTCAAAGCCAGCCTCAGCAACTTGGCAAGGCCCTACGTAACTTAGTGAGACTCTGTCTCAAAATAAAATATAAAAAGGGGCTGGGGAATGCAGCTCAGTAGTTAAGCACCCCTGAGTTCAATTCCTGGTACAAAAAAAAAAAAAAAAAAAGAAGCTCAGAGACTGATCCATGTAGGGCCACAGTCATAGACACTATCAGGGTCATATTTGTATGTTCAGTCCTGTGGGAAAATGAGGAAAGAAATGACTAATTATACGTGGGGGACTGGAAGAGGACTTTACAAGGGAAGAGATGTCTGAATTGGCTCTTGAACTACAAGAAAAACATGAGCGGTCCAGCAGAACCAAGCGCAAGGTACTTGGGTGTGAAGGAGAGCTACCAAAAGCAAGGGACAGATGGTCACACCAGCAGCCTACCAAGCACAATGTACCTGGCAGGCACTTCCCAAGGGGGATTCAAAAACCATAGACAAAGGGGAGCTAAAATTCATGCAGTTTCATCAAGAGGATAAATTGGATTTCATCTCCCAGATCAATCAACTACCAGGAGTACCGTACTGAAAAGGATTCTAATGCCAAAGCTGGGCTCTGTGGGAAAGACCATCATAACCAGCTGTGGAGGGAAGAATGTGCAGCCTGGATGCTTCACAACTTGCTGGTCCTGATTCTGCTTCAGTCCTTGAAGTTCACAGATAGGGAAATGGAGCTCAAAGACAAAACTGATGAAGAGCACAGTCAGAATAAGAACCAGAAATTCCCAAAGGGGAATGAAGAGATGGGACAAGGAAAGACGGTAGAATGCATGGGACAGAACTTTCCCACGTTCACATACGCATACATGACCAGTGAAACTCCACATCACGTTCAACCACAAGAATGGGAAGTTATACTCCATGTATGCATAATATGTCAAAATATACTCTACTGTCATGTATATCTACACAGAGCAAATTTTTAAAATTAAAAAAAAAAGAACCAGGAATTCCGACTCCATGCCCTTCTTATTCTGTGCTCCAGGATCCTCTTTCATCTGAGTCAGAAGCATTTAAGCCAGGGATTTATTTATAAAGAAAAGCAAATCTGTTTTAAGACTTGAGTCAATTAATTAAGAAGCTTACATTTGTGGGTCCAAAACAATTAGGCTTTGTGGAATAAGGGCCTTGGTGAGCTCACCAGTAAGAAAAGGATAGTTTCATTAGGAAGTCCATCTCCGCAAAAGGTTGATCCCAATAAAAACCTTTCCCATGTTGCCACAGAGTGTATAGCCAACTCATCTGTCTAGTGAACAAGGTAGTTTCCTCTACCTGGGGACTGTGATGAGCCGCTCCAACTGTTCAACTAGGAATTCTGGAAGCTTCCACTTTCCTCCTAACAGAATCTTCCAATCTGGAATAACACTCACAACTGACTGAGGCTGCTGGCTTGTCAGAAGTCCAAGCCCCATAACCACGATCTTTTTTTAGTTTTTAATTGGGGAGAGTCACTGTGGCTGAGCTACATTTTCCTCTCCTTCAACACAAACCCTGGAAGGCAATCAAATCCCCTATTCCTCACACATCCATTCTGTCTTTCGATTCTTCCTCCTAAGAAGTGGGTGGGGGTGACTGCTGCTTTTACTAAGCCACCATTTTGCACCCTCACTCCAGATGGGAATCCAAGTCTGCAAGACTGAGATTCACAAATGAAGTGTTCTGGTATTTTAAAAGGCATTTTTTATGCCACTTAAACTTGAAGTCAGATTTTATTTCATATCCATCTCTCAGTAGCACCTTTTAATTATATAGACAGCTTAAAAGAAACCTCAAGCACCCTACAATTTACACGTGTGTGTGCGTATTGCCATCCCCCACTTTGATCTGCCTGTGGGGTGAAGAGGTAATCTCATTTCATAGATGTGAACAAGGTGTTTACCCCAAGTCACCAGGCAAGAAATACACAACCAGTGACACCAGTGTTTAATAAAATGAAGAGGGTTTCCAAAGAAAAATGGCAAGCTAGTGTACCAGTAATACAGGAGGAAAATGATACAAACACTCTGGAAAGCAGTTTGGCAGTTTCTTTTTATTTTTTATTTTTTTGGTACTGGAGATTGAACTCAGGGGCACTCGACCACTGAGCCACATCCTCAGCCCTATTTTGTGTTTTATGTAGAGACAGGGTCTCACTGAGTTGCTTAGTGCCTCGCTGTTGCTGAGGCTGCCTTTGAACTCGCGATTCTCCTGTCTCAGCCTCCCTAAGTGCTGGGATTACAGGCTTGTGCCCTTGTGCCTGGCTTGGCAGTTTCTTTAGAAGATAAACATATACCTCTACTGTACAATCCAGATATTCCACTAAAAAAAAAAAAAAAAAAAAAAAAAAAAGATGTCCATACATGAACTAGCACAAAAATGTTTATAATAGCCTTATGTAGAAGCAGCCCAAGTGTTATCAACAGAAGAATGTGTAAACAAAATGTGGCACAGCCATACAATGGCATACTGTTCAGCACTAGAAAAGGAACAGAACTACTAATACATAACAAGGATGAGTCTCAAAATTGTGCTAGATGAAAAGAGAACAGTACATACTGTGTGATTCCATTCATATAAAATTCTTTAAGATGTAAAGTGACTTATAGAGACAAAAAACAAATCAGTGGAGGCTGAGAAAGGGGGATCATGAGTTCAAAGCCGGCCTCAACAACTTAATGAGACCCGACAAGTCCAGTGATAAAGCACCACTGAATTCAATTCCTGGCAACAAAAAATAAAAATAAATAAACAAAAAAACACATTTGAGCTCATGTAGTCATATACCTGGGAGATCAGACCACAGCCCATTATTTAGAGACCACAAAATGAACCGGCTTGAATTTGGCCACAGTGCAAAGGTGTTCCTAGAATCCAATTTTCTCACAACATTCATTTGTCTGTTAAACTCTCCTGTAGTCTGGACTTTTTCCTACTGCCAGAGACAATGCAAATATTTCAGTAGTCCCTTGAAATGTTTCCTTGAGAAACATCACCTTCTCTTGGACAAAAAGCTATTGACTGGAAGCTCCCAGAGGCAACTAAGCCTGTCATGTTCACAAGCACCAGGAGGGCCTTACATTCTAAGGTAATTAGCTCAGGTGTTTCAACACATTGCGGGTGAGGGGAGGAAATCTGCTAAGCATGAATGTCTTTTGTCTTAGTATCATCGTGACATCCTGAGGAGGATCTGTTTTCTTTCTTACAAGCTGGGCCCAAACTTGTCTTTATGACAAATAAACAAAATAATAAATGCAAGCAAGGTATTTTTTCCCTTCCCCTGGTCAAGCTGACTAATGTATTGTACTGAAACTTTTTTTTTTTTTTGAGACTGGGTCTCACTGTGATGCTCAGGCTGGCCCTAAACTACTGAGCTAAAGCAATCAATCTCCCCACCTCAACCTCCCAAGTAGCTGGGACTACAGGTGTGCACCACTAAACCCAGCCCAATACACACCAAAAAGCAAGGAGGGGATAATACAGTATTAACCATCATGTGACTGAAGAAATAAAATGTTGTACAGAATCAAAAGCCTCTGCACACCCCTCTGTGACTTGATACCCTCTCCCTATCCACACACACACTGGCAACTACCACCTCAAGTTTGATAATCATTCCTGCGAATATATCTGTATTTTTATTACATGTGTAAAACTATAAAACAGTATCACAGCATGTTACTCTCTGTGGTTTGCTTTTTCCACTCTACAGGATGTTTGTAAAATAGTCCGGGGTTATACATGTGGAAATTTCTCTGCTGCCTGCATCCACCGCGGACTCACATTGAATTTCAGCAACAGCTATAGTGACAATTCTGTGCCAGCTCAGATCACCTTCCCAGGACTACCTACCAACCCAAGCACATGCTTCTCCTTTCCCTTTTTGCCCGAGCAGGACCCACATGAATGGGCACCCAGCCCAGAAGCTCCAGGCAATGAATGCTTTCATTGCTGGTGAACAGGAGATTATGGGTCTCCATCTTCCTATCCTTCTTCAGATGGACAATTCTAGAGGGGCCTTCACACTTCTCAGGGGTCCCAGCAGAACTAAGCCCCTGCTGCCCACAGCTGTGACCTTAACAATTCATCCTAATATTCATTTTTCCTACTTTCTTGCCTCACTCATTACATGCTCTCTTCTGCTTCCTAGGGTCACCTCCCAAAATAAAACACCTCCACTTGGGTACAGGTCCCTGTGTCTAGCTCTGCTGTTAGGAAAACCCAAAATAGCAGAGTTCTTGTTGATTCATTTTTATTTTATTTTATTTTTATTTTTGGTACTGAGAACCTAACCAGGTGCACTCTTCCACTGAGTATATCCCCTTACCTTTTCATCTTTTTTATTTTGAGACAAGGTCTCACTACGTTGTGCTGAGGCTGGTCTCAAACTTGAGATCCTTCTGCCTCAGCCTCCTGAGTCACTGGGATTACAGGCATGGGCTCTAACACCCCATTTGATTCTTTTTAATCACTCTTATTCCATTTTTTAAAAAATATTTTTTACCAAGCATTTAGGGAGGCTGAGACAGGAGAATCGCGAGTTCAAAGCCAGCCTCAGCAACAGCGAGGCGCTAAGCAACTCAGTGAGACTCTGTCTCTACATAAAACACAAAATGGGGCTGGGGATGTGGAGTTCAATCCCCAGTAGCAAAAAAAAAAAAAATTATTTTTTTAGTTGTCAATGGATCTTTTATTTTATATAATTTATTTATTTATATGCGGTACTGAGGATCAAACCCAGGGCCTCACACATGCCAGGCAAGTGCTCTACCATGGAGCCACAACTTTAGCTCTCTTATCCCATTTCTAATGATACAATTTATTTTAAAATGATATGCCCTATGATTGGAGTAGCATTTAAAGATCATGTTTTAAATGATATTTCCCAGCACACACCTGTAATTTCAGTTACTCAGGGGGCTGAGGGAGGCGAATCCCAAACTCAAGGCCAGTTCTAAGCATTTTAGTGAGATCCTGTCTCAAACAAAAATAAAAAAGGGATGAGGATTTAGGTCAGTGATAGAGTACTTGACTAGCATGTGCAAAGCTTTGGGGCCAATCCTCAGTACTTCAATTAGTAAGTAAATTATCACCAAATGATGAGATATAATACTACAGGTGTGCATGATGCTGCACACCTGTATTCTCAGTGACTCAGGAGGCTGAAGCAGGAGGATCACAAGTTTGAGGACACTCTCAGCAACTTAGCAAGACCCTATTTCTAAATAAAAAATGAAAAGGGCTGGGGATATAGCTCAGTGGTAGAGTGCCCCTGAGTTCAATCCCTGGTACCAGAAAAAAATAATAAGTAAAAAATACACACACACACAAACACACATACATTCTAAGGAAGGCCTGGGGTAATTCATCCCTCAGTCTAGGTATTGGTTCAAAAATAGCCACGTGATTCAACTTGGGCCAATGAGAGGTAAGGCGAGGTTTGCTTCAGTCTTCTAGAGGAGTTCTTTGAATTCTTCAGGAACTCTCTCTCAACCTTATAAGAACTCTCTGCTATGGAAAATCACAGAAGAAATAGCTGAAGGATTAATGAGGAAGAGAGCTGAGACCCAATATACCTGGGACTGTGATGACATCCGTGAGCCACTGGACTCCAGAAACCTATGATCCATGTTGTCTGGGCTTGCCGACATGAGCCAGTCAACTTTCTTCAATAGGAACCAGTGAGGAAGTTTTTTGTCTATTGCTTATAGATGAAAGAATCCTAATTGCTCCACTCTTGCTCTTCTTGCTCTCGATTACATCCTGATTCAACCCACATATATCTTAGGGGTTGTTGTGGTTTAGATATGAGGTGCCCCCCAAAAGCTCCTATGTCAATGCAAGGATGTTCAGAGATAAACTGATTGGATTGTGAGAGCTAAAACCTAATCCGCCCATCATAGCTTGAATGGATTGACTGGGTGGTCACTGTAGGCAGATGGGGTATGGCTGGAGGAGGTGGGTCATTGGGGGCATGCCCTAAAAGGATTCATTTTCCCTGAGGCCCCTTTTTCCTTCTCTCCACTTTCTGGCCACCATGAATGGCATAGCATTCCTCTACCAAGCATTTCCGCCATGATGCCCTCCCTCATCTTTGGCCCAGAGCAATGGAATTGGCCCACCATGGACTAAACCTCTACAACCAGGAGCCAAAATAAACTTTCCCTCCTCTAAGTTGTTCTTGTCAGGTATTTTGATCAGAGTTCAAAGTTGACTAAAACAGGTATAGCACCATTGGCCCCAAACTCCATCTTCCTTCTGAGTGTCCTAATGCCAGTCAGCATGATCTAACCAAACCCCAGATCTGACATCTCCTTTGTCTCATGCACCACCAGACCAGAGTAGTATAAACCTGACCCCTTCAAAAGGATAACTGTGGGACTGCCTATGAGTATATCCTACTTCCCATGTGCCAAGCACTTTATAAACTGTAGCTCATTAAATTTTCACACCCACTCATTCAGGTAAAAACTATCATTACCCCCTCCGCTGCCTGACTTCCAAATTCTCAAATTCTGATTCTTAACCACCCCTTCCTTTCTGGAAGCTCCAAAGAAGCAAGTGGAGCCCTAAACTACCAGAAGGATTTAAAAAAAAAAAAAAAAAAAAAA
>CM053413.1:38448490-38475990 GCA_028644305.1 Xerus rutilus
AAAAAAAAAAAAAAAATCATTCTGCCTCATACTCCATTACTTCAAAAGAACACCCTTCGTTCCTAGAGATTAATAGAATGGGCATTTCAGAGGTCCACTCCTGATGTATATCTTGCTTTGCAAAAATTACAATACATGCTAATGGGGGAAGGGAATGAGTGTTACAAGGAGTGTATCAGGAAATCTTGTTTTAGCTTATCTAGTTACAATTGACAAAGACTCCAAAAGCCCAAAACTCAAATCAGCTTTTAGGGGGATAAATAAGGTTCGTTATTTCATAACTCTGTTACATAACCCCCTGCAGCCTGCTCTGCTCTTCATGTACATTCAATCTACTCCTATGACCGTTTCTCTCCTCCTAACCAACAGCAACCTGAGGTCAGTGACCAAGTCCCAAAACTCCCTCTAACCTCCTGACCCCTCAATACTCCTGGCACATGTTAAAAGCTGAGCACAAGCCGGGCGCGGTGGCTCACGCTTGTAATCCCAGCACTTAGGGAGGCTGAGACAGGAGAATCGCGAGTTCAAAGCCAGCCTCAGCAATGGCAAGGCACTAAGCAATTCAGTGAGACCCTGTCTCCACATAAAACACAAAATAGGGCTGGGGATGTGGCTCAGGGGTCGAGTGCCCCTGAATTCAATCCCCAGTAAAAAAAAAAAAAAAAAAGCTGAGCACAGTGGTGCTCACCTGTAATTCCAGCACTTTGGGAGGCTGAGACAGGAGAATCGTGAGTTCAAAGCCAGCCTCAGCAATGGCGAGGCACTAAGCAACTCGGTGAGACCCTATCTCTAAAAAAATACAAAATAGGGGGGAGGTGGGGGGAGAGAAAGGGGATTGGGTATAGTAAAGATGGTTGATCGAGATCGTCATTACTATCCTTGGTACATGTATGAAGACACAAATGGTGTGACTCTATCTGGTTTGCAACCAGAGAAATGGAAAAATTGAGCTCTATATATGTACTATGACTTGAAATGCATTTAAATAAATTATTAAAAAAAATACAAAATAGGCTAAGGATGTGGCTCAGTGGTCGAGAACCCCTGAGTTTAATCCCCGGGAACCAAAAAAAAAAAAAAAGCTGCACAAGTACTTAACGTGTCAAGCCAATAGTTCCTCCTCATCCATGGGAGATCCATTCCAGACTCCCAATGGAGTAAACTCACAGGTAGTACTGAGCCCTATAATTTAATGCCTTCGCATCTTAAGTAAGCACTTATCACGCACTGTGGTAGTAATTTTTGCAGTTTGAGGTGCTTCAGTAAAATTAACAGCAATTTCTTTCACCTTCAAAATTTCATGATATATCTTAGCAACTTCAGCATACAATTTTTTTTTCTTGCCTTATTTAGTCAAGAATGCTCACCTTTTCGTTTAAAGGAAGTACTTTATGGCTTCTCTTTGACACATTCAAATTGTCGTCATTGCTACTCTTGCACTTGGGGATCATTATTAAGTAAAATATGGGTTACTTGGACACAAACACTACAATATTGCACCTGTCTAGTGAGAAGTGAACGTGCTGAACAGAAGGATGGTTCCTGCCCTGGAAGGTGGTGCAAGATTTTTTCACACTGCTCAAAACTGTGCACAATTTAAAACTTATTCATCATTTATTTATGCAGCTTTGCATTTAGTATTTTCAGACCGCATTTCGCAGCAGGTCACTGGAACCATGGAGGGCAAAATGGTCAATAAGGGGAGACCAGTGCATATTAGTACTCCAAGTGCTTGGTGTTTAAATTTTTGCCCTTGTCACTTTGCATCACAGAGAGATGTGATTCTCTTTCCAAACCCAATCCTTTCTGTATCCTACTAAGTCAAGGAGAAGGCTTAGTGTGGGACTAGGTTGCCTTCAACCTCTCTCTTGCTAATTTCCCCTTTTAACCAAAAGACAGGAAGCTTCATGCTGGGAAAAGGCAAGCCTGCTGGCTAGGATCTAATGGCACTGTTTGGGTTTATTTATGGTTACCTCCATGTACTTAGTGACACTGCTTTTCCATTATGATAGTGACACAAAGTCTCCTTTTCAAATACATCTGTTGTAAAAAGTGAGTCAACTGTAGGGAAAAATAATATTAAGTGAAAAGTGAAATAGAGACAGCCATAGGATATGGCAGAATAGGAGAGGTGATTCCTTTATGAATGAAGCTTAGGAAACACAGACGTAGTTCGGTTCTCCCACTTTACAGATGGAGGAAAAGGTTCAGAGGTGAAGGTCCTAGTGATGGCAGAGGTATGCAAGGTAATAAGAGCAAGTTCTGCCCTCACCAGGGACCCTCAATTTTACCAAACCCAGCATGCCCTGGACTTTTCCCAGGGCCAGAAACTAGTCTGCCAAAGAGGAGTGGGTTAACACCTGGTGATCTTATATTGATAACAGCTAACCGAGAGTCAACTTTCATAGCCAGAGAAACAAAAGCCATTGTGCAAGCATTTAAATTTTTGCCCTATCACATGGAAAAAGCACCTGGGCTGACTAATTTCTTCCCATTGTTAAAACTAAAGACGTGCATTAGTCACTCACTCAAGTGAGTAAAACTTTCACCAACTCTACCTCTGGGAAAGGTGTGGGGTGTTCCCTGTACCCATGAGAGATGACCTAAAAATAACAGTAACACTACAGTGTTAGAAATATGGCCCAACCATGGAATCAGCAGACAACTTGTGTTTCAAGGGGAAAAATGCAGGAAGCGGGTGGTTTATGCAAGGCACTGACAGATCCCTTCAGCCTGACAGAGCAAGCACTGCCATAACTCCTGAAAAGACCTGAGAACAGCACACCCCCCAACCTCCTACATTCATTCTTGTCTCAGGAGCCACAGAATTCACTGTTACCAGCCTCCTCTGATTCTCCTGGCCCAGAAACCTTGAAAGAGGTAGTTTCCAAGCACTATTGTAAAAATAAAGTCGCCAACTCTGTGACACAAGGTTGATAATGCTGGAGTTAAGGTCACACCCAGGACAGCAAAGATCTTTGGCAGGTGGTACAGGCAGCCTCACTATGATCCCAGATGTCAAAGGGACAGGATTAGGAGAGAAAGCAATGCCCAGGGCCAAGGCAGGGCTGAGCCAGGCTCCTAGGGATGGGAGCAGCTGGAATACCTCCCTTTATTCCAGAGCAAAAAACACAAGGTAGTCAGCAAAGCCTCACCCTGAGTAAGGCATAAAACTAGAGAAGACCTCATGTCTCTCCAGCACCCCACTCTCCATCTCCCTACAGAAACCCTGAAAAGAGAAGCAGGTGCTGTCCTCATGCATTTACATGAACACTTATTTTTTCCAAGACTAATAGGAGGTGTGGGGCCTCACAGCAATAACACTGATGCTAACTAAGGACACAATAGCAGCAGCTGGTATTTACTGAGCAATTACTATGAGCCAAGCACAGCGCCAAAAGCTTTAGATGCACATTCTCTTTTTTTTTTTTTTTAAAATAGTTATTTTTTAGTTGTAGGTGGACACAATAACTTTTTATTTTATTTTTATGTGGTGCTGAGGATCGAACCCAGTGCCTCCCGCGTGCTAGGCGAGCACGCTACCACTGCGCCATAACCCCAGCCCCACATTCTCTCTTATACCTCAGCATACTGTAAGGGAGAGCTCTGTGTGTGTGTGTGTGTGTGTGTGTGTGTGTGTGTGTGTGAGAGAGAGAGAGAGAGAGAGAGAGAGAGAGAGAGAGAGAAATAGAAATAGACAGACAGAGAGAAACACTCTGTATGTTACCCAGGCTGGTCTTAAACTCACTCCTAGGATTCAAGTGGTCCTCTGGCTTTGGCCTCCCTACAGCCTCACTTCTGAGACTACAGGCCAGTCCACCAGTAAAAGCATTTTATTGTCACATTTTGCATGAAAAAGACAGGCTCCTGGTGGGAAGCAGTTTCATGGGGTCAGCCAGCTAAGAAGGGGCAGAGCCTGAGACTCAGATCTAGGAGCAAATAAACACAGGACCAGGTTGTTATAATTATACCCACTTGCAGTAGACTCCATCTCTCCAAGAGGTATCCGGAAAAGACAAAACCAGGAAAGTAATGGGAGGGAAGGACAGTCCAAGAGACAAAGGGGAAGGATTAAAGGAAGGGAACATTTCAATCCCCAGCACTGAAAAAAAAAAAAAAAAAAAGTAAGAAAGGAAAAGAGAGAAGGAGGGTGAGCAGGCAAAGGAGGTATTTTGGTTTTGATTTTTCTTTTTGCAAAGGTCCATTAGTCAAACAAGCAAGAAGGAAAGTAGAGGAAACCATTAAGAATAGCTGAGGGCTGGGCTGGGGCTATAGCTCAGTGGTAGAGTGCTTGCCTAGCATGCATGAGTCACTGGGTTCGATCCTCAACACCACATAAAAATAAATAAATAAAATAAAGATATTGTATCTATCTACAACTAAAAAAAATTAAAAAAAAAAAAGAATAGTTGAGGGCTGAGGTTATAGCTCAGGGGATTATAGCTCAGGGGTAGAGTGCTTGCCTTGCATGTGTGAGGCACTGGGTTTGATCTTCAGCACCACATAACAATAAAGTTATTATGTACGTGTACAACTAAAAAAATAATAATAATTGACATGCTTTCTACCCCTAAAGCAAGGTTGACCAGAAGACCAGAAAAATGCCACTAGCCTGTGGTTCCTACCCATAGTTATTCAAACTATTAAAATTATAAAATTATAAAATCTCAGGTGACCTTTTCTTTTGAAAAGTCTTTTAGGTGTAAATTTAGCATCTTTGGCCAATTTCTGAGAATATTTCCAATCACCTCTCCCCTTCCTAGATAATTAGGTCACATTTTTCTCCAGTCTGCAGGGGCCATCACAGGTCTAGGAATGGGTAGAGGGTAAGGAAGAAAGGTAGGGAGAGAGCAAGGACTGGGGCAAATGCTGAATTGGGACTCTATCATGTCATCTCCAACAACACCAGGAGAAGAGATAATGAATCTCAAAGAGATCAAGCAAATTTCCCCAAGTCTCCCAGCTAGAAAGTGGCAGGGTCTTATGTGACCCATATGCCTAAGCACTCAGGAAGAGGCTCAATCTGTATCCCCAAGTGTTTCCCTTCCATTTCCTTTGCCTCAAACACAGGCAAGACAGGATGATTTTCAAGGGCCTAGTATGTTGAGGGCTATTAGGAAATGGTACACCCAAATGACCAAAATCATGAAGACCTCAGGGCTGCATATAATTGTCAGACTTTTAAACTTCCAGACAGGCAAGAGTGAACCATTCTGTTAGGGGCACTTTTGAAACATGTTTAAACTGCAGATGGAGCTCAGCAACTAAAAACTAAATGAGTTTCTATGCTGGACTAACCCTGAGACAAGGCGATGATAGTTACCAACATAGTATCTGTTATTAACAGACTCTGGCAGTCCCTATAAAAGTTGGTCCTAAAAACTCTGCAACACCCCTGTCTGTTCCAGGGCTGACCAGAACATAATCCTGGACCAAAGGAGGCTTCCAAACCATAATGAGACTCAAATAAGACCTTCAATTTTAATACTAGCCAAAGCTTAGCCATAACTCAAAGGCGAATCTTGTTACAACCATCAGTATAATCAAAATGATTTCACAAGACACTTCCAGTCCACAGTCTCTATTTTTCCTGAGAAACTGCATCTCCCTCTTTCCCATTCCAACCAAAAGTCAGCTGTAAGCAAAACTCCCTGAAAGTAGAAAAAAACTTGCTGAAATTCTTCACAAATGAGGTACTCTTTATTTAAATGTTTTTCTATATTCTTGTAATTTTTTGCAAAGTTAAGAATTTACAAATGTAGGCAGGCACAGTGGCACATGCCTGTAATCCCAGTGGCTCAGAAGGCTGAGGCAGGAGGACTATAAGTTTGAGGCCAGCCTCAGCAACTTAGTAAGGACCTACCTAAGCAACTTGGCAAGATACTGTCTCAAATTTAAAAAATAAGAAGCCGGGCGCGGTGGCTCACGCTTGTAATCCCAGCACTTAGGGAGGCTGAGACAGGAGAATCGCGAGTTCACAGCCAGCCTCAGCAACGGCGAGGCACTAAGCAACTCAGTGAGACCCTGTCTCTACATAAAACACAAAATAGTGCTGGGGATGTGGCTCAGTGGTCGAGTGCCCCTGAGTTCAATCCCCAGTACCCAAAAAAAAAAAAAAAATTTAAAAAATAAAAATTAAAAGTTAAATAAAAAGGGCTGGGGATATGACTCAGTGGTTAAATGTCCCTAGATTCAATCCCCAGTACCAAAACACAAATTCACAAATATAAATTTTTAATGTCCAAAAAATATCATTTTCAAAAGTGAATTTTAAAAGTGAATTTCAAAAGCATTCTGAGCTGATGGCTTTCCTCAGGAAAAGCAGTAGGACAGAAAGATTAAAATCTCACAGATTTGAATAACAGCCATATACAAACTCACTAGCCAAAATGAGTGTGCCTCAGTTTCCTCATCTATATAACAGGATTACAGTAATAACTGTACCTCAGAGTTGCAATGCGGTTTCCTTTAGTTATTGTTGAGAAGTATTTATCATGATGCCTAACACTTGGTAAGTAATCAATATATATGCACTATTTCTTTTTTTTTGCGGGGGGGGGGGTTTACTGGGGATTGAACCCAGTGGCACTTAACCACTGAGCCACATCCCCAGCCCTTTTTTATATGTTAGAGATAGGGCCTCATTGAGTTCCTTAGGGCCTGGTTCTGAACCCATGATCTTCTGCCTCAGCCTCCCAAGTGGCTGGGATTATAGGTGTGTGCCATTGCACCTGGAATGTGCACTATTTCTATTGGAAACTATTCCTGTATTATTGTGACTGTTGGTGACTTCCTCTTAAACTCCTTTTCTGAGCTTCATGTGGCAACTTGGAAAAGGCCTTGTTCTCTAACAGACAAAGCAAGACATAGAGACGTTCAGGGGATGAATATGATATGCTGAGTTCTTTTTTTTTTTTTTTTTTTTGGTACTGAAGATTAAACTCAGGGGTACTCGATCACTGAGCCACATCCTCAGTCCTATTTTGTGTTTTATATATAGAGACAGGGTCTCACTGAGTTGCTTAGTGCCTCGCCATTGCTGAGGCTGGCTTTGAACTCATGATTCTCCTGTCTCAGCCTCCCAAAGTGCTAGGATTACAGGCATGAGCCACCATGCCCGGCTACGTGCTGAGTTCTTTAAGTTCAGTATTACAGTTCAAAACATGAGGTGTTCTATAGGGATACCAGACCCAGTTGTCCACCACACATCATGTCTACCTCACTGCAGGCTACAAAGGCCCACTGTTTTGCATTTTCTGAAAACGAACACACTGCAAACAAGTCAATATTCCAGACTTGCTATTCAACACATTATACTGGAAACTTGGTTCATTCAGTAAGTTTTTATTAAATTCCTACTAAGTGCCAAGCTCAGAGTGACAGGAGTAAACAAGAGACAGCCACAGCCCCAACCCCGAAAAAGCAACGATCCACAAAAGAATAAGACAAGCATGTTAGGAGACCAATCCAACTTTGAAAGAGGGCCGTGGGTATCCAAGAGGGGGCCTCCTCTCCTA
Organism: Xerus rutilus; assembly: GCA_028644305.1. Classification (NCBI taxonomy): domain Eukaryota; kingdom Metazoa; phylum Chordata; class Mammalia; order Rodentia; family Sciuridae; genus Xerus; species Xerus rutilus. The sequence goes on from CM053413.1 coordinate 38,456,008, forward strand.
CCTGTCTCCAATTCAGCCTCCAACTCTACTGGGCCTCCAACTCAGGAGCAACTCCCCATGGATGTCGAACAAGAGCGCCAAGTAAATGAGACAGATGATATGGCTAAGAGAGGTAGATCTGCAGGAAATGGAATGTGACACCTGGAGGGCTTCCTGTAAAAGACTCCCTGACAGAGGCACCCCCAGTGCCAGCTCGCAAGCTCCTTCAGTGGAGAAGAGGAATGTGACCGCACAGGTGCTTCAAGTCAAGATCTGCCAAGGTTCCTTCACTCAGAACCCATTCTGAGTGTTCTGCCCCTGGGTTTCCAGAAGCTCCATGGAAAGGCCTCCTGTCCCACCAGCAGCACATCCCTGATCTTTCAGTGCACACTTCTGCCTCTTCTGAAAAGGAATCTTGTCAACAAAACCGAGAACTCTGTTCAACTAACAGAACTGCAAAGTCCCAAAGGTCTTTGAGTCTCTCAGACTCTGATGTCCCCTGGGAGACAGGGCCTTTCCAACCATCCCCTTCCCTGGCTGCTTGACCACCAAGGAGACGTTTGCTTTGTTCTTGGGCAAGAAGCTCCAGGCCTAGCCAGTGCCCTACAGGCTGAAGAGTGCCAAATCATTGTTGTTTCCCTGGAATCTGATGTCACTCCAGGGAGGTGCAGGGAAGTAAGGGTGATTCACACAAGTGCAATACCAGCATTATAAGAACAGGACTGTTTTCTTGAGGGGACATGAGGATCACAGAGGAGATCAAGGAAATTGATTTTAGGTTCAGAAAACCTTTCCCAACCCAGCCACCAGGGGAGGCCTGCCTCTCCTCAGTCCCACTCAGGAGAAGGTAAAAAGTAACACTGTTCCTGTCTCTCCAAGGAAAGCTGACTACTGTTAGCCTCATTTCATCTTCAAATCTGAATTTATGTGCCACAGCAAATTCACACAGTCCCTGCCACAATCCCCACCCATTTCCCTATATAGTGTGAATGCCAAAATTCCATCCTGTGTTCCAAATAATTTCAACCTCATTGGTTGCCTTTCTATCTGAAAGGAAATTCCAGAAAAGTTGTCTGGCATGGCAAAAGCTGACCGGCCTTATGAAAATACCCAGAAAGGTGACCCATTTAGTCAAAAGAGCTTTCAGATCTCCATGAGAAAAGGAATTCATGCCAGCATAAAGAACCTTCAGAGAGGGAGAACAGGAGTGTTGTGTTAACGCCCAGACCTTTCAACAAGCCAGCCCTGAGCTGCAGGGGAGGCTGTGCGCTGAAAGGGACAGGAAAGAGGACCAGCTTCTCTCTCAAGAGAGGAAAAGCCCTCAGGGGACATAAGCTAGCTCTGGAGCAGGGCAGCCTTGCAGGTGGAAGCTTCCCGGTGTGGTACACAGCAGGGTGCCCGCCCCCAGGCTGCTTGAAAGTAGGTAGAAAGCCATTTGCTGGGCTGGGGTTGTAGCTCAGTGGTAGTGTATGCTCCTCTGGCAAGTGTGAGGCACTGGGTTCGGTTCGATCCTCAGTACCACATAAAAATAAAGATATTGTGTCCATCTACAAGTAAAAAAATATTAAAAAAAAAAAAAGCTGGGGTGGTGGCTCAGTGATAGAGTGCTTGCCTAGCACATGTGAAATACTGGGTTCTAGCCTCAGCACCACATAAAAATAAATAAATAAATAAAGATATTGTGTCCATCTACAACTAAAAAAATATTTTTTAAAAAAAGCTACTTGCTTAAAGTGAAAGCAGGCTGCCCACTGGACAGGGCTGCCAGATTGATCACCAGGTGCCAGGCCTGGAAAGTAAAGCACCCTCAGCTCACTCACTAGCAAACAACACAGCACACCCTCCCACCCTCCCAGTTAATGTTTAAGGCTACAGAAGGAAGGGACGTGGGTGTGGTCATTTCTGACAAAGCACAACTGGGTCAATGTCCACTGTCACCCAGGATGTCCTGGCATAGCTGGCTCTCAACAAGCCCTTACAGCCCACACACACCCACAAGCACACCTGCCCCCTAGGATGCAAGACAGCAGCAAGAGGAATTCCAGGGGCTTCATCCTCACCTCTGGCTTCCAGGCCCTGCCCAGCCCCCTCAAAACAAACTTTAGCTGGTCCCTGCTACCCAGACCTGCAGTGATATCACTGCCTCTGGGAACCAAACAAAGGCAGGAAAAGAACTACAGAAATGTCTCCAGAGAGGGCAGGAAAGGCCCCAGTCAAAATTCCCTGATGTTGTAACAGGTAAATGGGCCCAAGAAAGTTTTGTCTTATAGAAGGAAATTTCAAACACATTAATCAAGCACAAATGAGTAAAGTTTGGAGCAAAACAAACAAGAAATGAATCAAACAAACAAAACTGAAGCAGTACAAAACAATCTCTCTAACATCCTCTCACTACATTATCTATCTTACTTCACAAAGTGTTGACTCCAACCCTCAACAAGAAAATACATTACAGTATAATGCAGACAGACATGATACCTGGCCTGTGGGGCAAGGCAAGCTGGAGCCTGGGTTTTCTCATCGGAAAAATGGGAATATATGAAGCTACTGGCTCTGCAATGTTCATAATGAAGACTGGAGGGGGCTGGGGTTGTGGCTCAGCGGTAGAGTGCTTGCCTCGCATCTGTGAGGCACTGGGTTCGATCCTCAGCACCACATAAAATAAATAAATAAAGGTATTGTGTTCATCTACAACTAATATATATATATATAATATATAAATATATATATATATTTTTTAAGTCACTCAGGGCAATGCTCAGCAGGAAGTAAGTATTCAAAAATACTAAATATTGCCAGGCACGGTGGCTTATGCCTGCAATCCCGGACATTTGAAAGAGGATCACAAGTTTGAGGCCAATCTCAGTAACTTAGTGAGACCTTGTCTCAAAATTTTAAAAACGATTAGGAGTGTAGCTCAGTAGTAAAGCACTCCTGGGTTCAATTCCCCAGTATCCTTCTCACCCAAGAAAGTCAGCTGGGCATCTAAAAAATTCCATGACTACTTCAAAGCCTCTGAATAAGAAAATACTGTTGTTGATTACATGATAACCTGAGACTACTAAGTGATCACTGAGAACACTTAATGAATAACTAGATTTACAACAGTAATATAAGATGGCTTCTAGTAGAATGTCATGAAAGGCAACTGGAATCATTATAAATGCAGGAAATAACTCCCTTTAGATTGAAATGGTTCGTTCCATTGGATCTGTTCAAACGTATTGGGGGAAGGAGATCAAACTACAGATCAAACTCACACAAATAATCAAAGATGAAAATTAAGTGCAGAATAAAAGAGAGAAGAAAAAAAAACGTGGCACAGAGGTGGCACACACCTATAATCCCAGCAACTCAGGAGGCTAAGGCAGGAGGGTCTATCTTGCAACTGAGCAATACTCCATCCAGAAATTTTTAAAAAAATGAAAAGGGCTGGGGAAGTAGTTCAATGGTCGAACACCTCTGGATTCCCCAATACAGACAGACAGATAAATGGATGGATGGATGGATGGGTGGGAGGGCAAGCATATAGACAGGCAGCAAGGAAAACTTCAGGGCTGTGGATGTGGACCTAGGTTAGATTCCCAGCACTGTAAAAATCAACAAACAAACAAAATACTAAATATAGAAACACAGGTCCTCAGGGGCACACTAAGGACACACAAGATAATTCATTAGAGCCAGGAAAGCAATATTTTATGTTTGGATTATTTCTCTAAAAAGAAACTAAAAGCTTTACAAATATTTAATATACACAGATTGATAGTGGTATGTATATACAGCTTATAAATGTACACATAGGGGAAAGGGGCACATTTAAAACTTTTCACTGAGAAGAACAACAGGAACAATAGTTGGGAGACCCTAGATTAGTTAACCCATTTCAGTTGGGTTCACCCATTCTACCCTAAACTTGCTCAAGGAGACCACCCAGTTGGCATCCTTCAGCCTCAGAGAGCCTGCTGTGAACCAGCCCTGTCTCCCTACCCACCACCCCTCTGATCCAAGTACTATGACCTTTGACCTGATAAACTCTTCTGTACTCACCTGATTGCCTCTTTACCTACCCAATTCCAGTCAAGCTTTAGTTCTCAGCTTAAAGGCTGCTTCCTCCATGGAGGCTTCCAGATTACCCACTCCAACCAAGAGGCAGGTATTCCTCTTCGTAAGAGGGCTTGCCATCTAGATCCTTACTACTCACAGCATGGTCCAGAGACAGCAGCATTTGGGAGAATCTCAGCCTTCCCCTACTCATAAATCAGACCTATATATATATATTTTAAATATTTTTTAGTTATACATGGACACAGTGTCTTTAATTTGTTTACTTATTTTTATGTGGTGCTGAGGATCAAACCTAGTGCCTCACAGGTATGAGGCAAGTGCTCTGCCACTGAGCCACAACCCCAGCCCCAGACCTATATTTTTTTTAAATATTTTTTTAGTTGTAGATGGACACAGTATCTTTATTTATTTATTTTTATGTGGTGCTAAGGATCGAACCCAGTGCCTCACGCATGAGAGGCAAGCACTCTACCACTGAGGCACAACCCCAGCCCCCCAGACCTATATTTTTAACAGTCTCAGGTGATGTGTATGCGCCTGGAGGTTTCAGAAGACCTCCTCTGTAATATATTCTCTGGCTACCAATCTCTTCTGCCCAATGAACAGTTTTCTGAGGCAGGCAGGGGACATACTTCTCATTACGGTGGTGGTCCTAACACCTAGAACTGGGCTTGGTTCAGATTTGGTCTTTCATTTACTTGTTGAATGAGGAAAGGATAAAAAAATTCTCAGGAGGGGCTGTGATTGTAGCTCAGTGGTAGAGCGCTTGCCTCGCAAGCGTGAGGCCCTGGGTTCGATCCTCAGCACCACATATAAAGCAATAAAATAAAGACATTGTGTTCATCAACAACGAAAAAAAAATTTAAAAAAAAAAAAAAATTCTCAGGAGGCATCTTCATCAGAAGTTCCAAGCTGGGAGTTGGGGGAGAGTTAACACAGCAGATGACAGCAACAGGACTCCAAAAAATCAGGACCAGCCAGAGAACAGATGGAAGATAAGACAAAGTCCTGGACTTGAGTAAAGAAGTAATCTCAACTAAACCAGCAGCACACTCTGATGCCGCATCACAGCACAGAACCAGGACCAGTGAGTGGGTGGAGTGCTCGGGAGACCAACTTGGCTCCAAATCAAAGCCCTCCTTCCGCACAGACTCTTGCACAGACTCTCCAAGAAAGAAGGTGGCTGCTGACTGGCACGCTGGCTCCGCTGTTGCTAGAGGAGCTCCACAGAGGCCCAACCACCATCTGGAAGTGATTTGGCCCAGAGATTCCTGAACGGGGTGGGAGGTTGGAATGACCAGCGGCCTGGAGCTCCTGTCCAGCTCAGAAACAAAGCTGGTGTGAATGGGCCCAGGAGGCAGCCATAACATACCAGAGGTCATCCCCTTCCAAGAAGGGGCACCCTCTAGGCAATTCATAACTCTATTTTTGCAAGTAGGATCAACATTAGCCAACCAAGCTTGTCTCCCCAGAGCAGTGCTGACTTTAAATGCCCATTCAGTGTGCAAACCCCTCCATCAGGACTGTTGAGAGCATTATTGACAGTACCTGATTTAGTTAAGCAAGCACTCACATAGCACTTACTATGTGCCCTGAACTGTTCTAAGCACTTTTAAAAATATTAACTTGTTTAATCTTTACAACAGCCTTTTACGGAGGTAGTTATTATCCCCATTTTATCGATAAGAAAACCAAGGCACAGGAGTTTCTTAATAGCCACTTAAGCAGCCAAGTGAGATTTGAACCAAGACTTCTTGCTCTTAACCCTACACAAGCCACATAGCACACTAATGTGCTACCTTGTTGCAAATGGCACAGAACTTGTTAATTCTGACAAAGTATGCTACTCTGTTACTTTTAAAGTGCCCTCTGAGATTGTTACAGTTTAGGAAAGAGCAGAACTTTAGGTCATTTGTGTATTAGTTGATGATACTAGGACAAAGAGGAAGGAAAAGAAACTAAAGTGGTGACCCACCACCCTGAAAAAGTGCCCAGTGACTGGAAGTCTTGGGAACACACACCACCTGTTTCGGCATTAGCCTGGTGCAGGTGATTAAGTAAACATTAGGGACAGTCCATATCCTCAGAAAAGGAAAGAACTTCTTTCCTTAAAAGACCAAACCTGCCAGATGTGGTGGTAAATGCCTGTAAGCCTAGAGGCTGAAGAAGTAGGACTGCAAGTTCAAGACCAGCCTCAGCAACTTAGCAAGACCCTGACTTAAAATTAAAAATAAAAAGGAGCCGGGCGCGGTGGCGCAAGCCTGTAATCCCAGCACTTAGGGAGGCTGAGACAGGAGAATCGCGAGTTCAAAGCCAGCCTCAGCAATGGCGAAGCGCTAAGCAACTCAGTGAGATCCTGTCTCTACATAAAACACAAAACAGGGCTGGGGATGTGGCTCAGTGGTCGAGTGCCTCTGAGTTCAAACTCTGGTACCAAAAAAAAAAAAAAAAAGAAAAATAAAAGGGACTGGGAATGTAGCTCAGTGATAGAGTGCCCCTGGGTTCAGCACCCAGTACCACAAAAAATAATTAATTATGAATCAATTAAGGAGCCAAACCTCTAGGCAGTCTCAATCATCACTCCTGAGCCAGGAGACCCCTTTTCCTCCAAGGTGCCTGGGCTGTCTAGTCAGAAAATTTTTTGGAAAAACAAGTAAATAAAATTTCCAGGTCCTGGCAAACAACTGGAACTAAATATACTGAGGCCTCACTATGAACTGCCCAGGATCCGAGGAACTAAAGAAGGGAGGGGTGAAGTTCTGGGCAGTGATATTGGCCAAATTTTATTGCTATATTGTGTATTGTTTGCATGTACAGATATGTAACAGCAAATCCAACCAATGCCTACAACTATAATGCATCAATTTTTGAGATGGGGGGGGGGAGAAACTAAAGAAAATAGTCAACTTTGGGATGGTGCCTAAGGTGGACCTACCTTTCGACAAACCACAAATGTGAGTAAATAGCCAGAATTGTCTTGCAGTGAGTTCTAGGTAGAAATGCCACAGTCGGGCTGGGGTTGTGGCTCAGTGGTAGAGCGCTTGCCTAGCATGCGTGAGGCACTGGGTTCGATCCTCAGCACCACATATAAATAATAAATGAATAAAATGAAGATCCATCAACAACTAAAAAAAATTAAAAAAAAAAAAAAAAAAAAGAAATGCCACAGTCCTCTGGCAGCTGCCTGACCGTCATATGTCTCACTGCTGGGCACATGTACACCATACTGATCATTCCCATAATGCATATCATTGAGAGCTATCCAAAGCACACAAAACCCCATATTCATTCAATAATACCTTCCCTGATTATGGAATAAAACATGATCTACTGAGTAGCAGGAAATCTCAACAACAAGATACCACCAATGGAGACAGAGTGGCCATCCATCAGCGGATTCAACCTCAACACAAAAAGCAAAGCAAGTCCACTCACCTACTGTCATGACAGGACATTCCACTCCTGGGATCCTCATCATAGCCCAGAGGGTTATTCTGTCACTCATCCAAGGCCCTGACATCCCTGTTTTGTCCAAGTCTAGAGGTTTAAGTGTGGGTATCCAGCCGCCACCATAACACCACAGACCTGCAAACCCTGGTGTTACAGGGGCCCTCTAATGTGAGGAGAGGGGCTGTATTTTACTCTTCTCTTGACACCATTCACCTCCTAGCTGGGTCACCACTACAAGTTACTTCACTCCTGTTTCCCATCTTTAAGTAAGAAAAATAATATTAACAACAACCATAGCAATAATAATAGTAATCATTTTCTACATACCTACCGGGTGGCAGGCAGGACAGAGCCAAGCCCCTTACCCTCTCAGTGACTGGCAGATCATTAGCTGAAAGGGCAATAATTGTTATCAGTAATAATTCTCAAGGGTATTCAATGCAAATGGTCAATAGAACGTACTTAACACCTAGTGGGTACCTCTAAATAGAGCTAATGTCATTGTCAGAACAAGGTAACATAAGAGCAAGAAGTGAATGAGTGAACTAACTCAACTCCAAGCAGGAGGTAACACTTTCCAATTTGGAAAGGCCATTACCCACAACAGTCCCAGGACCAGAGGGATGAAGCCTCAGGCTTTACCCCCCATAGCAGTCCTGGCACCTGGCAAGAATTCCTCTGGTTTCCAGAGGCTGGAAAACCTGTTTGCTGTGAGAGAGCTTTCTGGAGAGCAACTAACTAGGCTAGAGTCATAAATGTGGTCACACCCTTTGACCCAGGAATGTCACTTTGGGGAATATGATCCAAGAAATAATTAAAAAGGAAAAATAAAACAATGTAGCTTGGGGTGGGAGGAGGTCTACATAAAAGGGAAGCTACCAACAGCTGTCAGGCCCACCTCAGAGGAAGGGAAGCCCATCCTGGAATTCAGAACCACGGAGGACTAAGGCCAGAGTGGATTCAGGAGTGAAAATCAGGAGGATGGAGCAGAAAAATATGAGGAACCAGACAAAGTCTAGAATGAGATCCTCGAGCTCAGAGCACTGATGTAAAGCCACACTGGAAGCAGCTGCTGCCTGTATAAACAGTTGGTAAATTAAACAGTCCAGGATATTCTGGTGCTGTGGGGGGTTTTTTTGTTGTTTTTTTTTTTAATAAGAGATTTTATGTCCTGTTTGGATACTCCTGGTTTGCTTTAAGTTTCTTTGTTCAGTTAATTAAATAAATACATATTTTTAAAACAAAGAATGGATTCAAGTTGAGATCAGCCAGGCTTTGAGATTCCTTGGAAGAAAGATGGGTTACTGAAAAGGAAAGAATTCCAAAATCCAGAGGGATTTTTTCCTCTCCAATTCAGGAGATAGCCTCCCCAAAAGAAGAGAAAAGCACCCCACACAGCTGCCTTCTAAAGAGAAGCCACCCTTGGGAGGGGAGACCAGGTAGGAAGAAGCCAGCTGGGTAGTGGCAGCTGCCTGGGCCCAGGAAGTAAGAAGCAGCCCTACCTGTCAGGACAGGTGTGGGGGAAGGCAGGGTAAGCTGGGAGGAGGCTCAGCCTAGAGGGAACCCCTTTTTCACTGGAGAAAGTCCCAGCAGCCACACCTACATCCCTTCCTTTCTATCAGTGAAGTCATTGTAATGGCCTGGTTTCCTCAGGAAGAGACCCCAGACCCAGGCCAGTCCCTCCCTGGTAAGGTACAAACATACAATGTAGATGTACACACATTCTCTGCACACATACCGTGCATGCCCATGCTCTGTACACACAAATTCATCCTCTCTGTACACACACACACTACACACACATTGCATACACACCTGAACACACACACTACAAACCCCCTGCCCTTGTCGCAGCTCACATCCTCCACAGTCCTGTAACCCTCTTGGAAGTCCCCAACTACCCCAGGCCATAAGGGAGACCTCATTCTTGCCCCCTGTCCAGCAGAACAATCCAGACACCAGTTCCTTCCCTCTCTCAGGAAGACCCTGGTAGAAAAGGACGAGTTGGAGAAAGAAAAATAATGCCTCCTTCTAATTATCACCCGATTCCTTTAATTCTCAGCTAGGCCCTGGGCAATTCAATTAACCCTCTGAACCCCCTTATCTGTCTACATCAGTTCATTGGATGTATAAAGACTGAGATAACTTAGAGAGCCACAGACACATAACCAGCACTAGTTGGGATTTTTACAAGACAAGCTGTTACTACTCCATCCATTCCTAAATTATCTCAACCAGAGGAGACCGGCCACAGCTGAGCTAGGGGCAGAAGGAACAAGGACATACACATACACACCACCCCCTCCTCCACCCCCCCCCACCCCCCCACCCCCTGCAGCTTCCCTTCCAACCTCTAGGCCCACACCCATTCTGGGCGAGGGTACCAGGTCCTTTTCTCCACCTAGGCGGGGAGGTCCCAAACGCAGAGCCCCTCCCCGGGTCTCCCCGCCTGGCCTTCAAGCCAACGCCCATTAGGTGGCCTCTGACCGCACCGACCTGGGCGCAGAAGGCAAGCTCTCCCTATACCTTCTGACTCTAGGGCCCCGCCCCCGAGGGCCGTGGACAAGGGTTTCCAGTCCCCATTTCTCCCAAGGGCGCCGAAGGCACAAAGAAATGCCACATCGCCACCTGCGACCCCAACACTAACACTCAACCCACAGCCAGCTCCCAGGAACATTGCTGGGGCGCACGACGGGGAAAAATCACGCCAGGTCCCAGTCTAGCGATGGCACCAGGGAGGTGGCCTACGTCCCTACGTCCTCATACCCAAGTACAATTTCCCCTTGCCTCTGCGCCCACACCCAGCCCCGGCGGCGGAGCGTGGTGGGGGCATGCTTTGGGGAGCCTCGGCCTTTCGCAGGGGTGCACGCGCTGGGACTGGACTGTACACCTTCCGGCGCCTGGGCCCGACCAGAGTACTTACCGATGGACACGAGCTTGATGCTCTCACGGTCCAGAAACTCAAGCGCCACGGACACGTTCTCGAGCTGCATCTGGCGGAAGGTGGGCCGCTGGTGGTACTTGCGGTACATGCGCTTCTGGCTGAGCACCTCCAGCAGCGCGATGAGCCGCAGTCCGTCGCTCAGGTCTGTCTGCAGGTTCCCGATGCGTTTGTTCACGCACTTGAGGTGCTCATTGCACCAGCGTGTGAACGTGTTCTGCTGGATTTTCTTCCACGGCGCGTCCTCTGCCAGGTCCTTCTCTGTCACCGGCATCCTGGCGGCGGGGAAAACGCAAAGCGCAACGAGCTACCGGGGACTGGTGTCGGAAGGCCCAAGGGCCGGGGGAGCGAGAATAGAAGCGGAGCGGGAGCGGGGTTCGAACTCGCTGCTACTGTAGCCGTGGCCGGAGCAGCTCTGCAGTCGCTCGCCTCCAAGCGCGCGAGGCGCCTGGCCCTGCGCCTGCGCGTTGAGCCGCTCCTCCCTCGAAGCCCCGCCCCGGCCCGGCCCTATAGGGGCCTATGGGGGGGCTCCCGGGCCACGCTCGCCCCCTGCCGCCTGAAGCGGGCATTGCTCCCCGCTGTCTCCCAGGTGTCCCGCCGCTCTATTCCCACCATTCCAGCAGGATGTCACTACTTAAGGAGAAAGTCTCCCGCCAGGCCTATAGAGAGGGGACTTGAGGAAGCAAGTAGCTGGCCAGAATGCGCAGGGACTGCGACGTGAGGAGAGGCGCGAGAGGACAGCATTCAATAAGGGTTTTTATTAAGCTCCTGCCGTGTGCCTGGCACTCGCCCTGCGAAGCAGTGGCTAATAAGACAAATTTGACTTATTTGTCTTATTTGTATTCCATAACCTCAGGGAGTTCAAAGGCTAATGTTCAACATAACAGAAAGTTCAGTAGTAAGAACCATAATGTTTGCTATGAACATTAGTTGCCTATTGCTTATGCAACAAATAATCAAAGCTTAGTGTGTTAAAACACAAATTTCTTATCCTGTAGTTCTGTAGATTTCCCATATGGATTTCACAGAGCTAAAACCAAGGTATTGGTAGGATGCATTCTTTTCTGGAGTCTCTGGGGGAAAATCTGTTTTCTTGCCTTTTCTAGCTTCTGGAAGCTGCCTGCATGCCTTGACCTATGACCCTTCCCTTCCAGTCTTCAAGCATGCTAAGTCAGAGCTTGGTGTGGTGGTGCATGCCTGTAACCCCAGCAACTCAAGAAGCTGAGGCAGGAGGGTCACACATTCTGGGCAGCTTGGCCAACTTAGCAAGACCCTGTCTCAAAAATAAAAAATAAAAGGGCTAGAAATGAAGCTCAGTGGAAGAGTGCCCTTGGGTTCAATCCCCAGTATCACCAAAAAAATAAGAAAAAGAAAGAAAGAAGTCAGCCAGAGTCTCTTAATGTCATCTCTCTGGTTCTCCATCAACACATCCTCCTATAATTCCTTTTTTAAATCTCAAGATAGTAATTTTTGTATTTCGTATACTTCCATTTTTTTACTTAAAATAATTTTTTTTTTTTTGTACCAGGGATTGAACTCAGGGGCACTCGACCACTGAGCCACATCCCCAGCCCTATTTTGTGTTTTATGTAGAGACAGGGTCTCACTGAGTTGCTTAGCGCCTCGCCCTTGCTGAGGCTGGCTTTGAACTCGCGATCCTCCTGTCTCAGCCTAAGTGCTGGGATTACAGGCTTGCGCCACTGCGCCCAGCTTAAAATAATTTTTTAAAAAGGTATTCACTCACAGATTCAGATTTAATAATATTAATAATTTTTTTTTCATCTGGCAGTAGTGGGGTTGAATCCAGGGCCTGATCTGTGCTAGACAAGAACTCTCCCACTGATAGATCCCCAGGCATGTGCCACCATGTCCTGCATACCTGCAACTCTTTTAAGGACACTTTGTATTACATAGGGCCAGTTGTTTAGGCCAGGATAATTGCCTTTCTTTTATTCTTGTGCCAGGGATTGAACCCAGGGTGTATCACCACTGAGCTACAACTCCAGTCCTTTTTGTTATTTTGAGAGAGGGGCTCACAAAGTTGCCTAGGTCCTCACTAAACTGCTGAGGCTGGTCTTGAACTAGTGATCCTCCTGCTTCAGCCTCTCCAGTTACTGGAATTACAAGTATGTGCCACCCTTGATCTCCCTATTTTAAAATTAGCTGATTAGCAACCTTAATCTCGTTTGAAGCTTTAATTTCAAAGTAGCAATCGTAGGTTCTGAGAATCAGGATGTGAACATCTTTGGGGGCTATTACTCTGCCTACCACACCATATATCAAGCACCTACTCTGCACTTATCCAGGTTCTGTGGTAGGTGCTGGATACAGTGAAGGCCTGAGTCAGCTCTCTGTTATTATGAGCCTGAATAATTTTAAGAGTAATAGCTGATTTTTTTTTTGTTACCGGGGATTGAATTCAGGGGCACTCGACTCCTGAGCCACGTCCCCAGCCCTATTTTGTGTTTTATGTAGAGACAGGGTCTCACTGAGTTGCTTAGTGCCTTGCCATTGCTGAGGCTGGCTTTGAACTCGCGATTCTCCTGTCTCAGCCTCCCTAAGTGCTGGGATTACAAGCGTGAGCCACTGCGCCCGGCTAATAGCTGATTTTTTTGAGCACGTACTGTGTACCTGTGCTAAGCAATTTTCTTGCTGTAGGGACCCATTTGACAATGGTTACTTAAGAGATTAAGTGATTTGCCTGAGCCGCATAGCATAATCAGAATTTGAAGCCAGGTCTATGAGAGAAGCCCAGAGTGTCTTGGAACAAAGGCGGGGCTCCTAACCCAGCTTTGGGAGAGAGGTTCAGGACAGGCAGGCTTCCTGAGGAAAAAGCGTTGAGCAAAATGGAGGATAAGGGCTTCCAGGCTTGAGAGTTGCCCAGGTGAGGCCATTGATTTTGGGTACAGTATAAACATTCTATCATTTGCATACAACACTGAAGTGCTTTTTTTCTTTCTTTTGTGTGTATGCAGGAAGGGTATTTGGGACTGAACCCAGGGGTGCTGTATCTCTAGCTCACTGGTAGAGCAATAACAAGCCCCTCTTCCTTTTTTTTTTTTTTTTTTTTTTTTTGAGACAGGAGCTCACTCAATTGCCCAGGCTGGCCTTGAACCTGAGATTCTCCGGCCTCAGCCTCCAGAGTCACTGGAATTACTGGTGTGATTGACTGTACCTGGCTGAAGTACTTTTTTCAGATTGCCTTACCCTTGGGAGATGCTCACAGCAGCCTGGAGAAAGAGTATATTGCTTGGCCCAGACCCATAATAGGAACTCAGTAACTATTTAAATGCTGTCGTCCTCATAAGTGATTAAGAGATTTGCTGGAAGTCAGCTGGAAAGGACTAGACAAAGGTGGACTTGAACCTGGGTTTAACTTCCAAGGCTGTACAAGAGCTGTACAAGAGTCTGGGTGCTGTTGCCCAGCCCAAAACTTGCCTTTGTCCACACAATGGACCCCCTGAGCAGCAGTTCACCAGAGGCAGTGTTGGTAACCTTGGCCTCCTGGGCTGAGGCTTCCACCTGACTCATCCTTCAAAACTTATCAGTGGGGCTGGGATTGTAGCTCAGCGGTAGAGCGCTTGCCTCGCATGCGTGAGGCCCTGGGTTCGAACCTCAGCACCACATACAAAGCAATAAAATAAAGACATTGTGTCCATCTACAACTAAAAAAAAAAAAAAAAAAAATCAGTGGCTTACTCCCTTAGGGACCTCTCTCTGCTGGGTGGAACTTATATGATCAATTCATCCCAATTGGCAGCTGCTAATGTGCTAAGGTTCCTTTTTTAAAGTGTCATGAAGGTAAAAAGAACTGAGTAAAATTAATTATAATAACATTTATACGGACGTGGTGGCACATGCCTGTAATTCCAGTGACTCTGGAAGCTCTGGCAGGAGGATTACAAATTCACAGCCAGCCTCAGCAATTTAGTGAGACCCTGTCTAAAAATAAAAAATAAAAAGGAATGGGAACGTGGCCCAGTGGTTAAATTTACCTGAGCCGGCCCAGTGGTGCACCTCTGTAATCCCAGCAGTTTGGGACGCTGAGATAGGAGAATCGCAAATCCAAAGCCAGCCTCAGCAAAGGTGAGGTGCTGAGCAACTCAGTGAGACCTTGTCTCTAAATAAATACAAAATAGAGCTGGGGATGTGGCTCAGTGGTCAAGTGCCCCTGAGTTCAATCCCTTGTATCAAAAAAAAAAGTTTACCTGGGTTCCATCCTGGTACCAAAATAATAATAATAACAGTAATAGTAATAATATATTTAATTCAAAATTAAGGTAACCATCTGTCTGGATTTGTTCAGGACTAAGGCATTTCCTGGGATGTAGGCCTTTCAGTCCTAAAACCAGGAAAGTCCCTGCCAAACCAGAACAAATTGGTCACCCTGCTACATCCAAAACATTATTACTTCAACATGCAATCAATATTTTAGAATTTTTTAATGTTTTTACTTTGGGGGGGGGTGCTGTAATGGTAATTACTGCATCTTTGGAAGTGAATATCCAAAGAGCACTAATTGAATGTTCCAGATAGATTAATTGATTGTGGTGTTGGTGGGTCAAACCCAGGGTCTAGTGTATACTAGGCAAGTGCTCTACCACTGAGCTATACCCACAACCTCAAGTTCCAGATGTAGAAGCCCACTTTCCAAAGGGAACTGAGATGGAGAAATAGACCTTGCAAAATAAATTTATGGCTGAATGTGGAGGGACACACCTGTAACTCCAGCGGTTCAGGAGGTTGAGGCAGGAGGATCACAAATTCTAGGCCCGCCTCAGCAATTTAGTGAGACCCTCTCTTAAAATAAAAAATGAAGCCGGGCGCGGTGGCGCACACCTGTAATCCCAGCACTTTGGGAGGCTGAGACAGGAGGATCGCGAGTTCAAAGCCAGCCTCAGTAACGGCGAGGTGCTAAGCAACTTAGTGAGACCCTGTCTCTACATAAAACACAAAATAGGGCTCGGGATGTGGCTCAGTGGTCGAGTGCCCCTGGGTTCAATCCCCAGTACCAAAATAAAATAAAGGACTAAGGATATAGGTGAGTGGGAAGAATAAGGAGGAGGAGAGGAGGAAGAGGGGGAAGGAAGGAAAGAAGGAAGGAAGGGAGGGAGGGAGGGAAGGAAGAAAGAGAAAGAAAAAGAAATAAGAGGAGGAATTATTATTTATGTGCTCTCCAGGGCAGGGCCTCTGGCCTCTTTGTCCCAGGGCAAGGACCTTATCCATTGTAATCTTACACCAGTGTCCACACCCTGTCAACAACAAAGAGAAGCAAAATATATTTGAGAATATTCGCTCTGTCTTTGCTGCCCAGAGGGAAAGGAGCTGGTTCTTTGAGCAACTCCCTGGAGGGGTGAGTGGACTCCCCTCCCACCCCAAACCCTGGTCCCAGCTGTGAAGGTCCTTCAACTAATTGGGTGTGGTGCGAGGAGAAAACTCTCTAGTGGGAAGAGGGGTGCTAGGAGGGTCTGCCTTCCCTGAAGGGTGGCAAAAGACCACTATGTGTATATATATATATGGGGGGGTGGTACTGGGGATTAAACTCGGGGGACTCAACCACTGAGCCACACCCCCAGCCCTACTTTGTGTTTTATGTAGAGACAGGGTCTCACTGAGTTGCTTAGGGCCTCGCCATTGCTGAAGCTGGCTTTGAACTCACGTTTCTCCTGTCTCAGCCTCCCTAAGTGCTGGGATTACAGGCATACACCACCTCACCCCACTAAGACCATGATATTTTTGAAGGTCCTAGAGACTCCACTAGCCTGCCCTAAGATAAAGTGGACACTGACAGGCAAGCCACTTAAACAAGGCCAGACCAGCCAAGCCCAGTGGTACACACCTATAATCTCAGCAGCTCGGGAGGCTAAGGCAGAAGGATGATGAGTTCAAAGCCAGTCTCAGCAAAAGTGAGGCACTTAGCAACTCAGTGAGACCCTTTATATAAATGAAATACAAAATAGGGCTGAGGATGTGGCTTAGTGGTCAAGTGCCCCTGAGTTCAATCCCTGGTACCCGCCCCCCAAAAAAGACCAGGCCTTCACCCCAACTTTCCCACCTCTAACCCACCAATCTGTGAAGGTGGGCTTCGAAATTTCAGAATGAATAGAGCCTTTTTCATTTTTTTTCTTTATTTTCTTTCCAGCCCTAGGGATTAAACCAGAGGAGCTTTATCACTAAGCAACATCCCCAGACCTTCTTATTTTTATTTTGAGACAGGGTCTCACTGAGTTGCCAAGACTGGCCTCAAACTTGTAATCCTCCTGCCTCGGCCTCCTGAGTTGCTGAGATTACAGGTGTGCACCACTGTGCCTGGCCATGAGTTATTTTTTAAGCTTCTCAAGAGCACTGTGAGCCTGCTACTGTTATCATCTCCATGTTACAGGTAGGGAAACTGAGGCTCAAAAAGGTCCTATAGGTACTAGAAAATCTGAGTTCAAACCATGGTCTAACCAACTCCAGAAGCCGTTCTGAACTGCTAAATTCTGTTTTTCTCTTTTTTAATTTTTTTTAATGCATTTCAAGTCATAATATATGTATAGAGCTCAATTTTCCATCTCTCTGGTTGCAAACAAGATGGGTACTGATGTCCACCTCATTCCACCATTTTTGCTACTTCCATTCTCCCTCCCCTCCCCCCTCCTCCTCCCAGACCCTTACAAAGTTCCTCCATTTCTCCCATGCTCCCCACCCCCACCCCCATTATGTATCAGCATCCACTAATCAGAGAGAACATTCGGCCTTTGGTTTTTTGGGATTGACTTACTTCACTTAGCATGATGTTCTCAAATTCTATCCATTTACCTGAAAATGCCATAATTTCTTTTCTTTTTCTTTTTTTTGGTACTGGAGATTGAACTCAGGGGCACTCGACCACTGAGCCACCTCCCCAGCCCTATTTTGTGCTTTATGTAGAGACAGGATCTCACTGAGTGCTTAGCGCCTCGCCGTTGCTAAGGCTGGCTTTGAACTCGCGATTCTCCTGTCTCAGCCTCCCTAAGCATTGGAATTACAGGCTTGCGCCACCATGCCCGGCTAAATGCCATAATTTTATTCTCTTTTATTGCTGAGTAATATTCCATTGTGTATATGTACCACAGTTTCTTTATCCATTCATCTATCGAAGGGCATCTAGATTGCTTCCACAGTTTAGCAATTGTGAATTGTGCTGCTATAAACGTTGAAATGGCTGCGTCACTGTAATATGCTGTTTTTAAGTCTTTAGGGTATAGCCCAAGGAGTGGGATAGCTGGGTCAAATGGTGGTTCCATTCCAAGTTTTTTAAGGAATTTTTATACTGTTTCCAGACAGGTTGCACCAATTTGCATGAACTGCTAAATTCTTCAGTCCCTCAGGACATACAGCCCTAGCTGCCCAAAGCATAGCTTGCCTCGAAAGAGGAAAGGAATGAAGGCAGCTGCCATCATTCACCCTACATCTGTGTGTTGTGCATTCAGCAGGGCTGGGGTATACAGCCTGCTTAAGTCCTTGACTTCCTCCCATCTCTCACCAGGGCCTTCCCAGCCCAAGGTGGAATGCCAGCACCAAACCCGCCCCAGTCTTTCTGGAATCGACCTCCATCCCCCCCAAAAAATTGCATATGACTGAGGCCCTCTTCCTCTCCACCCAGTCTGGCTTTCACTTCTGTAGATTTATGTATGAATCTACTTTTTTTTTTTTTTTTTTTTAACTACAGACAAATGCCACAGAGCAGTTTTCTGCTAACAAAACCTGTCTAGCCACTGATCACCTGGCAAAGCTTGCCTGCTTCCAACTGGAACAGCACTTTCCCTTTGTGGTTGCCTTTATGGCTGACAAAGCCCTTTCCAACCTTATCTCATCTACTTCTCTGTAAGTCAGGATCACTAGTATTGTTCCAAGAGTTCTCAAGGACAGATGCTATTTATCTTTATCTAAAAAATAAAGATAAATAGCATCTGCAATCTAAAAAAATGCAGGTGATGGTAACCACTTTCTCAGTTGCCAAGGAGAAGGGACTAACTGGCAACTCAAAAAGGTAAAGTAGTGGTGCTGGGGTTGTGGCGCAGTGGTAGCGTGCTCGCCTAGCATGCGTGAGGCACTGGGTTCGATCCTCAGCACCACATAAAAATAAAATAAAGATATTCTGTCCACCTGCAACTAAAAAAATAAATAAATATTTAAAAAAAAAAAAAAAAAAGGTAAAGTAGCCAGACATGGTGGAACACACCTGTAATCCCAGTGACTGGGGAAGCTAAGGCAGGAGGATCACAAGTTCAAATCAAGTTGCAGCAATTTAGCAAGACCCTATCTCAAAATACAAATAAAAATAAAGGGCTGGAGTCGTGGCTCAGTGGTAAAGCACTTGCCTAGCATGTGTGAGGTACTGGGTTTGAGTCTCAGCTCCACATATAAATAAATAAACTAAATAAAGATCCATGAGAGCCGGGCACGGTGGCGCAAGCCTGTAATCCCAGCACTTAGGGAGGCTGAGACAGGAGAATCGCGAGTTCAAAGCCAGCCTCAGCAAAGGCAAGGCGCTAAGCAACTCAGTGAGACCCTGTCTCTACATAAAACACAAAATAGGGCTGGGGATGTGGCTCAGCGGTGGAGTGCCCCTGAGTTCAATCTCCAGTACCAAAAAAAAAAAAAGGTGAAGTGACTTGACTTCCTCAAGGTCACATACCTAATGATGGTCAGAATTCAATGTTATGCCTTCTGACTTCAAAGCCTGAGCTCTAGTGCTCCAAAATCTATCTTTCTTTTGGCACCAAGGATTGAACTCAGGAGTACTCAACCACTGAGCCACATCCCCAGCGCTATTTTGTGTTTTATGTAGAGACAGGGTCTCACTGATTTGCTTAGCTCCTCACCATTGCTGAGGCTGGCTTGAACTTGCAATTCTCTGGTCTCAGCCTCCCTAAGTGCTGGGATTACAGGCGTGAGCCACCATGCCCGGCTTCCAAAATCTTAACGGATGTTTATTGCAGCACTGTTTTTGGTTTGTTTGTTTTCAGAACTGGGGTTTAAACCCAGGGGCACTCTACGGCTGAGCTATATCCATAGCCCTTTTTATTTTTTTTAAATTTGAGACAGGGTCTCTCTAAGATGCTGAGGTGGCCTTAAACTTGGGATTCTTCTGCTTCAGCCTCCCAGGTGACTGGCATTATGGGCTTGCACCACTGTACCTGGCAGCCCTATTTATGACAACCTAGTTTCTCTCACTAGTGGGCTGATTAAATGCATTACAGCTTTCCTTTTCAAAGCACAGTCCTACCAGCAGCATGAACATCATCTGGGAGTGAGCACCTCATCAGGTACCACCTACCTATTGAATTGGAAGCTAGAGCCTGACAAACCCTCACCATGGTAATTTATGTGCTTATTCAAGTTTTTTTTTTTTAGTTGTAGACAGACTCAATACCTTTATTTATTTATTTATGTGGTGCTGAGAATCAAACCCAGTGCCTCACATGTGCTAGGCAAGTGCTGTATCATGGAGCCAAAACCCCAACCCCACTTATTCAAGTTTGATAAGTACTGCCTTACAGACATCCAGCAGATGAACTACT
>CM053413.1:38478490-38491425 GCA_028644305.1 Xerus rutilus
TTACCAAAAAGTATGTGGAAACTTTTTGGGTTGATGAATATTTCACCATTTTCATTGTAGTAATGGTTTCATGGAAATACACATACCCCTACATATGTATATACATGTATGGGTAGGTGTCAAAACATTGAATTGTATACTTTATTTTTGTGTGGTTCTGAGGATCAAACCCAGTGCTAGGCAAGTACTCTACCACTGAGCCACTACCCCAGGCCCTCAATTTTATACTTTATGTGCAGTTTACTATATGTCAATCATCAAAGGAAAGGAAAAAGAAACAAAAGAGAAAAAAGAAAAGGAAAAAGAAGCAAGTCTGTGGTACATTTATAGGCAGAAAAAGACTTATAAAATCAAAGCCACACCCACATAAAAATGGTTGCTCTTTGATACATAACATGTTTGTCGTCTAAATTTTCTACCCGTCATTGCAGAGGACAGGTGTACCAAATGTGCTTTGTTTCTGCTAGGCACAGTGACCTCTGTTTGTAATCCCAGTGACTCAGGAGACTGAAGTGGGAAGATCACAAGTTTCAGACTAGCCTCAGCAATTTAGTGAGACCCTCAGCAACTTAGCAAACTCTTGTCTGAAAATAAAAAATAAAAAGATCTGGGGATGTAGCTCAGTGGGAAAGTGGCCCTGGGTTCAATCCCCATTACAAAAAAAAAAAAAAAAAAAATCTCTCTTTTAGCTGGGCACGGTGGCGCAAGCCTGTAATCCCAGCACTTAGGGAGGCTGAGACAGGAGAATCGCGAGTTCAAAGCCAGCCTCAGCAATGACGAGGTGCTAAGCAACTCAGTGAGACCCTTTCTCTACATAAAACACAAAATAGGGCTGGGGGTGTGGCTCAGTGGTAGGGTGTCCCTGGGTTCAATCTCCAGTACCCCCCCAAAAAAATCTTTCTTTTTTCCCTTCCTCTATGTCCTCCCCCAAGAGCAAATGAAATGAGATCTTGCTGAAATGGAGTTAGATAAAATTTCCTCACCTCCCTTGCTCCTCTCTCTGCAGAGGTTAGATAGAGGCTGCAAGGAATGTTGAGGACATGTTTACTTCGGAGCTGCCTTTGGCCAGTAAATACATTCTCAACTCAGAATCAGCCCCTGATAGGAGATTGATAGGCCCTTCCAAAATAGCTGGAAGCAAATCTTCTGCAGGTTTTTAGAGAGGAGGGGAGGGACTTGAGCTAACACAGAGTGCATTTCCTTGGTTTCCCTAGAGGCCGAACTAGAAAAAACTCTTGGCTACAGAAGCTCAATGATAAAGCAACAACAACAGCAACAACAACAAAAAACGTTTGGAACTTGGATGGCCCAGCTCAATGAGATGAGGTCACAGTGTGAGATGTTTGATTTTTTTCCTCCTACACTTTTTGGGATGATGGATAAGTTCCTCATTTTGATCGCAGTACCTCCATTGGCTTGGGCAGCTGACCAAGTTTGTTTGGATGAGACTAAATGGCTTTCCAGAATGCAGAATAACTGGGGGTCTGCTCCATGCCAAGTAGGACGCTATGCACTGAGGCTACAAGCATGTATCATAAAGTTCCCGCCACCAGGAGCACTGTGGTGCACACTGTAATCCCAGCAACTTGGAAGGCTGGGGCAGGAGAATTGCAAGTTCAAGGTTAACCTGGGCCACTTAGTAAGACCCTGTCTCAAAATAAAAATTAAAATGAGCTAGGCATGTAGCTCAGTGGTAGAGTACCCTGGGTTAAATCGCCAGTACTGCAAAAAGAAAAAGAAAGGAAGAAAATTCCTGTCCTCCAAGAACTTGCAACGTAACTAGAGAGACAGACATGTCAACAAATGCTTACAGCCCAAGGAACAACTGTGATCTACAGCAACCATTTATCAAGTGAAACACTTGGCATTTTCTCATGTAACCTTATAAATTAAGATCACTACCAGCCCTATTTTACAGACATGGAAACTGCAGCAAGGCCTTAAACAAATACTTACTCCACACTTTCACATATGCCCAAGAGAAATGAAGACATATGTGCCCATAGAGAGTTGTACTTTTTTTTCGTTTTTCTTTTTTTCTTTTTCGGTGCTGGGGGTCAAACCCAGGGCCTTGCACATACTAAGATCATAGTCCACCATTGAGCAATACTCCTGAGTGCCTACTTGGATGTTTATAGCAACATTATCCATACTAGCCCAAAGGCAGAAATAACCCAAATGTTTACCATGGATGAATGGATAAACAAAATGTGGCCAGGTGCGGTGGCGCACACCTGTAACCCCGGTGGCTTGGGAGGCTGAGACAGGAGGATCGCAAGTTCAAAGTCAGTCTTGGCAAAAAGTGAGGTGCTAATAAACAACTCAGTGGGACCCTGTCTCTAAATAAAATATAAAATAGAGCTAAGGATGTGGCTCAGTGGTTGAGTGCTCCTGAGTTCAATTCCCAGTACCAAAAACAAAGCAAAACAAAAAACAAAAACAACAACAAAATGTGGCTTAGTCAGATAATAAAATATTATTCAGTCATAAAAGAAAATAAAGGGCTGGGGTTGTGTCTCAGTGGTAGAGCGCTTGCCTCGCATGTGTGAGGCACTAGGTTCGATACTCAGCACCATATAAACATAAATAAATAAATAAAATAAAGGTATTGTGTCCATCTACAACTAAAAATAGAAAAAGAAATAAAATGCTGAAATATGCTACAAATTAAATGAATCTTGAAAACATTATTTTAAGTGAAAGAAACAGACACAATGGGCTGGGACTGTAGCTCAGTGGTAGAGCGCTTGCCTCGCATGCGTGAGGCCCTGGGTTTGATCCTTAGCACCACATGAAAAATAAAGATATTGTGTCCATCTACAGCTAAAAAATATTTTTAAAAAACGAAAGAAAGAAACCAGACACAAAAGATCACTTAGGTTGCCTAGGTTGGTCTTGAACTTGCCTAGGAATTGAACCTCATAGGTGCTTTACCACTGAGCTACATTCCCAGCCCATTTTGTATTATTTTTATTTTTTTATTTTGAGACAGGGTATCACTAAGTTGCTGAAAATCTTGATAAGTTGAGGTTGGCTTTGAACTTGTGATCCTCCTGTTTCAGCCTCTCAAGTAGCTGGGATTATGGGCAGGCGCCAGTGCACCCAGACTCCATATGATTTGTTTTCTATGATATATCCATAATAGGCAAATCTGAAAAGATTGAAAGCATATTCAAGTTCACTGAGTAGGGAGTGGGGTAGAGAGTTCAGGGTGTTTTGCAGAGTGGTGAAAAGTTTTAAAACTACAGAGTTTGCACAGCATTGCAAATATTCTTAACACCACTAAATTGTACACTTCTAAACAATTCACTGTTATGTGAATTTTCTCAATAAGGAAAAAAAGAAACAAAGCCTGGCTTTGTAAATAGTAGAGGTTGGTTCTAAACCTGGGCAGTGTGGCTCAGTCCAGGGACACCAGACCACTGAGCCACATCCCCAGCCCTATTTTGTTTTATTTAGAGACAGGGTCTCACTGAGTTGCTGAGTGCTTGGCCATTGCTGAGGCTGGCTTTGAACTCTCGATCCTCCTGTCTCAGCTTCCCAAGCCACCAGAAGTATAAGTATAATGTTTTTTAGTTCTGGGACTTCCATTTATGGAAAATATTGTTTTTCAGTTCTGGAGTTTCCATTTTATTCTTTTCTTTTTTGGTACCCGGGATCGAACTCAGGGGCACTCAACCACTGAGCCACATCCCCAGCCCTATTTTGTGTTTTATGTAGAGACAGGGTCTCACTGAGTTGCTTAGTGCCTCGCCGTTGCTGAGGCTGGCTTTGAACTCATGATTCTCCTGTCTCAGCCTCCCAAAGTGCTGGGATTACAGGCGTGCGCCACCGTGCACAGCTCATTTTTTTTTTTTTAATAGTTTCTAGTTCTCTGCTATAATTCTTGTCATTTAATTTCCCAAAAGTATCAAAAGTTCCACTTCAAAGCCTGGGGACAACTCCAAATTTCAGGCTTGTCCTTCTGGACCATTTCTAGGTGTCCTTGGTGGGAAGGCTGCCCTGATATGCCTTGATATAAAGATCACAGTGAGAAGCAGGAAGCATCCGCCCCCGCCAGGTGTCTTCTGCCTGTGCGGATAAAAACTTCAAATGTGAAATTTCAGGTTGGTGAAACTGCAGTTTTCAAAGTTGTATTATTTATTTACTTATTTTGGAAATATTGCTGCCCCTATTCATTTCAAGGAATACTACACATATAACCTGAAGGAAATGAATTCTGTGATAATGCCATTTACTGAGTGCTTCTAAAGGATTTATTATTTGAAGTATTTTACATGTGTTATCTCAGTTGGTCCTCATAAGAACAAGGCTGGTTCAATAGTAGAGCATTTGCCCAGCATCTTTAAAACCCGTGTTTGGTTCCCAACATCACAAAATTAAATAATAATAATAATAATAATTAAATAAATAAGATAAAAATAAAAGTAAAAGCCCGGGATCAGGTTTTGCCATCACCATAGCCATGGTTGAAGGAACCAAACCCAGAGAGGTGAGAACATTGGGCTAGAGATGCACAGCTTGTACAGCATGAAGTAGAGACACAGATCCAGGTCCGGCCAACTGTTGTATGTTGTTCTTTATGACCTCAGGACAAGGAGTGGGCAATGATAAGGAGTCAGACCATCCAGATTTGAGAAGAAGCCAGAAAAAATATGTCAACACCATGTAGAAAATGTCTAAGAAGCAGAAAGCCATGATTTGGGGGCTGAGTTCCATTTGATGGGACCTGGCCTTGAAGACAGGTAACTTAACCTCTCTGGCCTCAGTTTTGTCATCTGTAAAATGAAACTGATAAAGGTACTCACATCTCTGGGATGTCCCCCAGGATTCCAGCAATCAGCCCCAATTCCGGGCTCCCCTTTGAGCTCCTCCTTGTGTGTGGGGGGGTTGGATCCAGGAGAGGAAAACAAGGAGTCAGTCTT
Source organism: Xerus rutilus (assembly GCA_028644305.1). NCBI lineage: Eukaryota > Metazoa > Chordata > Mammalia > Rodentia > Sciuridae > Xerus > Xerus rutilus. The sequence goes on from CM053413.1 coordinate 38,483,416, forward strand.
CTCTTGGGTCAGGTGCAAAGGTGCCTCGTTCTGCTTGGTGTGTGTGTGTGTGTGTGTGTGTGTGGTTCTGGGGATTGAACCCAGGGCTTTGTGTATGCAAGGCAAGCACTCTACCAACTGAGCTATATCTCCAGTCCTGCTTTGGGGTTTAAAATTTTTTTTTGTAGTTGCACATAAACAGCATACCTTTATTTTATTTGCTTCATTTTTATGTGGTGCTAAGGATAGAACCCAGTGCCTCACATATGCTAGGCAAGGCTCCAGCCCCCTGCTTTGGTTTTTTGTTTATGTTTTTGGTTGTGTGTGTGTGCCGGAATGGAACCCAGGGCCTCAAACATGAGAACACTACCTCTCAGCTATATCCACAGTTCTTTTTACTTTCCAAAAGGTTCTTGCCAAGCTGGGCACGGTGGCACACGCCTGTAATCCCAGCACTTTGGGAAGCTGAGACAGGAGAATTGCGAGTTCAAAGCCAGCCTCAGCAACGGCAAGACGCTAAGCAACTCAGTGAGACCCTGTCTCTAAATAAAACACAAAATAGGCTGGGGATGTGGCTCAGTGGTCGAGTGCCCCTGAGTTCAATCCCTGGTACCAAAAAAAAAAGAAAAAAGTTCTTGCCAATTGCCTAGGTTGGTCTTGAACTTGTGATCCTCCTACCTCAGCCTCCCAAATAGCTGACTCATCTTGCTTGTGAAGAAACCTAGACTTGGACACCAGACCCTGCAAGGGAGAAGAACAGAGCACTTTCCCAGGCCAAATGAAGAACTCCTTGCAAGTCCCTATAGTTCTCCAGGGAAGTGGAAGTGGAGCACTTACTGTGCAATCACCCCAAAACTTATAGGGCTCAGGAGAGTGCCAGAGCCCTCGATGCTCATTCAGTCTCTCACTGCGTACCCATCTATCAGTCAGGACACTCCTGCTTGATAGTGATGGAAACACAGATAAAACTCCTAAAGTAAAAAGGTGAATTAATTGGTTCCTGGATATTGAAAATGTAGTATATATACACAATGGAATTTTATTCAGCCATAAAGAACGAAAATTATGGCATTTGCAGGAAAATGGATGAAATTTGATAACATTATGTTAAGTGAAATGAACCAAACCCAGAAGATCAAGGGTCATATGTTTTCCTTCATATGTGGAAGCTAGAGAGGAAAAAAGAAAAGAAAGGTATTGGCGGAGGAAGGTCTCATAAAAATCAAGGGCAATTAGTAAACAAAAGGAACTAGCAGGAAGGAGGAGGAAAGGGAAAGCAGAAATACTGGGGAATGATATTGATCAAATTATATTGCTATATATTGTGCATATGTGAATATGTAACAGCAAGTCCCACCATTACATGTAATTATAATGCATCAAATTTTTAAAAATGGAAAATCTAGCCGGGCGCAGTGGCGCAAGCCTGTAATCCCAGCACTTAGGGAGGCTGAGACAGGAGAATCGCAAATTCAAAGCTAGCCTCAGCAATGGTGAGGTGCTAAGCAACTCAGTGAGACCCTGTCTCTACATAAAACACAAAAATAGGGTGGGGGATGTGGCTCAGTGGTTGAGCACCCCTGAGTTCAATCCCTGGTACCAAAAAAAAAAAAAAAGGAAAATCTGGGTGCAGTGGCTCACACCTATAATCCCAGCAACTCAGGAGGCTGAAGCAGGAGGATTGCAAAATCAAGGCCAGCCTCAGCAATTTAGCCAGGTCCTAAGCAACTTAGTGAGACCCTGTCTCAGAATAAAAATATAAAGGGCTGGTAAATATGGCTCAGTGGTTCAACCCCCAATACTGCAAAATAAAAAGAAAGATATTGTCTTTTTTTTTTTTTTTAGTACTGAGAGTTGAACCAGGGCCTTGTTCATGCTAGGCAATTGCTCTACCACTGAGCTATATCCCCAGCTCTAAGACAATATTGAATTGCCAACATTTATTGATCACTTTCTCAGTGCCAAGCACTGAGTTTAGCACTTCTTATATCTTGACTCATTTAATTCTGTAACAGCCAGTACTGTGAGGTAGGGACCGTCACCACCTCCATTTTACAGACAAAGAAACTGACTCAGAGCTAGGGCTCCAGGCCAAGGACTTCCTCCCAGCAACCCATCTCGGGCCAGCATGTATTGCTTGCAGTTCCTCACCCTGCTGTGCTGGCTCACTGCCTGACCTCTGTGCTCTGTGGCATAGGGAGGGTGAATCCTTTGGTCATAGAGTCAGTTAGAGGTTGAACCCCTGGATTCCAGAGTTCCCTCTAGGCTCAGAGCCTGCTCATTTACCACTGCAGTTGGCAGAATAATGCCCCTCAAGCCGGGCGCGGTGGCTCAAGCCTGTAATCCCAGCACTTTGGGAGGCTGAGACAGGAGAACCGCGAGTTCAAAGCCAGCCTCAGCAATGGCGAGGTGCTAAGCAACTCAGTGAGACCCTGTCTCTACATAAAACACAAAATAGGGCTGGGGATGTGGCTCAGTAGTCGAGTGCCCCTGAGTTCAATCCCCAGTACCAAAAAAAAAAAAAAAAGAAGAAGAAGAATGCCCCTCAAGATGTCCTTATTTAGCCGGGCACAGTGGCGCAAGCCTGTAATTCCAGCACTTAGGGAGGCTGAGACAGGAAATTCACGAGTTCAAAGCCAGCCTCAGCAACGGCGAGGCACTAAGCAACTCAGTGAGACCCTGTCTTTACATAAAACACAAAATAGGGCTGAGGATGTGGCTCAGTGGTCAAGTTCCCCTGAGTTCAATCTTTTTTTGTGTATATATACTAGCATCTCCTTGAGGGATTCTTCTTCCTGCCAAGGAGGATGTAAGTCATCTAAGAAATTAAAGTCTAGAATAATTAGTAAAGAACAAAAGACAAAGTCAGAAAGAGTTTCAAAAGGTCCAGTCCACACTGCAGCTGGAGCTAGACAATAGAAAATGGCTCCTGTGGTTTGTTTAAGGGGGTGCATCAAAGGCAGGGATAAGGTTTCAAGGGCGGAGTCTTGCTTCCTGATGTTTTGCAATCAGCAGGTTGATTGGTATCTTGGTAGGTTGATTGGCATCTCAGAGGGGCTGTGTGGCAGGTGGGATCTTTGGCAGAGCTGAGGGAGAAGTTCACCTTCATCACATGGTCTAACACTGTGGGGGTGCCATGGGAAGTTCCCAATCCCAGACTTATCCCCTCACTGGCTGCAATGCACATACAATCCACATACAGCCCATAGGTGGCTTTCTACATCCATTCATCAGTTGATGGACACCTAAGCTGGTTGCATAGTTTGGTCATAGTTTGTGAATTGTGCTACTATAAACCTGGGTATGCGTGTATCACTATAGTATGATGACTTTAATTCTTTAGGATAAATATAGAGGAGTCATATAGCTGGGTCATACAGTGGTTCCATTCCTAGTCTTTTGAGGAAGCTCCATACTGATTTCCATAGTGGTTGTACTAATTTACAATCTCACCAACAGTATAAAAGAGTTCCTTTTTCAGTGGAGAGGCTTTTAACCAATGTCATTTACTTTCTCCCAGATGTTCGACTTGTCTTGGGCAGGCAGGGGTGGAAATGGCAGCAGCATGCAGATCCAGGTGAGGCCTTTTCTACAGGTGGCTGAGAGGAAGACCTGGCTGCCCAGCATCTGACACTGAGAGAAAAATGGTGTCAGTGGGCAAATTCCTGGTTGGGGCTGAGCTAGGGACACCAGTCGCAGTCCTTACTTTGTCCAGGGAAGTAGAAGATCTAGGAAGGACCCAGGATGGGTCAAGCAGTGGAGGACAGGGAGGAAAATGGCCTTTTAAAAGAACATGGGGCCAGGCACGGTGGCGCATGCCTGTAATCCCAGTGTCTCAGGAGGCTGAGGCTTTGATTAGGAGTTCAAAGCCAGCCTCAGCAACAGTGAGGCACTAAGCAACTCAGTGAGATCCTGTCTCTAAATGAATCACTAAATAGGGCTGGGGATATTGCTCAATGGTTGAGTGCCCCAGAGTTCAATCTCTGGTACCAAAGGAAAAAAAAATGGCGAGGCACTAAGCAACTCAGTGAGACCCTGTCTCTAAATAAAATACAAAACAGGGATGGGGATGTGGCTCAGGGTTCGAGTGCCCCTGAATTCAACCCCTGGTATCAAAAAAAATAAAAATAAAAACACAACATGGGCCATGGAGACTCTCTAGTTCTGGGTGGAGGGCAGGGCTGTTATGGCTTTCTGAGATATTTTAGGCATGAATAATGCTCAGATTGTCAGGGTGGAAAGGGGAGAGAAGTCCCCAGAGACAGGGAAAGGCCAGCTACTCTGCGGCAGCTGAAACCTGAGGCCTTACACACATTGCCCCGTGGTGGCTGAGAGAAACAAAGTTTGTTTCCCATTTCAGGAAACCTGCAGGGGCCTGGGGCCCATGGGAACAGAGTTGTTTGGGACAGGAGGGCAGAGCTCTGGCACAATGAACTCACCCACCTATCCTGCACCCCAGCACCTTCCCAGTCTCCCTCTACTCCAAACCCTGAAGGAACTCAGCTAACAGAATGTGCCCTGTTATTCAGAGCTTGAGATTTGGGACAGACCTTGACCTCATGTGAAATTGTGATCCTCCTGCCTCAGCCTCCCGAGCTGCTGGGATTACTGGTATAGTAATCGACTCCAGATCTGTTTTTTAAATGGGCTTCAAATAAAGTTAAAGTAGTGCAGAGAGGAGCATGGGTTCCAGGTAGAAGGAAGAGCATGGGCAGAGGTGTAGAGGGCAGCAGTGGTGGCCACTAGTGAGAGTTGAGAGTAAAGAATGAGGAGACAGTTTGAGGCAGAGGAAAATAGTTTCAAGTGTTCGGAAAAATAACACAGAGGCTAAACTCATAGACTCTAGCCCAGCATAGTGGCGCATGCCTGTAATCCCAGCAGTTCAGGAGGCTGAGATAGGAGTATTGCAAGTTCGAGGCCAGCCTCAGCAACTTAGCGAGGCCCTAAGCAACTTGGTGAGACCCTGTTTCTAAATATAATATATAAAAGGGCTGAGGATGTGGCTCAGTGGTTAAGTGGTCAAGTGCCTCTGGGTTTAATCCCTAGTTCCAAAACCAAAACAAAACAAATAAAATAAAACAAAACAAAACCCAAAAAAACAAAAACCCACAGACTCTGCAACCAGCCCTCCTGATCTAAGACCTGCCTTTGCTATTTACAGGCTGTGTGACCCTGGGCCAGTCACCCAGTCTGTCTTACCTTCGGCATCTTCATCCTTACAATGGACATAGCAGTATCTGTCCTATGGAGCTACTGTAGAGATGAAATGAAATTGTGATTGCCAAGAGCTGCCAATAGGGCCTGGAATGAGAAAGGGTGTGATGAACAGATGCTGGTACCAGTCTATCATGGTATGGATATGAGGTGTCTCCTGAAAAGCTCATGTGACAATACAGGAATGTTTAGAGGTGAAATGATCAGATTTTGAGAGCTATGACCTAATCAGTGGTTTATCCATTTGATGGATTAATAATTGAATGGACTACTGGATGGTAATTGTAGGCAGGTAGGGTGTGGCTGGAGGAATCAGGTCACCAGGTACATACCCTTGGGGATTATATTTCCTTCCTGGCTTGTAGTGCGTTCTGTGTGTGCGCGCTCTCTCTCTGTCTCTTTGTTTCCTGGCTGTCATGTTCTGAGCTGCTTTTCTCTGCCACACCCCTCCACCATGATATTCTGCCTCAGCTTGGGCACAGAGTAATGGACTCAGCAGACCATGAATTGAACCTCTGAATCTGTGAGCCCAAATAAACTTTACCTCCTCTAAGTTGTGCCTGTCAGGTAACTTGGTCACAGCAATGAACAGCTATCTAACACACAGTGCACGGGTGTTTTCTTGTCCTCTTCCCTCTCCTCAGCACTCCCAGCTTGATAACTCCCAGCTCAGCTTGTCTGCTCCCTCCTACCCAAAGCCTCCTTGTTCCCTGGTTGCAGGGAGTGCGTGTGGAGATCTCAGGACACTGCAGGGACACACAAGCACTCCTCCCACTGGGGAAGTTGCACACAGATCTTATACCCTCTAAGGAAGAGCTGCGTCCTTCTCAGTTCATGGCTGTACCCCTGGCCCTGGTGTAGGGTCAGTCACGTGATAAAGGCTGAGTGAATACAGGAACCAAATGAGTGGGTGGATGGATGATGAATGGACAGACGATGGAGAGTTGGATAAGTGCATGAACGGATGTCAGGCTGAGGGGTAACCTTCATCCCGCAGGCTGTGAGTAGGCCTAGGACATGGAGCACCCACAAATGTGTGGCCTCGAGCCCGACAGGTCATGTCTGAAGCATCTACATCCTGTTCTTGCCCTGGGTGGGGTGTTTATTCTTAATTCCACAAAGCAATTAACTGCAAACACTGTCAATCCAAGGAGACAGATTCTAGAAGGCCAAACAGCCCTTCCCTCCCTGACCAGGAAAAAAGTTACACAGTCTTGCCATCCACCTGTGGCCAGCTTCAGGATCCTGAGGTTTGCGTTTCCTTTGTGTTTCCAAAAGCTTAAGTCCCATCTTTTTTATTTTCTTTATATGTGTAACAAAACCTTATACTCACAAGCCTTCCATTGTATCAATAATTTACAGTTTCCTGTGACTTCTTCTACACTTTATTCTAATAGTTAACTTCTTCCACACAATTAAAATCATAATGTACACTGCCTTCAATTTTATTTTCATTCAGCACCTTACTTTTCCCTGAGGCCAGAGTCTATTGGTGTAACTGCTGGTGGCTATGGCCAGGCCCTTGCTATACAGCATGTAATTCACTTAACCATTCCTCATAGTGGGACAACTGGGTTGCTTTCAGGGTCTCCCTAGTGCAAGCAACACTGTGGTTGGGTGCAAAACAGGTGCTGCCTTTGTGTAAAAAAGGTGGAGCAGAATATACCTAATTGCTTGTCTGTGCATTAAAATGCCTTTGGAATGATTCATAAGAAGGTTGCAAAAGGGCTGGGATTGTGGCTCAGTGGTAGAGCGCTTGCCTTGCATGCATGAGGCCCTGAGTTTGATCCTCAGCACCACATAAAAAATAAATAAATAAAATAAAAATATTGTGTCCATCTACAACTAAAAAAAAAAAATTAAAAAAAAAAGAAGGTGGCAAAATTGGGGACAGAAGTGAGACAGACTTTTTTTTTGTGTGTGGTATCTTTTGCATTTCAAACCATGGGAATTTTTTAAAAGTTAATTTTAAAAGTAAAGATTTCTGCCGGGTGTGGTGATGCACGCCTGTAATCCCAGCACTTTGGGAGGCTCAGACAGGAGGATCACAAGTTCAAAGCCAGCTTCAGCAAAAGCAAAGTGCTAAGTAACTTGCTGTCTCTAAATAAAATACAAAATAGGGCTGGGGATGTGGCTCAGTGGTCGAGTGCCCCTGAGTTCAATCCCTAGTACCAAAAATAAATAAATAAATAAATAAAAATGTGGTTCAGTGGTAGAGGGCCCCTGAGTTCAAACCTAGTACAGCCGGGCGCGGTGGCTCACGCTTGTAATCCCAGCACTTAGGGAGGCTGAGACAGGAGAATCGCGAGTTCAAAGCCAGCCTCAGCAACGGCGAGGCGCTAAGCAACTCAGTGAAACCCTGTCTCTACATAAAACACAAAATAGGGCTGGGGATGTGGCTCAGTGGTCGAGTGCCCCTGAGTTCAATCCTGGGTACCAAAAAAAAAAAAAAAACCTAGTACAAAAGAAAGAGGAAAAAGAAGAAAAAAAAAAAACCCAGCACATTAGAACATTAGAGAAAAAACAGGCGAGGGGCCATGGGAGTAGGAAAGATGGTAGAATGAGATGCACATCATTACCCTAGGTACATGTATAATGACATGAATAGTGTGACTCTACCTTGTGTACCAGAGAAATGAAAAATTGTGCTCCATATGTGTACTGTGAATTGAAATGCATTCTGCTGTCAGGTATAACTAATTAGAACAAATAAATTTTTAAAAATACATTAGTGCCGGGCGCGGTGGCTCACGTCTGTAATCCCAGCACTTAGGGAGGCTGAGACAGGAGGATCGCGAGTTCAAAGCCAGCCTCAGC
>CM053413.1:38491925-38566101 GCA_028644305.1 Xerus rutilus
GGTACTGGGGATTGAACTCAGGGGTACTCGACCACTGAGCCACATCCCCAGCCCTATTTTGTGTTTTATGTAGAGACAGGGTCTCACTGAGTTGCTTAGCACCTCGCTGTTGCTGAGGCTGGCTTTGAACTCGCGATTCTCCTGTCTCAGCCTCCCTAAGTGCTGGGATTACAGGCTTGAGCCACCGCGCCCGGCTTCACTCTCACCTTTGCCTCAAATCACCCCAGATGAATACCACATTCTGTACACAACTTTGGTTGTTTTGCTAACACACACACACACACACACACACACACACACACGCAAAGTTCTCGAGATAGATAGTGGTGATGGTTGCACAGCAATGTAAATACCACCAAACTGTAGGCTCAAAGAGGGCTAAAATGGGGCTGGAGGAGTAGCTAGTAGTAAAGTGCTTACTTCTCATGCCTGAGGCCCTGGGTTCCACCCCCAGCACCACAAACAATAAATAACAACAGGGCTGGGGTTGCAGCTCAGTTGGTAGAGCATTTGCCTGGCATGTGTGAGGCACTGGGTTTGATCCTCAGCACCACATAAAAATAAATAAAGTATTGTGTCTGTACACAACTAAAAAATATATTAAAAAAATAACAACAAAGACTAAAATGACAAATTTTATTTCATGGACATTTTATTACAATTAAAAAGAAAACAAAGAAATTTATTATGAAAAATTTAAAACATTCAGTAGTTGAAAAAATTAATTTACCTATACCCTCATCTAAATTCAACCATAATATTTTTTTTCTTGGTACCGGGGATTGAACTTAGGGGTGTTTTACCACTGAGGCACATCTCCAGCCTTTTTTTATTTTTCAGTTTGAGACAGGGTCTTGCCAAGTTGCTTAGGGCCTCACTAAATTGCTGAGGCTGGCTTTGAACTTATGATTCTCCTGCCTCAGCCTGCCAAGCCTCTGGGATTATAGGTGTGTGCCACCATCCAGCTTGTTTTTTATTTTGAGACAGGGTCTTTTTTTTTTTTTTTAAATCTCCATTTTTTTAAAAAAATGATGTGCTATTATTTTTTTATATCTTTATTTATTATTTTATGTGGTGCTGAGGATCGAACCCAGTGCCTCACGTATGTGAGGCAAGCGCTCAACCGCTGAGCCATAACTCCAGCCCCCGAGACAGGGTCTTGCTAAGTTGCTAAGGCTGGCTTTGAACTTGGGATTCTTTTGCCTAGGCTTCCTGAGTTGCTGAGACTACAGGCATGTACCACCCCCTGGGCCTCACTGATGTGTCTAGGCCTAGAAGAGTCTAGTGGCCTACACTGGACGTCTGAATGAGTTTAAAAATTATTTAGGGCAACCTGGAAATGTATCTGAACACAATTAGGCAATATAAAATAGATTTAAAAATAGGAAAATCAGAGATGAAATGAAAATAAGAGTAACAGAAGGACAGGAGCAAGGTTGGAAGCCTAATACCTATGAGATCCCTTCACTTAGGTCTAGTTCTGAGCTTCCCAGATGCTTTGTATATTCATTTAACACGTATTTATTGTATGTTCATTATGTGCTCGTTACTATATGAGGCAAAGGGGGATACAGCAGAGACTGGGATGAATATAATTCCTGCTGTCTGGAGTTTATATTTTGCTACGGGAAGGGGGAGAGACATTAAAAAACACATCATTAAAAAAAAAAACAAAAAACTCAGCTGGTTGCGGTGGCGCAAACCTGTAATCCCAGCACTTAGGGATGCTGAGACAGGAGAATTGCGAGTTCAAAGCCAGCCTCAGCAACGGCGAGGCACTAAGCAACTCAGTGAGACCCTGTCTCTACATAAAACACAAAATAGGGCTGGGGATGTGGCTCAGTGGTCGAGTGCCCCTGAGTTCAATCTCCAGTACCAAAAAAAAAACCAAACCTTCATCAAATAAGTAAATAATTTTTTTAAAAAATATTTTTTCAGTTGTAGATGGACACAAATATCTTTATTTTTTATGTGGTGCTGAGGATTAAACCCAGTGCCTCATGCCTGCGAGGCAAGCACTCTACCACTAAGCTACAACCCCAGCCCAAATAAGTAAATAATTTAAATCCAGGCACCAATCAATGTTAGGAAGAATAAAAAACACTGATAACAGTGATAGTGGGGTCTGTTTTTTTTTTTTATTTTTTATTTTTATTTGTTTTTTGTTTTGGAGATGTGGCTCAGTGGTCGAGTACCCCTGAGGTCAATCCCCAGTACAAAAAAAAAAAAATTTCTCCTTGATGAAAACAACAACAGGGTCTCACTGAGTTGCTTAGGGCCTTGCCGTTGCTGAGGCTGGCTTTGAACTCGCGATTCTCCTGTCTCAGCCTCCCAAAGTGCTGGGATTACAGGCGTGCACCACCACGCCCGGCCCCAGTCCTTTTTTGTATTTTATTTAGAGACAGGGTCTCACCAAGTTGCTTAGGGCCTCTCAAAGTTGCTGAGGCTGGCTTTGAACTCATAATCTCCTGCCTCAGCCTCTTGAGCCACTGGGAATATACAGGTGTGTGCCACAGCACCCTGGTCTGTTTGAGGAGAACCCCTGTGTTCTTAGGAACACCATGGACTCTGCTGCCTCCCTGGGGTTGGGGCTGGACGGGTTAGGGGTTAGGAGATAAGTGGATGCCAGACCTTACACAGGCATGAGACCTGCGTAAGTCCCACCTGACTCTGTGGCCTCAAAAGTCACCCCTCACCTGGCACATGAAGCAACTTTTTTTTTTTCTTCCTTAGAATTCTAAATCAATGACTGGGAGAGACTGTGGTGTGGGGGTGGGAGTTGGGGGCGGGGAGGTGAGGGAAATGGGGGTTGGTTTCAGAAAACAAGGCTCACATTCTGACATTCTACGCCTCCAATTCCCACCAGGTTTCCCCTCTGTAGGTCTCCTGGGGTTGGTTCCTGGGACAGAGCAGGTGCTCAGGAAATACCTGTCAAATGGATGAGTGAACAAATAAGAATGAAAAGATACAGCCTTTTCTCTAACATTACCTTGTTTTTTTCCTCTTGTATTGCTGTATTTCTTTTTTGTTGTTGTTTTCATCAAGGAGAAATTTTTTTTTTTTTTTTTTTGTACTGGGGATTGAACTCAGGGGCACTCGACCACTGAGCCACACCCCCAGCCCTATTTTGTGTTTTATGTAGAGACAAGGTCTCACTGAGTTGCTTAACGCCTCGCCGTTGCTGAGGCTGGCTTTGAACTCGTGATTCTCCTGTCTCAGCCTCCCTAAGTGCTGGGATTACAGGCTTGAGCCACCGCGCCCGGCTAAGGAGAAATTTTTAAAAGTTGATTTGCACATATGTGGCCTTATGTAATTTTATGGAATGTTTTCTTCTGGGCCGTTATAATGCTATGATGTGCCTTGGAAACCATGATATGTGAATTGCTCTATTTTATCAATTATAAGAAGGGCATTTTACCACCTCTGCATTTGGATCAATAAGTTTCACAATTGCAGGGGCTGGGATTATGGTGCAGTGGTAGCATGCTCACCTAGCACACGTGAGGCACTGGGTTCAATCCTCAGTACCACATAAAAATAAAAATATTCTGTCCACCTACAACTAAAAAATAAATATAAAAAAATTTTTTACAATTGCTATTGGCTAGGCAGTAGTCATGATGAAATTGTCATTGCCTAACAAGTTTTTGTTTGTTTTTTGCAATATTGTGAATGGAATCCAGAACCCGTGCTCAACCACCAAGCTACATCCTAAGACCTATTAATTAATTAATTAATTTGGTACTGGGGATTGAACTCAAGAGTAATTTACCACTGAGTCACTGGCTCTGTCTCCCAAGTCACTGGCTCTGTCTCCCAAGTCACTGGGATTACAGGCCTCTACAACCAGCACTTTTTTTTTTCTTTTTTTGGAGACATGATCTTGCTAAGCTGCCAAGGCTGGCCTCGAACTTAAAATCCTCCTGCTTCCTGCTTCAGCCATCCCAGTCATTAGGGTTACAGGCCTGTGCCACCACACCTGGCAGTCTGTCAATAGAGTATAGTATACTGTGTACTGAGTGATCCTTGTGCTGTGGATCACCAGGAATCCCAGTGAAAGGGCCACAGTTTCCCCGCCAGGATTATTCTAGATGTATGAAAACCTCACCCCATCTTTTTTTTTTTTTTTTGGTACCGGGGATTGAACTCAGGGGTGCTCGACCACTGAGCCACATCCCCAGCCCTATTTTGTGTTTTATGTAGAGACAAGGTCTCACTGAGTTGCTTAGCGCCTCGCCATTGCTGAGGCTGGCTTTGAACTCGCGATTCTCCTGTCTCAGCCTCCCTAAGTGCTGGGATTACAAGCGTGACCCACCACGCCCGGCTAACAGTCACAAATGATTTCTGTGCAGGCTGGGTACCTAAGTGCTTCTAGGGCCAGAAGGGAGGTTAGCTGATGAGGTGATCCAACAGGGATTCATGGAGGTGGTAAATTCAACCCACAAACCTCCAGGGCTCTGGCCAGGATTCAGTAATGCAGCTGCCTTCCCAGGAGAGCAGGGGCAGGTTTCAGAGGGAGGTGGCTCCCCCACCCACTGTCTGCTTTGCCCCTTCCTGGATGTCCTGGTTGGCCCTTTGGCCCAGACACTGGCCCTGGCCCCTCTTCTGAGCTAGGTAGGCTGTCAATGAAGGAAACACAGTGCCTAGAGTTGCTGGAGGGCAGATGCCCAGACTGGCTGCTGTGTGCTCTCTGGGCAGGGACAATTACCAGGCCTCTGTCCTGACAGAGGGTGTCTTCTCCACTCTGAGGCCACCAGAATCTCCTTAGTGGTGCCCTGCTTGGGTCCTGGGCTTGTCCGTTCATGCTGCCTGGTTACTCATGTAGCTCTGGGTTCAAGTTCCAGCTCTCTCAGTCATTTACTAGCATGTGATGACAGCTTGCCCTGCTGAGCCTCAGTTTCCTCTTCTCTAGAATGAGGGTGTTAATCTTACTCACCTCACAGCAACTCTTGGAGGATTTGGAGACAAGGCCCATGTACAGTGCTCAGCATAGTGACTGACAGCTAGTGACAGCTAGGTTTGGAATGGGAGCTCATTGACCTGGTTAGGCACTGTGCTGATACTGGTGCTGGACAGGGTGGGTGTATTCATAGGGGGCCAGAGACTCACCTTTGAGGTTCCTGGGAGGATCCAGGAAGGCAAGGATTTCTTTGCAGAACTGGACTGTTAACCTTATCAGAACCTTATTTAACATTTCTGTAAAATAGGGATAAGGGTAGGAGTTGCATCATATGGTCAGGATTCAGTTACATAATGCATGCATACTGCAGGCACTTCTCAAGTGTCAGATTTTGTGATTTTTCTTGTTTGGCTCTGGCAAAAAATCCTTCCAGTTGTTTCAAGTTTTCAGAAGGTGAAGAGCCCAGAGAGGTGAAGGACTTGCCCCAAGTCACACAGTGATAAGTGATTGAGCAAGGCCTACCCAGGGGAACTTGGGTTGTGCCATTAGCTCCTGGGGGGCTCAGATAAAGAATCAGTGAGTGAAGATAAGAAGTTTCAGGCCAGGACAACTGCCTTGAGCACTGCAATCAGCCAACAGCAACACATAGGGCTCCTGTCTAGTGCTCATGTGTCCACTGACTCAGTCTTCCTGCCAGTGGCCCACCTGCCCTAGTTTTTGAACTCTAGTATAAGTACCTAGGGGGAAAATTTTTCCCTAGGATGCTGCAGTCACTAATGGGAGAAGGAACAGGGAAGCCAGTTAATTGTATTACTGTTAGTATGATCTGTGTTCTACCACAGGGTTCTTTTAAGCCTCATAAGTCCTTAGTCCGTTTTTGCTGTTATAACAGAATACCTTACCCTAGGTTTTTTTTATCTATCTATCTATCTATCTATCTATCTATCTATCTATCTATCTATCTATCTATTTTATTACTGTTATTTTTTGCAGTGCTAGGGATTGAATCCAAGGCTTTCTGCATGTGAGGCAAGCACTCTATACTGAGCTACATCCCCAGCTTATCAACAGAAAGTTGCTTTTCTTTGCAGAACTAGAGATGGAATCCAGTGGTACTCTATCACTGAGCTACATCTCCAATCCGTTTTATTTTTCATTTTGAGACAGGGTCTCGCTAAGTTGCACGAAGATCTAAGTTGCTGAGGCTGGACTTGAACTTTGTGATCCTCCTGCTTCAGTCTCCCGAGTGGCTGGGATTATAGATGTGCACCACAGTGCTTGAGGAAATTTACTTTCTCACAGTTCTGGAGGCTGGAAAGTGCAAGATTAAGGCATCAGCAGGGTCAGTGTCTGACAAGGGCTGCTCCTGGCTTGCACTGTGGCTTCTTGTTGCTGCATCCTCACATAGTAGAAGGCAGAAGGTCAAAAGGGCCTCAACAGTTTCCTCCAGCCCTTTCATAAGGCACTAATCTAAGGGGACAGAGTCCTTCTCCTTCTAAAAGGCTTCATCATCTTCTAAAAGCCATACCTCTTCCCTGGCACGGTGGCACACACCTGTAATCCCAGCACTTTGGGAGACTGAGACAGTAGAATGGCAAGTTCAAAGCCAGCCTCAGCCATGGCAAGGCACTAAGCAACTCAGTGAGACCCTGTCTCTACACAAAACACAAAACCCCTGAGTTCAATCCCTGGTACCAAAAAAAAAAAAAAAAAAAAAAAAGAAGCATGTATCAGGTGTCATCAGCCCTGTTTTACACAGGAAAAGTAAACAGGCCTGCAGTCACAGGATACAGCAGGGTCAGGATTCTAACCTAGGTCAGTGGGGCTTGGGTGGTGGGAGGAGGCTTTGGAGGAAGAAAGTCCTCGGAAGGAATCAGAGAGCATGGCAGGCCCACAAACTGTGCTCAGAGCCAGATCCTTGTGTGGTTGCAGAAGCTAGAAAAGGAAAAGCAAAGGAAGAAGAATTGGGAAGCTCTGTTGTGGTTGAGTATAGTCTTCTGACCTCCTGCTCCTGACCACTTCAGTGTCTGCTACTAAACTTTCAACTGACAGCACCTGCTTCCTCTGAGTTGCTAGAGCCCACCTGGGCCACACAGCACACCCGACACATCCTGGATTAAAGCCTCTCCCTCCCAGTGGCCCTCACGTTACGTAAGTACCCCAGCTCTTTTTAAAATTTTTTTTTAGTTGTCCCAGCACTTAAGTAGGCTGAGACAGGAGAATCACGAGTTCAAAGCCAGCCTCAGCAAAGGCGAGGCGCTAAGCAACTCAGTGAGACCCTGTCTCTACATAAAACACAAAATAGGGCTGGGGGTGTGACTCAGTGGTCGAGTGCCCCTGAGTTCAATCTCCAGTACCAAAAAAAAAAATTTTTTTTAGTTGTTGATGGATTTTTATTTTATTCATTTATTATTTATATGTGGTGCTGAGGGTCGAACCCAGTGCCTCATGTATGCTAGGCAAGCGCTCTACCGCTGAGCCCCAGCCCCAGCCCAACCCCAGCTTTTTTGTGTGTCAGCTGGGATAACTGTGAGATTCATGTTCCATACTATTTCCCAGGTTTCCTCTGAGGGATCTGGCCCCCACTGACAAAGTGACAAGCTGCCCTCCCCTTGTATCATCTGCCTTCCCTCCATCCTCACTTCCCCACTCTTCTATTCATGCTCCTGAGATCCTCACCTCAAAATCTGCTGGAATAATCTAAATCAGTACCTCTCATTCAGGGCTGTTTTGTCCCCATCCCCCCTACCCCTCCCGCCGCCCCCATACTGGGGATTAAACCCAGAGGTGTTCTACCACTGAACTACATGCCCCTTATTATTATTATTATTATTATTTCTTCTTCTTCTTCTCCTCCTCCTCCTTTCCCTTCTCCTTCTCCTTCTTTTTTATTTTACTTTTGAAAGAAGGTCTCAGTAAGTTGCCCATGCTGCCCAGGAACTTTTTTTTTAATTTTTTTTTTGTGGTACTGGGGATTGAACTCAGGGGCACTCGGCCACTAAGCCACATCCCCAGCCCTATTTTGTGTTTTATGTAGAGACAGGGTCTCACTGAGTTGCTTAGCACCTCGCCACTGCTGAGGCTGGCTTTGAACTCGCGATTCTCCTGTCTCAGCCTCCCTAAGTGCTGGGATTACAGGCTTGAGCCACCGCGCCCGGCTCCAGGAACTTTTGATCCTTCTGCCTTACCCTCCCAAGTAGCTGGGATTGCTGGTGTGCACCACTGCACTTGACAACCAGGAGTAGTTTTGTCCCCAAGGGACATTCAGCAAGATATGGAGACATTTTTGATTGTCACAATGGAAGAAGAGGGAAGATACCACTGACTTACAGTGAATAGAGGCCAACAATGGTGCTAAACATTTTACAATGCACAGGACAAAGAATAGTCTAGCCTCCAATACCTATTGTGCTGAGATTAAAAATTCATTATCTAAGCCTGGCATGGTGTTGCATGCCTGTAATCCCAGAGACTTGCAAGGTTGAGGCAGGAGGATCATGAGTTGGTGGCCAGCCTCAGCAATTTATCAAGGCCCTAAGCAATTTAGACCATGTCTCAAAATTAAAAATAAATTAAATTAAATTAAAAAGGGCTGTGGATGTGGCTCCATGTTTAAGCATCCTTGGGTTCAATCCCTAGCACAAAATAAATAAATAAATAAACAAACCAACAAATAAATAAATCCATTACCTAAATTAAGAGACTTGAGTGGCTCCTTTCCAGTGATCACCCTCTAGAATCCTGAACCTGACAGGAATGGCCAACAGAGCCTGGGTGTGGAAAAACAGTATGAGTAAGGCACTAAACCCTGGATGGGGTCTCAAATCTTTTGCCTGCCTCTACCTCTTCCTCTTCCACCTCCCACTGATTCCATGTAGTTTGGCTGGTGTCTCTACCTCACAGTGAGATCAAGAACAAGGATAGGGGTTAAAGACTGGCTTGACCAATTAGAAAACCCCTTCCCCAGACCACAGTGATTGGTTCAAGGATAGCATGTGACTCAAAATAATCCAATCAGAATTTTTTTCTGGGACTTTTCTGCCAGAGACTTTCCACTAGGGCCAGCAGGCTGGCAGGGCATAAACTCGGGCATCCAAAGGACATCTTGGTTGTGATCTAGGGAACAATGTCTGCCCTGATTGATAAAAGCTGAGAGGGTGGAGTCTTGAGGACAACAGATGGTTCAGTAACATGAGTCAAAACCTTCCCTTTTTCGGAATTGCTTTTCTGTCTTGACTAATAGGGGCTGGTCTCCCCTACTGGGCTGGGAATTTCCTGGGCTTTTATCTCATCTTCAAGTACCACACTCACCCTCCTCCCCTTCAAGAGCCTGAAAGCCTGAGCCAGATACATGCAGGGTCACCCAACTGCTCATTTATGAATTTAAATTAGTCACTGAATATCTGGCTTATGGAAAACACCTAATCTGGTCTCTGCTCATCACCCTCTGAAGGAACTGCGGCTGGGAAAGAACCATTTCCATCTTGGTGGAATCGTTGGGATGGGACAGTGGTTGCTTAAGCTCCTCTGAGGAGCTTGGAAGGCTCCTGAGGTACTCACACAACTCCTGAAGCCAGTGAGCATGGTAGTGCACACCTGTAATCCCAGAAACTCAGGAGGCTGAGGCAAGAGAATCACAAGTTTGAGGTCAGCCTGGGCAATTTAGTGAGACCCTCTCTCAAAATAAAAAGGGCGAGGGGTTGGGATTGTAGCTCAGTGGTAGAGCACTTGCCCTCGCATGCGTGAGGCCCTGGGTTCCATCCTCAGCACCACATACAAAGCAATAAAAAAAATAAAGACATTGTGTCCATCTATAACTAAAAAAATATTTAAAAAATAAATAAATAAAAAATAAAAATAAAAAGGGCAAGGGGTGTGGCTCAGTGATAGAGGGCCTCTGGGTTCCAACCCCAGTAGCACACATACAAATAATAGTAATAATGATAACAACAACAGAACTCCTGAAGTCCATCCTGCTTACTCTAATGTTTTTCATGTGGTTTTTTAAAGGAGTGTATGAATTTTAATTTGGGCTTGAATCCTGAATCTGAAATGGACCCTGAGCCTCAGTTTCCTCATCTGAAATGGACAGGAATATGCCAGCCTCCAGGGGGTTGTCATTGGGGTGAAAATTAAAGGTGGCAGCATAGGCAAAGCACTTAATGTTTGGCATTTGGCAAACAGTCAGTACATTTGGGGAATCATATTCTGAATATATTTTCTGTTGAAGAGTAAATAAAGAGGAGACACCCTGGGCCACCCCTCCCATTTTAAGCTAGCAGGGTGAGGACTCCTCTCTGTGGCTGGCTGTCAGGAGGGTGTGGAGGCTGGACACTCCCAAAGGGACCTTCCTCTGGCTGGTCTGTTGGTGCGGAATGGCCCAGGGCCTGGTGTTCGCAAGCTCCCCACCCCAACCCCCGCCACACCCAGCCCCTCGCCCCTGTGAGTCAGATCCACTCCTTAAGCCACAGCAAACCCCACAAGTCACTTCCTGGCGGCCCCAAACACAGGCCTAGCACCCGCATCCAGGAACTGGCCCCTTATCATTGTCAGGCCTGATAAGAAGGGCAGGAGGGTCTGAGTCAGCCAGGAGTAGTTGTTTCAAGACTCTCCCTGGACCTGGGCCTATTCCCAGCCCACCCTGAGGCCGAGCCCCTCCCCTGCCCTAGCTGCCCCAGGGCCACTCAGCCCTCTAGTACACCTCAGGAAGAAACTAGTTCCTGGGAGGAGCAGCAGGCCAGGAAGTGGGCACTTCCCAGAGTTTATCAGGCAATTCTGGGCCCCAGGGAATAGGCCAGGGTACAAGAACAGTGTGAGGAAGGAGAGGTAGGGAACAGGGGAAAGTGGGTTTGGTTCTCCACCTCCTGTTGGAGTGCCCCATGGGGAGGGGTTCAGGCTGCATACTCCTCACTGGTCCTCCAGCCTCCCAGCCCCACTGTGATCTGACCATCCTACACCAAGCAGCTAGTCACATCTGTGACTCTTTTAAGCCACACCTGCTTATCCTACCCTGCTCAGAATCCTGCTGTGGTTCCCCACTGCCTCTGGAGGAGAAGCCTGGTGTTTTAGCCTGTTCAGTTTGCTATACCAAGATTCCATAGACTAGGTGGTTTATAAACAACAGAAATGTATTTCTCACAGTTCTGGCGGCTGGGAAGTCCCAGGTAAAGGTGCAGAAAGATTCTGCCATTCCTCATAGACAACGCCTCACAGTCACTCTCGTTGTGGTGCGGCCCTGGGTTGGATCCCTAATACCACAAAATACATACATACATACATACATACAATCTCCCTGTCTCCTCACATGGAAGGGGATAGCTAGGTTTCTGGGGCCTCCTTTACAAGGGCAGTAATTCCATTCATGAGAGCTCTACTCTCATGGCCTAATTACCTCTCAAAGGCCCCACCTCCTAACATGGTTACCTTAGGCATTAGGATTTCGACCCCTGGATTTTAGGGGGACATAAATATTCAGACTGTACCACCAGGTTTTATTCTGATGCTCAAGAACTCATTTCTTTCATGCTCCAGGGGAGCTCCTTATGGTTCCTGAAAAGGACCCTGGCTGGATGAGTGCTGGGTGAGTGGGTAGAGGTTTGAGGGAAGGCTTCCTAGAGGAGGAGGCATTTCAGTTGTCCAGCAATTCTGACAAGAATGAAAAAGGCAGGAGAAGGAAGGCAGTCATCTCAGTGTGCTCAGCCGCCACCGCCACCGAAGCAAGGAGCCTGGCCTGTTTCCAGGCAGGGATTCTAGGAAAAGTGTAAGAAGCTCAGCTCTGACCACTGTGCTGCTTTGGACAGGGTTTCTCCCCATTTGCCTCCACTTTCTTCTCTGTGATATGGGCTAAGCCTCCCTGTCAGGGCTGCTGGGGGAAGAAGGAAAGCAGGCAAAGTGTAAATGACTCAGGCCATTCGATCCATGATGGGGGTTTTCTCCAGGACAGTGTCTTGGCTGCTTCCCTGGTCTGGGTCAAAGGGCCAGGATTGGGGGGAAACAAGGCCAGGCCAACCCTGTATTTTCCAATTGTTCCTGGCTGCATGTTTACTCTGTGGGGCTGGAAGTAGGAAATTCTTTGCACAAAGACAGGAAGGCAGAGTTGCTCCTGGGGCAAAGGCATAGCTCACCATTTGCCCTGTGACCTGAGGGCTTTAGCAACTTCGGAGGCAGAGTGGGAATCACGCCTCCAGCCCCCTGGCATCCCTCACCTCCTCCAAGGGAATGAGGATGTCACCAATGGGGAAACTGAGGCCAGAAAGGGTATGAACCTGTCCTTGGTCCCATAATGTCCACAGCTTCCAATTCAACTTCACCAACTTTTGTGTCACTAACAGAGGGCCTCCTAGAAAATACCTTGAAGATGGCAATCCCTCACCAATTGTAGTTTTAAGAGAATTCAGAGCAGGGTGTGGTGGTGCACTCCTGTAATCTCAGCAGCACAGGAGACTGAGGCAGGAGGATATAAGTTCATAAGCCAGCCTCAGCAATTTAGGGGGAGCCCTAACCAACTTAGTGAGACCCTGTCTGTAAATAAACAATAAAAGGGCTGCAGATGTGGCTCAGTGGTTAAGCACCCCTGAGTTCAATCCCTGGTACTGAGAGGGGTGGGGGATTCAGTTTATATATGTACTTTTTTTTTTTGGTACTAGGGATTGAACTCAGGGGCACTCAACCACTGAGCCACATCCCCAGCCCCATTTTGTGCTTTATGTAGAGACAGGGTCTCAGTGAGTTGCTTAGCGCCTCGCCATTGCTGAGGCTGGCTTTGAACTCGCGATTCTCCTGTCTCAGCCTCCCTAAGTGCTGGGATTACAAGCGTGAGCCACTGCGCCCAGCTTATATGTACATTTTAAACAGCTTTTCTGAAGAAAAATTTATATACCATACAAGTCACTCATACTAAGTGTAATGTTCTGTGAGTCTTAGTAAATTTATACAGTAGTGCAACCAACACCATCAACTGGTTTGAAAACATTTCCCTTGTACAATTTGCTCATGTGCTGCCAATCCCACCCTGCCCAGCCCCAGGCTTTATAGTCTTCATGTCTGTATAGTTTTGTCTTCGGTAGAAATCAACATTTACCCCTAACAAACAAAACAAAAATGAAAACTACCCAGGAAGAACCCTTGTTCTCTCCCAGGATTAGAAAGGAAGACTGTAAGGGTAGGGAGGGTATGTTTGAGAAGGGGCCTCGGGAGCCCAGGTCTGACCCTCTAGCTTCAACTCAGAACTCTCAGATGAACTTTGGGTCAGGCCCAGGGGCTATAGCGGTCCCATCAGTCCATGCCTTCCTTCCACAGACAGTAATAAAAATGGTAGCAATGGTGGCAGTAGTCACAATTGCCACTTTTTGGCTTGGCCTGGTCATGTGTTGTTGTCCATCTGAGAAAGGAGTCTGGATACATGACAAGAGCCCCTCACTCCCCAAAGGACCAATGGATTAGGCACTTAGAAAGTGCTGACAGGTCTTCTCCCACCCCATTTGGAATGGGAAGGCTAGACCTGGTCCCTGTATAGCCCTCTAACCTGCCATGCTGGCCTGAGGGGGGCTGCTGTTCTCCAGCATTTTGTCTCTGGGCCCCAAACCACCCTGCCAAACTTATCATGGGCTATGGATATTCAGAAAGGAAATAGCCAGTTGAATGGACTCTTAAAAATGAGACTGGAGAAATAACCTTTTAAATCAGACTTGGAACCAGCAGCCAAGAGAGCTCATTCACAAAAACAGGGCAAGTTTAGAAGCAGGGCCAAGCCACTGGGTTGGCCCTTTCCTACAAATCACTGGGGCAGGTGAAAAACAGAGATCTCCTTCATGTTAATCAGGAACTGGTCTTGCTGTGCTTTGGGGAGGTTGGAAAATTTTCAGTGAGAGTAATTAGGATGATCATAGTAATCATAAACAGTGAACATTTAGAGCTTCCATATGCTGTTTTAAGTACTATATTATGGAGTATGCACTATTGAGTACTCCCATTTCACAGATGAGGTAACTGAGGCCCAGCAAGGTGAAGAAATGTCAGGAGTCACATCCAACGGGGAATGAGCTAGAAGATGAACATGGAAGGGGACGTCAAGCTTCCCTGTTTACATCCTGCACAGTGCTGACCTCCCCCAGGGAGACACCTTGTCTTCTGAGCCTAATTAACAGGCATCTCAGAATGCCAGAGACAGAGCAAAGCTGACACCAAAATTACCTGTGGCTCTGCTCTTTCCAGCACCCTAAATTGCCCTGGGGCCTGTGTTGCTGAGTAATGAATGAGAAATGAGTTTGTAAGGTAGTTGTTGAAAGTTCAATTTTGTCACCCAAAAAAGTTCTAACCTTCAGTAATGTGACCTTATTTGGAAATAGAGACTTTGTAGATATAATCAAGTTAAGATGAGGTCATGCTGAATTAGGATGGCCCTAAATCCAATGCCTGGTGTCCTTATAAGGAAAGGGAGATCTGGAGCCTACAGATACAAGGAAGAAGGCCATGTTACTCCAGGGGCAGAGACTGGATTGATGCAACTACAGGCCAAGGAATGCCACGGACTGCCAGCCACCACCAGAAGCCAAGAGAGAGATAAGGAACAGATGCTCCTTCTTAGCCCCCAGAAGGATCCAACCTTTCTAACACCTTGATTTCAGACTTCTGGCCTCTTGAACTGCGAGAAGATGCATTTCTGTTGTTTTAAACCACTCACCTGGTGGTTATTTGTTATGGCAGCCCTAGCAAACCAATAATCACTTTCTCAAGTCTCTTAAACTAGCCTTGCAATTTTGCTGGTAAAACACTTGTATGAGATCCCTTCTGAAAATTATACTTTGCCATAGCACAGACCCAGAGCTGCCACTGTCTGGTAAGCAATGTCCTACATCATCCAACCTGCTTTTTCAGGTACTGGGAACATCCAGGCTAAACTCCTAGCTCTCCATGGATGGTAGTCTACCCAGGAGCTTGGCAGGAGAAAAACAACTCTCCCATCATTGGTCATTTTAAGCAGCTAGAGGGCAGATCCAGTCTGGCAACAGAAAGCTTCCCTATGCCCTCTGCCATAGGGAAGGGTGACCTTTTCAAAGCTAGCCACATGAGGAGTGGGGCAGAGAAAATGCTCATAAACCCATGCCAGAGGTGCTGGGGCCCAGGGCTCAGTGACACAAACCAGGCAGTCAAGCAGCCCACTGAGGACCGTGAGGTCATTTCTGAGACTGACTCACTCAGATTGGTAGAAGCATGTGTGAGAAGGAAGTCAGCTTTCCTGAACCAGATAGGAGTGGAGTTTGTAGGACAGCGCGAACCCCTGGCCCCATTGCTTACTGAGGCCTCAGGCAGAGGCCGAGGATCTAATTGCCTTCTTTCTCTGGACACTTTTAGATCCAAGGCTGAGATGAGATGGGAGTGGACGGCAGGGGCAGCTGAGTTTGAATCTCCTTTCTTCATTTACTCAACTGTGTGATCAGGAACATGAATCTGACCTTCAGTTTCCTTATTTGGAGAGTTATCTCCCTCCCCACTAGTTTTCATAGGCTCTAATAGACTCAGGGATGAGAAAGCACAGGGCCTGACACGAGACTGGCACATAAATGTTGCAAATAAATTAAGTCATCTCCAGACACTGCCCCCACCCCCCGCCTCCTTTTTGAGGAAATCACTGTGAGCAGGAGGGTAAGAGGCAAAAGCAATTTAACTGACTTTTTTTCCCCCCCAAAATGGAAAACAACTTTTAATTTTAAAAATTGCATCACTTGGGCTGAGGTTGTAGCTTAGTGTTAGAGCACTTGCCTAACACATGTGAGGCACTGGGGTTCACTCCTCAGCACCACATCAAAATAAATAAATAAAATAAAGGTATGGTGTCCATCTACAACTAAAACAAAACAAAACAAAAAACATGTCATTTCATTAATTCTAAAATGTACATCCAACCTCCTCCCCAGCTCCCCAGCATAACATCTCAAAATCTGGATGTGGTCAGGCATGGTGACACATGCCTGTAATTCCAGTGACTCAGGAGGCTGAGGCAGGAGGATAACAAGTTTGAGGCCAGCCTCAGCAATTTGGCAAGACCCTGTCTCAAAAAATAAAAAGGGCTGGCAATGTAGCTAAGTGGTAAAACCGGGTTCCATCCCTAGTACTGTAAAACAAACAAAAACCCTAGGTGTATGTTGCTGATAGATTAAATGTATAGTGTAATTGGTAGCAGTATCCTTCATGGTAGTAGTACATAAAATAATGTTATGTATTTTAATAAATGGCATCTTAGATTTAAGAAATGTGGTTGAGAATTGATACATCTTATAATGCGTAAAGTTTAGACACAGAGGTATACAGAATAAACGTTCTCTTGAATTCCACACTCCAGAGAATACCACCATCCTATGAACAGCCCACTTGGTGTGAAAGTGTGCACTTCTGTTTTTGTTCCATTTAATTGCCCAGCAAATCTCCTCAGACCAGTTATCCACACTTCCTCCAGTTCATGAGAGCCACATTAATGCTCGACTAAGGACAGCAACACATTACAAATTTGGATTTCATGACCAGACAACTTTCCCACCCCCAGGCCCTGTCGTAGGCGCCTCTCCTTGCTGCCCAGGCCTGTCTGGAGCCATAGTGTTGTGGCCTGTGCCGACCAGAAGGTGTGGGGCTGAGGAAGTCAATGATTGAGCCTTTTAAAAACGTACACACAGTGCAGTTTGTAGTTTTACTACTTGCAAGTGACAAAAATCAGGGAGGTGAACTTAACCAAACAGAGAAGGTGGCATTTTCTTGGCCCACAGGAGGCAAATGGTTTCATAAGCATGTGCTGCCTCTGATGAACAGGTAGTGCCTGTCTGAAACACTCTCTTGGGAAGGACTCTGAGAATCACATTTTTCAAAAGAGAAGGGTAAGAGGCTTGTCTAAAGCTACTTGAGTATTGATCACCAGAGCCAACGTGGAGTGCAGTCCAGGCTATGGGCAGGCAGAGCCAGGGCTCTTTCCACTATGGCCACTCTACCCTGCTCCCATCAGCTATATGCAAAATCTCCTTTGCCCTGCATCTCCCTCTGTGATCTTATGTGGGTCCCGTCTTCAACAGATGCTTGAAATGAGAAGGAAGGGTAAGGAGGTGTGGACACACCAGCCTGGGAGACCACTGGCTATGAATGAGACTTTTCTGTTCGCCTGCCCTGTGTGTCTGGAATTTTGTATGAAAACAATGAACTGGAAGGTGAAAGCATGTTCCCAAAAGCAAGGCCACCACACACCCATTCCTTTGCTTATAAAAGAGCTGCTTTGTTTATAGCAAAGCAGAAGAGAAGCTAGGGGCTGTGCTGAAGTTTGGGGAAGTTCAGGTGTTTGGTTTTGACATGCCAATGCCCAGGAGGAAGCCGCCATGAGAAAAATCAAGGGCCCCGCCAGAATCTGAGGTTTCAGACTCCTGATCATTTTTATAACCACGCTCATATAATGTTTTCCAGTTTGCAAAATGCTTTCTCAGACATTTTCTCAACAGAGTGAGGCTTAGGGAGAGACAAAAGAGGACAGATTCATTCACGCAGCCTTCTATCTTGCTATCTGGGTGACTGTGGTGTGCCAGGCACTGTGGGGTCTCCCTTTGTTCGTCTCTGCCTCTGTCCTTGGGTGTCTGACAGATTGGGCAGGAGTCCTGGTTTCCCCGCCTACAAGCTACAAAACTTGCATGAATCAATCAGTCGTTGCCCGAGCTACGAGAGAATGACAGTGGCTGCCTGGCAGCATGACTGTGAGGATTAAACAAACTCCTAAGCGGAGGGGCCTGGCTTATGACAAGAACTTTGTAGCTGTATGGCTGGGCATAGTACAGTCTAGCCTAGAAACATTGGGGTATGTTGCTTGGATGTAAGTCCCATCTAAAAAACAGGGTGTGGTGGCAGGGAGCTGCATCATGTCAGGCAGGCTGTGGATCAATTGATAATCTGGGTGGAAAGGGGCTCACGGGCTAGTGCACTGGTTAAGAGTCCAAGGAGCTGGGCAACTTTCCACTTCAACTATGCTGCACAAGTACTGAGATCTAAAGAGTGTGAGGTTATAGCACTGCCTCCTTCAGACCTCCCCTTGGTCCTTATCTCAACTCAGAGAAATAGGTAAAATCCTTACAAGGGCCTATAGGGCCCTAAAAATTTGGTTCCTTTTACCTCCTTGATGTCTCCTCCTGATGCCTTCTTCCTCATTCAATTCTGCCACGGCCACAATGGCCTTTTCCATTGTCCTTAAACACACTAGGCATGCTCCTGCCTCAGGGTCCTGGCACATGTGGCACATGCTTATTCCCACTTCCAGATGTTCTCCCCCAACAATATTCATACAGCTCCCTTATCTTCTTCAGATTTCTGCTCAAACACCACATTTGCAAAGTTGCTGCGACAACTTAATATAAAACAGCAATCTGCCAATTGCCATACCATGTTGAGGTTTCCTCAGAGTACTTATAAGCCCAAGATATACTTTATGACATATTGTTCTCTCTCTCCATACGATTTTGCAGGGGTACTGGAGATGGAACCCAGGAGTGATTTACCACTGAGCTATATCCCCAGCCCTTTTTTAAATTGTGAGACAGGATTGAGTTGTGGAGACTGGACTCAAATTTATAGTTCTCTTGCCTCAGCCTTGGAAGAAACTGGGATTATTAACATGTGCCACCATGCCTGATTTCCATACAATTTAAGTTCATGAGGGCAAGGATTTTGTTGTTTAGATGCCAGGTCTTAGTACTATGCCTGTGGCATGTAGTGGGTGATCAAAAAATATTTGTTGAGCCAGGTATGGTGGTGCACACCACTCAGGAAGTTAAGGCAGGAGGATCATGAGTTCAAGGTCAGCTTGGGCAACTTAGCAAGACTCTGTTTCAAAAGCTAAAATCAGGGATAGGGATGTAGCTCAGTGACAGAGCGCTCCGAGTTCAACACTTAGTACTGAAAACAAAAAACAAAAACTGTTGTATGAATAAACAAGAGAAAATAGTAGGCTGCCACAGTGGTTTGGTATGAGTCGTTTTTTGTTATCTAGAACTAACATTTGTTAGCAATTGCTTGGTGCCAGGCATTGGACTAAACCCTTGACATGCATTAGCTTATTTAATTAGGCACTATTATTATCCTGTTTTATATAGGAAACTGAGTCTTTAAAAACTTAGTTCAGCTGGGCACGGTGGCACATGCCTGTAATCCCAGCACTTTGGGAGGCTAAGACAAGAGAGTCATAAGTTCAAAGTCAGCCTCAGCAACAGCAAGACGCTAAGCAACTCAGTGAAACCCTGTCTCTAAATAAAACACAAAATTGGGCTGGGGATGTGATTCAGTGGTCGAGTACCCCTGAGTTTAATCCCTGGTACCAAAAAAACAAAAACAAAAATACCCAAAAAACTTAGTTCCCAGGCTGGGGTTGTAACTCAGTGGTGGAGCATTTGCCTAGCACATATGAGGCATGGCTTCAATCCTTAGCACCACATTAAGAATAAATACATAAAATAAAGGTATTGTGTCCATCTACAACTTAAAAAAAAAAAGAAAGAAAGAAAAAGAAAAGAGCCGAGTGCGGTGGCACACACTTGTAATCCCAGCAGCTTGGGAGGCTGAGGCAGGAGGATTGTGAGTTCAAAGCCAGCTTCAGCAAAAGTGAGGCACTAAGCAACTCAGTGAGACCCTGTCTCTAAATAAAATACAAAATAGGGCTGAGGATGTGGCTCAGTGGTCGAGTGCCCTGAGTTCAATCCCTAATATCCAGCCCCCTGCAAAAAAAAAGAAACTTAGTTCCTGTTGGGAGTGGTGGTGCATGCCTATAATCCCAGTGGTTCAGGAGGCTGAGACAGGAGGATTACAAGCTCAAGGAGGCCAGCCTCAACACCTTGGCGAGGTCCTATGCAAATTAGCGAGACTTTGCTCAAAATAAAATAAAAAGGGCTGGGGATGTGGCTCAGTGGTTGAGTGCTCCTGGGTTCAATTCCCAGTACAAACAAAACAAAACAAAACAAAACTTAGTTCCCTTACTTAGGCTAGTAATGGCAGACCCAGATACGAAGGAGGATCAGAACCATAGCAAGCTGACAGGAGAGCTGCATACCTCATTCATATTTTTCTATAGTCAGGATTTTTCCCCTGCAGAAAGCACGTAGTGATTTCATATTTGGGAAAAGAAAGAAGTTGTTCTACCAATCCATCTACCTACCAGGCATCACCAAAAAAAAGGGACCCTGGGGCTGGGGTTATAGCTCAGTGGTAGAGCAATTGCTTAGCACATGTAAGGCACTGGGTTCGATTCTCAGCACCACATAAAAATAAATAAATAAAAGAAAGGTATTGTGTCTCTCTACAAAAAAAAGAAAAATTTAAAAAAGGGACCCTAATGAGGTGGCTGCCCATGATGCTTCTGGGTGCCCCTGAGTCCTGGTCTTTGGGAACTTGGTTAAGAGCAGGAGGGTTCAGGGACCCCTGTCTCAGATGGTCAGAGAGAGAGGACTCCTAGGTGGGATGTTAGGATTGCAGCTGTAACCTCAGGCAGCAAGGGTGGAGGTAGAACAGAAAGCTTCTTCCACAAGTTCAATAGTATCACTTCTTTCCCTTCCGGATTCTGCTATTGCTTCAAAGTCTGCCATTGGCTGGCTTAATTGATGCCACCTTCCCCAAACTGTTTGGCTCTGAAACCAAGGTTTGCATTTCATCCAGAAACAACAAGTAGCCTTTTCAGTAGATATCCAGCCCCCTACTTCTCTGTGTAGGTTTCTGTCCAGACAAGGCCTAGTTAGGAGGAAAGGAATTTTGTGACAACTTTTTGACTAATTCCTTCAGATTCATAAGATCCCCTCCCCCACCTTTTGATTGCCTGTAAACACCATATTAGGGCAAGAAAACAGAACTCCTGGTAAGTAAAAACAGAAGAGAATGTCTTTGTTCTTAGGGGACACACACTAATGTCTATAGAGGCAAAAGTAAACAGCTCAGAAAAAATAATTTAGTGTGTGTTTATGCATATATAGGAATAAAGCAAATGGGGCAAATGTAAACAGCTGGTAAATCTGGGTGAAGGGTAAATGTGAGTTACTTGTGTTATTGCAATTTCTCTGTAAATGTGAAGTCATATCAAAATAAAAAGTTACAAAGAAAAGGAAGTCTATTTGCACTGAATTAGCTAAGGTGCTCAGTTTAGTGCTCAGAGAAGTTGAGCAAAGTATTCAGTTCGCTTTCTTGTGCTAAACCAATGCAGGAACTGGAAAAAATTGTGATCATCCCACTCTTCTTTCTGTGGCTCATTCTAGACTTTCTTAAGCTTCCTGGTATGGAAAACATCCTGCTCAGAAGAGATATCTAATCAGAATAATGTAATAAATGCCCAGAACTACAGAATGGAATCTTTTCAGGGGTCTGTAAGAGATAATACACAAGGGGAGCAAGGCACAGTGGTGCACGCCTGTATTCCCAACAACTTGGGAGGCCTAGTCAGGATTGCACGCTCCAGGCCAGCCTCAGCAAATTAGTGAGGCCCTAAGCCACTTAGTTTGACTGTCTCAAAATAAAAAGCACCCCTGGGTTCAATCCCTAGTTACCACCCTGCCCCAAACAAACAAACCCAAAAAACAGAACAGAAGGGGAAACTTGAGTACCTTCCTGCAGGGTCAAAATTTCAGATTTTCTCTATGTACCTCCTAGGGCACAAGGTGGCTCAGGTTGAGTACACAGTCCTGCTGTTTAGTTAAATAGGGAAAGAAACCACACCACAGGCCTCCTGTAGTGGAAAGTGCTCAGGGTGAGGAGGGTTATTAAAATGTCCTCCAGGGGCTGAGAGCAGGAGAGGTTGCTTTGGCAATTTTTAATGGAAATTGGGAGGGAGAGAAGGACAGAAACAGAAATGCTCTGCAATGTGGTTTCACAATTGATTCTGTGAATGCCAGCTCCTCACAACCAAGATTGTGAATTGTCCCCTGCAGTAGGGCAGCCTTTGCATGTTGAGGGTGCACAGCCAGATAGCTCCCTTTCACCTCAACCATTTCTCCCACCTGGAGCTTCCCCTTCCCTGTCTTCTCCAAATCCTGCTCTCCTGGCTTGAGTCTGCATGAAACCATTCTTTCACGCCTGACAGATTCCCACCTTCCTCTCACAAGACCTTCCTGTTACAGCTCCAATAGGCTCACAGCCTGTCTCCAAAGTCACACCTTTCTTGGGGTGATCCCTGGAGAAGTCATTTGATTCTGAGTCAATGTGAACCATCAATATAACTTGGATGTTCAAACATTTAATGCTCTTTCAGGATGCACAGACAAGAAGCTATTTTGAACTGATCAATCCCACTGCACTCTTTGCAGTTCAGATCCTTTAGGAAGCTATTCTGTTCTTTTTTTTTCGGTACCAGGGATTGAACTCAGGAGTACTCAACCACTGAGCCACATCCTTAGCCCTATTTTGTGTTTTATTTAGAGACAGGGTCTCGCTGAGTTGCTCAACACCTCGCTGTTGCTGAGGCTGGCTTTGAACTCGTAATTCTTCAGTCTCAGCCTCCCAAAGTGCTGGATTCTAAGCGCGCACCTCGGCACCTGGCTTAGGAAGCTATTCTTAAAAACCCTGACAGAATACTGTTGCTCTACTTGGGACTCAGCATCGAGGACAACCTTGCCACGTGACAGGGACCACTGAGGGAGCCAACCTCAGTGGACCCTATCCCAGCTTAGACAGGTGCATTCCTGAAGAGAATCATGAATGCAGTTGAGTTTTGGGTGGTAGAGATCAGAACTAGGACCATTGCAGTTGAGATACAGGACAGAACTCTAGTGGAAAGTAGCACATTACACTATGAAATGCTATCACGTGTTGTGTGTTCCCCGTTGTAAAAGGGAGTGAGATGAAAGTGAGGCAGTTGCATAATGACTGTTTTAGTCAGGGCTGGGTTGTAGTTCAATGATAGAGTGCTTGCCTAGCATGCTCAAGGCTGTGGGTTCAAAACTCAGTATGGGCACCCCCCCCCCCAAAAAAAAAGAAAGAAAAAGAAAAAAATTAGTCTGCTTATTTTTTTTAAAAATATTTATTTTTTAGTTGTAGGTGGACACAATAGCTTTATTTTTTATTTTTATGTGGTGCTGAGGTTCGAACCCAGTGCCTCCCGCATGCTAGGCGAGCACGCTACCACTGCGCCATAACCCCAGCCCCATAATCTGCTTATTTTTTGTTGGTTTGTTGGGTTGGTACTAGGGATCAAACTCAGAAGTCCCTGAAAACGAAGTTTTTTGGTTTGGTGCCAAAATTCATTTGGCAGAAAACCCTAACTTGAATTAACATATGGTAATTTATAGTTTTTACTTATTCCACTTAGTTGAATATTCCTATGGTTCACTGTAAAAATTTTGCATTTTATTATGGAGTACCATATTACCGTTTATTTTTTCTGGTGCTGAGAATCGAACCTTCTTGGTAAGAGCACTACCCCTACATTCCCAGCCCCATTGTACTAACTTTCAAAAATATAAATAACTATGGCACAAGCCTGTAATCCCAGCATTTTGAGAGGCTGAAGCAGGAGAATTGCGAGTTCAAAGCCAGCCTCAGCAATGGCGAGGCGCTAAGCAACTCAGTGAGACCCTGTCTGTACATAAAACACAAAATAGGGCTGAGGATGTGGCTCAGTTGGTTGAGTACCCCTGAGTTCAATCCCTGGTACCAATAAATAAATTAATTAAATTAAAAAATAAATAACTAAAAATAAGCAAAATAAAAATAAAAATAAAAATAACTTTCCAAGTGCCCCTGAGTTCAATCCCTAGTACCCAAATAAATAAAATACATAAAAATAACTTTCAATTATAAAATACACCTGGCCTCCAGGGTTTCATAAGGAACTGTGGATCAGGGGCACATTAGGTACACTCTATTTTTTAGGAGTTATAATAGCTTTTCTTTATAAAAATGACAAGTTAATAGTACTTGTTTTTTGCTTTTTGTTTTTTAGGCAATAGGGATTAAACCCAGTGCATGACACATAATAGGCAAGTATTCTACCACTGAGTTACATTCTCAGACTCTAAAAAACTTTTTTTTGGTGAGTATCGGGGATTGAACTCAGGGGCACTTGACCACTGAGCCACATCCTATCCCTATTTTCTATTTTATTTAGAGACAGGGTTTCAATGAGTTGCCTAGTGCCTCACTTTTGCTGAGGCTGGCTTTGAACTCGTGATTCTCCTGCTTCAGCCTCCCAAAGTGCTGGGATTACAGGTGTGTGGCAGTGCGCCTGGCTAAAAAACTTTTTTTAAAAAATAATTTTTTAGTTGTACATGGACATAATACCTTTTATTTATTTTTATGTGGTGCTGAAGATCAAACTCAGTGCCTCACACATGTGAGATGAGCATACTACCACTGAGCCACAACCCCAGACTTTAAAAAACTTTTGAGAAAGGGTCTCATTAAGTTGTCCAGGCTGACCTTGAATTTTCCATCTTTCTGTCTCAGTCTTCCAAATAGCTGGGATTCCAGGTGTGTGTTACTATATCCAGCCTTTTTAAAAATAAATAAGTTTGAGGATGTACTTCATGTAGTGCACATGCCTAGCAGTTTCAATTACTGGTACCACTAAATAAATATGTAAATAAATAAACATCCATTTCAGTTATAGCTGATGTTCCCTCCCTATTTCTCCTCCTTCATCCCACTAAATTTCATTTCCCTTCTACCACCATTCCATAAGCAAATTTGGGAAGCTGGTAATTACACAGCTACTATTTATATTTTCTCTACATATACAAAGTAGAATGGTTTTTGTTTTTCACTCAATATTGTTTCACCTTTATTGGAGTTGATGCACATAAACCCAATTCATTAACTGTTATATAGTAGCCCATTACATACTGTAATTCATGTTTCCCTACTTAACATTTTTTATTTTTATTTTGTATGTGTGTGTGAGAGAGAAAGAAAGAGAGAGAGAGAGAGAGAGAGAGAGAGAGAGAGAGAGAGAAAGAGAGACAAACACACACACACTGGGGATCAAACTTAGGGGTGCTTTTCCTTATATTTCCAAATCCAGGGTTGCTTTACCACTGTCCTACATCTCCAGCCCATTTAAAAATTTTTTATTTTGAGACAGGGTCTTGCTAAGTTGCTGAAGCTAGCCTTGAATTTGCATCGCCCTCCCTCAGTCTTCTGAGTCACTGGGATTACAGGCATGCTGTCAATTGTGCCCAGTAAATTTTTACTTTTTACTTTTTTTTGGGTGGTACATAGTAGGCAAGCATTCTAGCACTGAGCTACATCCCCACCCCTGTTTGTAAGTTTTGCTATCACAAACAATGTTTCAGTGAATGGGGATCTTTGTTTCCTGGTGCATGCTTCTTTAATAGGTATAACTAGTAGAGGGGCTGCTCATAGTATTATACATTTTCAATGTTATATAAATGTCATGCAAAGTATTTGAGGAAATTCCCCTCTCTTATAGTCAAGACCATAGGATCCAATAAACTCTACATCCTCTATCTTTCAGAATGGTGCTTAGAGTTAAAGTAATGTCTGGAGTTGATCCTGGATTTCTTTTTGGTACTGAGGATTGAATTCAGGGGCACTCGACCACTGAGCCACATCCCCAGCCCTATTTTGTGTGTGTGTGTTTTTTTTTAATGTAGAAACAAGGTCTCACTGAGTTGCTTTGTGCCTCGCCATTGCTAAGGCTGGTTTTGAACTCACGATTCTATCTCAGCCTCCCAAAGTGCTGGGATTACAGGCATGCGCCACCACACCTGGCTTGATCCTGGATGATTTTAATTGGCCTAGTGACTATAAAGTCAAGTTATGCCTTCAGGGTGCTGTTGCATCTGTCTAAAGAGAAATTTTTGTGGAAGGTGTGGTTGAAGCATCAAGAGGAACACAGAAACAGGATTTCACTGAGTTTACCAAGTGATTGTATAATGTTTTTGTGTTATTTACCAACAATTTTGTCTAATTAACATTTACTTATATACTTGAAAAAATATTGTTTAATTGCTTCCCTAAGTGGCTATATTGTCACAGTTCCACTCAAATGAGTAATTCCTGTTTTCATATATTTTACTAAGAGTACATAAGACTGTCAATTTTTTCCAATGTAAAGGGCATGAAACGATATTTTATTGATATTTAGTTTGCATTTCTTGGAATGGTTTAATATTTACTGGACATCTGGATTTTTCCCACTGGAACTTGCTAGTTCATATCTTCTGGAAGAGTTAGAGAAGAATTAGTATTAGTTCTTTATATGTTTGGTAGAATTCAGCAGTTATGCCATCAGGTTCTGGATTTTCCCTTGATGGAAGACTCCCTCCTCACCCTGGCTTTCCCCCTACCTTAGTACTAGGGATTGAACCCAGGGGTGCTCTACCACTGTGCTATATCCCTAGCCCTTTTTGAGACAGGGTCTAATTTGCTGAGGATGGCCTTAATCTTGTAATCCTCCTGCCTCAGTCTCCCAAAGTCACTGGGAGTACAGGTTTGTGCCACTAGGCCCAGCTGGGTTTTCTACACAGATGATCATAAGATTTAATATTATGTCTTCCTTTCCAACTCCTATGTTGCATTTCTTATGTCATATAGCATTAGTTAGGTCAGTATTGAGAAGCTGGAGAGAGAATGGTATCTATGCCTAGTTTTTGGCCTTAAGGAAAATGTATTAGGAGCTGAAAGTGTAGCTTGGTGGTAGATTGAGGGTTTAGCATGCATGAGGCCTAGGTTGATCTCTAGCACCCAAAAATCCTCATAGATATGAAAGTAGAATACTATAATGAACCCCCATTTACTCTTTCCCAGTTTTGAAAAATGATACTCATCTTTTCTGTCTACTCAGAATACAAGTTTTGGTGTTTTTGTTTTCTCTCTATATACCAGGGATTGAACCTAGGGTCACTATACTAGAGTTACATCCCTGCCTTTTTTATTTTGAGACAGGGTCTTGTTAAGTTGCCCAGATTGACCTTGAACTTGTGATTCTCCTGCCTCAGCCTCCTGAGTTGCCAGGATTACAGACGTGTGCTACTAAGCCTGGCAAAAATTAGGACCCCCCTGCCCCATGCTGGGGATAGAACTCAGAGCTTTGTGTAAACTCTACCACTGAAGTGTATCCTCAGCCCTGGATATTTTTTTTTTTTTTTTGGTACTGGAGATTGAACTCAGGGGCACTCAACCACTGAGCCACATCCCCAGCCCTATTTTGTGTTTTATAGGGTCACTGAATTGCTTAGCGCCTCACCGTTGTTGAGGCTGGCTTTGAACTCATGATTCTCCTGTCTCAGCCTCCCTAATTGCTGGAATTACAGGCTTGTGCCACTGTGCCCAGCTGGAGTTTTTTTTTTTGGTACTGGGGATTGAACTCAGGGGTACTCGACCACTGAGCCACATCCTCAGCCCTATTTTGTGTTTTATGTAGAGACAGGGTCTCACTGAATTGCTTAGTGCCTCGCCATTGCTGAGGCTGGCTTTGAACTCGCGATTCTCCTGTCTCAGCCTCCCTAAGTGCTGGGATTACAGGCTTGAGCCACCACGCCCGGCTGGACTTTGTTTTTTAAATGTGACTTTATTAGCAACATGAAGTGCTAGATTAGAATGCTAAATTTCAAACCTATCTCAAATTTAGTTTTCAGGGAAAAAAAAGTGATCAGTTATATCAATGCTGTTTTCAAGAAAATTAAAATTTGATTGAAAATATTCAAAACTGGGCTGAAGCTATCTCTTTCTTAGAACACTTGCCCAACATGGGATAGGCCCTGGATTTGATTCCTAGCACCACAAAACAAACAAACAAACAAAAACCTTAATTAATTATTTTAAGGTTAGCTATGAAGTTCAGAAAGGAGAGTGATGGGGGAGGCCAAATAAGCATAGGCTAATTACCCAGTAAGTTTTCAACCCAGAGCCAGATGCAGTGGCACACACCTGTAATCCCAGGGATTTTGGGAGGCTGAGGCAGGCAGATCGCAAATTCAAAGCCAGCCTCCACAACTTAGTGAGGCTCTTAGTAACTTGGCAAGTCCGTCTCCAAATAAAATACAAAAATGGCCTGGGGATGTGCTCAGTGTTAAGCGCCCTTGGGTTCAATCCCTGGTGCCAAAAACAAAGTTTTCAACCCAGATCAAAATGATAAAATTATGCAAGATTCTATGGATAGTGATATAGTTTATGATGGGAATCTGGGATTAAAGAAGAGAAAATGGTGGAGGTTTTCAATGCTCTGGGAGCTCTTTTCTTGTGGTAGCTCTTTTCTGATGTTAGAATCTGCCATGAGGAAAGATTCTTAGCCTAGTGGCAAAGGATCCTGTTTAAGATGGAAATGAATGCTTTTCAAGTGGCATGCCTGCTTCAAATTTTGTGTGGAATGAAATGATGGGTCAACTAAATACACAAACATTTCAGATGAAAAAGATTGAAGGATGTAATTTCACAGAGTAGAAATATGAATTTCTGCTAAATGAAGTCTGGCTACCAGGATACACACTGGCCAGCTCAAAAGGAGAAAATGCAACCGTAACGTGAATAAGCAGCTGTGCACAGCAGGAGCATAACCAACAAAAGCTTCTCTGCTGCTCTCCCATCTCTCCCCTGGTCCTTTTTGCCTATATATTCTTAATATTCCTGTCTTTTTTAAAAGGCCTTATGGGCTTTATCTCAGTGTCCTTGCATGATAGAGTAACAAATCATAGATCTGGGCTGAAACATGCTAAATCTTTAAGAGGAAATGTCACTGCATAATCTAATGAATGAGTAGCACTATAAACACAAGCAGTAAGATATGATTAATGAACAAATGCCTCCATCTGCAAAGAATTTACTATTGGATCCATCCAATCAAGCCCCAAACCATCAATAAGAGACTCCTTTTTCTTTTTTTGCAGTACAAGGGACTGAACCAAGGGGCATTTTAGCGCTGAACTACATCCCCAGTCCTTTTTATTTTGAAACAGGGTCTTGCTAAGTTGCCCAGGCTGGCCTTGAATTTACCATCCTCTTGCCTAAGCTTCCTGAGTTGCTGGGATTACAGGCATGCACCACTGTCCCTGGCAGAAGACTCCTTTCAAAAAGAGTCTGGCTAAACATTTTTCCTCTGCCAAAAAATTTATTCCCAAAACCTTAAAAATACTTCCCAATCACAATGCCTTTTCTAAGAAAACTAATTTCAGATCTTAATGGTTTTCAAAGTTAAGTACTTCAGGAGAAACCAGCTCTGCTCCCAACCATCTAGAAGTACAACTCACCTTCAGCTCTGCAGCAGGATTTCCTGGGCTTGGATGACAGGGTGGTTGAAGGTAAGAGGAAACGCACCCCCTCCTCTATGGTTCCAGGCCTTGTCTCTTCTGTTGCACTGTACTGTGTCAGCTTCTTTGCCTGTATTTCCTCTCTACACTAAAAGCTCTATAAAGATAGGGACTGAGCATGACCAGGGACTGAGCAGGGCCAGGATCTGGAACAGTGTCTTATATCAGACATTCAATAAGGATCTGTTAAATGAATGATTATAAAGCCCTCGAAACCTGGAGATACAATACAGAGTATGTATTTTTTTTTAAAAAAAAGAAAACCTTGGTTCTCAACTTTATAAATAAA
This sequence comes from Xerus rutilus, assembly GCA_028644305.1. NCBI lineage: Eukaryota > Metazoa > Chordata > Mammalia > Rodentia > Sciuridae > Xerus > Xerus rutilus. The sequence continues at coordinate 38,521,372 of CM053413.1, forward strand.
TTATTATGATTCCAAGTCAAAAACTCTTTAACTCTTCTCCCTGATGAGCAAAAAGGTGAGACTGGATTGCTAAGGGTTCCTTGAGCATTGTAATTCTATGTACATGCATAAAGCATGTTTAAAATTATAAAACTGTTGAATGACAACTAGACTTCAAATGCAAATGAACATTAGCTTCTTTAAAGATATACAGAAATTACTCATTTAACTATAAAAATCAATTTTGAAGCTGGGCGCAGTGGCTCAAGCCTGTAATCCCAGCACTTAGGGAGGCTGAGACAGGAGAATCCTGAGTGCTCAGCCAGCCTCAGCAATGGCGAGGCGCTAAGCAACTCAGTGAGATCCTGTCTCTACATAAAACACAAAATAGGGCTGGGGATGTGGCTCAGTGGTCGAGTTCAAACCCGGTACCAAAAAAAAAAAAAAAAAAAGTCAATTTTGAAAGCAGGCACGGTGGTGCATGCCTGTAATCCCAGCACTTTGGAAGGCTGAGACAGGAGAATTGTGAGTTCAAAGCCAGCCTCAGCAACAGTGAGGCCCTAAGCAACTCAGTGAGACCCTGTCTCTACATAAAACACAAAGTAGGGCTGGGGATGTGGCTCAGTGGCTGAGTATCCCTGAGTTCAATCCCCGGTACCAAAAAAAAAAATCAATTTTGAGTCTTTTTGTTTGCATTTTAAAGCAAAACCAAAGCTTTCTTAAAAAATTCACAAAAGCAACATATATTTACTACTAAAAATAAATTGGAAATAATTAATGGGAAGGGTAATAACACACAATCATGCAAAGACAACCACTACTATTGTCTGGGTATAAATATTTCCAAGTGTTCTTCCTATAAACATATCCTGTATGTCTACATTTTTTCCCTTTATACAACCCAGGCTATTCTACACCAGCAATGTGTTTTTTATTTTTAATATTTTTTTTCTAGTTGTTGATGGACGTTTATTTTATTTATTTGTATGTGGTGCTGAGAATCAAACCTAGTGCCCCACACATGCTAGGCAAGTACTCTACCACTGAGCTACAACCTCAGCCCCCAGCAATGTTTCTTTTACTTAATACAGTATGAATTAGCTTCTCCACTCCCTCCGTGCCCCTGCTCCCTCCTTTTTTGAACTAAATCCCTAGGCTTGCCTTAGACTTGTGATTCTCCTGAGTTCTTGGGATTATAAGTGTGTGCCACTGCACCTAGCAGCAGTGAATTTTTTGAAGCAAAATTGCATTTTCTGGGCTGGGGCTGTAGCTCAGTGGTAGAGTGCTTGCCTAGCATGCGTGAGGCACTGGGTTCGATCCTCAGCACCACATATCAATAATAAATTAATAAAGATCCATCAACTAAAAAAATTTTTTTAAAAAATTGCATTTTCTGGGGCTGGGATTGTAGCTCAGTGGTAGAGCGCTTGCCTCGCATGCGTGAGGCCCTGGGTTCGATCCTCAGCACCATATACAAAGCAATAAAATAAAGACATTGTGTCCATCTACAACTAAAAAAATATTTTAAAAAATTGCATTTTCTTTTCCTTTTCTTCTTTTTTGTACTGACGATTGAATTCAGGGCTTGGTACAAGCTAGGCAAGCACTCTAGCAGCTACATCCCCAGTCCTTTTTAAGACAGGGTCTTGCTTAGCTGTAGAGACTGGCCTTGAATTTGTGATCCTTCCACTTCAGCCTCCTGAGTTACTGGGATTATAAGTGTGTCCACCATGCATGGCACTAAGGCTGCATTTTTTTTGGTGGGGGGATATTGGGGATTGAACCCAGGGGTTCTTTTTTTTTTTTAAACATTTACTTTTTAGTTGTAGGTGGACAGAATATATTTTTTTGTGGTGCTGAGGATTGAACTCAGTGTCTCACACCTGTCAGGTGAGCACGCTACCACTGCACCATAACCCCCGCCCCAAACCCAGGGGTTCTTTTACCATTGAATTACATTACCAGCCCTTTTTATTTTTTGAGACAGGGTCTCACTAATTTGCATAGGGCCTTGCTAAATTGCTGAGGCTGGCTTCAAATTTGTGATCCTCCTGCCACAGCCTCTCAAGCTGCTGGGATTACACTCATGTACTACTACGTCCTGCTTTAAAGCTGTATTTTTTTAAAAAATATTTTTTTAGTTGTCAATGGACTTTATTTATTTATATGTGGTGTTGAGAATCGAACCCAGTGCCTCACACATGCTAGGCAAGCACTCTACCACTGAGCCACAACCCCGACCCCCTTAAAGCTGCATTTTTAGCTAAGTTGATTTCTATTTAGACTTTTCTCTTTGGTAGCAGATTCCTGTCCTTTTGATAGTAGATATATAATCAATGAAACCAAAAGTCACTGGGGCTTAAAAATCTAGTGATTAAAATGAGAGATCAAACTATGCAACACTATTTTTGTCTGAAAGCCTCTGACTATACAGCAATGTGACTCAAAATGGCTCATAATGATATTATAGTAGGAATTCCAAACTGTAATGGGCAATTGGTTCATTACCAAACTAAGTATATCATTTCCCAAAGAGACAACAGTGACAGGGAAGAACTAAGTTAGGTGATGATGCCTTCTTGGAATTTATAGTGTTACAATCATATCTCACTCACACACATAAAAATTCTGAACAGGTGAGTCAATCAATTCATTTAAGATAGATGTACTGGTTAACCTAAAACTTTAATATTTGCAATAATTTTTCAGTATCACATTCTCATAAACACTTATTTATCACTTGAATGGTACTTCACATACATTATCTTTTTAATTTTCACACTACCACCACAAATATAAGTATTATTCTATTTTATTTTTTTAAATATTTTTTATTAGTTGTTGATGGACTTTTATTTATTTATATGGGGTGCTGAGAGTCGAACCCAGTGCCTCAGACATGCTAGGCAAGCTCTCTACCACCGAGCCACACCCTCAGCTCCTCTCCCCATTTTATAGATGAGGAATGGAGACTCTGAGAAGTGATTTGCTCAAGGTAACAAAGCCAATAAAAGGCAGAGCCAAGATGTCAATATACATCTGTTCAGCTTTATTTATTTTTTTGGTACTGGGGATTGAATTCAGGGGCACTTGACCACTGAGCCACATCCCCACCCCTATTTTGTATTTTATTTAGAGACAGAGTCTCACTGAGTTGCTTAGCACCTTACTTGCTGAGGCTGGCTTTGAACTCGCAATCCTCCTGCCTCAACCTTCTGAACTGCTGGGATTATATGCTCCCAGCTCTGTTTAGCTTTAAACACCATACTCTTTTCATTTTCTGACCCTGTCATATAGCACCTTTAAATAATTCTTAAATGTATCATTATAGGGTAGTTCGATTCTTAACTGCTATGCTTAAAATTTCTTAATGACTATCACTATGGGAGTATAATCCTACTCTTTATTTAACCTATAAGTAGACTGAACAAAACTGAAGGTATTGCTTATGAACAGGCTCATTTATATTCTTGAGGAAAAAAACTGAAAGTAACTACAAAAACCCATTTATTCAATTTGAATAAAGTAAATATTGACACTAGACTTTATAGTTAGTGAGACTTGTCTGGCAAGTGAGTCACATTTTAACAATAACCATATTAAAAGGGAAAAAAATTAGAACAGTAAGTTAAATAAAAGGTTAATAAAAATTGGATGAAACAGTTCTGTGTTTTCTTTTAAACCCCGAATAACACCAAACATATGTTTGCCTAACGAGTCATTTCAAGCAAAGATTATTAACAACTGAATAGTAGAATCAGCACTAAAAATTTCAATGATGTCCAACTCAAACATGCATAGGGAGAGTAAAGTTATTTTATTAAATCATGCACATCACGTGTGTTAGTGCAAATAGTTTAATCTGTACTCCAGAAATTCTATTGTACTTTATATCTTTACAAAATAGATTTCAAACAATTATTTACTTTAAAAAATGTAATTCTGAAGTTAAGCATTTCAGAACAATATTTGCAATAACCTATATACAAGAGGTACTGGGTACCACTGGCATATTAGCATTCTGTGGTGGAGTGGCTTCCTGCAACAGAAAAATGATGAAATGAACTATATGACAGTATTTTCTACAAGTCATTTGTGACTAATTCCTCCATAAATCTAGTGATCCTCCCAACAGCAATCCCAAATAGCTTAAAATATAACCTTTAAGTATAAACAATAACTGCCAAACATCACAAGGCAAATTATATCCTAAACTCCTATTTCAATATTTGGCTAGACTTGTGTATTCCCACAGAACATTCAAGCCAATTCACTGACATTCCCTCCCAGTCTTTATTGACTGAAAATTTTAACTATATGATACTTTAGGATATTCTATGACCTAAATAAACTTTATTGACATAACTATGGTGCTGCACAAAACCATAGCTAAACTTTGACTTCTGTGTTTTAAATTTATAGTATCAAGCAGTGTTTAGGTGCTTCACTGTGCATGGAACACTATTAATTTTGGGAATAGTGCTTCTAATTAACAGAAAGTTCCAATTAATAACAATAAAAAGAAAATAACCACTTGCATATCCAACCAGGAAACCTGTTGTTAAGTAACAGCTCACCTTGAACATTAATTAGCTCTGAAACATCATAACCAAATTAAGTCAATAAAAGCTTATCTAAAGAGATATAATTCTTTCTTCAATGAAACATGCTTGGAGGAACAGATGATAGAAAAAAAAATCATGCTTCCTAAAATGTTGTATATGATAAAGTAACTAGGCTTGTAAAGAAAAATATCTCTTTAAATACATGAGGTTTAATAAAATTACATTCCAATTGACTCAACAGTTTGGTTGACTGCACTGAAATTGTGTAATTACTGTTTCGCTCCCAGAAATACTTCAGGTTGCTCAAGAAAATACACACTCTCATGGAAAGCTTTTCAAAGTTGATGTCCTCCACATCTTCAAGTCACATTAAGGCTGAACAAGCGTGCACATATTCCCCAATTATCACTAAAACGGAATATTTTCCAAATGTATTTTTCCTTAAAAGAAAGAAAAACAAAAACAAAAAAACCCACACAAAGAGTTGTCTCTAAGTCTTGTTCCCAATAGCTCAGTGGTTTTATAACAAGTAAAAATGGCGTAAATATGTAAAAAATATATATATATGTGCATATATTTTAAACTGATAGGCACTGAGCACACAGGGCCTCTCTTCCCATGTATGTACTGGTTGTTTGGCTTGGGTAGTTATCGAATCAGAAAAATGAATTATCTGGCCATCAGAATTCAGAGTAAAATACCCATAAATTTAATGGTATAAATAATTTGGTGTACCAAGAAGCCTACATTAGGCCACCATAATATCCAGAATCTCAACATACTTATTTAAAAATTACATGAAAAATTGCAAGCAAATTATTGCTTACAGTAGAATAAAGTCACAATTGTATATTCTCTCTATAGACAGATACATTTTATATAATTTAAAGCAATGACCCTACAGTTGTATTCTTGCACTTCTGCTGTTTTAAGAGGTAAAAAAGAAGAAAATGGTTCTGTTTGTCCCCAGCATGAGTGTGATGCCAGCTTCTAGAGGGAGGACGGTGTACGGACTCAAGAAACGTTCTCATGGAGAAGCTCTGGCCAGACCTGGCACATACAGCACGATGGCTGTCACTGCAACCAGGGCAGCCAACATGGGCATCCAGGGCCAGGGTTTCTGTGTGGAAAGAAACCAAGAGTCAATATCACATTCTCCCCTCTCTTTTCATTCCTATTAACCCCTTGGTTCCACAGAGTCCTGAATACTTAACAGAATACTGGAAAAATCTTATCTTTGCATTTTAAGAATAAAGTGTATAAAGAAAGGAAAAGAAAAAAGGAGAGAAGAAGTGCAAGTATAAGGAGAACTATATAATAGCAGGGTCATTATTTGGAGGCCTAATATTTCCCAGAAAAGTCCTGGGCAGTTTTCAACTTTGTTATAGTTGAAATGTAGTAGAGACTTCTAAAAATCATTTGGGCTTGACCTGCTTTATTGACTCTGGTACCCACAGATTCCAATATGACTGATGTATATATAACCAATGCCTGTAGTATGTTTCTTCCTAAAATATTTATTTCTTGATGAAAACTAGACTCAGATGTTGGGATAGTTATACAGTGCCTGGTGGCTAAGGTGATAGGAAAAAAAATAGGCTTTGATCCTGTAACTTGAAACCAAAGAAGACAAAATCAGAGAGGTTCAAGATGGGGAAGTGCCATTAGGGACACTGCCTATCTGATACTTCTGATAAAGACCTTCTCAGCCGGGCGCGGTGGCTCAAGCCTGTAATCCCAGCACTTAGGGAGGCTGAGACAGGAGAATTGCGGGTTCAAAGCCAGCCTCAGCAATGGCGAGGCTGCTAAGCAACTCAGTGAGACCCTGTCTCTACATAAAACACAAAATAAGGCTGGGGATGTGGCTCAGTGGTCGAGTGCCCCTGAGTTCAATCCCTGGTACTAAAAAAAAAAAAAAAAAAAAGACCTTCTCAAATGTAATAAAGTCATGTGATCCATTTCATATGTTCTTCTAATATGCATGGCAGTTAGAGGCAAGCATGGATGGGCTGTTTCTGCTAATTTTCAGAAGACTTTATAATAAAACTTGCTTTAAGTGGTACTTTTATTGTTCTAAGAGTTTTGTTGAAGAAGTTGGTGTTCAAAGAAATATTTTGATTTGCAGATCAGGACTCAGAAAAAATATGGGCTAGGGCTCAGATCCCTACAAGTAAATTTTTTTTTTTTTTGGTAGTGGGGATTGAATTCAGGGGTACTTCACCACTGAGCCACATCCCCAGCCCTATTTTGTTTTGTTTTGTTTTTTGTACTGGAGATTGAACTCAGGGTACTCCACCACTGAGCCACATCCCCAGCCCTATTTTGTGTTTTACGTAGAGACAGGGTCTCACTGAGTTGCTTAGCGCCTCGCCGTTGCTGAGTCTGGCTTTGAACTCACGATTCTCCTGTCTCAGCCTCCCTAAGTGCTGGGATTACAGGCTTGCGCCACCGCGCCCGGCTCCTATTTTGTTTTTTTTATGTAGAGACAGGGTCTCACTGAGTTGCTTAGCGTCTCGCCCTTGCTAAGGCTGGTTTTGAACTGGTGATTCTCCTGTCTCAGCCTCCCAAAGTGCAGGGATTACAGGCGTGTGCCACCACGCCCGGCTCCTACAAGTAAATTTGTATTGGGGTTTGAGATCATGAGCCAATAGTTCATTATGCCAATCTTATTCTCTTTCATCTTTACAGCTAAAGTGCAAACAGGTAAAGGGTTGAAACAGAGAAACTCTATGCTATGGAAGGCAAAAGAGAAGGAAGAAGGGTAGGAAAGCTGGCTGAAGACTTCAAAGATGCAAACTCTTCATTTCTCATTCAAATCTGATTAAACACATAATTGGGAAAGGGTACTAATGTAGAAATTCACTGTTTACTCCAGTTTGCTAAAGATAAAGACTCAGTTAAAGAAAGCATATTAACAACTGGTTAGGTTGGAATTAATTCATGGTTAGCATTACTACAAAGGAAACAAGACAAAATGTTATGTGATTAGTTGATTGTTCATTCATTGGTATGACACAAATACATGGCATACTAAATGAAGGGTTTGCTTCAAGTAACAAAATATCTGTGTGGTTTTGCCATGCACTATATTACAAATATGGCACAAATAGGTGACGGGGACAAACAGACAAGGACTCAACAGTAGTGCTTGTACCTTTCTCTACCACAATGGACCGAAACACCAAAACAGGAAAGCCAGGAATAGGCCGATGAATACGGCTGGGACGGGTTGTAATATGGAAGGCTAAAGAAGGGAAGGGATATTAAAATCATTTTATGCTATGAAAAAAATCAGATAAGATGATTTAGACCCCAGGGGGGTGGGAGGAAGGGAAAGAAGACTGAAGTAATAGAAATATACCACTCAGGTTTTGCACTGATTCAAACATTTTAAAGACATCTAACACAATCTAGAATGATGGACTGTGGTGTGTGTTGGCAAACTACCACTTTAAAAGAAATAGCTGGAGACAACAATCATTGTGGGTGTCCCTAACACACTCAAATGAAACCTAGCACATTAACAAGTCAGAGCAGCGACAACATTTCACCAAGTGATACTCTGTTTGACAGTATTATTTTGTTCCATATCTGAAACCCATTACTTGATAATGCACTCTGTTTGCAAAGACTAACATTTCCCTCTATCAAAGACCTTTTGCCTTTTTCCAATCCAGACTCTAGTTTATGAGCTAATACTGCTTTCAAGCTTAAAAATAAATGCTCTGTGATCATGTGTACTTCTTGAATCAGGCAAAAGATGTGACACAATGTATGAGAAAACACAGTATATAAAAGCAAGGCAGCTGAGTCTCAGGGTTTTCAGTTATGATACCAGAATATAATTGAATTCTTAAATGGAAAGAGAATGACTCAGAACCATAAGTTCAACATCACAAAAAGGGAAATTCACTGCTAAGGTGGATTTTTGGGTTTTTTTACAACTATAAATAGTAACAGCATGGTTACTTTTGAAAAGATTTTAAATATCTAGGGAAGTCCATTCTGATTACGTTAGATGTCTTCATAGGTTAATTTAGTAGGAAGTGGACTGAAATTTCATTATCAGAGGGACATGAATATTAAAAAGTAATCAAATCATTATGATCTGATTTTAGAAGAATTCTATAATCTACATTTAAAAAAACAAGTGCAATCCATTTTTGCTAGCAGAAAGCTTTCATGTCCAATTTATCAACTTCTAAAAAGCATCTACCAAAGCAACAATCCTTTTCTGTTTAAAATCTCACATGTGCTTAAGCAAAGGACAGTTGGACACAACTCATGAGCATTCTGTGTACAACTGTGTAACTGGATGGCCATGCAACATCACTCTTTTGTACGTGTGCTGTAAGTTAAGCAGAGTGCCTTCCTCCATGGAAGCATGTGGCTCATGTCCACTTCAGTGTCCAAGCCATGACAGAACTTGAAATAAGTCAGCACAACCAACCACACTGAACATCCATCAGTTAGGGCCCACAAAGGCAATGACCACCAAAACGTACAACATGACATTTATTTAGTATAACATCTTTTTAAAGACCTTTCTAGCAAATGAAAAACAAATATTATCAAACTCAATTCATATCAAAACATCAGTTCACCTCTGCCGGTCTGCTTCTCTCTCTCTCTCTCAGCCCTACAGAATTTCAACAAATATTTCCTAACACTTACAGAATGCCAAACAGACACTAAGCTTTTTAGGAATGTGCCTTAGTGAGAACATTATTAGTATAAAATGAAAACCATATCAAATTTCTCCTTTTTGATACAATCAAATGCTAAGCATCAATATGTAGCACTTTTTCTTAAATGGGTCCCTGATGTGGTACAGTGCTTCATCCCAGCAGGCAAGAAATAAGAACCAGATGACAGAACTTCAGTCTCATTTGAGAAAAGCTGAAAGTTCTTAGGTAAATTGTTTTATTGCAAACAAGGTTCTTCTTCTCCATGCAATCCTCAGGCTCTTATAGAGGCATAAGTGAAAAGGGGTAAATTCTTATTAAAAAATCCAACAGCACAATGATGCATCATAGAATAAAAAGCATAGTACATCTGTACCCAAGGCCAATTAGTTTCTCAAATCAGTAATAAAGTCCCATGAAAATCAATTTCAAGTTTCTCACCTTCCTCTCGTTTAAAGCTAAGCCAAGTTGGCAAAGACTTACATTATTTCCTTTCTCTCGGAGCAGCTTCAGGTTGTCTTTACATTGTTTGAGCTCATCTGTGATTGATTGCTTTTCCTGCTCAGTCATTTCAAACTTCAACTTCAGTTCTGAGAGTACAGTCTGTGTCTTTTCATACTAAAGGCAAAGAAAAAAGAGTGTGCAGACTTGACATAAAATGGGTATGAAGTAATGGTTCTAGTCAGGCTTATACACCAGACCCTATTTAGTCACCTTCAACACCAAAGTCAAGCCTTTTTGTTTTAAGGAGGATGAAAATCATTTGCACTCATAATAAGAAGTCCTTAATGTTGACTTGATTCTATGTAAGAATTTCTGGCCCTGGAGTTAAAAAAAAAAAAAAGTGAACAGAAGACATTATTTTGTCATCTGTTTCTAATATAAAAGGTCATTTTTTCCACCAAATGAGTTATGGGAGAAAAGGGAAATTTCAAACTGAGCAAAAGAAAAGCAGGTGAAGAAAAATTTCATAGCCTAGTTAAATGGCAATGTTAGGAAGTCTGAATTTATATTCTGGTAAGTAGGCAATGTCAGCCAAGCCATTTTAGTTTTGAAGTTAAAACAAAACAAAACAAAACAAAAAAACTTCCAATAGGCCTCCCTTTATCCAGCATCAGTAGGTATTAAAGCATTCTGGCTAAGTGATCTTTTAAGGCAAATGAAGCAAAGACATGTACCTAAAGTACTCCCACCATGATTGAGAAATTTCTCTACTTAAAATCTATCAACATCAATTAAAAATAATTTCAACAAATTTGTTTCTGATAGAAATTTTTCTATAGAGAAAATGTCACTTTCTAGTTTGAACACAGTTCAAACATTTATAATATAAATGTATCTATATAAAATATATACTATGTAGATATATGACTTTCAGACAAACTACCCAAAGAACACAGGTGAGACCAATGTAATGCAGAGTAGTTTGCCCCTACTTTAAATATCCTCAGAAAGCTGGTCTTCTAAACTGTTTCCACTTCTAAATATTTCATCTTACATACAAACTGGGCTCCCAAAGAGAAGACTGTTCTGCTGCTGGGCATGCCTTTGTCTGGACTTCTACTGCCCCCTCTGCCAAATCTGAATGTTTCAGAAGGAAGACAGACAGACAAGGACTACAAAATAAGTACACTGTGGGTACAGATTGTCAGAAAGGCTCCTCCTCTTCCCAAAATATAGCTTATGAAGCTGAAGGGTTTTTAGTTCCTCGCTATGTCCTAAAATTCCTCAACAAAGGACACCTTTAGAATGGCACTTCTGAAAAATTCAAATCCTTCAAAGTGACGAGAGCTCATCATTATGTTCAATAAGGATAAATATCAAGAAGGATAGAAATGTGTAATTAAGATGAGAAGGAACAAGGGTCAGGGTCAACATGGACATCACAAGAAAGGGGTAAGAAAGACATGAAAGAAACTCCCTTTTGGGCTGGGGTTGTGGCTCAGTGTAGAGTGCTTGTCTAGCATGTGTGGGGCACTGGGTTAGATCTTCACCACCAAATAAATAAATAAATAAATAAGTAAATAAATACAATAAAGGTACCGTGTCCATCTTCAACTAAAAAAATAAAAATAAAAAAAGAAATTCTCTTTTACTTAACAATGTTCCCAGAACAAGCCTGATAGTATGTCAGAGAATGAACTCAGGAGTAAAGTTCGCAGGCTTTATGACAGTTTTTCTTTCCAGTTGATGTGAAGGTCTGTGGACTTCTTCCTGAAGGCAGAAGGTTACTGGAAGGCTGCCAAGGAAAAGTCAGTGTACCTAGACTAGTTTCTGTACCTTAGAACATAATCAATTTTCAATGATCCATGAACTGATTCTTAACAGTGACTAATAAAGCATAAGTAAAAAGTGCTTTGTTGATCGAAATTTTCCCTTACTTTCCCTTTTCACCATTCTTGCATCCACATTGCCCTTTACACCAAAGCACTTAATCATTTCTCCATTCCAGGAGTTGTGAAGCAGAACCACAGGAAGGCAGCTCAGGAAGAACCTGCTGTTCACCTCCAGCAGGAGAGTGGGTGGTGAAGCCAAACTCTTCTTCTTTTTTTTAAAACAGTGCTGGAGATTCAGCTCAGGGCCTCACACATGCCAGGCACATGCTATACCACTGAGCCACATCCCAGCCCCGCCAAACTCAAGAGTCTTTGTAGCGTAGACATGTGCTCAATGTTTTAGAAACTCTTAAATTACAGATATTCCTATTAAAATATATAGATGCTTTCTAAAATCAAGTATAAAGATGATATATCATTTTCTATGAATACTGAAAATTATTTTTTTCTACTTCCTTCTAAAATATTGATTCATATGAAAACTGCCACATACATAAATTTAATTAGTGGAACAAAGGTCACTTTCTGCAGCCTTGGTTTCACACCCTGCTTGGATATTGTTTTTTGCTCCATCTTGTTTTTTAACTGTGTTTTTTGTTTTTGTTTTTTTTTGTTAGGGAGTGATAGTGAGATTGAACCTAGAGATACTCTTCCATTGAGCTACATACTCAGTCCTTTTTATTTTGATATAAGCTTTCAAAAAGTTACACAGGCTGACCTCAAACTCTGGATCCTCCTGCCTCAGTTTCCCAAGCTGCTGGGATTATAGACGTATGTCACTGTGCCCAGTTTTGCGCTTTCTAACTTTGAGGTGAGAAATGAACTGAGTGTTGATTAAGAGGGACATATCACATATCACCAATATCTTTGGTTGTTCTTCATAAAAATAATCACATCTGGGCTTTGCTTAACTTGTAATAGTTTGGCCTGTTACAGTGTTGAAGATACATAATCATGACACTATGCATATTAATATTAAGTATGATTTTGAGAGAAAGAATAAAAGGAAAATGTTGAAAAGGAATAAATATATGTTAATAAAAGATAATTAAATTGCAGTGGATTACACAGAGATAGGAACCTCATTAAAGAATTTTAGTTACAGACTAGTATCTAATACATTGACATTAGGACAAACAGAAAGAGCAATTTCACAATACAAAGGAATATGATGAGTATACATCATTTCACAATGGAAAACAGTGAACAAGAAAATAGGAAACATATTGACAAGCTCAGACATATTTTTAAATGTGCTGCATTTAATGCAATCCAAAGACTATCAACAGTTTTGACACTGTGACAACATGGCACTGCCATTTATGAAAACAGTTAAAGCATTTTGCACTGATTGCTCAGTGACCCAAAACAGGCGAACAAATGTGACAAAATGGCTAAATGCATCCATAGTAACACACAACAGAATCATCTTCCAACCACAGCATTCTTTGCAGATTTTCAAAGAATTATGGCGTATGGACTGGAAGGACACAAAGTGCTTACAGTATTAAATACTAGGATATTTACTTTGGCACAAAATTTGTGTTCCAACCAAATAAAATTATATTTCTCCTAAAACACATATCCTTAGCAAGATAAAGACAGACATATTACAAAATCAATATGCCTAAATGAAAATAAAAAATATTACAGTTTTTTTCTTTAGGAACAAACACAAAGATAGAGAAACAGTAATCATTTCAAAATTCAGGATACTACAAGGAAAGCAAAGCACAAAGAAAAACTGCATTGATTAAACAGATCTTCAAAAAACAATTTTGGGAAAATTCATTATTAAAGACAAAAAGTTGTCTTCAAATTCTTTCTTATTTATAAAGCATCTTTCCTTTAAGTGAGTCTACAGCTGGGGGGTCCCGGATGAGCAGATACGTTTTATTAGCCTTTTCCATCCCCTGAGCTGGACAGGAGGCAATGAAGGGAGTGATATGAGAACAGCAGGACTGATCACAGGTCTTACTGCTCTGTTGTCAACTTAAGGAAAGGTACCTGTGTTGTTCAGGAAGAAGTTGGGTAGGATCTCTGATCCAAAGATAGCCCTCAGCTTCTTTAATATAATTTTTTTAAAAAGTCACCCAAATCAAGGTTTTAAGCAAAGGCCTTGAAAACTGAGTGTGCATATTATTGAAGAAGGGGTAAGGGGATGGAAAGGAGAAAGTAAAAAGTCAGAAAGTGTGTTTGGCAGGCTGGGTATGAGGAATTTTAAATAATTTTTTAGGCCAGACAATAATTTTTTCACCCAGACATAACCCCAACATTATATAGTATGGCCCCAGCTTGCTTTCCAAAAGAATTCTAAGTTAAATATGATAATCTCTTTGAAAGATAAACAGTGGATCAAGTGATCTGGTATGAAGGGATTCTCATGTAGGTCAACTAACTGGTAAAGCAAAACCAAAATGTATTTTTGTATATTTGTATTTTGAGACCAAACCCTACTGATATATTCTCTACACATGGACCATGCTACATAGCTAGAGATCATCAAGCAGGGATGCTTCCAGTGTTAACTTTGTGACAGGTAATGGACTTCTGCTTCCCTTTATTTCTAACTAGCATGGATATCTGATTTGCTTTTGGCTTTAAGTCCAACCATAATCGGGCTCATAATGTCTTTTCGCTTTACCTCTTTCTGTACATCCTTTGCTTGGTTTTCAGCCTTACTGAGAAGAGTTTTTAAATCAGCTGAATCTCGAAGATGCTGCTCTTTCAAGGATCCCACTTGGTTCTCAAGTTCTTTTCTAGTCATCTGAAGGATGCTGAGATCACTGGTAAGCTCTAAACTCTGCTTCTGAGAACTGCAACATAAATATCAACAGTTATTCACAGGTAGAAACTGGACACAGCAAAAAGTTCAATTTCTTAAATATTTCACTAGGTGAGACTGGATTTCAGAGGGGGAAGTTTAAAAACAGAATGAGACTTTTTCAATAAATAAAAAGCATTAAAACACTAAAACACCCTGCAGCTAAAAACTGTGTCCTATCAGATAATATATAAAGGTTTAAATTTTAAAAATAGAAGAAGCTAGGAGTGGTGGTGCATGCCTGTAATCCTAGTGATTTGGGAGGCTGCAGCAGGAGGATCTCAAGTCTGAGGCTAGCCTCAGCAAGTTAGTGAGTCCTTTTCTTTCTTCTTAAAAAAAATTTTTTTAAAAAAAATTTTGGTTCTACGAATTGAACTCAGAAGTGCTTTATCACTGAGCCACATCCTTTACATTCCTAGTCCTTTTTATTTTAAGGCAGAGTCTCACTAATTTGCTTAGGGCCTTGCTAAATTGCTGAGGTTGGCCTTGAATTTGTGATCCTCCTGCCTCAGCTTCCTGAGCCACAGTGAGTACCTTTCTTAAAAAATAAAAAGGGCCGAGGGTGTAGCTCAGTGGTAGCCTCTGGGTTCAATCCTTAGCACTGCAAAATAAATGAACAAATGAATGAATGGATGAATGAATGAATGGTAAATAAAGAGGTTATTAATTGTATATTTTTGCTTTATAAAATTATATAAATTGTATCATTAAAAGATTCAGGCAGGTCTTCCCTAGAAAAAGAATATATACATTTCAACTGCTTTCTAGTATGTTTTAGTACCTGACAAATATGATGGGTGCTAGAAACTTAAAGCTTGGCATTACTCCAACTTATAAAGATAAACCTGCTCAAATGAGAAGCAATACCAAACTGGAAGAAATAAATGCATGGGGTAAAGAACTAGGAAGCTGAATCTAGATCCTGGCCCTGTCAGTATTTAACTGTGGGATATTGAGCAAGTCAATTAACGGGTACATTTTATTCTATGTTTGTTTATTTGCAGTGCTGGTGACCAAACCCAGTGGGGCAAGTGTTCTACCATTGAGCCACAACCCCAACAATACATTTTATTCTTTCAACAAATACTTCTTGAGCTCAGACCTGTGCCAGGCACCATGTTATACAGATACAAATAACAAAAGGGAGTGTCAGTTTCCTTCAATATCAAACAAGAGGGCTGAACTAAATAATTTCTGAAGCTATTCTCCAGCTTAAATTATATGACTACTTTATAATTTGATATAAAATATGATTTACACAAGAGAAAAATAGCTTGATATGCATAAACAAAAATTCCTTGTTTAAGCCAGACCAGTGGCGCATACCCATTATCCCAGTGACTCTAGAGGCTGAGGCAGGAGGATCACAATTCAAGGCCAGCCTGGGCAATTTACTGAGATCCTGTTTCAAAATTAAAAACAAGGTTGGAGATGCACATCAGTGGTACAGTGACTCATAGAGTGTGTGAGGCCCTGGGTTAAATTCCTAGTACTGCAAACAATAAAAAAATAAGGTTTTTAAGGTGACAGTGTATAGTTTTTCAGAATGGATCGTAAGAATCAGAATCAGATTTAATATTATAACTGAGACATGATACAGTATAAATTCTATCCTGATTATAGACAGATTCTGATGGTGTCAGGGCAATACAGCTAGGAACTAAATGGCACATAAGACCTTGTACTGGCTCCTTTTCCTAGGATCCAGAAAATTAGATTATTGGTCACCTGAATAAACTTGCATAAAGTACATAAGATAGATTAATTGTTTCTTAAAATTTCTGGTGTAGTTCTCTAAATTCATTTGGTAAGCCTCTCTAGCATTTAAGTAGTATTTGGAAGCTAGCCTTCCTTTATAGATTTTTTTATTTGGTGGGGGGGGCGGTGGGAGGATTAAACAGGGGATTGAACCCATGGGTGCTTTACCATTGGGCACATCCTCAGTTCTTTTTATTATTTATTTTGAGACAGTGTCATGCTAAGTTGCTGAGGCTGACCTCAAACCTTGATGCTCTTGCCTCAGCCTTCCAAATTACTGGGACTACAGGCATGTATCACCATGCCTGACTGTTCCTTTTTTTGAGCTGGGCTTCACTATGTTCTCCATGCTGGTTTTAAACTCTTAGGCTCAAGCAATCCTCCACCTCAGCCTCCTGAGTAGCTGGGACTACAGGTATGTCATGATGCCTGACTGGAGCCTAGTATTTTAGGCCATATGTTTCTACTCACAAAGAGTCTGAAGACTTGCTTTTCAACACTTTCTTTAAACTATCAATATGTCTAAAACAAGAATACTTCAGATAGTCAACACTAATAATTAAACATTGGTTATTTCTTACTTGATAGAATATCAAACTAACTGGATTTACTAAGATCCTGCTGTTTTCCAAACATGAAGAACTTGGATATTTGCATCATTTTACACATACTCTATACCAAATAATTTGTCCAGATGTATTCTCATTCTTGTTCTCTCTTACGCACACACACACACACGCGTATAGGTATGTATATTTGTGTTTTGGGCCTTTATTTATTTATTTTTTGTACTGGGGATTGAACTGAGGGGCCCTCGACCACTGAGCCACACCCCAGCCCTATTTTGTTTTTTATTTAGAGACAGGGTCTCACTGAGACCCTGCTTATTAGTGCCTTGCTTTTGCTGAGGCTGGCTTTGGACTGGCAAACCTCCTGCCTCAGCCTCTTGAGCCTCTGGAATTACAGGTGTCTGCCACTGTGCCTGGCTATGCCCTGTTCATATTTTTTTTTTAAATATTTTTTTAGCTGTAGATGGATGCAATATCTTTATTGTATGTATGTATGTATGTATGTATGTATGTATGTATGTATTTATTTATTTATTGGTACTGGAGATTGAACTCAGGGGCACTCGACCACTGAGCCACATCCCCAGCCCTATTTTGTGTTTTATGTAGAGACAGGGTCTCACTGAGTTGCTTAGTACCTCGCTGTAGCTGAGGCTGGCTTTGAACTCGCGATTCTCCTGTCTCAGCTTCCCTAAGTACTGGGATTACAGGCTTGTACCACCATGCCCGGCTTTATTTATTTATTTTTATGTGGTGCTGAGGATAGAACTCGGTGACTCACGCATGCAAGGCAAGTGCTCCACCACTGAGCTATAGCCCCCAGCTTTCCTGTTCATATTTTTGAAGAGCTTTTTTTTTTTTTTTAAATATTTTTATTAGTTGTTGATGGATCTTTGTTTTATTCAATTATTTATATGTGGTGCTGAGAATCAAACCCAGGGCCTCACACATGCAAGGCAAGTGCTCTACCACTGAGCCACAACCCCAGCCCCTTTGAAGAGCTTTTATGAACTTTTACATGTTATAAACAAACACTTGTTTTATTCTTTATTATTAATTATCTCCCCACATTCAAAAAGTAACATAAAAACTGTAAGGAAAGATTAAGGAAAAGTTATAACACTAGAAAATTAAAAAAAAGTGCTTTATAGACATTTATATTGCAAATGCATGGCATTGTAAGGAGGGGCTATAAAGAAATTAGTACATCTACCTTCAGTTAGTTCTTATTCATTTATTTACTTTACCACTGGTCTATATCCTCAGTCCTTTTTAATCTTAGTTTTAAAAATTTTGAGACAGGGTCTTGCTATTTTGTTGAGGCTGGCCTTGAACTTGTGATCCTCTTGCCTCTGCCTCCCAAGTTGCTAGGATTATAAGTGTGTGCTGCTGAGTCCAGCAGTTCTTAATGTTTTAAATGTATAATCAACATTTCAATTGTTTTTGTAAACAGAAAAGAAACATTTTCTGATATAGTTAGTACTGTCATTTTCTCCCAAGGTTTGTTTTTTATTTTTGCTAACCTTAATACTCTCTAGGAGTGAAATCACAAGGTTAACAAGAGAGTGATTTTCATTTTTGAGTGCTGGGAGAGGGAGCTAAGATTGATTAAGAATGGCTTCAAAAAGAAATATGTTACTTTTCATAATCTGAATTAGAACACAAAATTGATTTAAAAAATTAAATATGGCAAATGTTGGTGGTAAAACAAGACCCCACTTAATTTGTTGGTGTAAATCCATGCATTTATCAGTTTGCTTGCAAGATACTGGATACTAGAAAGATTTAGTTGATTTTAGATAATTTTTGATTTTACATATTAATATTCTCCATATAACCCTGCCTGAAATTCAGAAGCTGAATATATATCTTTTAATAGTTCAAATTCTTTTTTTTTAAGATATTTATTTTTTAGTTGTAGGTGGACAGAATATTTTATTTTATTTATTTATTTTTTAAATATTTTTTTAGTTGTTGATGGACACAATATCTTTATTTAATTGCTTTGTATGTGGTGCTGAGCATCGAACCCAGGTCCTCACGCATGCGAGGCAAACGCTCTACCGCTGAGCTACAATCCCAGCCCCAGAATATTTTATTTTTATGTGGTGCTGAGGATTGAACCCAGTGCCTCACGTGTGCTAGGCAAGCACGCTACCACTGAGCCATAACCCCAGCCCTAGTTCAAATTCTTTATTAATCACCCGATCCCTCTTACTAATAGAGGGAATCACTGATGCAAGAGAAAACAATTTGTATTTGAAATCTATTATCATTTAGTTTATAGAGCAAGTTCAAAGACTAATAAACCTTTGTTCTTTGGTTGGCTGTTTTTGTTTTTTTTTGAGTGAGGAGAGGACATTTAATAAATCTGTATTCCATGACTACACCAAAAGAAAAATACATGTAGGATGATGGTGGTGGAAGAAAAATATGATGAGGTATTTATTTATTAGCATGGTTACCCAGCCAAAACCCAGAGTTTGGCCGAACATTTTGCTCCCAAAAGGTATTTAAGTATCAAAATTATATTTAACTTAGATAAAAATTTAAGACAAATATTTTTAAGCTAAAAAAGAGAGTTCTTGCATACTTGTGCAATTCTTTTTCTTGCCGCTGCAGTTCTGATGATAGCAAAACATTTTCCTTTTTTAGAGAATGGCACTCGGTTTCCAATACATTCCATTCCTTTCTCAACTTCTCTAGTTCACCTAAAATAGTTCCAAACATTATTAATGTTATTATCATTATTATTAATTCAAAGGATAAAAAGAAATTATTATTATTATTATTCAAAGGATAAAAAGAAATATTTTAGAGAACATACTCCCCACAATCCCAAAAGCATGTAGAGTTTTACATGGCTATTTTTTGATTCCCATTGCTTGTATCTATACCTCAAGGAAGTTCCATCACCTTGACGGTAGTATTTTTTTCTACTTCACTTTTTAAAGACAATTTTAATAATATTAATAGTATAGAATTGTAAAAATTATAATTTATTGTAGAACTTGTAGACTTGAATATATTATAGCCCCACTACAGGACTGCTTTATCTAATTGATTGCTATCAAAGAGAAAAACATGCCTGGTTAGTCTGTGCAAGTTACAACGTTATCTCTGTCAGGAGTTAAGAACTTTATGTAAATAAAATATATCTACTCACCTTGCAACCTTGTTGCTTCCACTCTCTGCTGGTCTTCGCACTGTTGACATCGCAGCTGAAAACTGTTTTGCAGACTTGTGATTTCTTTCTCATACTCAGATGCTGCTTTACGCCACCGCTCAAGCTCAGCTCGCACCTTCTTAAGCTCGTCTTGTAAAGAAGTAATGTCAGTGTCCCGCTCAGAAGCAGCCTTTGCAGCTGCCTGATGAAGCAGCAAAATTTCATCTCGGGCACTAAGCAATTCATCTCTAGTGCTTGTGATTTCACCATCTTTCTCTTCCCGGAGATTCTCAATATCAATGTGTAACCTCTGCAGCTGGGCTACAAAAGTATATTTATCTATTATTTTCTTAGTTCACAGAAAATGATTTTATTAACAATATCTTATAAAGAATAAAATAACAACCCAATACAGGATATTGCTATTGTACAGCCTAGCTGTTAGAGCTGCTGCTTTTGGTTAAATTGTATAAACAATCCATATTTGGTGCATAAAATGCCAAAATACATACACCAAGAGTGGGGGAGGGGGCAAAATGATCTTTATTGCCCCCACATGGAGAAAATTAATTCCAACATTTTGGTATTTTCCAGCTTTTTCTTACATCTTTATATGCAATACAAAAACATTAGGGAGAGGTCATTAAATATATAACACTAAATATATATTATGTTCTATATCCTCCTGCTAATGAAAATCTTTCAAAAAAAATAGTTACACTGTAATTTACTTAACTAATTCTTCATTTTAGACATTTTAGGCTTTCAATTTTTAATCATTACATACAATGCTGCTCATAATGCAATCCTGATTCTTTTCTTAGCATGAATCATAGAGGTGGGGTTGCTTGGTCAAATGGTAAGCTTTAAACATTTGATGTTCTTCAGTTTCAGTTTTCTGTTCAAATGTTCCTTAAATTAAAATTAAAAATTTCCTTAAATTAAAAATTCCTTAAAGAAGTCTTCTTTGATGACTTATCTAAAAATGAGCTATATGTCATTCTCTGATCCTTTACTCTGCTTTATTTTCCTTCAAAGCTCTTATTGGACAACACATTACATATATGTTGCTTACTGTTGATCTTTTGTACTAGAAGCTACACCTCATGTGTACAGGGCCTTTGTTTTGCTCATTGCTCTATCCCTAAGAACAATAAAAAATTATTGGTTGAATTAATGAACTTACAGAATTAATGAATTTTATCTCTAACTGAAGAGGGGTGTGTGTGTGTGTGTGTGTGTGTGGTGCTGGGGATTGACCCCATGCAAGGCAAACACTCTAAAATTGAGCTATATCTCCAGCCCTAGAGGTGTGTTTTTAAAAGATCAGGTCTTGTGCCCCTATGACCCAACCTGGAAACAATCTGTATAAAGTCATATTTGGCTCAGAACTAGCATACTAGTCTTGGTTACCATAACAACAGGAAATTATGAATAGAAAAAGTTCCAAAGGATAATAAAATAATTTAAGAGGACTTAGTGCTAGAGGAGGGGGAGATTGCTACATAAACATTAAAGATGACAATAGACCTTTCAAGTTTGTAGGAAAGATTGAGGTAATAGTTCAAAATCTGAAAAGGTACAATGGTCATAGATGAGTCTTGTTGATAAATCAAGTCTCAAAATACACAAGCTGGCACTAGAGGGCAGTCAATGATGCCTGGGCAATATAGCTTTAAGACAAATAAATGCAGTACTATCATAGAATCCTTACAGAAAATTGCCCATATACTCTATATGATGGAAATATAGATGCAAATCAGATTCATATGAGGTAATGGATAAATGGCATTAAACTACAGTATGAATTTAAAGAGTTTTCAATTCTGAAACACATACAACCTACCCTAGTAATTCTAATTTGACCATAATAAAATTCAAAAATTTAAATAACTCAAATGCCCTACTCCAAAAATAATAAGACTCAAAAGACTAGTTTTTCTCTGGGGTATTTTTGGGCAAAAATCAAAGGTCTCACATGGTAACTCCCCATCTCTTCTGACATTTGATTCCTTGTCTATTTAATTTCTTCTCACCTTACCTCTTCAGCTAAAGTTTTAAAATAATACTGGTTCCTTCTTTGATAATGAAGGCAGATTAATTTTGCTTTAGAAATTTAACATTGGCACAGGAAAAAAAGACTTCTCCTGGATTATCTCAGGATTTTAGCCTCATAAGACCAGAGATTTCAGCTTGAAGTAGACATTTGGCAGGCAGGGGTGGTTCTGGTGATTTCTTTAATGACCTTGTAATAACCCAGAGAGACAGCAAAATGGTATGGGTGAAGAGCAGCCACTGCCAGTGATGGCAGTGCAGAAACCACTGTTCTTTTTTTTTTTTTTTTTTTTTTTGGTACTGGGTATTGAACTCAGGGGCACTCGACCACTGAGGCACATCCCCAGCCCTATTTTGTGTTTTATGTAGAGACAGGGTCTCACTGAGTTGCTTAGCGCCTCGCCATTGTTGAGGCTGGCTTTGAACTCGCGATTCTCCTGTCTCAGCCCGGCTCAGAAACCACTGTTCTATTCCATGTTGTAATGCAGGTGTGTCTTGAGCATTAGATAAAATGACACCAGCAATATGAAAATGCAGAGGCACAAGAGTAGCCAAGCAAATTTTCCGTCCAAAGCTTTCTCTGGAGTAACTCATGGTATAAACCAGAAATTGTCTTTTTTTTTTTTTTTAATTTTTTTTGTTGAAGGATCTTTATTTTACTCATTTATTATTTATAATAAATGATTATAATATTTGCTGGTGCTGAGGATCAAACCCAGTGCCTTGTGCATGCTAGGTAAGTGCTCTACCACTGAGCTACAGCCCCAGCCCCCGAAATTGTCAGTCTTACCAAATCCAAATTTTCACCCCTGCTCTTTCCACTCCAGATGTCTAATAATGGATTACTAGAGAATCTTCCCTTATATCTTCTTTAAGGAAAAAAGCTCCAAGAGCCCAGTTCTCTCAGGTTCCAGAGAAGAACCAAAGCCATGACAAATGGGGACCCTCTGTATTTTTATTTTCTACTCCTTTTGAATACTAAAAACCAATAATAAAAACCTCAAATAGCCTTGGGATGCTCCATACCTTGAAGAACTTGTATTTGTTTAGCAGATTCTTCAACTTGATTTCTATAGGCTTTTCTTTCTTCTTCCAATAGAGCTAAAAGTAAAAACACAGTATATCTAATTTCATGAATTAAAGTACTCAGAATTGAGCAGCTGGAAATGCCTAAGAAACTTTCCTGAAGCTTACTGAAACAAGTAACAGTATTAATACTTAAGGAATAAGTATTATCAGTATTAGTAGTTAGACAGCTCAAGGGTTTTAGGAACACAAAACAGTAGTAAATGATAAAGCTATTCAACTGAGTAGTATTTTTTTTAAAATTGTTTTTGGTAGTAGGCATTGAACCCAGAGATACTCTTCCACTGAGCTACATCCCCAGC
Source organism: Xerus rutilus (assembly GCA_028644305.1). NCBI lineage: Eukaryota > Metazoa > Chordata > Mammalia > Rodentia > Sciuridae > Xerus > Xerus rutilus. The sequence goes on from CM053413.1 coordinate 38,544,697, forward strand.
CCTTTTTATTATTTTTTAAATTTTGAGACAGGGTCTTACTAAATTGCAGAAGTTGACCTTGAACTCACAATCCTCCTGCCTCAGCATCCTGAGTTACTGGGATTATAGGCATGGAGTAGCTGAGTTTCTAGACATCCTATCACTACAATAGTATGTGGTATTCTTCATAAGAAGCATTCCTCATAACTATTAATCATCTGTTTTTAGCTTATATTTTTTAAAAAAAGTCTTAAAATCCTCATGTTTACTGCCAAACACATAGTAAGCACTGAACTAAATTGCTGCTCACAAATAAATATAGTTTCATTGTAATTAAATATATTAGCCTGCATAGGCATGGTAGTGCATGCATATAATCCCAAAGACTTGGAAGGCTGAGACAGGAGGATCCCAAGTTCAATGCTAGCCTCAGCAACTTAGCAAGCCCTTATCTCAAAAGATAAAAAGGACTGGGAATGTAGCTCAGTGATAGAGTCCCTATGAGTATAATCCTCCTGCCCCCCACCCCCACAAATTGCCTGGATACTCAAAAAGTTTCAAGTTAAAGGAATAGTGCCAATTCTTTTGTTTTTCTTTTCTTCTTCTTCTTCTTTTTTTCTGGTAGTTTTGGGGATCAAACATGCCATGCAAGTGCTCTTCCACTGAGCTATAACACTAGCCCTCGATTCTTTACGATACAAACTTCTTCATGAAGTAGGGAACAACAATAAGAAGTTTCCAGCTTCTTTCTAGGATGTTAATTTTCCTCCTGATCAGGAAGACCATCTCAGAGAACATGAGGACTCCATAGGTCATTCACTTTCTCATTTTAAGATGCTCCAAGATATTAACTACAAAAAGGTAATTACTGTGAATAAGTATAAACTCTGGGGAAACAACATAGACTCTACTGGTTTGTGACACTAGATAAGTGAGCTACTAGGAAAGAAAGTGGCCAGGATGTTAGATAATTCTATGCAATAATCTTGCTTGGTTCCTCTCATTTACTGAAGAACATATCAAAAAATCAGAAGGCAAGGCCAGGGTTGTGGCTCAGTGGTAGAGCACTTGCCTAGCATGTGTGAGGCACTGGGTTCGGTTCTCAGCACTGCATACAAATAAATAAAATAAAGGTTCATCAACAACTAAAAAACTATTAAAAAAAAGTTAAAAAAAAATCAGAGGAAACATACATTTCCCTTGCCTTTGTACTGAGTATCTAAAGTTATATGTAACTAAAACTTAGAAATTTATGTCTTTGCCTTTTTGTTGCATAGGCTGAACATCCCTAATCTGAAAATCTGAAATCTAAAATGCTCTGAAATCCAAAACTAGAGGTTAAGATTACATACATATAAGATAAAATTGTGGACCTGGAACAAGGAACCACACTTCTGGACTCCAAGATTGGGGTCACCTAGCCATATTGAGCTGCCTCCTCACACCCCTTGACAAATCAAAGTAATCTTGATCTCACCTTGAAGTTCAAAGCATTTTTGTTTACTTGCTCTAGCTAGCTCCTGGGCTTCGATCAATTCCTTGCGAAGATGCTGAATTTCTTGTTTTGCCTCAATTTCTGACTGCGCACCCTGCAAGTCATCTGACAGAAACATGTTTAATTTAAAAGCAAGAGTTAGTATCACAACAATCTCAACAATCAAAGACTGGCAATCTTTTTTCATATTTAGACATGCAGAGTTAAATAACAGCACAATTGAGTTAAATAATACTTAGAAGCAAATTATAGTAAGCATTAAAAAAATTATAGTAAGCATTTTAGTCATTTTACCTCAGAGAAAGAATACAAATACAGTTATATAAACAAACAAAAATGTTTATGTACACATATATTAGTAATTCATGGTAATGGAATTATAAAATATATATTAATAGTATTAAATGATATATTTCACTCATGTACTGCTGATATAAGATTGGAAATTCCATAAGATAGGCATAATGCTATTCATCAATTTTGAAATTTTTGATAAGTCAGAAAAATTTCATTTGGAACTTGACTGGAAATGAAAAAACAAACTCTTCTTCAGGAAGGAAAAAAACAAACAAAAAGAAAGAGAGAGAGAAAGAAAAGAAGGAAGGGAGGGAGAGATTTTAGTACCATTACCTCAGTCATATAACAAAATAAAAACTGGGGCTGGGAGTTATACTGAGCCTACTTTGTCGTCACCATTTCCCCAATACTACAAACATAACAGATAAATATATGTTGAACTATTAATGATGTAAGTGGTTTTATTGACATAAATTAATCCAGCATTACATCACAAACACCAATTCCCCTAACCTCTTTCCTCTCTGGTTTCATTGTTCATCTTTCATTCTATTAAATCTTTCCACTACTGAATACTGATGGATAAACAAATCAGATAAGCCATATTCTTCTATTGCCTTCTATTTGAGTATGACTTTAGTTTACAAGTTCTTCAGCCATAACAACTTTAGTCCTTTAAAATAGATATGAGAATATTTTTTCACAATTAAATTATAGTAGCTCTCGGATATTACTTATAAGCATGTATTTTCATACTCACAGGTCACATCCTATTTTCCCTGTCAAAAATCTTGATTCTAGGCTCATTTATGCTAGTCAATTTATCAATCTGTCCTTCAAAAGCTCTTTTGGTCAGGGTGGGGAATACAGGCAGAAATTTTTTAGTGGCAGAGACACTCTCACATCAGCTACAAATTTTCTTTGACAGCTCTTCCCATACTGTCTGATGAAGTCCGCAAGGTCCTGGTCTCTCTCTGGATTTGTCATTATGTAGGACAGTGCCTTAATTTTCAGAAGTATTTAAGAGAAAAGTATCATGATGCCTGTATCTTACTTTCAAGTGGTTTGGCAAAGGGAAAAAAAAACCCTACTTAAAATCATTCAGTAAATATTTTACTAACTCTGTTAAAGAATTTTCAGCCTTTGCACTACAGATATTTTGGGTTGAATAATACTTTGCTGTGGCGGCTGCCCTGTGCATCACAGGACATTTAGAAGTTTCCCTGGTCTCTACCTAGATGTCAGTAGATCTCCCCGAGTCTTAACAAATAAAAATATCTTCAGATACTGCCAAATGTCCCCTAGTGGGTAAAGGTCCCATGTCAAGGACTATTGCTCTAACTTGATAACCATGAAAAAACAAGCAAATCTACATATGAGTTTCTTTTCCACACAGAAACATTGGTCAATAATTCGGAATTTACTTCCTCTTTTTTTTTTTTGGTACTGGGGATTGAACTCAAGAACGCTTCACCACTCAGCTACATTCCCAGGCCTTCTTATTTTTTATTTTGTGACAGTATCTCGCTAAGTTGCTTATGGCCTTGCTAAGTTGCCAAGGCTGGCTTTGAACTTGTGATCCTCCTGCCTCAGCCTCCTGAGTCACTGGGATTACAGGCCTGTGCCTCTATATCCAATGAATCTATTTCCTGTGTATTCTATAAATGATCAAAGAACTATATTGTAGAGCCAGGTGTGGTAGCACATGCTTGTAATCCCAGTAAGCTCAAGAGGCTGAGGCAGGAGGTTCAAAGCCAGCCTCATCAACTTAGTGAGGCCCTGAGCAACTCTGTGAAACCTTGTCTCACAATAAAAAAGGGCTGAGGATGTGGCTCAGAGGTTAAGCATCCCTGGGTTAAATCCCCAGCAACTCTTGACCCTCCCCCAAAAAGAAATACACTGTAGATAAAGTGATCCAGTTACAGATATGGAAATAAGGAAGATATAATTAACTAGTATATGAACTCTAACAGATTTGATTATATAAATATAGATGTAGAAATTAATATAGATTTGTGTGATAGTATGTAAATATGCATACATGTAAGTATGGAGGTATGTGTATAAATATATACCAAAATCTATATATTCCTCCCCTCCCCACTTTTTCCTGTTTGCAGTGCTGGAGATTAAATCCAGGGCCATGTGTATACTATACAAGCAATTTACCAGTGAGCTACATCCCCAGCCCCACACATCTATTTCTTAAGTCTGTCTACTGAGTGGACTTAGAAGAAATGACACTCTAGTAGCAATGAGGACACCACATACTTAGGATCTTGGTTTCTAAATACCATTTTCCACCAGGGCTCTCTGAAGAAATGGTTGACCTTAGGGTTAAGGTAGGGAAAGTACAAGATGAACCTAGAATAATTTTTGGGCCAGAAGTGCAAAAGGGCTAAAAGAAGAATTGGGTTATGTCAAAAAAACACAAGCGTCTCCTACTGGCCAAATATATGACAATCTGAGCATCAAAGCAAATGATAGTGACAGAGTATATAACCCATTAAATTATAATTCATAAATAAATGAGAAAACTTAAAAAAACAAAAAACATAATAAAAAGCCCAATAATACACGTAGAATGAATTATTAAAATTAAGAAATCACTATTTGGCAAATACTATAATGATTCATCAGGCAAGAATCATTAGTAGATGCTAAAACTAAGTGATTAAAAGTCTGAGAGGTGCGGTGGCGCACACCTGTAATCCCAGTGGCTTGTGAAGCTGAGGCAGGAAGATTCAGAGTTCAAAGACAGCCTCAGCAAAAGTGAGGAGCTACTCAGTGAGACTCTAAATAAAATAAAAAATAAGGCTGGGGATGTGGCTCAGTGGTAGGGCATTTGCCTGGCATGTGTGAGGACTCGAATTCAATCACCAGCACTGAGAATTTAAAAAAAAAAAAAAATCTGAGGAGTAACAATACATTTATATAGTTTACAATAGCTCCACACAAGACAATAACTTAAAAAAAGAAATAGTAACTTTATAATGGAGAAACCTGGAAGACAATTCTTTAATCAAATGCTCAAAGTTGGTATCACCAGTAATAGAACAATTCAATATCAGGTGTCTCCTCTCTTTTTGTTTCTGGTGCTGAAGATTGAACCCAGGGCCTTGTGCATACAGGGTATGTGTGTAAATATATACCAAAATCTATATATTCCTCCCCTCTACCAACTGAGCTACATCCCCAGCCCCTCAGGTGTCTCCTGATATAATAATACCTAATATTATTTTGTTACATTCTTGCCAAAAACACATGAATCTAATCATGAGGAAACATTAAAAGTACAAACTGAAGGACATTTTAACTGTCTTGTGCTCTGGAAAAATATCAATGTCATGAAACATAAAGAAAGACTGAAGAGGCCTGGGGGTATAGCTTAGCTGCTAGTGTTTGCCTCGCATGTACAAGGCCCTGGGTTCAATCCCCAGCACCAAGACCAAAAAAACTGAAGAACTAACTGTTCCAGCCTAAGGGAGAAAAAAGAGACATGACAGCTAAATGAAATGTATCATGCAGGATTGTCTTTTGTCATAAAAGACATTATTGAGACAGCTGTCAAAATGTGAATAAGATCTATAGATTTGAGAACAGTAACATATTTCAATGTTAACTTTTACTTAATTTTGAGAATTGTATGGTAGTTATGTAAGAGAAACAGGAACTATGTATTTAGGAGTAAAGGCTATCATGTCTGTGACTGACTCAATGATTCAAGCAGAGAAGAAGAGAAGAAGAAGAAAAGAGTAAAATAAAGATTAAAATATTAACAACAAATAGGTGTGAAATGTTAATATTTGGAGAATCTGAATGAGCATATGGAATTTTTTGTTCTATTATTGCAACTCTTCTGTAAGTCTGGAATTATGTCCAAGTAAACAGTTAAAATAAAAATTTCTATATGTGATAAAACAAGGAAAGAAAATATGGCAAGCTGGGCAAAGTGGCATATATCTGTAATCCCAGAGATTTGGAAGGCTGAGGATTGCAAGTTCAAGGCCAGCCTCAGCAACTTAATGAGACTCTGACTCAAAAATTAAGACAAAAGGAGGGGGGATGGGAATGTAGAATGTTCCTGGGTTCAATCCAAACACAAAGAAAAGAACACAAAGAAAGAAAGAATAAGGAGATATTGTAAAGCAATTGTTAAATCTAGGTAGTAGGCATATGTGGGTATTTTTTGTACTCTTCAACTTTTCTCATGTTTTTTATTTTTCATAATTAGAAAAAGTCTCTTGAAATTACCAATCATAATGCTACCATCTTAGAAGAAGCCCCAACCATTTCTGCTTACATTCCTGTATCCACTTATCTTGTCCCTCTGCATTTATTATTATAAACTTATTAATGGTAAATTAATTACTGCAACAACTAAAAGAGGACTGTTTTGCTTCAAGGAATCCTTTTATAATGAAGACTTACACATAATTCATCTCTAAAGTCTATTAAAGCAGACAATTTTGAGGGGAGGGGGGTAGTACCAGAAAATGAACTCAGGAGCACTCGACCACTGAGCCACGTTCCCAGCCCTATTTTATACTTTATTTAGAGACAGGGTCTCACTAAGTTGCTCAGTGCCTCGTTTTTGCTGAGGCTGACACTGAACTTGGATTCCTCCTGTCTCAGCCTGAGCCACTAGGATTACAGGTGTGCGCCACCATGCCTGGCTAAAGCACACAATTGCTGTCTGTAGTAGAACTCTTCCCTTTTTCAATGATGCTGTGAAACAGAACTAATACAGTACTTGCTTTTCAAACTAAATAATAACAGGTTTTATGTTAAGTAATTATGTTTCAAGAAACAATATAATCAAGGCAATAATGAGATATGCCAACTCATGGTCCCACTATTTGCAAATTAATTCTCTGCACCACATAATGAAAAAAGAATAAGTATTTTAATTAGAACTTATCATGTATCAAATTATGCAAACATATGAACTCTTTACGGTGTTTGAACATAGAAGTAGAGACACTTCTATGATCTTTATAAATCAAGTCTGATAGCGTAAACACAAATGACTACATTCAAACTCATAAGTAATCAGTGTGCAGATCCTCTTTCCAGATGACCAAGTGCCATTTTTTTTTAACCAAAGACTTTTTGTGCTAAGGTTGATCAAAGCTCATTGTATTTCATATGGTTATGTGGGAAAAATGAATTATTAATTTATTGTGGCTTAGGTCTACTCTCATGGTGTCTCACTTTTGTCCTAGAAAGGGAGTTTTTATTTGAACCTACTTCACATTTAAAAATTCTGATGTATTAGTGCAAAGTGTTCAGATGAAGGTACATGAAAGCCTTCCTGAGCCAAAAAAAGTTTATTTATATGTACAATTCAAATGGGAATAAATGTTATTTAGGCAGTTAGAAAAATTAATAGAATCTGTTTTCCCCTTAACACATATGGCATATCTTTATAACTGCTTGATATACAATATGGGCCAGGGACCAGCTTTTGTTAGACTAAGGCTAAATCCTATAAATTCATACTATGCATGAACTCACTAAATTGATCAGCTCTGGCCTATGGAATACCTACATACTGTTCTAAATTAAATTGTGTGTCACCAAATTAGCTTCAGATCTTTGCTCTAAATGTGGCTGAAACCACTTGGTAAAGGGTCAAACCATTTTTTTCCCCCAGTTTATTTTGCATGTGCATGCTTGTTGAAGGCTGATCTAGTTAAAACATATGCCATATCAACTGACAGAAGTGATTTAGCTGAGGCAGGAAACACTACCATTGCTTCTCCCTTTAGAAAGTCTAGCAGGTCTAGGCTTGGCTTCTAAGAACAACCTTTTAAATTGTGAATATAGGCAGCCATGGAAGATAATCTCAGGTGGAGTTGGCAGTCTAAATGCAAACTTAACTTTGGCAAAGTCCTCTTAAAAGTTGATTCTCACCCCTTTGCCATTCCTTCTGACCAGCCAGGCTTCTTTCTTGACAGTTGGATCTTTTGTTGGCTCCTTTGTCATTCTCACTGATTTTACTTTCCCTAGAAATTCTTCCTGCTACCACCATCCGTTTTCATGCAGAGAAGTCCCAAACCTGGATAGTCTTCTGTTTGCCCAAATCTTATCTTTCACTGTCTTTGTCCCATAGAACTTATGCTCCATCACATGTTGCTCTTGCACACTTGACTCTTTTTTTTTTTTAAACATTTATTTTTTAGTTTTAGATATTTTTATTTTTATGTGGTGCTGAGGATCGAACCCAGTGCCTCACGCATGCCAGGTGAGCACGCTACCACTGCGCCATAACCCCAGCCCCCACACTTGACTCTTGACAGGTGTTATTCCCACTCTAATCATATATTTGTAAATGTTAGTACTATTTTTAACAAATGCTTGATCACTGAAATACATACCTAGTCCTTTTCCTTTTAAAACAGGGTCTTACTAGTTGTCTAGGCTAGTGTTGTATTTGTAATCTGCCTCAGCTTCCTAAATAGCTGGGTTTATAGGCATGTGCTATTATGCCCATGAATTCCATCAAAAAAAATTTTTTTCCCCACAGGGGTGTACGGGGTGAGGGATGATTTCAAATGTGCATATACAGAGAACTGTGGATTGATCTAGTCTTTATTGCCCTGTCAAAAGAGCAATAAATAGTTGCTGAGCATGGTGGCACATGCCTGTAATCCCAGCTTCTTGGGAAGCTGAGGCAGGAGCATTACAAATTCAAGGCCAGCCTGCGCAATTTAGTGAGATCCTATCTCAAAATAAAAATAATAAAAAGGGCTGGTGATACAGTTCAGTTGTAGAGTACCACTGGGTTCACTCCTCAGTACCACAGGGGAGAAAGGCATAAATTTATTGAAATGATTAATATATTAGGAAAAAGGGGCTAGGATTGTGGTTTGGTGGTAGAGTGCTTGCCTCACATGTGTGAGGCATTGGGTTTGATCCTCAGCACTGCATATAAATAAATGAATAAAATAAAGGTCCATCAACAACTAAAAAAATTTGTTTAAAAATCAGGAAAAAGGTACTATTGCTATTATAATTTTATTTACATCTCATGATGAATGCTTTGTCTACTTAGATTATTTTCTCAATCCTACATGAACAAAATGAAGAATATATAATTCTTAGTAAAGCTTTGCTGTTCTTTAAAAATGGAAATAATAAAATATGAAAATTATGGCATAGGAAGTTAGGTAAAGCATTTAAAAATTTTTTTTTTATTTTTAATTTAATTTTATTTTTTGGTACCAGGAATTGAACTCAGGGGTACTGGACCACTGAGGCACATTCCTAGCCCTATTTTGTGTTTTATGTAGAGACAGAATATTACTGAGTTGCTTAGCGCCGCACCATTGCTGAGGCTGGCTCTGAACTCGCGATTCTCCTGTCTCAGCCTCCCTAAGTGCTGGGATTACAGGCGCGTGCCACCATGCCCGGCTTAGGTAAAGTATTTTTAAGAGGAAAACAAATGGGCCACTTGTAATTCCTTTCTATAGCTCTAAAAGTTAACAGTGAGGTATAAAAATTTATAACTTTCCCTTATGAGAAAATTATGTTAAGACACTGAAGCTAATTAGAAAGATTACAAAGCATACCCATACACAATTGTATGTTTATATTATGTCTCATTAAATACATTATTTTTAATAATTTATAAAACCCTTACAAAAGAAAAAACATAATCACCATTTATAGTGATTATTTCTTAGAAACTTCTAAAATATGCCTGCTGGCAAATTGGGTGATTTTTCTTTTTATCCAATCATTGACTAACTCAACTTGGGTCTGTTCTTAAAATCAAGCTGCAAAATCTCTCAATAGGTGTTGATAAAGATACTATTTCATTAACAAAAGTTAGCTATCATATAGAAATACAAGAAAAAATTTGAGAGTTCTGTCAATTTAGTTAAAGCAAGGTTAAAGAAATTCTGACTCATATTCATTGATAGCAGCTGAAAGAATTACTAGCAGTATTTGTATACTCACCTTCCTTCCACATATATCTTGCATATTCAAATCTCAAATCTCCTTTTCTTCCCTAGCTTTCTCTCCCTGTCCCCACCTTAACCCCGGCTATATTGTGGAAAGTCAGTATCTGTCATTTTGACAGATTTTAGATTTCCTGTGACACTAATAGATTAAAAAAATTGGGGGGGGGCTAGGGTCATGGCTCAGTGGTAGAGCACTTGCCTCGTACACGTGAGGCACTGGGTTCGAGCCTCAGCACTACATACAAAATACATAAATAAAATAAAGGTTTAAAAATTTTTTTCCTGACATCTGGATAAGTAACAAATGTATTATTTATTTTAAAATATCCATTGCCAATAACTGCTTTTTCCTAAAAGATAAAGTAGGAAATATTTTAAAACCCCACACTTTTATTCTATTAATGAAGAGTTACTCCAAGTTCTTCAACAGATAGGTCTGGTTTTATCAACCATCACCACCACCATCATGTGTCTTCATTATGGTGGTTGACATGTTATGTTCCCAATATGGTACATGATCTATATATGTTGTTGCATGTACTCCTCACTCGTTAATTCTATGAAGTCCGTTTTTCCCAATCTAATAAATGAGAAAAATAAATGCTAAAGCACAGCGGGGTTAAGCAATTTGCCCAATGACATATTACAAATAAATGGCAAAGTCAGGATCAACTTAGCACTGTGGCTAGAATGTGTTACTTTCCTAATGGTTTTGAGGTTTCATAACTTAGATGTAAGAGGCCTATTATTAATTAATTCATCAAACAACTAAATTTTAATGAATAACTTGCATTGTGGTAGGCAATGGGATTAAAATCAAATCTAAAATAGACTGACAAAAATAAAAATGACAAAAGCACTAAATGCTACTTACAAATCATAAATGCTACTTACAAACTAATCTGCACTTGGCTGCAAAAAAGATCTCTGAGAAATTTTTGTAGCACAAAACACCAAAAAAAATGCTACTTTTGTATGAGGGAGGCTCATTATTCATCACCTCCCTTCTTGCTTTTCCATGTTCCCATAAATGCCCACGGGTTCTGATATATTTTTTCAGTATGAGAAACAACATTTTATATAATAATGGTATAGCATTTCAGAGACGAGATTTCTGTACAAACATTAACATATTTATTACCATGACAGTAGGAAAAAAGCATGCCTTATTAACATCAAAGGTCCCTTAAGAAGAGTATCAATCAGTAAATATTTTAGAAACCATGATCAAACTTAACAAATTGGCAATTGGCTGTTTGGGCCAGCAGACTTCAGGAACTTCCCTGGTTGTGGAATTCAATCAAAGGTAATCCAAGGCTGGGCGCGGTGGTGCACGCCTATAATCCCAGCACTTTGGGAGGCTAAGACAGGAGAATCGTGAGTTCAAAACCAGCCTCAGCAACAGCGAGGCGCTAAGCAACTCAGTGAGACCCTGTCTCTACATAAAACACAAAAATAGGGTTGGGGATGTGGCTCAGTGGTTGAGTACCCCTGAGTTCAATCCCTGGTACCAAAAAATAAAAAATAAAAAACGTAGTCCAAGAAGGCTTGTGATTTTCAGTATCTATGGGGAAAAAAAGAAAGCCAGGAGGTCCAGATTAAAAGAAACTGAGAAAATCTGGAAAATCGCTCTCCATCTCTATCACTATACAACTAGGTCAGCAGCTGGGTCTTTCAGGGTGAAACTAGGTCTCCTTTCAAATATAATCTCAAAGCTCAGGGTCTGACTGTGTTATCTCTTAATACCCTAGCCAGAACAATAGGCACTTCTTTAAAAAGAAACTTCTTCAGGCTTTTACTGTTGCTGTGGTCCCAGAAAGTTTCTTGGTGTTAACCTACCACTTCTGATATGCTTAACCGACTGGGCTGATATTATGTCAATTTTTCTTGTGTATAATAAGGCAATATAAAAGAGAATAAATGCTGATAATCACAGGTTTATCAATAAGGCACACCAATGTACTTTAAAGACACTTTCATAAATACTGATTTATTTTCTACCTATTTCATCTAAACAAATATCAAGAAATAAATGTACTTCCTTTTTAGAGACAAGTAAAATATTTAATTACATGTATTGTTTATTTTAACCATATCTAAAATTTCTCAGTCCAGAATTTCTTGATGAGTGCCCTAAGAACTAGGGAGATTAGAAAATTAGGAAATTTATACTGCTACCATATTAAAACAACAAAGAGGTGATTCTAGAAAGTTAATGTTTCTACCTTATCATTACTATGTTAATAGTGCTAGTAAGTTCTTATCAGAGATACAAATGTAAACAAAACCGCAGCTACATTTCATGTTCTATCACTTCCTGCTTTGCCCTTCATAATCTCAAAATTGTGATCCAAATTATTCTCCATGTTAAATACAATTTTTTAAAGTACTGGACACCAACATCAACACTTTAAATTTTAGTTCCTGCTACTTGACAGAATCTATTTTAAACTCTTAACTAAAACTTAAAACTTCACAAAATATACAGCAGATTTTTCTGGCAAAGGTGAATCAGATGCCCTGGTTTATAATGTCATAAAAACTATTAAAATACCTTTTAAAAGGGACACTTTAGCAAGAGGTTCATTTAGGTCTTGCTCATCCATTTGGGCGTCTATAGAAAGGTAAAAAAAAGAGAGAATTATAGTCAGCACTCAGAACTATCAGCAATCTATTATTATGAAAATAAGTAACTAAATTTACGTAGCTACTATAGTTGGATAGTTGAAAATAGTTTTTAAAGAAATATCTAACAGTCAAGGGAGTGACCTGACAAATGAAAGCACTACTTTTCTCCTAAACACAAAGTCTGAAATTTCCATCTAAATTAACCTGTGTAGCTAAACTGCTATTAATATCTGTAGATTTGTAAACATTAAGTTAAAACTCACCTGTAGTGTCGTCACTGCTTTTTTCCTTGCTTGGACTCAGAGTATCTGATAAGTCAGATTCCTTTGCTCTTGCCTGGTTTTCTACCAAGAAAAAACATAAAAGTAAAAGGCTTGTTATAATTAAATACCTTGTATAAAGAAAACTGCTTCAGGATATGAATGCTCAAAATCTACTACTATGCAAAGTACTTTTAAAATTAACTGAGATCACTGAATCTTACTTTGTCACTACCCCAGTCCAAAATGGAATGCTGGTTATTACACGTAGATCACATTAAATTATAATGTGGATTGTGCCTGCTATGCAGAGGGCGGGGGCTTTTTTTGTTCAAGGTTGTCCACTTGCCAACTGGAAATAAAAATGAAGCAAGCTTTGTTGAAGTATTCAGAGAACTGCAACAAATATAGCAAAATTCCCAGTACAATGTGGACACTGTATGAAGAGGATGAAAGGAAAAGGCTTTATCATATAAAAACACTAGCTAGAAGGTTGCCTTAGTAATATTTGTACTCATATAATAAAATCCTACAAAAATCACATTTGTTATAAAATACCCATTAGAATAAGAAAATAACAATCTATTTCTTTAGAAAACATAACTATGAATCACACTGAGGAAAAATGTTTTAAAAGTTTGGAACTTATTTGCAAGGGATACTCTGCCAGGTCCAATGAAGACACCTTAGGCCTAGTTTTGAACTAGTTGCTCTCAAAAATCCTAATTATAGGCCAACAGTTTATTAAAGATGACTGGCAATTAATTAGGCTTCAGATTCTCATCTGCATATCTGCATATGCTCTTCTTTAGGTCAGCATTTACAGAGAAGGCAATTTATCTGCCCCAAATCCTGTAGCATCTTAATTTTCCACAAACCTTCAGGTAAATTTTATATTGCAGAATTTAGCTATTAGCCTCCATTAATTCCCACAGGAGTTTTGCTTGAGTCATGCCAATTCTTCTTCTTCTTCTTTTTTTAATGTTTTTTTAGTTGTAAATGGACAAAATATCTTTATTTATTTTTATGTGGTGCTGAGGATTGAACCCAGTGCCTCATGCATGCAAGGCAAGCGCTCTACCATTGAACTACCATCCCAGCCCCATGCTAGCTTCTTTATAGGGGAAGCATACTAGCTAATAATAGTCTAAAATTTTTTACTTGAGTAAGTATTTCCCTACCCTCAATAGCCATTCTCTCTACTTGGCCTATTCATTCTGTAAGATAAAGCTGAAGGTCCCATTACCTCTAAGAAACTTTTCATTTCTTCAGGATGCTATTCCTTTTTATTACTAATTTTCTGTGTCTTATTTGTTTATTTGCAATTAATCACATACTCTGTGTGTGTGTGTGTGTGTGTGTGTGTGTGTTTGTGGTGGTACTGGGGATTGGACCTAGGGTGCTCTACCATCGAGCTGCACCTCCAACTTTTTTGTTTTTGAGAAAGGCTCTTTTGAAAGTTGCTGAGGCTGGTCTCAAACTTGCAAACCTCCTGCTCAGTTTCCTGAGTTGCTGGGATTACAGGCATGAGCCACCATGCCTAAATCTATGTGTACGTATTTTATTTTCCTAGTGGGATTACAAATTCACTAAGTGTATGCTTATTTCTTATAATAATACGTGTTTGTACTATTTGTGGAAATACATATCAAAATTTTAAATGTGCAAACTCATCTCTAGTACTTTTTCTATGTATGGTATATATAAGGTATATTGATACTCAATACTGTATTGTTGATTACGGGAAAATGAAACGTGTATACTATGGAATGGAAAATATTCAAGATACACTTAATAGTAATTAAGTAAAAGAGTAGTATGTATAATATAACCCCAGAAGGGTTCATGGTGAACGTTTATTAATTTCAGATAGTTACACATTATTTCACATTTTTGCAGTGACTATATATATTGTTTTCTAATTGAGATATTTTCCATTTTGAAAGAAATTAGAAATACATCTAAGACCACTATTACTGTCAAAATATTTAATATATTAAAATATAACTTGTTAAGGCTGTTTCATATTAAAACATCCCTAGGATTTGCGGTTTAACTTGTGAAAACCTTTGCTTCTTTTCTCAAGGCCATTTGTAGTCAAAAAGTCAACTGCTGAGTGACAGGGAGCTTAGATTAGAAGTGAATTACTGATCATCAAGGCCCATGGGAACCTAACCTGTGACCTCTGCTACATTTATGGTGTGCCATTGACAGACATTTCTGAATGTTCTGGTTTTGATCACAAAGTTACATTCGCAAATAAAACAGGCTTATACACCTAATCTCTATAAATGGGTAGAAAAAGAACCATTCTGGAATAACAGATAAGAAAATGACTTTCCTCTGACTTCAATATTTTTGGCAATTTTATGATCTTAACTTTGAATCAAATCAAGTATATATTTTCAAAAGTATGTTTTTGGCTTAGAAGGAACTTTTGTCCTATATTTAGAGTATTAGCTTGTGATATAAAATAGCCTTAAATGTGGGGCATCAAATCTTTCATCAAGATGTCACTAAAATGTAAGCTCCTTAAGAGCATGGATCTTTGTCTGTTTCATTAACTGCCACATTTTCCATGCATAAAACAGTGCTGAAAGAGATGAAGGAAAAAAGGAACTTGATTGAAGGCATACATCTACTTTGGAATAAGAATGCAAGTTTTTAGCGAGTCAAATGACAGTCCATTATTGTGTGGCCTGATATGACACTTCTTATATAAAGGCAAACCAATTCTATTCAAGAATGAAACACAGGATCAAGCCGGGCGTGGTGGCTCACGCCTGTAATCCCAGCACTTTGGGAGGCTGAGACAGGAGAATCACAAGTTCAAAACCAGCCTCAGCAATGGCAAGGCGCTAAACAACTCGGTGAGACCCTGTCTCTACATAAAATAGGGCTGGGGATGTGGCTCAGTGGTCGAGTATCCCTGAGTTCAATCCTCGGTGCCAAAAAAAAAAAAGAATGAAACATAGGATCAAGCGAACAAATGTGAGACTATCTACTTATTTCCAAAACATCTATTCTTCAGTTAGAGCATTTACTTATTTTCAAAACATCTATTCTTCAGTTATGAAGTGGCACCTAACTTTCTAGTATTAAAAAAATCACTGAGTGTGGTAGTGCATGCCTGTAATCCCAGAAATTTGGGAGGTTTAGGCAAGAGGATCACAAGTTCCAGGCCAGCCTTAGCAATTCAGCAACTCAAAATACAAAATAAAAAGAGCTGAGGATATAGCTCAGAGATAATCTGAGTTCAATTCTCTTTAATACTCCCCTCCCCAATCCACAGCCATTACCGATTATCTCTGCAGTACTTAATAAGATATATACCAGCAACATACAGAAAATGGAAGAAAACTACCAAATCAATACCAAAACTGTTCCCAAACTGGGAATCCTAAAAAAGGTATCTTTGGGTAGATGTAATCACAGATGGGCAAAACAAATTTAGTGGTTATATACCATTTCCTATACCACTGGAACCATTACTTGGAAAGAAAACAAGGTTAAATATCAAAAAGGTAAAGAATTAACATTTGTTGAACCTGAAAACAGTGTTTCCTGCTTAATAAGCAATATTTCATTAAATTCCCACAACAATCTGGCAAGTGAAACTTCATTTTACAAATGAGGAAATTGAGGTTTCAAGAGCCACAATAAGCCGGGTGGGGTGACGCAAACCTGTAATCCCAGCACTTAGGGAGGCTGAGACAGGAGAATCTCGAGTTCAGAGCCAGCCTCAGCAAGGGCAAGGCACTAAGCAACTCAGTGAGACCCTGTCTTCACTTAAAACACAAAATAGGGCTGGGGATGTGGCTCAGTGGTCAAGTACCTCTGAGTTCAATCTCCAGTACTAAAAAATAAAAAATAAAGAACCACAGTAAATTGCCTGAAAGCATATAGTTTTTTAATGGTAAAATTATCTTCTTGTATTCTATTTCTACTTCCAAAGCTACTCTCATGACTAAGCTGAATTAGGCCTTAAACAGAAAACACATACAATTTAGGACTAAAACACTACATTAGGTGAAACCTCTAGAAGAAATACTAAGACTGTAATAGTTTGTAATTGTCAGTTTTTAGCAACTGATATTTTCAATGCAGAAAGAAATTTCACCAAAACTATCACCAATGAAAGCATTAAAAAAAAAAAGAGAGGGCTGGGGTTATGGCGCAGTGGTAGCGTGCTTGCCTAGCACGCGGGAGGCACTGGGTTCGATCCTCAGCACCACATAAAAATAAAATAAAGACATTGTGTCCACCTACAACTAAAAAATAAATATTAAAAAAAAAAAAGAGAGAGACAATTCAGCCAAATCAAAAAAAAAAAAAAAAAGCTTTATAGCCAGACTGAAAACATTTAAAATGTAACATATTTTAGCCATCCAGTTTGCTCTAAAGATTAAAGCACTGTGAGAAGTGCAAACAAAATGTTGACTACCAATAGAAAAATCCCTGAGTATATCAAACTTATCTTTATATTTTCATTTTTAAAAGATGAATTTTATTCATTGGTATAGACTTACTTGCCATAATTTATTTAATAAATGTCCTTATTACTAGTCTGTTATGGTTTCCTTTCTTTGTTTTAAAAATAACACTAAGCATGTCATTGGTAATCCCAGGTACTCAGTGAGGCAGGAGGATAGTAAGTTCAAAGGCCAGCCTTAGCAATTTAGAGAGACTCTCTTTCAAAATTAAAAAAATAAAAAGAGGGTGCTGGGATTGTGGCTCAGTGGTAGAGCGCTTGCCTCGCATGCGTGAGGCACTGGGTTCGATCCTCAGCACCACATAAAAATAAATAAATAAAGACATTGTGTCCATCTACAACTAGAAAAAAAATTTTTAAAAAATTTAAAAAATAAATAAAATAAATAAAAAGGGCTGGGGATGTAGTTTAGTGGTAGAGTGCCCTTGGCTCAATCTCCAGCACTGTAAACAAAACAAACAAACAAAAAACACTGAAAGAAATATCCCTGCACATGTGCCCAATTTGTTCCTTAAGATAAAAATCCAGGGCTGGGATTGTGGTGCAGTGGTAGCGTGCTCGCCTAGCATGCATGAGGCACTGGGTTCGATCCTCAGCACCACATTAAAAAAAAGCAAAATAAAAATATTCTGTCCACCTACAACTAAAAAAAATAAATAAAATTAAAAAAAAAAAAGATAAAAATCCAGAAGTGGAACTGCTGAATGAAACATATATTTTTTAAAACTTTCAATGCATATTTTACACACAGATTAAATAATAACATCAGCAATACAGCACAAAGATTTTTCAATAATGGCACATGATTTGAAGCAAACATATTGAAATTTAGAATGCATTAAATAGTAGCACTAAAAAAGCAAGGTACTTTTCTTTCATTAAAGAAGCACTGATTCCTCCCCTCCCCCAAGCTTTAACTTCCACTTCAAAGTGCTGGCTACTTAACCAACTAATCTGAATAGGTATTTAGGTGGTGAAGTAAAAAGCTATTTTAAAGTGTGCTCTCATCTCCCTTTAATAAGATGAAATAAATTGCCATTTGTACTAAAAATAGTTTGCTATTCTGAAACTCAACGCCTGTTTGTCAGAACAATATTAGTGATGCATATTCTATGCATTCTTTCCCCAAATAAGGTATCTACTGTGAAAGGAATTTCAGAATAGAAGCCACCAGATATCTGAAATAACAACATCTGTTTAGACATTTAAAAAAGCCAATGAATTCACTTACTTTAACATAACAAAATGTACTAAAACTAAGTATCATATTTTTATCATTCATTGTTTTAACTGACCAAAAGGATTGCTAGTTTTAAATTTTACACTGGTAAAGTCTGACAGAAGTTTTACTATGACAATGAGCACATCCCACACAGATTTATTTGCCTAATTTCCTCAAGTATAAAAGAGACTTGACAATACGATACTTTAAAAATCACTTTTCTTCTGTAAGTCTAACAACTGTAATGGAAAGAATGAATACAACAAACTACTTTGGACAAGTGCTGGACTATTCATTAAAAATATAAGACAATTCTACAGACAAAAGTCATTACTTTTATTTAAATCAAACTGAGATGTCAAAATCAACAAAACATGAAAAGTAAGGAATTTTAAAGGTATTATAACCCCCAAGTGAAGCTGCAAGCATTTCCCCTATCATATAAGATTTACCTTGTGTTTGATTAAAATTTTAAAATCAAAGCTGAAAATAATGCTGGAAGTGAGATAGATCACAACACAATTTTAATGCCTGAAGAAACTCATAACAAGCATTAACTTTTAAAAAACAAAACCAAAAACACACATACATGCCCACTTTGAAAGAAACTTCCCAATCAAGATAATCATTCTTAAACAGAAATCCAACTATTTTACATAGTATCTGCAATTGTTACTAGATGGCCATTTTGTAAGCTGCAAGAAATAAGCTGATGGTTAAAATACTATGACCTTGAAAATTCTTCATTTTCCCAAAGAACTTTCAAAAACCATAGAAAAACCAGAAACGAACCTTTTGAAAGCTTTGTTTCTTCTACCACTTTGGTTAGATGCCCCTCTACGATCAGCTTCTCTGCCAAAGAAAATAAATGTTACTATCCAAGCCCAAATGGAGCCGCATTTCCCTGAGCGAGGCAGTGTAACACATTCCATGACCAAATTTAAAGATGATAACATTACTCCTATGACCAAGCTTGAACAAAAACTTGAACCTGGAAGGGGAACTAAGAGAATTTAAACTATGACAGAGCAATCCCGTTAATGCAGAAAACTGCGGGTAGGAAGACAATGCATTTTCTTTTCATTAGATTTCACCTTATTTTAATAAGTCCTTGTGAATTGACTAAATCGAAATAATGCATGCATTACCTCATATACTTATAATTTTTTGTGGTGAGAACATTTAAAATCTATGAAATGGCCTATATGAAAATGCCCTACTTCCATAGCTTTTGAAGTTTAGAAAATTAACCTCTACCAGTTATTAGTAGACAGTAAACTGCTCTTTATTGCAATGAATCAATTTGTTTTGTCTAATACTGATATATTTTACAAAGGCTCTAGATATGTATATTTTCCACTTGAAACAGGATTTAATTATTGGTTTATTCCTACTTGAAGTCATAGGTCAAGTCAAACTACACTATTCTCCAAAATAAAAAGCTATTTAAAAACAAAAACAAAAAAAGTCTAGATCTTTTTATGAAGGAATAAGAGGAAACAAACAATGCAACCTTTTTAAAATCAAGGATATTGAGCTGAAATAAAAGAGTTCTGAGAAGGAATTTTACTTAGATAAGGAATAAAAATTGTGTCATACCAATAGTTCACTTTGCCCTGCTGACACAATTCAACAAAGATGCCTATAGAACATACTTCAGGAAAATGAAAAATTTTACAATTTAAATTAAAAAAATTTTGTTTTATGGAGGATTCTCAGAAAAGGTATAATGTATCTTCCTTATAATTTATTTGAAGTCATACTTTCATATACTACATTTCACTGGAGACTATAAATATTCTGAATATCCCCTTTTAAAATCCTGTATGCCAATTGGTCTCCTTCAATTTACTTTTTTTTTAAAGTAGTATTGGGGCTGGGTGCGGTGGTGCACACCTTTAATCTCAGCAGCTCAGGAGGCTGAGGTGGGAGGATTGCGAGTTCAAAGCCAGCCTCAGCAACAGCGAGATGCTAAGCAATTCAGTGAGACTCTGTCTCTATATAAAATACAAAATAGGGATGGGGATGTGGCTCAGTGGCCTAGTTCCCCTGAGTTCAATCCTGGATACCAAAAAAAAAAGTAGTACTGGGGGTTGAACCTGGGGGTGCTTTACCACTGAATTATATCCCTAGTCCTTTTTATTTTGTATTTTGAAACAGAGTCTTGCTAAATTGCTGGCCTTAAACTTGCAATCCTCCTGTCTCAGCCTTCCGAGTTGTTGGGATTACTGGTGAGCGTTACTGCGCCCAGCCACCCCCAGTCCTTTTTATTTTGTATTTTGAGACAGGTTCTCACTAAATTGCCAAGTCTGGCCTCAAACTTGTGACCTATCTGCCTTAGCCTCTCAAGTCACTGCGATTACAGATCTGTACCACTGGACACAGCTTCTTCAATCTACTTTTATAGTATGTGAAATAACTGTTCTATTCTTTTACTAGCTGTAACTTGGTCCACACCCACCATTCAGCCACTGAAACCACTCCATGATCATTACAAATTTTTGTCTGCCAAAGCCCATAGCTACTTCACATAACTCATTTCTTACAGACTATTTGTTCCTATTTTCTTAAAAACAAGAATTCAAAGTAAAAGATTTAGATAATTTTAAAAGGCATTAGTCCTATAAGAAGTAAAATGTCAACTGTCCTGCCCTCTGTTCCTGAAATTCACTTCCTTTCTATAAGCAACAACTTTTAACTTTTAGTCATTTTTTGTTATTTACGTTTATATTATTAAATAATAAACCGATTTTTAAACTCTTCCATTTGAGACATTACTTACTCATAATCTTATACAGGATTAATTTCTGATACTTTACTATTATCCTCACAAGCATTACATTTTGGTAGTCTATAATCAGTATTCTTTTTTTTTTTTTTGGTACTGGGGATTGATCTCAGGGGCATTCAATCACTGAGCCACATCCTCAGTCCCATTTTGTGTTTTATGTAGAGACAGGGTCTCACTGAGTTGCTTAGCGCCTCGCCATTGCTGAGGCTGGCTTTGAACTCGCGATTCTCCTGTCTCAGCCTCCCTAAGTGCTGGGATTACAGGCTTGAGC
>CM053413.1:38566201-38576211 GCA_028644305.1 Xerus rutilus
ATAATCAGTATTATTATTGACTATTTTACATGTGTGTCATATAATATGCTATAATTATATTTCCTTTCTTACAGAAAGGAGTTTGTAATGTATCTATCTCAAACACAGTCCAATTTTTAGTAGAACAATAACATTCCTTGATACTGTCAAACATCCAGGTAATCTATCACATTATCTATCCATCCCTCCCTTTTCTCAATTTTGTAATCTTTTTTTAGTACTGGGGATTGAACTCAGGGGCATTCGACCACTGAGCCACATTCCCAGCCCTATTTTGTATTTTATTTAGAGACAGGGCCTGAGTTGCTTAGTACCTCGATTTTTGCTAAGGCTGATTTTGAACTCACAATCTTCCTGCCTCAGCCTCCCAAGCTGCTGGGATTACAAGCATGTACCACCATGCTGGGCTCAATTTTGTAATTTTTGTATGTGTATGGGTGGGTGAGGGGTTTGCTGGAAATTGAACACAGGAGCTAAACTCTACCACTGAGCTACATCCTCAGCTCTTTCTACTTTTTATTTTGAAACAGGGTCTCTCTATATTTCCAAGGCTGGCATGGAACTTGGGATCTTCCCCCTCAGCCTCCTGAGTGGCTGGGGTTATAGGTGTGTGCACTGCATCTTCTGATCAGTCTTTTAACCTTACTGCTCTAGTCTGTGTTGTATACTGTATAGAACTCCCCGACCCTAGATTCTAAATCTTCCTTTCTGGTTTTTTTTTTTTTTAAATGTTATTGTATTTTTTATACCTTTATTTTATTTGTTTATGTTTATGTGGTGCTGAGGATCGAACCTAGTGCCTCACACATGCTAGACAAGCGCTCTACCACTGAGCTACAGCCCCAGCCCTTCCTTTCTGGTTTTATTCTCATTTTTTGTAACACATCTGATAATTTCCTGGAAAGTAGTGGACAGAGGGTAAAAACTTCTGTGACTTTGTTCCTCTAAAAATGTTATTAATGTTCTACCCTCACATTTATTTGATTGACAGTTTTTTGTTTTTGTTTTTTTATACCTGGGATTGAACCCAGGGGTGCTTAACCACTGAGCCACTTCCCCAGCCCGTTTTTATATTTTATTAGAGACAGTGTCTCACTGAGTTGCTTAGGGCCCCACTAAATTGTGGAGGCTTGGTCTGAATTCGAGATTCTCCTGTCTCAGCCTCCCGAGCTGCTGGAATTACAGGCGTGCACCACTGTGGCCAGTTTGATTGACAGTTTGATGAGACATAATTCTATAAGAAATACTTTTCCTTTAGAATTTTGAAAGCATTGTATTTCCTTTCTTACACAATATTATCTTCTAGCTTCTACCTAGGAGGTGAGTCTGATGACAGGTTGACTGCTGTTTGTTTGTATGCATGCATAGTAGAAACTTTTTGTGCTCCGCTATACCTGGTCTGACTGTTCTTTCTGAGCACCTAGGAAGACTGCGTCTCAACTCCTTATGAAACACTTACCTTTCTGAACTTAATTTTTAAAAAGCCTTTTTTCAGGCTGGGGTTGTGGCTCAGTGGTAGAGCGATTGTTTAGCATGTGTGAGGCACTGGGCTTGATTCTCAGTACCACATATAAACAAATAAAGTCCACTGACAACCAAAAAAATTTTTTTTTAAAAAGTCTTTTTTTTTCTTTTTACTTGTTTCCTGTTTCTTCCCTAGTTACATTTTGTTTGTTTGTTTTTATCTGTTTTCCTCAATAGAAAATTTCCTCAAAAGTCTGGTCATCCTGGCTGTCTTTTTATATTCAAGGGTGAGGCAATAAAGAGCTGACACAATTCAGTATGCATGTGCAGGCTTGTTACCTGCTAGGTAACATAGTAGCGATTTATGGGGAGACCTTTAAATGTCATTAGAAAAGATAAAGCTTAGATACATTTTGTCTTTGCCTGATGGGTTTCTCTGGTGTAGAATCATCTAACCATCTTTCTGAGGAGTATAAACTTGGTGCTGAACATTCTGATTTACTACAGAGGCTTTCATTTATTTCTCCCACTTTTTTTTCCCCTCCACTAAGATGCTCATGTCTGTCCTAACCTCAGCAACATTTAAAGTACCCCAGTTTGCAGATTCTCTATTTCAGCTCCAGAGAGCAAACTTCAGGTCTTTTTGTGCAAAGAGTCTTGCCTGTCTCCATAGACTGGGGTAAGGAAAATGAGGTTCAAACCATTCCTTATATAAATATTCAATATTGATTTAAGCATCACCATGTACACCTGCCCTTCCTCAGAGGTACTAGTACCTCCGATAATTAAGCCATAGATTCAACTTTTTTGCCCCCTTTTCTTCACCATTCTTTAGGCCATTAGGGAAAAAAAAAAAAAAGCTAAGAACCTCTCTCTTACTAGTAAATTTTCTGTTTTATATCTTCCAAATTTTTGTTGAAATCTATTTTCTGCTGCAGGCTTTTCTCCCATTCTCTTTGTCCTCATGACCTTATATCTTGAGTAGCTTTTTGTTATAGATGGGCCCATTATCAAATTTAATCTAAAGTTTTTTACCTCTTTTTCGAAACTTTACTCCTTTAAGGTTTAGGCTCCTCCTCCTCCTCCTATGGGCTTTTTCATTACTTTTTTTTTGTTTCTATCTTTCACTGCCCTTCTTGCCCCCTGATTATAATCTAAATGTGTGTTAATCTTCAAGATTTTTGTCAAGAAACTCCTGTTTTTTTTGTACTGGGGATTAAACCCAGGGGCACTTAACCACTGAGCCATATCCCCAGTCCTTTTTTGTATTTTATTTTGAGACAGGGTCTCACTGAGTTGCTCAGGGCCTCGTTAAGTTGCTGAGGCTGGCTTTGAACTCAGGATCTTCCTGCCTCAGCCTCCTGAGCCACTGGGATTACAGGCGTGTGCCACCGTGCCTGACACAAACTTCTTTTTAATGGCTTTGACTACATTTGAATAATTTCTCAATGTTTATGCCAAATCTAACACTAAGTTTCCAGAACTCTACTTGTCCAACAACTATCCAAATATCCTCTCCCAGAAACCCTAGAGACTTATTTTCACCGTGTCTGAAACTAAATTTCTCTTCTCTTGTTATCATCTAAATGGTTTTGCTATCTCTCTTTTCTAAGCTTTCACATATTCATATCTATATGAAGGTATCTTACAACTACCCATTATAGAATGTCTACCTTTTCCTGAAGAAGTGTACTAATCCCTTCGAATATTTACTTTGTATCAGGCATGGTACTAGAAACTCCCCAAGGATTACAAAGATACCTGTGATAAATATAGGAATTTAGGTTTTAGTCAAAGTAGGGAAGTATCTTATCAATAACTTAATTTCCAACACAGATCTGGCACATAATAGATAGTAACAAATTAACTAATACTCAAACATAATAACAAAACAGTATAAACAGACTTTGAAAACTCTTCTAGTTATTTATAGTATACTGAAGATCTAAAGATCAGCTTACAAAAACACATAAGAAAAATGTAATTTATTGCTCAAAACTTTTACCAACCCTTAAAACAAGACTTGAAGTCCTTACCATAATGTACAAAGTCCATATGCTCTGCCCAGGGGAGAGATAATTACAGTCCCACAGGCCAAATCCAACCTGCTGCCCATTTAGTAAATAAAGTTTTGTGGAAACATGGCCAGGTTCATTCACTTACATATCACAATGGCAGAATTTAGTACTTCAATAGAAACCTTATAGCCTGCAAAACCTAAATACTTACTTACTTCTATTCTTTTATTTTAAAGAAGTGTTTGTGGTTTTCTAAAACTCTATAATCTCAGTCTTAGGTTATCACATGATTTCTTTCTTTATTTGTGTGTGGTACTGGGGATTGGACCCAAGGCCTTGTGCATGCTACATAAACATTCTACCACTGAGCTACATCCGTAGCCTTTTTATACATTTTATTTTTAGACAGTGTCTTGCTAAGTTTGGGATCCTCCTGCCTCAGCCTCCAGAGTAACTGAGATTACAGGCATGCACTACCTTGCCCAGCCACATGGTATCTTTTTATCGCACATGCTTTCTCTATATACACACAAAATTTACACAGCTTAATCTCATTCTGTTCAGCTACATACTACCTTTGCTGTTTCCTATCACCTTAAATTCCTTTGTTTTCACTGAGAGAAAATGAAAAAGTAGGCTGCAGTTAGAATCTCATAACATTATTCAATAAGAAAAGAAAAAGCTTTTATTTTTCTTTAGTGTACTTACCACTACCTAACATATTATTAGCTTTTTAACTTTGGTCTCTTCAAGAGAATGTAAACTCTATTAATGCAAAGTTTTCTATGCCTCATTTACTGTTTTGTTTACTTAGTTTTTTTTTTTTTTGGTACTGGTGAGTGAACTTGGGGGTGCTTTACCATTGAGCTACACCCTTTTTATTTTATGTTGAAGCAAGTTCTCACAAATGTTAAGTTCTCAGATTCACAAACTTCTTGCCTCAGCCTCCAGAGTTGCTGGGAATACAGGTGTGAGCCATGGTGCCTGGTTGTATCATTCATTTTTAAAGCCCCAATAGCTAAAATAATATCTGGGATATATATAGTAGATGCTTAATTAATATTTGTTGAATGCATAGATTGAGTCTGTTTTTGTTTTTGTATCAGGAATTAAACACTGGGGCACTTAACCACTGAGCAAATTCCCAGCTCTTTTTAATATTTTATTTTGAGACAGGGCCTCCCAGAAACCCTATAGAAACTTATTTTTACCGTGATACAGGGCCTCACTAAGTTGGTAAAGGCTGACTTTGAATTTGCAATCCTCCTGTCTCAGCCTCCCAAGCTGCTGGGATTATAGGCATGCACCACAATGCCTAACTAAGCATCTATTTTTAAAGTAATCAAACTTTGGGAAATTATTTGAATGTTTTCCTCATCCTAAAAAACATAATTAATAATTTTATATATGTAAAAGTTTTTTGAACAGTACTGGCGTGCAAGTGCTAAATAATAATTAAGTGCTACTATTATCACAATTAAATTATTTAAAGTTATATTATCAAGTTCAATGAATCACTAACGGCCTATAATTAAAGAATTCACAAATACATATCATTAAAGAAAAATCTCTAACCATTGAGTCTCAAACATGGAGTGGAGACTGCAAGGCTTTAGGAGTACTCAAAATTACTATGGAATCAAAATAGTTGAGAACCAAATCTCTGCCTTAGACCCTCACAAAGAGAACTTTCAAGTAATGATAACTATAGGTGTCTTGAAAGAGCTATTTGACTCAGCTCAACTGAAAGACAGAGCAGAGGGCTTTCTTTTTTCAAAAAACTTCCTTTTGTGAAGATTACTCCAGAGAACTAATTATTCATTTTCTCCTATTTAAAAACCATGGGTACTTATTGTAAAAATAAATGAATAAATAAATAAAAAAGGAGAATAAGACACAAAAGCGTAGACAGATAAATTTTTATAAAGCAAATTTCTATTTTTTTTAAAGATTTTTTTTAGTTGTTGATAGACCTTTATTTTATTCATTTATTATTTATATGTGGTGCTGAGGATCGAACCCAGTGCCTCATGCATGCCAGGCACGCGCTCTACCACTGAGCCACAGCCCCAGCCCTATAAAGCAAATTTCTGTGTGACCACACTCCACATTGAGAAACAGAATCTTCCCACCAAGCTCCAAAGGTTTACACATTCTCTTTCCAGTCACATCTTCCCTTCCCCATGAAGGTAACCACTATCCTGATTTTTATGGTATTTAATTTCTCACAATTCGCAGATGCAAATATGCATGACTAAATAATATAATTGTAGTAGTTTCAAATTTCATATAAATGGAATACATGTATTCTTATATGACAGGCTTCTCTCACCTAACAGACTGCAGTATATTTATCCATCTGACTAATGAAGGTATTTTGGGCTATTTCCATTTTTGAATTATTGTGAATATTGCTGTTAGAAACATCCTTGAATTTGAACCTGATATATATGCTGAGGCATTTCCATAGGGAATCTACCAAGGAATAGAACTGATGGTTTGATTGCATTTGAGAATCATAACCTAAGCATTTAGTTTAGTCAGAGAACACATGATAGAGTTGTAAAAACTGTTAAATCTTGCTAAAAACTAATCAGAAGAGAACCAAGTTTATTTCTTCGTTGAAATAAATAAATTATGTCCTATGTTACCTTTTCACACAAAATAAAAATGAAGAACAAGGCAAACAATGTAATCAAAGAGAGCACAGGTATGCTAAGATTGGATTAAATTCTTTTTTTTTTTTTTTTTTTGGTACCAGGGATTGAACTCAGGGGCACTCGACCACTGAGCCACATCCCCAGCCCCATTTTGTGTTTTATGTAGAGACAGGGTCTCACTGAGTTGCTTAGCGCCTCGCTGTTGCTGAGGCTGGCTTTGAACTCGTGATTCTCCTGTCTCAGCCTCCCTAAGTGCTGGGATTACAAGTGTGAGCCACCGCGCCCAGCTATGGATTAAATTCTTAAAGCTAAAAACCCATTTTCCTCACATGACAGCTACAACTAATTGAAATGCTAAAGCAGAATATAAACTCAAATAGCTCAGCCTGTCCAACACTGATGCTAGTTACCTAGGGAACCCCAAAAAATCTGGTGGAATAGAAGAGTACGTAAATATAAAAGGACTAGATAATCTGCTGCTGTAACTGCCAATTTGAAAAATATGTCTAAATCTTACAGTTGGGTTTCAAGAAATAATGTTATAACTAGGACATCAAAATAATTTGTTTGAGATTAAATTTTTTTTTTTTTTGTATTGGAGATTGAGCTCGACCACTGAGCCACATCCCCAGCCCTATTTTGTGTTTTATGTAGAGACAGGGTCTCACTGAGTTGCTTAGCGCCTCCCCATTGCTGAGGCTGGCTTTGAACTCGCGATTCTCCTGTCTCAGCCTCCCAAAGTGCTGGGATTACAGGCTTGAGCCACCGCGCCTGGCTGAGATTAAATTTTTGAGAAGGTATGTATATTGGTAATTTAAAAATAAGACAATCTCTAGATTAGGAGGAAAATATTGTTTTAACACGAACAATAAAAAGCTAGATAGCCAGGCACATGCCTGCAGTGGTGCATTTCTATAATCCCAGTGATCTGGGAGGCTGACACAGGAGGACTGTGAGTTTGAGGCCAGCCAGGCCAATTTAGTGAGGCGCTGTCTCAAAAATTTAAAAAAAATGAGCCGGGCGCGGTGGCTCACGCTTGTAATCCCAGCACTTAGGGAGGCTGAGACAGGAGAATCGCGAGTTCAAAGCCAGCCTCAGCAATGGCGAGGCACTAAGCAACTCAGTGAGGCCCTGTCTCTACATAAAACACAAAATAGGGCTGGGGATGTGGCTCAGGGGTCGAGTGCCCCTGAGTTCAATCCCTGGTACCAAAAATAAAATAAAATAAAATAAAAATAAAAAAAATGAACTGGAGATATAGCTCACTAGTTAAGTATCCTGGTACTGGCAGGAGTGAGGTGGCAGGGAAGACCAACAGTCTTTACTGTCAGATGATGGGGAGTAAAAAAGGAGGAAAAGAAGTTATTTTGACAAAAAAAGCTTCTACTAGCACCTCTCCATGATCCTACCTACCCACATGTTTTCTACCTACTAGCTAACAAGTATTTCTGTGTCCCAAGCATTACAGAGGACTTAGTAAATACAATCTCAGTTAATTTTTATAATAATCCTCTGAGGTAGGTACTACCATCTCATTTTGTAAATGAGAGAAATGAGTTTTAAAGAGGTTAATTTGCCTAGAATCACTGCCAGGGAGAGACCAAATCAGGATCCACATCAAAATTCAACTCTAGGGCTGGGATTGTAGCTCAGCTGTAGAGCGCTTGCCTCGCATGCATGAGGCCCTGAGTTCGATCCTCAGCACCATATACAAAGCAATAAAATAAAGACATTGTGTCCATCAACAACTAAAAAAAATATTAAAAAAAAAATCAACTCTAATCATCATAAATGGAAATAAGCAAAAGTTACCAAAAAGGTTATTAAAAGACAAATATGGGGGCTGAGGCTATAGCTCAGTGGCAGAGCGCTTGCCTAGCATGTGTGAGGCACTGGGTTCGATCTTAGCAACATAAAAAAATAAACAAATAAAATAAATGCATTCTATCCATCTACAACTACCCCTCTCAAAAAAATCCTTAAGAAAATAAAGACAAATATGATAAAGAAACTGATATTAGAAGCAACATCACGATACAACAAAAGTAGAAAATTGGGCTGGGGTTATAGCTCAGTTGGTAGAGTGCTTGTCTCGCATGCACAAGGCCTTGAGTTTGATCCCCAGCATCACACACACACAAAAGTAGAAAATTACAATTAGTGCTCAACAGCAAGCCAGCATTCTCTCTCTTCAGAGAGTAGCAATTCAGACCTTCACAAGGTCATACATTTCTGTAGCAGAATAAAAACACAATTTTCTAATGTATCCTAGACTAGACAAACTAAAGGCAAGGAAATAATAAATTAGCACCATCTAGTTTACATTCAGTTTTCCTGTACCAGGAACATAACCTACTATGAGCAGGGAACCGTATCTGCCTTTCATTCTTTGCCTTAAATTAACTGTTTTGGCTTAGAGAAATAAAATTTAAAAAAACCCACAAAAACAAAAACCAAAGTTTAATAATCTATTTCAAGGAGAATATGTAATCAGAATAATCCTGAGATTGTTTAGAGAAGCTGACCTCACAGAGGGATGAAAAGCACACATTCAGCCACACAGCCACAGTGATTCAATGTATTCCTCCAAAGAAGGCAATTTCAGTGAGAGCAAAGCCCTAGCAGGAAGGAGGGAAGGAAAAAAAGTACACAGAGATAGTGACTGTAATTTCAAAATGGGAGTGGGGAAGCAAGGAGATACTTTTTTGAAAATTAGAGGAAAGCCCAATAAGATATGAAACATTAAGATACTTAAAATTTTACCTAATAATAACAAAAATGGTAAACACAGATTAAGAATACAAAGACATGAGGTTCACTTCAGGAGAACTGCAAAATCCACTATCAAGAGGGAGATACTCCTGGGGGAGGGGAAAGTTTGTCTCTAAGAGGTAGACTTCAGAGGAAAGTTTCTCTGGTGCCCAGCAAAAATGTCTCTGCCCTCATCAGGACAGAGAGCAGCAAGAGAAATCAAAGTGGCAGGCAACAGTTCAGAGAAAGCTGACTTTTACTATGCCTATGAAGGAATGGCAGATCTCCATGTCCTTATATTTTCTTTTTTTAAAATTTTTACTTTTTAATTAGTTTTTGATGAATATTTATTTATTTACTTATTTACTTATTTATTTATTTATTTATATGTGGTGCTGAGAGTTGAACCCACTGTCTCACACATGCTAGGCAAGTGTTCTACCACTAAGCCACAATCCCAGCCCATATCCTTATATTTTCTACCTTTCACCTCTCATCTTTTTGCTCAGCATGCAAGTCAATTAAGTCCAAGAGTTCATGGACATGCAGGAAACAGATTGAGAAGTGCACAATTTGTTGGCTCAGAAAGCTAACAGAACACAAAAGTCTCAATGTATCCATTAAGTTTATACAGTAAACCTCAATGTATCCATTAAGTTTATACAGTAAACCTGAAATAATTAAAATGTGCAGGGAACATTGAGTGTGGAGTTCTGACTAAGCCAAACTCATGTTCTGAATCCTAGAAGAAAATATTGCTAAAAGCTTTTGAGCAAGTTTTACTTAAGTTATTTTTTAATTGTAGATTTTGTGCTATGAAGCTCTTTTTATACAGAATGCTTACTTTATGGTTAGGGAAGTATGCAAAAGGTTCAAACTTCAATCTCTTTTCCTGTGATTAAGAGCTTTTGGTCAAAAGGAGCATTTTTAGGGCTGGGGTTATGGCGCAGTGGTAGCGTGCTCGCCTAGCGCGCATAAGGCACTGGGTTCGATCCTCAGCACCACA
The DNA here is from genome assembly GCA_028644305.1 of Xerus rutilus. Lineage (NCBI taxonomy): Eukaryota > Metazoa > Chordata > Mammalia > Rodentia > Sciuridae > Xerus > Xerus rutilus. Next base: position 38,576,101 of record CM053413.1, read on the forward strand.
TAAAAATAAAATAAAGATATTCTGTCACCTACAACTAAAAAATAAATATTTAAAAAAAAAAAAAAGGAGCATTTTTAAAAATAGTCTTTTACCATAAAAGGAAAACAAGCT
>CM053413.1:38576311-38651490 GCA_028644305.1 Xerus rutilus
TATATAAACTAAAAAATATATCAGTATAATAAAGATAGACATAAAGAATCCAAAGGAGGCAAGGTGTGGTGGCACATGCCTGTAATTCCAGCGGCTCTGGAGGCTGAGACCAGAGGATCGCAGGTTTGAAGCCAGCCTCAGCAACTTAGTGAGGCTCTGTCACAAAATAAAAAATGAAAAGGGCTGGGATGTGGCTCAGTGCTTAATTGCCCTTGGGTTCAATCTCTGGTATAAAACAAAACAAAACAACTCCCTCCTCCCCAAGCCCCCCCAAAAACAAAAACTAAAGAAAGTGAATTAATTCTATACAAGCACTAGTAAATAATGAAGGCAAAGTATTTAACATTTGTTTTTTTAAAGACTAGAAGGAACCACGAATATTAAGTACTACAGTATGATGAATATATACTTATGATCAAGATCATAAACCAGTTTAAGATGCTTATCAGTGAAAATAACAGCCAAATCAAAACAAAATGAAACAAAAAAGTCTGTGTAGGCTTGTCAATAAATACTCCAAAATTGTTTTAAAAGTGCTGAGGATTAAGTTCTTGAGTAAGATGTTCACTGAATTTGCCTTGCTTATGATAATACTCACTAAAGACAACAATTTATACAATGGCAGCTTGTCATAAAATAATGAAATGTTCCTTCTGACAATAAATTGAGCAAAAAGTAACCTGGATTCCAACTCTGGCTACACAGATTTAAGGAACTAATAAATTTAGAAAATTTTGAGATACAACTGAAATCATCAATAACCAAATTATTGCTACTTGCTACTTGAAACTCAAACCAAACATTTCAATAATAGGCCTCTCCCTAGTTATATTAGCTTATAGTCTAAACTTTCACTACTGGCACTCAGAAATTCAGTGGATTCAGATACCTAGGAATGTTTACATTTTATTTTTTCTCATTTTTAGTCCAACCTTTGTATACAGGAAATCATATGCTGATTTTTCTTCTATATACCACATATTTAATATTTTCTCATGCAATAACATAGTTCTTATAATTTTATTAGCTCTCAAATACTCCCATTGAGAAGATTTGTTATAATTTACATAACTCTATGCTCTCCCTTATGTTTATTTGATCCATTTCCCCCCGTAACTACAAATGCAAGAAAAATCTCAAACATCTTTTGCTTTATTTATAATAAAGATTGTTCACCTGGCGCGGTGGCACATGCCTGTAATCCCAGCACTTTGGGAGGCTGAGACAAGAGAATTGAAAGTTCAGAGCCAGCCTCAGCAACAGCGAGGTGCTAAGCAACTCAGTGAGACTCTGTCTCTACATAAAACACAAAATAGGGCTGGGGATGTGGCTCAGTGGTCAAGTGTCCCTGAGTTCAATCCTCAGTACCAAAAAAATAAATACATAAATAAACATTGTTCTGTATTAAAACTACAGATATTTTATAATATTATATATTTTATAATATTATATGTTTGATAACAAATTGGAGATTAAAAAGTTTTTTTGTTTTTTTAAATAAGCAAGGGATAAAAATAAAGGCTAGTGACCTTGTCACTGAAGTGAAAGAAGGATTTCTGCAAATTGCAACTCAGTAAAACATTCTTGTGATAATTTTCTTATTTTGAGGGGGCTCAAAATATAAACTTTCAAAGTTCAAAATAAAAATAACTTATCAAAGAACCATCACATGTAATAAAAGTATAAAGTTTTTCTTCTAAAAAATTTATTTTTAGATTACATACTCTTTCCCTGTTTTCAGTGGATACCAATTACCTTGCCCAAAATCACTGCACTGTTTTTTGCATAGAAGATTTTGTAATTAGAAGATAACAAAAGGATGCTTTATGAATAGTGTTGTTTTGTTTTTAGTTGTAGATGGATACAATATCTTTATTTTATTTATTTTTATGTGGTGCTGAGGATTGAACCCAGTGACTCATGCGTGCGAGGCAAGTGCTCCACCAACGATCCCAGCCCCATGAATAATGTTTTGAAAGAACCAAAGAAATGCCATATTCATTAAATAAATTGCCTCAAAGTAGTATTAAGCTTACATTTAATATTATAGCATTTGAGACTGACAAAATCAGAAGCTCTTCTAAAAACACTTAGTGAAATTTCACATTTTCTTAAACATTCTGAGTATATTTGATCTGTTGAACTGGTGTCTGCTGTGTGACCTGTATAATTCTCAAGTCCTCCTAAAGGTGTGGATGTATGTGCATAAAAATTTGGAAAGCCATTCATTTCAAATAGAATGGGAAAAGAAAAGTGCCTGAGAGTGTTTGCACAAGAGGAGAAAGGATATACACCATCAGCAATCCTTTACTATATACATGGCAATCTACTTGTTACCAACAAAAGAATACTGCCTCCCCCAACAAGTCCTTTCTAAAAGTTTTTATTTTGAGACGGGCTTGCTCAGATGTTGAGGCTGGCCTCGAATTTGTGATCCTCTTGCCTCAGCTTCCTGAGCTGCTGGGATTACAAGAGTGCGTCACCATGCCCAGCCCAAACTGATTAACTTCTTAAGGCTTCATTTAAGAACTTTAAGAATCTCAAAATTCAAATCTGTGATTGAATTACAACTTAAAACAGGTTGTGATTACCATCTCTTCATTAAGTATCCACATAAAAACCTGATGTGCTTGACAGTCCATTTTATTTCCTGTATGGTAATGATTGTTAATTAAGTTTCAAATTTCATCTTTTTTGTGTGTGTGACTAATGTGAAATGCTCTGTGAAGGCTGATATAACAGGAATATAGTTCTCAAAAAAAACAGAAACAGAAACAGTCTGAAAAGGTTCCCTGCTGGGTGAAGATGGCTCTGTGTACTTCTGCTATAATAAACACATCAAGATCCTCATTATTCCTGTAACTTTTCAATGTCAGTCCCTGACTTTATTAAAATTAATGTGAAAAATACTCTGTACTCACTCTGGCATTCTATGAATTGATGAATAAAAGTGCAGTCCCCGCCACTCTTTGAAAGCAAGTGCTCTAATGAAGAAAGAAACACCTTTAAGGATATAGTTTGTTGCTGTCTTTGAAAACTAACAGCAAAGGCAGGAAAACTGAAATGTATCAACATATGTAACTCTGAGTAGGGCTAATAAAATTTGAATATACATTTTAATATTAAAAACAAACATTTTGGAATTAAATTACTAAAAATCATGATTATATAACCATCAATTTATACTCTGAATAGTGAGCTTTTAAAGGTGCAGTTTTTATCCAAAGAGCTCAAACAAAAAATCCAAAACAAACCAAAACCCCCCAAACCAAAACAACAAAAAAAAAAACCCCAAATATATTGCCTTAAAAAGCTGCTCCCACTCTGAAATACACCTTTTTCCTGTAACTCCAGCTACTCAGGAGGCTGAGACAGGAGAATCAAAAGTTCAAGGCTAAGCCAGGCATGCCTGTAATCTCAGCACTTTGGGAGGCTGAGACAGAAGAATTGTGAGTTCAAAGCCAGCCTCAGCAATGATGAGGTGCTAAGCAACTGAGTGAGACCCTGTCTCTACATAAAACACAAAATAGGGCTGGGGATGTGGCTCAGTGGTTGAGTATCCCTGAGTTCAATCCCAGGTACCAAAAAAAAAAAAGTTTAAGGCTAGCTGGGATAACTCAGTAAGATGCTGTCTCAAAATACAATTTAAAAAAGGCTAGGGACGTAGCTCAGTGGTAGACACTTGCAATTCCCAGCATCGCACATACACACGAACACACACACACACAAATAAATAAAAATACCCCTTTCTCCATGAAAGCTTAAGTATCAAAATTATATTTCAACATGATGACTATCTGAAAAGTGTGAAAGGACACGAGTTAGCACCACTCTCATTGTAAAACCCTCCTTTCTCTTCTCCATCTCAGCCTACCCTATCTCTTTAATGATCTCAACTCTGCATGATAATGCCTCACTCTCACCATCCTTCCCGTTAGTTGTCATCTTTACCCTCCATTCTCAAATTTATTATTCTTTAGTTACAGAACCCTCCACTTTACAGTCACCATCAGTACAGACAAAAACATGAAGAAAAAAAGACTAATACAACCTCATGTTTTAGAAAGATCAATGCATTACTTGGTTACAACGTAATACAGAGATACACACCATAAACATGCTAACTGCCACAGAAATTTGAAATTTAAAAAATTTAAACAATTTATCAATCAAAGCAAAAAAGGAGCCCTCAGGAAAATAGTACCTACAAAGATAAAAAGCTGTTTTACATAAATTCTATCTCAGCTATGATACTTTGAAAACTCAAACTATATAGCATCATGTTAAATATCAAAACTCATTTGGAACCAAATTTTAACCCTTAGTTAGGTTACTTTAACCTTTACTTAGTTTCATAGGATTCCATGAAACTCATCTGAAGCCAAAATTCAGACCAATATCAAAGAATTCAAATGACATTTACTAAAGTAGGATATCCCAGTCATAACTGTCCAAGGTAAACATAAACTTTTTATCTGCTCTGATTTTAACATCTGAACATGACACTAAAATGTTTACTATACTTGTTTAGATAAATTTTAAAATTAATATAAACAGGGGCTGAGATTGTGGCTCAGTGGCAGAGCAATTGCCTCACACGTGTGAGGCACTGGGTTTGATCCTCAGCGCTACATAAAAATAAGTAAACAAAATAAAGATATTGTGTCCATGTATAATTAAAAAGTATTTTTAAAAAATTAATATAAACAGATACACATGTATCCTTTCTACAAAGGCATCTCCTAAACATTTAGGAAAAGTTTTTAACAGATAGTATACGTACAATTTTTTAGATTACCACTTTTAACATTCTATTACTTAAATTCAGGCCTTTGGGAAATCACTCTGCCAAAGCTACAAAAATATGTGCCACTGATAATCCAAAAGGAAGCAGATATTTATTGGTGAGAAAAGGGGTCCCTATGACACTAAATAGTGTCGTAGGAATGTAAAAAAGACAAATATGGAAATGTAAAGTAGAAAATCACTCTACTTCAAATGAATTTTATCTATACATGTGAGTTTCCTATGGATTTTGATTTTTTTTATGCCTATGTTGTCCAATACTATATTCACTAGCCAGACATGTTACCGAGCCTTTCAAATGTGGCTAGTTTGAAATGAGATACGCTTGTAAGTATAAAACAAAGAGACAATGAATTAAAATTGTAAGAAAAAGTAATGTGAAAGGTTTCACTAACAATCTTTGAAAATTGGTTACATGTTAAAATAACATTTTGGATATTGTGGGTTCAATAAAATATATTATTAAAATTTGTTTTAATGTGACGACCAGAAAAATTTAAATTATACATGTGGCTCTTATTATATTTCTTTTAGATAGCATTATTTAATACTCTCTAAAGTATGTTCAAATTATGCTTATTAAAAAAATATAAAAATAGCACAAAACCTGTGCTTTTAACAGCTATATTACACTTAATTTCAAAAAGTGAAGTTTGCTAGAACAAATATTAATTTTAACATATTCAGACATTTTTGAAATATTCTTTTATAATCCTTCTTGGTGTTCTACTGTTTAAAGAATAATTTTAGTTAAAAACTTATAATATTATGGTTCTAGACTTTGACAATATTGGAATTCTTGGTAATTGGTTTGTTATTAAATCACATGTGATTCAGAATGTTATTAGTAACACATCTCAAAAGTTCACTGTATAAATCTGGTGTAATGAAGTTTTTGTGTATATTTGGAAATTTACTACTTAGTTTCTTTTAAAATATCTTATTACTCACTCTCCACACTACTCAATTTATCAACACCAAGAAACAAATATACCAATAAGGAAAAATAATTATAGAATAAGTTACCTTTAAATATCAAAAACATCTTATTTAATCTTGAATAAAGAAATCTACAATATTCTACAATATAACTGACTCCCAAGTCAGTTAGAACTGGCAAAAACTTCATGCAGTAATTTGATAAATCTAAACAGTAAAAAGATGGTACTGTGTATATAAAAGGATACTCTTAATTGAAGAAAGAGGACGTTCTCAGCTTAGGTTAACACTAACACTATGAACAAATACACATTCAAGTCAAGAAAGTGACAGACTGACTTAAAAGTGTACATACAAGAAAAAAAATAAAATAATAACAGAAAATACAAAATAAGGAAGACAAAGTTTTAGAAAACAAGAACTAATTCATTTTACATCAGTTTGCTAAGTATATTAAATGAAAAGTAACAAGTAGTTTTTATGCAATGAATATAAACTACACCTTTAAAAATTCTCAAATTGAAACTCATTCAAATTGGAATTTTTAAAATTGATGCATTTTACAAAAATAAATAGAATAGTCAAATAGCAACTGTTAAAGAAACTTGTTCTTAATTGAGAGTTCCAAAATCCATTATAAATGCAATTTTAGGTTTTGAGCTAGCAGCTCACACAAACGTGATCAACCAACTGAGCCTATTTTGCTAGTTCTTGATTAAAAACAAGCCAAACAAACAGAACAAAAATAAACTCCCTCCTAACTTTACCAGAATTTGACTGTTGCTCAAGAATCTTTATAAAGATATCCCCTGATATATGGAAAAAATCTTCAATGGAGTTTAAATATTTTACGGAAGTTTTAGTATGAAGCTTAATATCTTTCACTAACTTCTGTATAAAAATTGAAACAAGAGGCACATAGATTACTATACACAAAAAAAAACAGTTTTATTCTTTTGGTACTCTAAGCATCTAGTGCAGAATTTGGCATAGCTGGCACTTAATCAACATTGGATGAAAGGGGAAGTGTAAAAGGTGAACAGGGATCTTTAAGACTAAAGGATTATAGAAGCCACTGAGCAAAAAGTACTCCATGTAGTAACAAAAAAATCAATACCTAGTGGCTTTAAGTTTTGGGCAAGAGAACACCTATGTTACCTAGAAGAAAAGGTCACAAACCAAGAACTAATAAAGGATTTTTTTCTGATGGCAGAAATGACTAACCTCACTCCCTCTAACCAATAAAACAGATGGAAAAGAAAGCAGTTTCTACAAGTCCAAGGCACAATGGGCTTTTAAATAAACTCACACACTAAAAATGGGAGACCAGCCAGGTGCGATGGCATACATCTGTAATCCCAGTGGCTCAGGTGGCTGAGGATCACAAGTTCAAAGCCAGTCTCAGCAAAAAGCGAGGCGCTAAGCAACTGAGTGAGACCGTCTCTAAATAAAATACAACATAAGGCTGGGAAGTGGCTCAGTGGTTGAGTGCCTCTGAGTTCAATCCCAAATTACCCGCCCCCACCAATAAAAAGAGGGAACCAGAAGCAGAGCTTGATGAACAAAATGGTAAGTCTATCTCTCTAAAATTTATAGTGGGAGAAAAATAGTTGTAATATAAGTCATTGCTAATGTTGAACTTTATAATTTTTTATCATTTAACTGAAATTTCCATATAACAAAGGATATCTAATAATAGATCATGGCATTAATTCTTAGAAATTAATTCTTAGAAATTAAAAGGAAGCCTGATTTTAAAAGACAGAATTCAATAATGTGTGAATGGTATGCTTTCCATTCCAAACAATTTAAACCTTAAAACTCTGAAATTTCCTATTCTGCTTAAACAGAAAAAGATTATCATGAAAGAAAAATATTTAAGTTTTTTACACTACCTTTTTCTGTGCTCCCATTTATTTTAGGTAAGAAGTCATCAACTTGTATTCCTAGGATTAAGACAGTATATCATTGCCTGATCAGAGAAAATAATATTTTAAGTATTACACTTGGTCTCAAGTGTAATCATGGCATTTTGTATTCCTATTCACATTAACATTGTATAGAACACTTCATATTTATTTTTACAAGATTTCAATATGCTATTTTCCATTAATTCAGGCTTAGTGGCCTTCCAATGAACCTCAAAAGAAAAAAGATCCTGTTCATGGATTTAAGTAGAACATCTTAGATGCAGAAATTTCATTTATCTCAAGGACTAAACAATGGTGCCCACTGGTGGCAATTCAGCATATTTTAAAAGGAAATTTTCTAAGAGTGTAGCTATTTTATACCTAATATGTAAAACATCAGTTACAGAAAATAAGAACCTAATATGAAACAGCAAACAAAGTCAAAAGTTCAATAGTGACAAAATTTAGCTTTAAACAGGAAATTTGGATGACACCTACCTAAGCTGCTGCATTCTTTAAGAGTTTTCTCCTGAAGATGTTCTAACCGTACTGTAAATAAAAGTCCAAGAAAAAGATATTTCACAGACAAAAAGAAAAAAAAAATCAAATCAAAAGAATTTCTAGATTAGCTAACTTACCTTGTAAAGCTGTTAGCCTTTCATTGGTGAAATCATTATCAGCTTGCAAAGCTTCTATTTTTGCCTGGAGCTCCTGTTCTTTTTCTTCCATTTCATCTATTTTATGTTGTAATTCTTTCTTCTCAGCTTGTCCCTTCTGTTGGATCTCCTCTTGTCTTCCCTCTGCTACCTGTTGAGGGAGAAGAAGATTCAAATCTGATGTTGTTTTAAGAGGCCTAAACCAGGGATGCCTTTATTCAACTTCTAACAAATGTATACAAAATTATAGAATATATTTATAATGCCAATTTTTATAAACCAGCAAAGAAGATAAAGACAAAGACCTGATGTCAAAAGTGATCTGCTGGGCTGGGATTGTGGCTCAGTGACAGAGCACTTGCCTTGTACATGTAAGGTACTGGGTTCAATCCTCAGCACCAAATGAAAATAAATAAATAAAGGTATTGTGTCCATCTACAACTAAAAACATATTTTAAAAAAAGTGATCTGCCTTGGGTTTACTCTTCCATAATAGCATCTAAGAGAAAATCTTGTAGCAAGCAAGCAGTCTCATTACATGTAGAGATAAAGGGTCAGAATGAAAAACTATTTTTTAATTTTTTTGGTGGTATGAGGGATTGGACTCAGGGGCTCACACATACTAAGCAGGTGATTTACCACTGAGCTACATCCCCAGCCTCAACACACCACAGTTTGAAAGTGGGAAGTAATCTGTTCCCCTAAAATTATTTTTGTTTCAATTTTTAAGTTCTAAAATATAATTTATTCTGAAATTTTAAACAAAATCAGGGTTAGCTAAAGAGATGATGGTACAAGCCTTTTTAAAAAACACTTCTTTTTAACAAAACTAATCTTTAAAACTGTCATAGCCTAGTTAGGCACAATGATACACACATGTAACCCCAACTACTCGGAAGGCTGAGGCAGGAGGACCACAAGAGTTTGAGGTCAGCCTGAGTAACCTAGCAAGATCTTGTCTCAAATTGAAAAAGGCTGGGGATGTAGCTCAGTAGTAGTGTTTGCTTAGCATGCACACATAAGGCCTTGGGTTCAATCCACAGAAAGAAGAACGAAATAAAAATAAAACAATCATAGGTTAACCAACCACACAGAAGAGGTATGGGCTGGTCTTCTCTAATAAATGCACATCTTGGGGCTGGGGTTATGGCGCAGTGGTAGCGTGCTCGCCTAGCATGCGTGAGGCACTGGGTTCGATCCTCAGCACCACATAAAAATAAAATAAAGATATTCTGTCCACCTACAACTAAAAAAATAAATAAATATTTAAAAAAAAAAAAAAAAAATAAATGCACATCTTCCAGGTGCTCAATTCATGGTTTGAATTATATTAATACGGGTCTTCACTAACTCAATTATAAGAATTCATTCATTCATTTTACAGTACTGGGGATGGAACCCAGAGCATTTTACTACTGAGTTACATCTCCAGTGCTTTTTATTTTTTATATTTGAGACAACGCATTGTTAAGTTGCCCAGACTGGCCTTAAACTTGAGATCCTCTTGCCTCAGATCCCAAATGCCTGGATCATATATAAGATTTCAAAGAACCAACTAGACATTACCCTATGATCTGATCTATCCTTATCTTTTTTTTTTTTTAAATTTTTTTTAGTTGTAGATGGACACAATATCTTTATTTTATTTACTTATTTTTATGTGGTGCTGAGGATCGAACCCAGTGCCCCACGCATGCGAGGCAAGTGCTCTTGCCACTGAGCCACAATCCCAGCCCCCCTATCCTTATCTTAAATGTTCCACAGCTATAGGGAATGGCAGTGGAAGCAGAATCAACTACATCCCTAAAGGCTAACAGCAGTCAAACAGATTATTCTAAGATTTGTCTGGGCTTGTTTCAGTACTAAATAGCTGGGCCTTACCTTTGAAATGGGATAAAAATAAGCAGTTTCAGGTTAAAAATAAACAAAACAAAACCCTGAATATCTTAGGTTGATTCTCATTTACTTCCTCTTGTATCTCAAAAGATATCGATTGTGAGGCACTGACTCATGTCCATCCAGAGGAAATATAGCTTTTATAGGCTGTCAATTATCTATGGTCACAGAGATTGAGCTAAATAGAATAAAAGCACCTTATTTTACAACTATTCATCAATATCTAAACAATATCTAAAGCTATCCAATATGGTAGAGACTATTACCTTAACATACTTTCAGACTGAATAAATACATACCTTCAACTTATCAGATAAATCTTTAATCTCATTAACTGCTCCATTATATTTATTGGCTAATTCTCTTAACTCTTCCTGAGTCCGCTCATTCATTTCTTTCAGGTGGGTACATTCATCTTCAGTATTACTCAGACTTCGCTGCAATTCAAATTCACAGGCAATTTATTTTGAATAAATGCACATTTATTATTTAGCATTCCTTCTAAATTCAATTTGTGAAAAATATAACTCTATGGGCTATTCTAAATCAACTTATTTCCTGAACTTTATATAAAGCTGAGTTAAATAACACAAGGATTTCAATTTACTGTAGGTACATACCAACACAATAAACAACTAAGAATTAAAAAAAAATGTTGAGGGAAGAGGGGACACTTTAATTACACCTTTTTTTTTGTACTGGGGATTTAACCCAGAGGTGCTAAACCGCTGATCTATATCTCCATCCTTTTTTTTTTTTTGTACTTGGAATTGAACTCAGGGGTACTCGACCACTGAGCCATATCCCCAGCCCTATTTTGTGTTTTATTTAGAGATAGGGTCTCACTGAGTTTTTTAGGTCCTCCCTAAATTGCTGAGGCTGGCTTTGAACTCAAGATCCTCCTGCCTCAGCCTCGTGAGCCACTGGGATTACAGACAGGCGCCATAGCACCCAGCTAAGCCTGTTGATTCTCAAAGTTTAGTAATATGCAGCGATTAATACAAAAATGAGAATACAGCTAGCAACTTCCGTTGCATGTTAAATAAATTAAGTAAAAATCAACTAGGACCGAGCATGGTGGCGCATGCCTGTAATCCCCACACTTTGGGAGGCTGAGACAGGAGAATCATGAGTAGTTCAAAGTCAGCCTCAGCAACGGCAAGGTGCTAATAAGCAACTCAGTGATATCCTGTCTCCACATGTTAAAAAAAAACACAAAATAGGGCTGGGGATATGGCTCAGTGGTCAAGTGCCCCTGAGTTCAACCCCTGGTACCAAAAAAAAAAAAAAAAAAAAAAGAATTAGGCACTCTGGGATGAGGTCATTATTCTATACTAAGAGTATGTTCCTATTTAGTTTAAGATGGACATTTTAACCAAATTGAGGGACAGATAAATTCTGTGTTGATTATAACACAGAATAATAAGGCCCATATTATGAATTAGGTTTTTTCCCTAATGCAATGAGAAAAAGTATATATATATATTTTATATATGCATATATATATCTGTGTATATGTATATAAAGTATATATATACTTTTTTTTTACTCTCGCCCTGAGAATTACATTTTGATTATTCCTAAAAGATCCAGAAAGGGCCTTGGAGATTTTCCCTTTGAGCTTCCAAAGTAGAAAAAAAAATTTTCCTCTCTAGAGGATGAGTAAAGTAGGAACATGTATGTAAGTTCTTGGTCTTACAGTGACCAAGAAAAAAAGTAAAATCTTAAAAAAAAAACAAAAAAAAAATAAACTTGTAAAAAAAGTAAAATTGCCAGGAAATCAATTCCCTGAAACATATCAAGGTCCATTATATGGAGGCTAAATCCTCATCAGAGTGCAAATAGTAAGATTCCCTGATAAGGCTTTTTTTTTTTTTTTTGGTACCAGGGATTGAACTCAGGGGCACTTGACCACTGAGCCACATCCCCAGTGTTTTATGTACAGACAGGGTCTCACTGAGTTGCTTAGTGCCTCACCATTGCTGAGGCTGGCTTTGAACTTGAGATCCTCCTGTCTCAGCCTCCCAAAGTGCTAGGATTACAGGTGTGAGCCACTGCACCTGGCTTGATGAGGCTTTTTTGTTTGTATCAGGGATTGAACCACTGAGCCACATCCTCAACATTTTTTAGGCTGGCTCTGAGCTTGTGATCCTCCTGCCTTAGCCTCCCAAATTGCTGGGATTATAGGTATGTGTGACCACGCCTGGCTGGTTAGGCTTTTATTTCTTTGGCCACTGACTTAGGACCATAAACACCAGAACTCACATGGTTATGTTGAGAATTCCTGTCAATATAAGCAGCATTTCTGTTCTTTCCCATTTGACAGACTGAAAATATTCCCTAGCTACATAATAATAATTAAGTTTAAAGGGCCCTGGAATTTTTAAAGTTAAAAAACAAAATCATACTACTACTTGGTATTTTCAAAAGTGAAATACCTCAACTTCTGAAAGTTTTCTAACCACTTCAATTTTCTCCTGAAGAACCCGCCTCAGGGACTCTTTGGCTGTCGTCTCATAGTTGTGTTTATCCTCTTGTAATGCTATGAGCTCCTTCCGTAAACTATCTTCTGTCTGATTCTAGAATAAAAAAAAATTTGCAATTATAGAAAAATTATTTTTAAAAAAGCTTCTACCATTTGAAAAAACTAAACACATTATGGTGCTCTTTAAATTCTGTGTTAAGTTACCTCCAAACAGAAACCATTGTTCCTGTTTAAAATAGCCTTATTTAACTGAAGCTATATTTAAAAATGTCATCAGTATAAATTATGCCTTGACAAATATGTCAATTCCTGCTTCCAAAAGAAAACAAAACAAAGGCAATTGAGAATTTTTCTCAAATATGTAAAATTAATTACTCTTACATTTGTTATATTCTCTACAAGTCACCATATTTACATTGTAGGAAAAAATAATTACCTTCAAAATTATTTTGAGGCAAATGCATTATCTTCTGGTAAAATAATACATTATCGTCCATGAAGTTTTGGCAAAAAACAACACACACACACACACACAAAACCCTATATTAAACCAAATCTGTAGAACAAACTACTAATTTATGGAGTGTGAGAGAGCTAGAAAAATGTTTAAATAACAATGTACATTGAGACAACTTCTAGAGGGCAAATGACCCAATTTCTTCAACAAATATTAAATGCAATATAAAAAAGACAGAGTTGTACACTGATGTTCATTATATAATTTCTTCTACTTGCAGGTATGTTTGATATTTCTCATGACAAAAGAATGTTGAAAATGTACAAAAGTTTTAGCATATACTTAAAATAAAAAAGAAATGAAGTTAAAGCTATATAAAAAACCTATGCATTCTTCCTTATGTACAGACTGAATACTTACTTTGGAGCATGCCTGTAACTGGTTTCCCATAACTTCTAATCGTGATAAGAGTCTATCTTCATCTATTAAAGCCTGTTGAAGAAAAATTACATATAAATAAAATCCTAAAGTAATTAAAAAACAACCTATATAACAAAAAGGTTCCACAGACATCAAAATAAACAAAATTATAAAACTGACCAACATTCACTGTAAATGCTCACTTTTCAACACCTCGGTTTGCTGCCCCACTACTGCCCCTGCACTGTACTAGAGATTGAACCCAGGTGTGTTCTCTACCACTGAGCTACACTCCTAGTCCTTTTTATTTTATTTTTTAAAATTTATGTATTTTTGGTACTGGGGATTGAACCCAGGGTAGCTCAGCCACTAAGCCACATCCTCAGCATTTATTTTTTGGTACCAGGGATTGAACCTGGGATGCTTAATCACTGAGCCACATCCTCAGCCCCTTTTTATATTTTATTTTGAGACAGGATCTTGCTATGTTCCTTAGAGTCTTGCTAAGTTACTGAGGCTGGCTTTGAATTTGTGAGCCTCCTGCCTCAGCCTCCTGAGCCTTTGGGATTACAAGTGTGAGCCATTGCTCCTGGCCCCCAGCCCTTTTTAATATTTTATTTTGAGATAAGGTCTCACTAAGTTGCTTAGGGCCTAAGTTGCTGAGGCTGGCCTCAAATTTGCAATCCTTCTGCCTCAGCCTCCAAAGTCACTGGGATTACAGGCCTATACCACCACACTCAGCCAGAACTTTTAATTTTGAGACAATCTTACTAAGTTAACACCAAATTTTTGATCCTCCTGTAAGTCACTGGAATTCCAAGCATGTACCACTGCACCTGGCACACCACCTGTTCTTTAGCTAGGAAATAACTCTCCCCTTTTTTTATGGTGGTACTGGGGATTGAACCCAAGGCCTTGCACATACAAGGCAAGCGCTCTACTAATAAGCTACATGGGAAGGCCCCTTTGCGTTTTTTTTTTTTTTTTTAATTTTAATTTTTTGTTTTAGTTGTAGATTGACACAATATCTGTTTTATTTATTTATTTTTACGTGGTGTTGAGGATCAAACCTAGTGCCTCACATGTGTTAGGCAAGCGCTCTACCACTGAACTGCACCCTAGAACCCTCTTTGCCTTTGTTTACCCAAAATTTTAGTTTTAGTTCCTCCAACATCTAAGAAATATTAAGTTGTTTAAATGCTTCTTGAACATAAAGGCCACTGGAATACCTGCCAACTGGTATCTGAAGCCTCCTGGGTGATGGCCAATAGCCGCTGAAGTGTGGCTAACTTCTGTTCCAACATCTGTTCCCGATGTAAGGCCTCCTAATATTATAAAAATCACAAAAGATATTCTAATAAACTCAGCACAATTCCTTTGAAAAATAATCAATTTTCAGCACCTCCTGAATATAATCTTATATCCCTCTTGATGTATTTCAAAGTATTTAAAACTCGATAATCCTTTTTTATAATCCTTTTAAACATATATGTGCACATCATTTTAGCTTTATCTGTTGAGCTCTAAGTTAGAAGTACTCTAGTTGCAAACCCCCCTCCCCGCAAGAAAATTTGTCACTTACTTATTTTTGTTTTATTTTTCCTAATTTGGAAAATGAGTTGTAAAAAACGTAGACTCAAAAAAGCTAAAAAAATCTTCCAGGTCTGCATTTCTCTCTCCTTCCCCCTCACATCACACATACATACACACACAGCATATACCTCAGAACAAATGTATTCCAAACTAAGAAAAAATAATCTGACCAGCAAGATTACTTTATAATGGTTTAACTGCACAATATTATGTCTAAAATAGTAATAGCTTTACATTTTCCCTTTTAAACATGTTATTAAATATATATATATGTGTGAGTGAGTATTTAAAGAGAGATCATTTTACTCTCATAGTCTATTGCATTTTCAGGTGTTCTGTTCTTTTCCCTGACTACATGTCACTTAACAGAAATTAATATGCCCCAAATAAACTGAATCCACCAAATACTGGTTCCATGCAATTAAGAGGTCAAGGAGTTACATCTGGAAGCTCCAAAGGAATATTTTACAAAGAAAGATATTGGTGAGCAAAGTCTGATCTCTAGATGACTTGTTAACATTTGATAGCTGTTAATAAGGTGAGTCTCCTTCACTGGAAGTCAAGGTGAAATGCTCACAGCATTTAGTTTTGACTTTGGCAAATTCAGACCTTCTATTCCTGTATTCTAGTCCTTCTATTTCTATACAAAGAACACGTATTATCCTATTGAGCCACCTCAAAGGAAAAGTATATACTTTAAACCTAGCACATGAGGTTTAAAGCATGACTTTATTGTTCTTCATATCCTTGGTAAATAATGATTAGGGAAAATCCAGCCTAATTAAAGTATAAGTACTTTGATCTAAAAGCCATATCACCTCAGAATCCATATTAAAACAGTTTACATTTAAAAGAGACTATTTGCTATGTTTAAGGTGCCATGAACCCATGATCACTGGTTTGATTCTATAATTTTCAACAAAAGACAACTAAAAGCCTATACATGTAAAATAACTCACCCAATGACACAGAATTAATTGAGTAGCAGAACTAAGACAAATACTTCAATCTCTAAACTCCTAATCAAGAGTTTTCTTTAACTATTCTCTCACCATAATCCAGCCCAAGTCTACGTAAACCAGGAAAAAGAAAAAAAGACACATTCACAATATCCAGGAAATTAAACATGCAAAACATTTTACTGAAAAACAAAACCAACAACCAACCACAGTTTAAAAATCTGACTCCACTAGGTGGTGTAATTTCATCACTTACCCTTCAATTCCATCAGTTTCTTAACTTGGAACTACATTAACAGACCTATAGTATTTCCAGGAATGGTCTTTTTAGTTCTAGGGCATAAAATGCATCTACTCCAGCTTTTATTCAAAAGGTTCACAATTTATATTAGGACTTTAGCAGTTCAACAAGGATGTATACAGAAAAAACTGTGGTGTGATTTAAACTATTAAACTATTTTAACTATTCTCTCACCATAATCCAGTCCAAATCTACATAAACAGAAAAAAAAAAAAAAGACACCTGTTGTCTTTTTTTTTTTTTCTTCTGTTGGCTTTTTAGAGATTTGAATGACTTTTTTTTTTTTTTAATTTTTTTAGTTGTAGACAGACACAATACTTTTATTTTTATTTATTTTATGTGGTGCTGAGGATTGAACCCAGTGCCTCACACATAGGAAGCAAGCACTCTACCACTGAGCCACATCCCTAGCCCTTGAATGACTCTTTAAATATGACATTTACTGCTTCAGGAGACCATTCCAAGTATCTGCTCTATCAAGAAATCTTTCTATGGATCCAGTAGCACAGTATAGCAGACTCTGAGGTCTGACTGTCAAATCCTAGCTGTATTCATTACTAGATGTGTGATATTGTCTAAGTTATTAAATCTCCCTGTCCCTTAGTTACTCCATCTGTAAAAGTGGGAATAAAATATGTACATTATAGGACTGCCATAAAGATTAAATGACTTAATATACGTAAAGTGGTACAATAAGTGTTATATAATTATGTGGTATTAACATTATTAAGCATCCCCAAATATAATGATATTATTAATAAGCAGGTCTAATTTTATTTGAAAGCCATCTATAGATTAAAAAAAAACTTCTGGAACTTCCTCATATTGAAGAAAAAAATCTTATCTTATACAGAAGCTTATGTTCTCTAAATTTAACAATTGACTTTTTTCTTCAAAAGACCTATTTTTAATCCATTGTTCTTCTTTGAAAAGGTTTTTTATCCTGTATCTGCAAACTGGCAAAATAAAATCTAAGTTATTTAATGCTACTTCTAAAAAACTAAGAAGTCTCAAAATTTACTTTTACCTGTAGATACTGAGAAAGCTGGAATAATTCCTGAGAATACATACTTGGAGTGTTAGCAGCAACCTAGAAAAAGAAGTGAAAGTGTCAACAGTCACAGAAAACACTTTATAAAAGACATTAAAGACAGATTAAAAAAATAGTTAAAAAGACCAATTCCTTGAAATGTCTATTTAAATATGCACATAAATTTATTTTTCTAATTAATTAATTCCCTTAGTTCTCAAAATACTTCTTCCCTATGTCCAGAATTTCTAAATGGTATTATGAAATGATGACTAATCTGAAATTTACAAGCATGGTGGTGAAACTCATGAAAACATTCCTTGAGCCAGGCATGGTGGTGCACGCCAGTAATCCCAGTACTTTGGGAGGCTGAGACAGGAGAATTGCGAGTTCAAAGCCAGCCTCAGCAAAGGCGAGGTGCTAAGCAACTCAGTGAGAACCTGTCTCTACATAAAACATAAAATAGGGCTGGGAGTGTGGCTAAGTGGTTGAGTACCCCTGAGTTCATTTCCCCATACCAGAAAAGAAAACATTCCTTGATAAGTTGAATCATAAATTTATAAGTACAAGGGCCATCTAGTATTTTCTTTTTTTGTGGTGTTGGGGATTGAACCCAGGGCCTTGTGCATGCAAGGCAAGCACTCTACCAACTGAGCCATATCCCCAGCCCCATATCTAGTATTTTCTTAAGCCAGATATACCTCCTAAATCAATAGATCCACATATTTTCCCTTTAAAATCCATCATTAAATAGTTCTTTAATATGTCAACAACTCACAATTCATTTAGAAGTAACCATCTTAAAGATGCTATTTGGAGTAGGGAGGGAAACATAAAATCTAACAGTGTTCAATGGCAAGAGGTAATAAAAATAGTTTTGTCTACTTTTTTCCTTTCAATTATAAACAGGCTTTCTGAAAAAGATGGAAAATAATGGTGTTTAGTCTTGTTTTTTTGTTTTTGCAGTACTGAGACTGAACCCAGAGCCTCTTGTATGCCAGGCAAGTAGTCTATCACTGAGCTACATCCCAAGCCCTAATAATGGTGTTTAAACATTAGAAATCAGTCAAATTGCTTAGAATTCAAGAGTGTTAGAGGAGGTACTTTCTAGAAGGGTTTTTCAAGGCTGTGGAATATATACACTGTTTTTTTGTTGTTGTTGTTTTTGATGGTGGCAGTATTGGAGATTGAACCTAGAGGTGATTTTCCACTAAGCTACATCCCCAGCCCTTTTCTAAATTTAGAGACAAGGCCTCACTAACTTACTAAGCCTTGCCTCAAACTTGTGATCCTTCTACCTCAGCCACCTCAGTTGCTGGGATTACAGGTGAGCACCGCTATACGGCCTGGCAAGGCTGTAGAATATAGAACCATGGCATACAAGGGCGCAGGGGGCACTTAATTGGTTGCTATATTTACTCACATACTCAATACTAATAAACACTGTGTTAACTGATTAGTGATATTACAGTATCATTCCTCATTGAGCACATAAAGTATATTTTTATTAATATGATGACTAAAAGAGTCGGCATTATTTTTTAAAGTTAGTCCTATATCAGCAAGACCATTATTTACTTTGAAATAATTTTTGGTACTGCAGAAGTTGATTTTATTTCTAAAAAAGGAATCTAAGAGACAACTTCAGTCTCAGGCAGGCATTTGCTCTTCATCCAAATGGAAGAAAAAATGCAAAATATTTCTCCCAATAGTTTAAGTTTTTTAATTTTTGCACTAAGAAAACAACATCCACGTTAATGTTAAATGATTAAAAAAATGTTTTATTTGGGGCTTTTTGTTTGTTGGTTGTTATGTTCTTTACCAATGACAGCATTATTTCTTGACAGAAAAAAGAATGTTTTTCTAGCAAGCAATTACTGCAGTTTCTGATCAGATTGTGTTAAAACTGACCTTCAAAGATAATAAAGGAATAATTTCTGTAAATTTATATTTCTGTGCTACTTCCCTGTAGGAGTAAATGTTGAGTAAACTAACCAGGTAGAATGCTTCCACAAATTTTTAGACAGAACTGATTCAGAATAAAAAGTAAAAGCTAACATTTCTTACCTTTGGCTAAGAACAAAACAGGTATTCCTAGACTATACAGTCAATAGTTTACTCAGAATTACAGGGTTTTTCTCCCAAAGAAATATTCATCCTAAATTCTCCAGATATTGAAAATCAGAAGATTACATTAACTGTATGCATTCTTCCTGTTTATTGTAAAAGAGAAATTTCTAGGGTACAGCATATTAAAAGCAAACATTTTAAAAGCAATATAAATGAGTCAGATTAGAAAAAAATAATCATTAGGAACTTACTTTGTCAACAGGACTTGGTAATGGAGCATGGATGACACTGAAAAGTAAAATTTAGAATTTTTATCTAATTTCCTGACAACAGAGGAAATAGAGCTTGATAGTACCAGAATATCTTAAACCACAAAACTGCCCTCATATAATTAAAAGAACATGAAACTTTCAATCCTTCATAAATGGATGAAATCCCTAGACAATAAATACATATTAACTTACTTTTTATATGTTAATGTATTTCTAAAAACAAAATTTCAAAATCCAGATGTATTAAATGTTCTTTGAGGATCCACTACCTATTGTAGGTTATGGTGAATTCCTTGATTTTATACAGAAAAGAAGTGTTATTTAAATCATCCATTTGGAATTGTGTGACATATAAATTATTTTAAAATTAAACACTCCTATATAGCAAGTTTTAAAAAGCAAAGTTCAACCAAAAGAAAAGCGATAATATGGGGCTGGGATTGTGGCTCAGTGGTAAAGTGCTTGCCTTGCATGCGTGAGGTACTGGGTTCGATCCTCAGCACCACATAAAAATAAATAAAGATACTGTGTCCATCTACAACTAAAAAAAAAATTTAAAAAAGAAAAAAAAAGAAAAGCTATAATATGAAAATTCGTTCCAATAAAGAATGACTATAGATGATCACAACAGTAGCAACTATTCTCCACCCAGCCACTTACATGTACGTAAGAAACAACGCAGAATATTAATTTAAAACAAAGCATTACCAGCCCTATTTATTTATTTAAATTTTGAGACAGCCTAAGTTGCTTAGGGCCTGGCTAAGTTGTTGAGGCTGGTCTTGAACTTATGATCCTCCTGCCTCAGCCTCCTGAGTTCCTGGAATTACAGGTGTGCACCACTGCACCTGGCTGGGTGACAGAATTGTGTTTTGTCTTGGTATTTTCCTAAAAGAAGCTAGAAAGTGAAAGAAAATAAACATTTTCAGTGAAAAAAAAAAAAAAAAGCATTAAACCAGGCACAATGGCACATGCCTGCAATCCCAGTGACTCTGGAAGCTAAGGTAAGAAAACTGCAAGCTTGAGGCCAGTCTTAGCAACTTAGTGAAATGCTGTCTCAATTTAAAAAAAAAAAAAAAAAAAAGACTAGGAGTGTATCTTTGTGGTAAAATGCTCCTGAGTTCAATCCTCAGCACTAACCCCTGACACACGGACACACAAAACAGAAAACAAACAAACAAATAAATAAAATTAATTGATATTGATTTCATTTTTGGCCTGATAAAAAACTATTGACAGGTAATACAGTAGCAGGTAAGCATGCAGGCTCAGAAGCTGTACTATCTGGGTTCAAATTCTGGGTCTACTTACTAGCTGAAAGGCACATTGCCTAATCAAGATAGGTCTTAGCGGGGCTGGGGCTGTAGCTCAGTGGTAGAGCGCTTGCCTAGCATGCGTGAAGCACTGGGTTCGATCCTCAGCACCACATACAAACAATAAATGAATAAAATAAAGATCCATCAACAACTAAAAAAAAAAAAAAAAAAAGATAGGTCTTAGCTTCCTCAGCCATAAAATGGAGGTAATTATAAAACAAATCTCATTAGTTTACTTTGAGTATTAAATGTGTTAACATAAATAAAGAGCTTAAAACAGTGCCTAAGATATAGGAGCAATCGATCATTATGACCACTCCCATGATAAGCAAGCAGTTGAGGAAGTCAGGATCCCTATTTTACATTGTTCTACAACATACTATACGTGAGATGAGGGTGGGCAGTGGGACATAAAGCAAGGCTGCCATCCATCTACTAATGGTTGCTAATCACTCCACAACTTAGAAGCCACTCCAGTGATAGCCAGTTTGAAACCTGACTAGGAAAAGTTCCAAGAATCCTCTGGCTAATCATGTGTAAGAAACCAAGAAACTGATATGGCATGACTTGTAAAATAGAATATTAAGTCCCTAGAATATTAAGTACCCATGTCCCTTCTGAGCACCCATGATATCCCAGTACAGACTTTGCTGAACCTATATAATCCTTTACCGTACTTCTCTGATTACACACCTGTGTCTCAGCAACTATTATCTATTCACCTCTGCATCCCCAGAAACTATCACAGGATCTAACAAAGCTGGTGCCTAGTGAAGGTTTAAAAATGTTATGTACAATTTAAGTTTTTCATTTTAACTCTATAAAACTACAACAGATATTTCAAATGTAAGTTTATATTTCTTGATTATATAAGTAATATATTGATTATAAAAATGTGTGAAGTAAAGCATGAAAAAAATAAATTAAATTTATCCAATGCCAGTACCCAGAGATAACCATTTTGAATATATATACTTTTCTCTTCAGATATGTGCATATAGAAAAGTGAACTTAACATTGTCTAAATGGAAGCAAACAGTATTAATAAGAATTTTTAAAATCAATTTTCCCAGTGACCCAACTACAAATTCTTCTGTTTCCATGAAAACCTGGTTAACAAATGAAAGGCTAGAAAATTCTAGCATGAACAAGGCCTTGAGTTCAATTCCCAGCACCATAATTTTTAAAAAAAGGCTAAATATCCAGCAATTTCCATAAATGACACTTGTATCTTACAAAAACTACCTTGGATATGGTGTATTTTGAGTTCTTTAAAAATCCACATGCATACAAAAAGTAGAAAAAGGGAACATAGAAAATGAAAACAATTATTTAATGTTTGGGTAATGGGATTATAAGCAATTTCTCTCCCTTTCTTTCTTCTTACTTTTTTTTGGTACTGGGATCGAACCTTGTCATACTTTATCACTGAGCTACATCCCCAGCCTTTTGTTTATTTGTCTGTTTTTTTGAGACAGGGTCCCGCTAAATTGCTGAGGCTGGCTTTCAACTTGAGATCCTTCTGCCTCAGCCTCCTGAGTTGCTGGGATTATAGGTGGGCGCCACTGTGTCCAGCATTTCCCCATTTCTTTCTTTTTTTTTTAAATATATTTTCTTAGTTGTAGATGGACACAATATCTTTATTTTTATTTATTTTATGTGGTGCTGAGGATCGAACCCAGTGCCTCACGCATGCGAGGAGAGCACTCTACCACTGAGCCACAATCCCAGCCCCTCACCATTTCTTATCATCTGAAAATTGTTATGTGCAATATAACAAAAATGAAGAAAGAAAAAAGTCAGCCTTCTCAGAACCACCTAATGAAGACCTTAAAAGCACTAAATGCTATTTACACAGTGTACTTAAACTATAGGCATTCTAGCATACCAAAACCATGTATACTGCTAATAAAAAAATTAGATTATAATAACAGAAACAGCTAATGTTTATTGTGGGCTGCTTATATGCCAGGTAATACACTAAGCTCTTTAAGTACACAATCCTCATAATCCCCATAATTCCTGCTCAATAGGTACTATTATCATATTCATGTTTCAAATGAAAAAACTGAGGGCCAACTAAATCACAAAACAAGGACTATTCCAATCTTCCTCCAGCTCTAGAGAATTGCCTGTTCAAAATTCATTTTCTTCAGAAAGTCAGTCCAATTATACACAATGAAATTTATAGCAAAAATTTGAATGGTGTTAATATTTGACTACATAAGGAAAGTCAAACTATGAGAAGACAGGGATGAAGGTTAAAAGGATTGGGAAACAAGAGGGATAGGGACACACATCATGAAATCAGATTTCGAAAAAATTCACATGCTCTATTAGATGGGACCTGAGAACAGATAACTCTTTATGTAACTGCTCAAAGCTTTCAACTCTATGAAAGAAAAATCTCATTATCAAGTACAAATATCAAATTCTTTAATAAGCTATATATCATCATTTGTTGACTATTTCTAAAACCAAAACTCTAGACTCGTAAGAAAAGCTGTTACATTAAATTTCTTAAAATTCAGTGTAATTTTACTAAATTAAGTTTATTTTTTTTATTTTTATTTTTTTTTTAAATTTTTTTTCTTAGTTGTAGATGGACACAATGTCTTTATTTTATTGCTCTGTATGTGGTGCTGAGGATCGAACCCAGGGCCTCACGCATGCGAGGCAAGCACTCTACCGCTGAGCCAGAATCCCAGCCCCCTAAATTAATTTTAAATAGGAAATAATGCTTTATATAAAAATGTTTAAAAAATTTTTTTTTGCTTTGCTTCAACTATCTTTAAAAAAAAAGGTAGCTTCTAACTGATGCATAAAAAAATGTGATATTAAGACAGGCGCGGTGGCTCAAGCCTGTAATCCCAGCACTTAGGGAGGCTGAGACAGGAGAATCGTGAGTTCAAAGCCAGCCTCAGCAATGGCGAGGTGCTAAGCAATTCAGTGAGACCCTGTCTCTACATAAAACACAAAATAGGGCTGGGGAGGTGGCTCAGTGGTCGAGTGCCCCTGGGTTCAATCCCCGGAACCAAAAAAAAAAAAAAAAATGTGATATTAATCAAAGAAAGCACAGACTATCACAGTAATGGGAGGGCCTCTCTGTTTCATCTTTCCAACTCATTATTCTTGAACTCTAGGCATTGTGATGTAACCCAAACTAAGTTGCTAATTAAAAATATAGGTTATAATAGAAACAGGTTTTGCAGGGGGCGGGCACTAGATTGAACCCAGGGGCACTTTATCATTGATCTTTTTTTTTTGGTACTGGAGACTGAACTCAGGGGTACTTGACCACTGAGCCACCTCCCTAGCCGTATTTTGTGTTTTATGTAGAGACAGGGTCTCACTGAGTTGCTTAGCGCCTCGTCATTGCTGAGGCTGGCTTTAAACTCGCGATTCTCCTGTCTCAGCCTCCCTAAGTACTGGGATTACAGGCTTGCGCCAACGCGCCCGGCTTATCATTGATCTTTATCCCCATCTCTTTATATATATACATATATATATATTTTTTTTGTTGAGAGAGAGGATCATTCTAAATTGCCCAGACTGTCCTTGAATTTGTGATTCTCCTGCCTCAATTTCCCAAGTTGCTGGGATTACAAGCATGTACCCCCTCACCTGGCTTTTTTTTTTGATACGGGAGATTTAACCCAGGGGCACTCGACCACTGAGCCACATCCCCAGCCCTATTTTTGTGTTTTATGTAGAGATGGGGTCTCACTGAGTTGTTTAGCGCCTCGCCGTTGCTGAGGCTGGCTTTGAACTCGCGATTCTTCTGTCTCAGCCTCCCTAAATGCTGGGATTACAGGCTTGAGCCACCGCACCCGGCTTTACTTGGCTTTTTTTTTTTTTTTTTTTAAATATTTATTTATTTTTTTAGTTGTAGGTGGACAGAATATCTTTATTTTGTTTTTATGTGGTGCTGAGGATCGAACCCAGTGCCTCAACGCATGCTAGGCGAGCACGCTACCACTGCGCCACAATCCCAGCTCCTTCACTTGGCTTTTGATGGACAAAAAATATTGAGTACAGAAACAAGCTTCTACTATATTCAAGGTTTCCCCTCAAATAAAAATAAGTTGAAGTTTAAATATTGTTTAACTTCCTTCAACACTGCATAATGTTAATCTGAAAAGCATAGGATCAAAGTGTACTTATATTTACATTTTAAAATTTACTTTTTTTTTTTGGTTCTGGGGATTGATTGGACTCAGCGGTACTCAACCACTGAGCCACATCCACAGCCCTATTTTGTGTTTTATGTAGAGACAGGGTCTCATTGAGTTGCTTAAATGCCTCGTCACTGCTGAGGCTGGCTTTGAACTCGTGATTCTCTTGTCTCAGCCTCCCAAAGTTAAAATTCATATTTTATGAGGAACCTTTATGTTGTGTTACAAAAGACATAAATACAACATACAACACTGGGAAAAAACTTTTAAAAACTCCCAGCAAAATAAGCTACTAACTATATTATCATCAAGGTCCTGTAAGATGATGACATTGCTGTTAACTTTAGAGACAATCTCAGTTTAAGAAGCTCTACCTGGACTGAAGATCAAAGGAAGACGTTATTCACCAATAACTAACATACTCTAAACATTGTGAAAAGTTAACTACCCTTCCAAATTATCCTTCCAAATTTAAATTGTAAAGTTACATTTGGAAACAAAAAAAACCTCTGCCTCTAGTACATTATTATTTACTCCACTTGCAAGTAATGTGAAAAGCAATTTAAACAAATATATTTCAAAAAGCACTACATCGATTTTGTAATAATGATATAACAAAATTATAAAATAATTCTGAAGTATTAGCATTATATCATCATCTAATATTATCCAAGGTAATTAATCCAAAATTTTCACAGCACTAAATTATACTCACTCTGAGCGGAGCCGGGCTTCCATACCATCTGGTAGAAAAAGTTTTATTGTGGAAACAATACACCCATGGGTAACTGGTTAAAACAAACAAATAACATGAAATAATTGTTAAAAAATATAAAACTTTGTACTTCTCACATCTAAATGTTTATTTTATTCTTAAAAGTAATAACTTCTGGAGAAAAGTCTGGTGATTAAATGACAATATTTATTGATGATTTAATGACAATATTTATTACCCAGGAGAAATAGCCCTGTCCATAATGAACCACAATTGCCAGAAAGAATTATGGAACGAATTGTTATAAAAAATATCCTATCTTCCAATTCTGTAAATAAATAGTCAGTTGAATATGTGTAAATGCAACTGAAGAGGGAAAAGGCACTTTTGCCCCATCTACCAACATCAAACATGGTTTTACTCTCCTTTAAAACATAATCCTTATTCCTAATTCTCCTGTCCTTGACCACACCTCACACAATGCTAAAATTCTACATAATACAGTTAAGAATATGCCATTGTATCCACCATTTTACGGGCAAGAAAACCAAGACTGTTACTGGAACCTGCCTGGCTTCTAGATGGCCAGGTTCAGCTGTCCACATAAGAAATAAGCAAACGATGAAAAAACAGGAATTTCTCTTTCCTTTTTACCATCATTCGCTTATTTCTTATGCAAGTAGGTAGCCAATCCAGGCAGATTTCCTTGTTTTGGCTGCTGGTTACAAGACCTCAGACATGTGAAAGTGCCTCCACAATTCTCTGGTAGTGAATATATAAGAGGTGCTTGCTAGAACTCACAAATTTACATGGGAGGTTCTTTAGTTCAGTTTAAAAATTTTATTTTGCTTTTTTTTTTTTTTTGGTGTGGTACCAGGGACTGAACTCAAGTCAAGGGTACTCTACCACTGAGCTACATCCCCAGTTCTTTTGATTTTGAGATAGGTCTCCCTAAATTGTCAAGGCTGGCCTTGAACATGTAATCCTCCTATGCCCAGCAGTTTTGTTTTCTTTTTGGGTACGGGGGATTGAACTCAGGGACACACAACCACTGAGCCACATCCCCAGCTATTTTGTATTTTATTTAGAGATAAGGTTTCACTGAGTTGTTCAGCGCCTTGATATTGAGAGGCTGGCTTTGAATTCGCGATCCTCTTGCCTCAGCCTCCCGAGCTGCTGGGATTACAGCTGTACGCCACCACGCCTGGCTATTTTTTGTTTTTGTTTTTTTTCTTAATAGTGTTTCTTCCTTTATCTCCAACATCTTTTTATAACATCATATTGCTCTGTGGACAACTTCACATTATTGTTTTTCAATTCCTCCTTTTCCTACTGAAGACTTCAAGAGATAAACCCGCCCCAATGCAGCAGAGCTTCTTTATGTGTGAATTTTAGAGGGGAAAAAAATTGTTTTCTGGTTTAAAGACTTTTTTTAAAAAAATTCCCTATTCCTCAGATACTGTACTTTCCAGGGGTCTAATTAATTATCTAGTTCATCAAACTGAATAAAAGCTAGTGTGGGCTGATAACAATACACCATATAATGATTAGAGGAGTGATGGCTGACTGTATACATTTGTCAAACTTCACTGAATTGTATACGTAAAGTTATACTTCAGTATAATTGATTTTAAAGAAGAGAGCTAATGCATTTAGGGGTAACTTATTGGATGATAATAACATCAAGACAATATTATAAACATGAAGTAATATGAATGTTATCTAGAAATACATGTTCAACTTAAGGAATTCAGTGTGGTTTATTCAATATTAATCTTCATTAATTGATTCCACAAAAAGTGCTAACATCAAGAATCTTCATTGGACAGTCTTTTCCTTTTTTATACATGTGTTTATTTTTACAGTACTGAGGATTAAACTTAGGGGTACTCTATCACTGAGCTATATCCTCAAACCTTTGTATTTTTTTTTTTTTTTTTTGGTACCGGGGATTGAACTCAGGGGCACTTGACCACTGAGCCATATCTTCAGCCCTATTTTTTGTTTTATGTAGAGGCAGGGTCTCACTGAGATGCTTAGTACCTTGCATTTGCTGAGGCTGCCTTTGAACTCGCGATTCTCCTGTCTCAGCCTCCCAAAGTGCTGGGATTACAGGTGTGCACCACCGTGTCCAGTTGAACCTTTGTATTTTTTATTTTGAAACAGGATCTCACAAAGTTGCTGAGGATGGCCTGAACTTGCTATCTTCCTGCCTCAGCTTCTTATATTTCAGTATTTTTAAAAGAAGCTCACTTATTTAAAGGAGACCACAGACTCTGGACCATCCTTGTGGTACTGGTAACTAAATCCAGGGGTGCTCTACCACAGAGATATATTCCCAGCCCTTTATTTTTTATTTTGAGGCAGGGTCTTGCTAAATTGCTGAGGCTGATCTTGATCTTGAGATCCTCTTGCCTCATCCTCCTGACTAGCTGGGATTACAGGAATGGGCTCACCTGCCTAGCTATTGGATAGTCTTCAAAACTCTGCACAGAACAGCAACCATTGTTATGAACCATATGGCTCCTTCCCTTCTGGCTTGATCCTCTATCCTGCTATCATAGGCTTCCTGTAGTAAAGCCAAGCTTCCTGCACTCTCCACACACTTTACTTTAATAACCCGATGGCTTTTACACAAACTATCCCTTCTGTCAGTGATCTCCTTTGTTCCCTTGCCTAAATGATCAAATACTACTTATCCTCAAGGCTCACATTTTCCAATTCCTTCACCAAAGACATAGTCTCCTATAGTTACTTCTTATAACACTTAGGCACACTGCATTGAGATTATTTATCATTCATACAAGTGGCCATCTCACTAATTAGATTCAACTCTTTGAGGGCAGCAAGGATTTGCTGCTTTTCACTTTTTAAACCTGTGTCCTTAGCAGAGTCATTTGGTACAAAGTAGACATTTAATAAATGCTTACTAAGTCAAAGAACATATTAATGCTTAATATTTTACAGCTCCCATTATTCAGGGATAAAGATGTTTCTTACTTTGAAGACCACAGGATTCATCCTCAT
This sequence comes from Xerus rutilus, assembly GCA_028644305.1. NCBI lineage: Eukaryota > Metazoa > Chordata > Mammalia > Rodentia > Sciuridae > Xerus > Xerus rutilus. Next base: position 38,605,339 of record CM053413.1, read on the forward strand.
TTATAAGAACCATCTAGCCCCTTCCTCTCCCTAACAGAAGACAGGGAAGGAATGGATTTATCCCAGCTTTATGGCTTCACCAGACATTTACTATAAAGAGATTACTATAAACACAAGAGTACAATATAAGATGAAAATCCAATAAAATTACATTTTACCAATATATTTAAATGGTTATTAGAATGTTTTTAAATAAAAAATAAAATAGTTAAAATAAAACTGCAGTGTCAGAGCTGATAATTGATGACATATTACATCAGGAATTCTGCTGCTCAGATATACCACCCTGAAGTTCAGCAAATGGACTGATGCATAAATCTCTGAGGTAAACCAAGGGCTAATACTGGCTGGGCAGAAAAGGAATGCTGCAGTGTCAGAGGCAGCTAAAAGAAAGACCATGTCTGTAGCCCTAACTTTATGTATGACTGCATATATGTTGTGATTCTATTTCACTTACAACCAGAGAAATGAAATGTTATCCTCTATCTGTGTACAATGAATCAAACTGCACTCTGTTATCATGTAAGCCTAAATAGAACAAATAAATAAATTAAATATGAAAAAAAAAAGAAAGAAAGAAAGACCATGTCTGGGGGCTGGGGTTGTAGTTCAGTGGTGGAGCGCTTGCCTGGCATATGTGAGACTCTGGGTTCAATCCTCAGCACCGCATATGAATAAATAAATAAATAAAAAGATCCATTAACAACTAAAAAATATTTTTAAAAAAGAAAGAAAGACCATGTCTGGCTAAGCTGACAACCTAGTCCATCCAATTCTGCCTTTGAAAAGATCTCATGTCAAGCAGATCCACAGATAATAGAAATGTTAGCTTTTATTTATTTATTTATTTTCCAGAACAGGAAAGTATTTAAACAGCTTCCCAGAAGGCTAAGTGGCGGGGGCTGGAACATTGTCACTGGACAATGAATGAGACCCTAAAAAACTAAGGAATATTTTTTAAAAATCAAGACCTAAATCAGAGGCATAAACATTTCTAGACTAGGGAATTATTTGCATTAACTTTCATTTTCCTTTTTAGTATCATTATAAGCACACTGATTTAAACATATTTGATATAGGGATTCATTTACTATTTTATTTCTCTAAGCATACCATGGAGCAATATGATCTATGTTTTTACTTGTCTGAGGGGAGTGGTGTATCTCTGGTTTTACCTATGTACTTAATAAATATTCACTGAGGGATTTACTTGACCTGCTTGTAAACAGTTCAATCTAACCTTTGAAACTAAACTTTGGAAGTAAAAATTTGGTTTATCAAGAAATAAAAAAAAAAAAATTCACTAAGACCCTGCTGGCTTCAAAGCAATATTCTGGGAATGATGGTGAAAACCAAGATCTCTAACTTTGTGGTGATTTCAATATAGTAAGAATAAACTAGAAATACCTAATATAAAATGAAAGCAGGCGAGGGAGGAGGACCATAAAAGCTATAAGAAGTACCAATTACTGTGGGCATTTGGAATGGGCAAGGGCAAAGAAGGCTTAATGAAGAGTAAAAAGGAAAAAACTGAAACAGAATAAAATTCAAAAGCTGGAAATGGAAGAAAAGGCCAAGAAAATGGCATGAGCAAAGAAAAAGAAGTGAGAGAGTGTACATGTAAGGAGAGCAGCTGGAGGAAACTGGAGACAGGATGTGAAGAAACTACATTTCAAGACCCTCTAGGAGGCTGGGATTATAGCTCAGTGGTAGAGCACTTGCCTCGCATGCGTGAGGCCCTGGGTTCGATCCTCAGCACCACATACAAAGCAATAAAATAAAGACACTGTGTCCATCTACAACTAAAAAATTATTTAAAAAAAAAAAAACAAAGACCCTCTAGGTTCCAGGCCTCAAAGAAAACATACATGTTAACTACTTATGATGAACCATGTCAATAGTTAATCTTCTTAAATTTTTTAGTTGTCAATGGACCTTTATTTTATTTATATGTGGTGCTGAGAATTGAATGCAATGCCTCACACATTAAATGCAGTACCACATACATAGAGCTAGGCAAGTGCTCTATCACTGAGCCACAGCCCCAGCCCTCAATAGTTATTTTTATGTGCTGTTTTATAGACGAAGTGACTAAGGACAAAGAGGCCAAAGTAATTTCCTTGAGATCAGATCTTTGATCAAAGGCAGTGCTAAGATTCAAAAGAATCTTTTCCACATACCATCTTCTAAATAACAATGTTTAGCATGTTTAAGAGGAATGATGGGGGAAAAACTCAAAAGATTGAAATATGTACCTTTTTAAGGGCCTCAAGTATACAATTAAGCATTTCAGATTTTATTTATGGCACAGCAGGACAGAAGACATAAATAAAGCTGTGAAGGAAGAATATCCTAGGTAGTAGGTTGGTAGAATATGGTGGCCAGATGTGGGAAGCCACTGAAATACTCTGGGGTGACAACAGGAAAAAATGAAAGTTGTCAGGAAAGGAGGAAAATGACCTAGACAACAAGACTGTTAGAAGTAAGTAAGACAGGATTCAGAAAAGATGCCAAGAGTTTGAGCTAGAGTGGGAGAATGAAGGAATAATAATAGACATTGAGGGGGCTGGGGCTGTGGCTCAGTGGTAGAGCACTTGCCTAGCACATGTGAGGCCCTAGGTTTGATCTTTGGCACCAAAAAAAAAAAAAAAAGACATTGGAGAAGCCGGGCACAGTGGTGCACACCTGTAATCCCAGCACTTTGGGAGGCTGAGACAGGAGAATCACGAGTTCAAAGTCAGCCTCAGCAACGGCGAGGCACTGAGCAACTCAGTGAGACTCTGTCTCTAAATAAAACATAAAATAGGGCTGGGGATGTGGCTCAGTGGTCTAGTATCCCTGAGTTCAAGCCCCAATTCCAAAAGAAAAAAGAAAAAAAGACATTGGGAAGTCAGTAGAATGCTCTGGTTTGAAGAGGAAATTAAGTTTTATACAAAGTAACTATAAGACAACAGGACATTCAAGAGAAAACAGCAAGTAGACATCAGAAGTACAGGTTTTGAGCCACCAAAAATGGTTTTATAGCAGAACTTGGTGCAATTACAGGTGCCTGGACTCTTCTGTCCTAAGAAGGAACGTTGCAAGGGGTAGAACATGTGATTCTATTGTCCAACTGGGTTTAAGAACCTTGCTGAAATAGGTTCCTAGCATCAATTGTTTTGTATGCTTTCCCCTCCCTGTCCTCAAGTCCTAAATATTCCTCATAACCTTGTCTGCTAAGATACCAATTACCTTAATCTGACCAGGTCTTTGTTCATAAGAGTTTAATTGAGAAACAAATATCTGTGAAGTGGACCTGGGATGATGAGCTAATTAGATTATATGTGAAGTTTATAGAACAAACTGGTCCAAGATTCGCAACAAAGGTTTACTGCAATGGACCATAAAACTCACATTCTACCTGAACAATTTGTGGTTTGGAACAGTATTTGAGTGACTAATTCACAGCTGTCTTTCTTTCTTCCCCCCAAACCTATTAGAATGTAAGCCTATTTGTTTATAATGATATTTTATATCTATAGGGCAGATTATACATACATGCCTGACCAGTGAGTAGCCACACTAGATGGAAAGCTAAACATCAAGACTAGATTGTTTTGGAGAGCTTAGAACAGAAGAGACACTAATATGAACTGATATGTTCAAGAGGCATTAGGCTTATATCATCTTTTAAACAATTTCTGATATACATATATATATAATATTTACACATTAGATATTTTCTCTGAAATTGACTTTTACACACAAAGTATTTTGAATAAATATATAAGTATTAAACATACTAAAAGATTTTTTTTTTGGTACTGGAGATTGAAATCAGGGGCACTCGACCACTGAGCCACATCCCCAGCCCTATTTTGTGTTCTATGTAGAGACAGGGTCTCACTGAGTTGCTTAGCGCCTCCCTGTTGCTGAGGCTGGCTTTGAACTCGCAATTGTCCTGTCTCAGCCTCCCTAAGTGCTGGGATTACGGGCGTGCGCCACCGCGCCGCTTAAGATTTTTTATTATAATTGTTTGCCTCTCCCCTTTTACTGTGGCTCCCTCCTCTACTCCCTTCTACTCACACTCCTAGATGACTCACATTAATGACACATTCTTACATGCCTCCTCTAAAGCCACATTCATATTATAATCATATGCAAATACATTCATGTACATGTTGTTTATAGGGATTGGTGAGACTCTAAAAATAAAATTAAAAAGAACTGGGCTGGGATTGTGGCTCAGTGGTAGAACGCTTATCTTGCATGTATGAGGCCCTGGGTTCAATTCTCAGCACCATATATAAATAAATGAATAAAATAAAGGTCCATCAACAACTAAAACAATATTTTAAAAAAACCCCGATTCTCTCCTTATTCAATAATATCTGGTAGAAATCCTTGCAATTAATATAATTCTAATTTATTCTTTTTTTTAAAAAAATATTTTTTAGTTGTCAATGGATCTTTTATTTTATTTATTTATATGCGGTGCTGAGGATCGAACCCAGGGCCTCACACATGCCAGGCAAGTGCTCTACCACTGAGCCACCACCCCAGCCCTAACTAATTTATTCTTTTAAATGATATATAATGGACAATTTAAAAATTATGCTTCCATTGCTTTTAGTACTATACACACGGATACAAAAAAACAACCTTTCCTAAAACCTCACCAACTTGTACATGCTAGGCAAGTACTCAACTAAACTATATCCTGGGTCCCCAAACATTTTTTTTCTTTATTTTTTTGGATGTTGATGGACCTTCACTTTATTCATTTATTCATATGAGGTGCTGAGAAACGAACCCAGTGCCTCGCACATGCTAGGCAAGCGTTCTACCACTGAGCACAACCCCAGCCCCCCAGATATTTTTTTAAAATCATCCATACATATAATTTTACATTCTTACTATAAACATATTCAAAGAACTATACAGTATTGTTCTGCATTCATTTACTTTATATACATGGATTACAACACATACAACCTGTAATCTGCTTGAGTTACTCTGAGATCTTTATTGATATATATAAATTTACAATTATTTTAATCCTGTTTTACTTTGGATTTTTATTAATTTTCTCTTCATCCTTTTTTGTTTGGTACTGGGGATTGAATTCAGGGGTACTCGATCACTGAGCCACATCCCTAGCCCTATTTTGTGTTTCACTTAGAGGCAGGGTCTCGCTGAGTTGCTTAGCGCCTTGCCATTGCTGAAGCTGGCTTTGAACTCACGATTTTCCTGTCTCAGCCTCCCAAAGTACTGGGATTATAGGCATGTGCCACCCCACCCGGCCATCCTATTTTTATATAACCCCTGAATTTATCTAAATGCCTTTTCAACATCTATGGGTTATTCAGTTATACAAATTCTAATTCTACAGTTACATGTTTTTTCAGCTTTAGTTAGTGGATTATGTTGACAGATATTCTAATACTGAATCACTGTATTCTTAGAATAACTGTTATTTATGCTAGCTTTATTTCTGAATTTAAATGACTAGTATCTTCATTAAAATGTTCACCTATTATCATAAGTGAAATTACTTATGGTTTTCCTTTTTGTGATATATCTTAATCATATTTTAGCATTAATGATAATGCTAACTTCTTTAAAGGATTTTGAAAGCTTTTCATCTTTACCTATGTTTGGGATTACTTGTATAATATTGACGTTATCTGTTTTTACAAATAAGACCAAATTAAACTGTGAATCTCTCTGATGTCTTTTCAATGGTGAGACTTTAATAGCTTTTCAGTCTCTTTCAAATAATTTGATTTATACAGGTTTTCCACTTGGGATAATTTTATTAGGATATTCTTTTTGGGGGGAGGATACTGGGAATTGAACTCAGGGGTGCTCCGCCACTGAGCCACATCCTCAGCCCTATTTTGTATTTTATTTAGAGACAGTGTCTTGCTGAGTTGCTTAGTGCCTTGCTTTTGCTGAGGCTGGCTTTGAACTTGAGATCCTCCCACCTCAGCCTTCCAAGCTGCTGGGACTACAGGTGTGTGCCACTGCGCCTGGCAACATTAGTTTATTCCAGGTTTTATTTTTCTTTGCTATAGGCAGGCATATAATATTCTCTTAAAATTCTTTTACTATATCTTTTATTTGGGTTTATTTCTCCTTTCTCATTCCTCTTCTTGCATATTTCTGCTGGTATTTGAACTTAATAAAAGCATTAAGGTTTATGAATTAGCTACATTGTTTGCTTATTTTAAAAGAACCAGAATTTGGGTTTATTTCCTCTAGAGTTTTCCGTTTGTGTCAATTATTTCTGCTTTATTATTTCTTCTTCACAACTTCTTTTTCTTGCTTTTTTTCCCCTAATTTCCTAAGTTCTCTCATTATTTTGCCTTTCTTTAATACTTAATGAATTTAAGACTATAAATTTTATCTGACTAAAGGACTTCTATATTATGATATAAAAGTCTCTTTTCCTTTCTCTACAGTTTAAAACACTCCTTTTGATTTCTTCTTTGACCTTGGGATTATCTAGTAATATTATATAGTTTCAGGAGAATTCTTCAAGTAGTATAAACCTAATCACAGGATTATAAAGTATAGGAAAAATCGGGGCTGGGGTTATGGCGCAGTGGTAGCGTGCTCGCCTAGCATGCGGGAGGCACTGGGTTCGATCCTCGGTACCACATAAAAATAAAATAAAGATATTGTGTCCACCTAAAACTAAAAAGTAAATATTAAAAAAAAAGTATAGGAAAAATCTACACTTTTTTTCTGGTGTAGGCTTAAACAGGTAATACTCAACCTGTGACATACATGTGTCCTCAGAATAACATGTTGACTTTTTTAAACAAGTAAAAAAAAAAGCAACATTTTAAATGAATAATTTTTTCTTTAATTTCCTTAAAGCTGACACAGAGGCTGGGGATTAGCTCAGTGGCAGACCCTTTGCTAGCATATGAGAGGCCCTAGGTTCAATTCCCCAGAACCACAATAAATAAGTAATTAAGTAAACAAAGTTTTCCAAGAAGCCTGCAACAATCTAATGTTGCTGAAATAACATTACACTAATAGTAAGTCTAAATCTCAGAGTTGTCCTTGGCTTTTCTATAGCATTTTCTAAACAGATGTTCCTCAAAAATAAGTGGGAAAGAAGAATAGAAAGGAATTTGGAAAGAGTTACATTCTACAATGGCCACCCCTCTAGAAATCTGCTCATGTTATCATATTAAAGGCTCTGCTTACTTTTGGTTAACTAAACATTGCCTAAATGTATTTGATTACTTCATTTCATCAATTAACACCTAGTAAGTCTCTTTGGGAAATGCAAGCCAAGGTGACAGACATTCCTTGCAGAGACAGTGTAATCAAACTCTTCATTTCTCTGTGGATTACTCCCAGCTGGGATGCTTTATTGTTTGTTGAATGACTTGGTAGGAGAGGTGCAATGTGATAACACCAGATACAGGACTATCCAATGCAGCTGTTCCTATGTGGTTCATACATAAGTTCATACATAAGTTCTCTTAGTAGGGAGTAGTTAATATTTTGCACCAAAATTAAATCTTCGTGTTTTACAACTGTAAATGAAAATTCCTGCACAAACTCAAATATCAAAAACTTCCTAAGGAGGCCAATAAAACCCATTAAAAACACTTCCACTGTTGCAACACCAGTGAAAGTATATACACAAATATGGATGTGAATGCACACACACTAACATCTGCATTTTCACCACTATCACGACCACCAGGCCCACCTCTACTGTGCAAAATGTCAAAATCTAATGACTTAGTATATTACTAGGTCAGAGTTTGTTCACAAAGGAGAAACTTGTCAAATTGTTCCACTGTTCATATTAAACATAGTGCAACTGCCCACTTTTGGTTTCTATCCATTTAGTTTTACGACTGAGCCATACAACTTCATGGTCATAAACAGTTACCTAGATAGAGCCATGAAGCTTCAGAATTGGGGGGGGGGGGAACCAATCTACATTTATTTAGCTAGAGAACTTCTAGTTTCAAAAGTTCTAAGACATGAAATTTTTCTTTATAGTTGTGATAGGTACTTTAACTGCCTGCCTCCAACAGCCTTTTCTTCTTCCTTCTTGCTGACAAAACTGATTTGGGGTGAGGTTGCGGGGTGGAGTAACAATGCACACAGAATGTGAGAAGACAAATCAAAATAGATCTATGTCAGTCATGAGTTTCCTTGCTCTCCTCTGCTGGGTAAATAATTTCCCAGGCTTCTTTGTAGCTATAGGTATCTATATATGTGACCTAACTGTGTGGTCAGTAGGACATAAGGAAAAACAGGTTGGAAGCATTCTGTGAAAGATTGTTCTTTGAATACAGAGTCACAGAAGAAGAGACTTTGTCCCCACCTCATACTTTTTGTTTGGTATGCTAGTATGAGAAAAATGATAACTGGGGCTATAGACATCACCCTTTGACCATGAGTAAAGAAAAGAATGAGAAACCAAGATGTTAAGAACAGCAGTACAGGAGGACATAAGATTCCAAAACCCCGATATCATTGAATCAATTCTGCCTCCAGATTTTCCATTAAGTGTCAGTAAATGAATAATAAATACCCCATGGTTTAAGTTTGTCTTAGTTGGGTATGCTGTCACTGTAATAACTGCTTCCTAACTGACATATAACACTTTTCATAATGCGATTAAAAATATAAATTACTAATTAACATTTTGGAATTTAAAATTTTAGAAAAGCAACAGGAAGTAAGAGATATGACTTTACACTGTATAGACATAACACTGTATTTAAATAGCTTTTATAAACATGTAGAAGAATGTAACATTTTGTAACACTGACAAAATAAAGAAACAATCTTAAAGAGACAAATAATAGGAAAAATTGATCCATACCCGTACCTTTCCGTGTGTTCTCTGTCACGTCTACTCCAAACTGGATAATGTCACCAGAAAGAATTTCACATGGTGGACTTTCTTCAGAGCCTCGACTCAATCTCTGGCTATTTATAAAGGTACCATTACTACTTTTAGTGTCTTGGAGATAAAACTGGAAAAAAAAAAAAAGCCAAAGATTAATAGTAATAATTCCAAACCTACTTTTAAAAAAAAGTACTCCCAAGTTTGCAAACTACTTCAGGTGGATTTCCCCTCATCAATTCAAACTCATTTTAGCTAATGTTCAACATATGAAATTAAAACCGAGTTTTACTGGGTGAGACAAAATCCAACTACACAAAATGGTACAACCACATAGAAAGCATATGACCCAATCATTCCACTCCTAGGTATTTATCCAATGGAATTAAGAATGTCTTCACAAAAATTTGTACCTAAATGCTCATAGAAGCATTATTTTTAAGAGCCAAAAAGCAGAAATAAGTAAATGCTCATCAACTGGAGAATGGTTAAATGTGGTATACCCATACAATGGATTATTATTTGGCATTTCAAAGGAATGAAGTACTGGTACATACGTGACATGGATGAACCTTGAAAACATTATGGAAATAAAAGAAACCAATCACAGCTATGACCATATATTAGTCCAATTGTATGAGACATCCAGAATATGCATATTCATAAAGACAAAAAGTACACTAATGGTTGCAAGGAACGATGGTGTCAGGGATATTGGGTAATCATGGGTAAAAGGATTTTTGACAGAGTGAAGACAATTATCTAAAAGTAGCAGTAACCCAACTCTGCAAATATATGAAAACCCAATGAACTGTACAATTTTAAAGGTGAATTTTATAGCATCTGAATTATATCTTAATAAATTTGTTGGGTTGGGGTTCTAGTTCAGTGGTAGAGCACTTGCCTAGCATGTGTGAGGCACTGGGTCCAATTCTCAGCACTGCATACAAATAAATTAATTGATTAAATAAGATCCATCAACAACTAAAAACTATTTTTAAAAATTTGTTATTTACAATAGGAAGAGGGAAAAAAAGTTCAGCTGGACAAAAGTTTATCTTTCCATCACACCTTGACTTTGCAATCTATTTCCTAGGATACCTGGATTGAATCAAAGGGAGCAGTATTTATTGTATAGGCAAGGGCCACTGGTTTTTGGTAATTCCTATAATTAATATCTATCAATTAGCTAGCATAACTTGCTATCAAGACTAATGCAACCTCATAAATTCTTTGTGATAAAGCACATTCAAAACACCAGAAACTAAAATATTGGAATCATCTATGAAAGTACTACTTCCTGGCCTCCCAAACTTGTGTTTCTTTGCTTGGGTAATCTTCCCTTTTTTTAAAGGGAAGCCACATACAGTGATGAGTATCTGTGATTTCAATTACTCATGAGGAATCACAGTAATTGATTCCTAAGGCAGGAGGATGCCAAGTTTGAGACTGTCTCCAAATTAAAAAAAAAGAAAAAGGGCTGAGGATATAGTGCAGGGGTAAAATGCCCTGTGTTCAATCCCCACTAAAGGGGAGAGGAGATAGCAGGAGGCATGGGAAGGCTATCACGTAGCAAACCTAAAAGAAATTAACAACAGGGGCTGGGATTGTGGCTCAGTGGTAGAGTGCCTGCCTCGCGTGCGTGAGGCACTGGGTTCCATCCTCAGCACCACATAAAAATAAATAAAACACAGATATCGTGTCCATCTACAACTAAAAAAAAATTTTTTTTAAATAAAATAAAACAAAATTTAAAAATAAAAAAATTAACAACTGGGAACACACAACTTATTAGGACAAGAACAACCAATAAAGAACAGATGTACCACCTTTCTTTTTTGTATTTTTCAAACTCTACAGTCCTACTTATTCTAGCAACATTATTTTCACTGAAGTTCCTTCCCAAGAAAGGATGGAAAGAAGACACCTAATATATATTAAAATATACATTATGCTATTAGGCCCTATTTAGACTTAAATATATGTATGTGTATGTACATACATGTATACATATATATATATATGTATATGCACTTTAATTTATAAACAAGAAAAGTGAAAGTTATAGGCATGTTAAATATCTTTCCAAAGGTTACAAAGTTAGGGAACACATGAGCAAGGATTCAGATAACAGAAATAAAAGGGCCACTTTCCCCCATTACTTCACACTGACCATCATTATTTCATTTATCCTTCACTCTTACCATAAGTACTATGAAACACAACAAAGTGAAACACAACAAAGACTAAGCAATTCGGCAGAAAATATGAAAATGACATTTCATTTTATTAATACTTGCGTGATGATTTAAAGGCTATTAGGCTGTCTATAAATGGCTTATTCTCTGTTTATAACTCAACTAAACCAACTATTACTTTGGCTATGCTTTATAGATTTAATTACAGACCATTAATAAAGAAAATTGTGTTCATATTTTACAAATTCATTTGAAATTTACAGGCCTTAACATTTCACACCAGGGAGATTAGCACAGGCAATACTTTCAGGTAGGAAAAATTATCCTCACATTTTTTTTTTCTGCACTGGCATTTACTATATATGGGAGTTATTTCTTGTTTTTGCTTTTTAATAAATATATTGTTGGGAAATGTGGCAATAACTGGATTCTGGTTTAGTTATTTCCAGTAATGTGTGCCTGGACAAGTCAAATAAGAGGATTATACTAGATGTATAGTGATTTTAAACTTCAAATAGTGATTCATTAGTGGGTTAAATCAATTTAGTGGATTGCAACTAACTTTTAAAAAATGAAAGGGAACAGAACAGAAATGTAATACATGAAATATGGTTTTGTACTGCTTAGCAAAACTTCATTAAAAAACAAATAAATACACACATGCTTGTCACTCCTATGTAACTCCAAAACAGTAACAACTTCTCAAATGAAAAAAATATATAAATAGAGTATTAACCCAGGTTCTTTTCATTCTGACATCTATATTACTGTCCAAAACACATCATAGGTACCTGTGCCTCCATTTAAGCTTGAACATATCGTTTGTATTATTTGATCAATCTTCCTCTCTTTTCAACCTGATGACTTCCACATACCTTAGAATAAAATCCAAAGTCTTGACCACTGTAGCCTATGTGATTTGGCTTCTGGTGGCTAATCTGAACTCAATCACTCCAACTCTTTTTCTCCCTTATCCCTCTCAATCACACTAACTTCCACTTATGTATTTGACTCTCTGTATTTGTGTATAGCTAGATGCATTAAGTTTGGTTCCCTGTAGAAATATCTGCCCTTGGCTGTTCCGACTGATATTAAAAATAATGGTTTTGTACCTTCTATAAAATAATCTGTTAATATTAAATTATACTATACAGAAGTTAATCTATTTATTATTAGTTTAGGCTCTTAAAGGTATAAAGATGTCAACTTGTTTACAAGGGATGGGAAAGGGACTATACTTAATCCCTGGATATATTTCCAGGAAATGGGTATGTTATTTGGTCATTTGTCCCTTTTAAATCAGTAGTGTTCCCTTTGCCAAGAAACCTCTGTCAGTCTCACCCCTCCCCTTAAAAGAAATCAGTTTTGACCATACTAAAAAAGTAATAATAATAATTAAATCTGTTGAAGTCTTAAATGTCTTTTTTCTCAGCAGCCTAAGGAATGCCCTAATAGCTCTAATGTTTGCACTAGCCACCATTCACTTTGATGTTGAGCAGGTGTGTAAGGAACTCTAAACTTTTTATAAATCCTTTGTGGCTTGCAGCCAAAGTTCAACAGTACTTTACATTGTTTTCCATCTTTAATTCTTCAATTAACTCCTTGCTTTCCTCTGAGTGAATTAAATTCTCAAAAATCAGACATTGATGGTGATCCTTAATTAAAAGAATTCCCTCTGTCCAATAGGCATTTTTCCTCAATCATGTGCTGATTAATTTCAATTGACACAGACAGAACATTGCATAATTTGCTCTCTGGCCTTCAGAAAATTTTTGCTATAGCTATCAAACACACATGCATTCTGTATTACTTTCAACTTTGCTACAAGCCGAGCATGGTGGTGCGCGCCTGTAATCCCAGCAATTTGGGAGGCTGAGACTGGAGAATAGGGAGTTCAAAACCAGCCTCAGCAATAGTGAGGTGCTAAGCAACTCAGTGAGACCCTGTCTCTACATAAAACACAAAATAGGGCTGGGGATGTGGATCAGTGGTCGAGTAACCCTGAGTTTAATCCTTGGTACAAAAAAATAAAAAACAAGAAAAAAAAAACCCAAAACAACAACAAAAAAACTTTGCTACAATCTACAAATACTTTTCATTTCTGTTATAACAATATACTGCTTCTTTCTAACCCTTTTCTATGCTGATAGATTTTGCAATATCCAAACACTAACAGGTCAGCTAACGCTTCAGAACGAAGCACAGAGTAGAGATGTCATAGGTCACCATGAACTCTAAGTCCATACGGCAGAGTTTTCAAAATATGAACACAAAATGGATTCTGTGCAGAAGGCAGGCTGCAACAGATTTTTAACATACCTTAACTATCACCTAAAATCAAACAATCTAAGATAAAACAATATCCCATGGACAACATTTACAAAAAAGTAGGTGACACAGTATCCACACAAACTCCAAAGTACAAGTGAGCAGGGAAAACTACCAAGAAGCACAGAACTACACAGTATCAGTATCTATGCAGGACGAGGATTACAGAGGCAAGGGGGGCATTTGAGATGATTGAGAAGAACACCAAAATAGGTACTAGGTATTCACTAGAAGGTATGGAGGCCAGTTTGAGAGAAGCTGAAAACCAAAAGGTCTAACTCAATCCAATAACAAGTTAGTACAAAGCTAAGCCCCATAAAAGGCTTGAATAGTTTGAGTCAGATAACTCCTCCTCTGCCTGCCTTGGGTGCCTGGGACTGAACCCAGGTCCTTATACATGGTGAGCCAGGCTCTACCACTCAGCTACGTGCCCAGCCCCTATGTAAACTCTTAAAAACAACCTGGAGGAATTCAGAACTGGCTCCCAAGATAGGGCTCTACAATGAGGGAAAGCTGCCAGGAGTGGAACCAAAATTGAGCAGGGCAGGGACAACAGAAGACAAAGAAAAGAAAAGATCCAGATAAAAGTGAAGACAGAAAAAGAAGGTTACCATATTTTTGAACATTTTACAAAAACAACAGAAGAGGGAGCTCTGTGAATTAGAAAAGTTATCGTGAACCATGACCCCCCTTTTAAAGTACAGAAAAACTAATTTCACATAAAAGTGAGCAAGAAAAAGCTAACAAGGTCACATCTCATACAGTTATTTTAAGAAAAAAAGAGAATAAGGAGCAGAATAATATCTTACAGAAATTGAAAGACAGACCTTGGGAACAGATCAAAATTGTAGCTCATTCCAAAACAACCTAAAAGCTATTAGGAAATAATTTAAGAAACAAAAGAAAAATATCAATCATAACTATAAAACTCTAGAGAGAAACCTCAAAAAAGAAATAGAAATAAAAGGAAAAGAATATTTCATAAATGAACACAAAGTAGGAGGAACATAAGTGTGGCTAAATATAACAATGTCTGACAAGAAACATAAGGGGAAAAAAAGGAGGAAATTTTTTAAAATCAAAAAGAAATGAAAGAAAGTATCACCAGCAAAATGGTGTAGGCAGCTCCAAGTTCCTATGAACTACACAGAAACACTGAAAAATCAAGAAAACCATCAGAACCAACTTTGTGAGAACTCTGGAAGGCATCAAAGGCTTACAGCAAACAAGCAAATACTGAATCAAGAAAATGGCAACTTAAAAACAGTAGGAAGGCTTGGAGCATGACTTACCCTGTCTCCAGCACAAAAGAAGTCTTAAAGACAGCCACATGCATTGCTAGTGTGAGACCCTGGTACCTGGTTCCAGAGGAAGCAGAGCAGACCTTAATCACAAATTATGATGTCTGTTTTAACCTTCTGGAGGTGACCTGAAGGGCTAAACAAGTTTCTTATCTTTGTTTTGCTTAACTCAGTAACCCTTTTATTTTCCCAGAGCTGGGCCAAACCCAGGGCCTCGCATGCATAGTAGGCAGACGTTCTACCACTGAGCTACATCTCTAGCCCTTGTTTTGCCAACTTTAAAACTCACTGAAGCTGGAAAAGTGACTGGCACTCCTGGAGAAGGGGGATTTATCCTAGGTGTTTCAACTTAATAAAGTCTACCAATGTAATACACCACATTAGTAGAGAGAAAGAAAACCCACACGATCATCTCAATTTATGCAGATAAGGCATCTGACAGAATGTAATATTCTTTTATGATAAAACAATCAGAAAGTTAGGATTAGAAGGGAACTTGTTCATCATGAAAAAGAGCATTTATGAAAAACCCACAGTTAACCTATTATGCAATTCTAAAAGAGTGAAAGCTTTCCCCCTAAGATCAAGATAAGGACATAGGATTTTACCATTGTTATTTAACAATGTACTGGAAGTTCTAGCCAGAAGCAAGAAATAAGATATCTAAATTGGAAAAGAAGTAAACTATGTATATATTCACATATGATATGACCATATATATAGAAAATCCCACAGAAACCACAAGAACAGTATTAGAGCTAATATATTCAACAGAGTTGCAGCTTAAACAATCAAAACAGAAAAGCACTTGAGTTTTTAAATTACTGAGGATTCTGTTTGCTTGTTTTGTGGTGCTGGGGATCAAACCCAGGACCTTGTACATGCAAGGCAAGTGCTCTACCATTCAGTTACAGCCACAGCTCAGCAGCTGTTTCTATATGCCCAGTAATTAACAATCCAAAAAGGAAATTAAGAAAGCATTTCCATTTATAATAGCATTTAAAAGAATAAAATACCTACAAATAAATTTAACCAAGGACATAAAAGATCTGTACATTAAAAATACAGAGGAACTGGGGCTGTAGCTCAGTGGCACAGTGCTTGCCTACCATGTGTGAGGCACTGGGTTCGATCCTCAGCACCACATAAAATAAATAAAGATATTGTGTTCATCTACAACTAAACAAAAAAAAAATTAAAAAAAAAAAAGATGTATCATGTTCATGGATTGGAGGGCTTAATATTGTTAAGGTGCTAGTATTACCCAAAACAATCTACAGATTCAACACAATCTTTTTTGCTTTGTTTTCTTTCTTTCTTCCTTTTTCCTTCCTTCCCTCCTTCCTTTCTTTCTTTGGTACTGGGGATTGAACTCTGGGGTACTCAACCATTGACTCACATCCCCAGCCTTATTTTGTGTTTTATTTAGAGACAGGGTCTCACTGAGTTGCTTAGTGCCTTGCCATTGCTGAGGCTGGCTTTGAACTCGCAATTCTCCAGTCTCAGCCTCCAAAAGTGCTGGAATTACCCACTGCACCTGGCTTGCTTTGTTTTCTTGAGATACGGTCTCACTATGTTGTTGAGACTGGGTTCAAACTTGTGATCCTCCAGTCTCAGCCTCCTGAGTAGCTAGGATTAGAGGTGTGCACCTCCAAAAGCAGTTTCTCGACATGGTTTCTATCAAAATTCCAATAGCCATTTCGCAAAAATCAAAAAGTAAAACCCTCAAATTGATATGAAATTGGCAAGAAACGTGCAAAACAATCTTGAAAAATAACAAAATTTGAGGATGCATATTTCCTGAATCCAAAATTGATTACACATCTACACTAACAAAACAGGGTAGTATTGGTGTAAGGATAGACATATAGACCAATGGAAAGGAACTAAAAGAAATAAATATATACATCTCCATCCAAGTGAATTTCAACAAAGATGCTACGCCAATTCAATGAGGAAAGGACAAAAATGGTGCTGGGACAACTGGACAAACACATGCAAAATAATTATCCCTGTATTACAGATAAAAAAATTACAAATAAGTTGGACCTCTGCTCACACCATATACAAAAAACTAACTCAAAATGAATCAAAGACCTAAACATAAATGCTAAAACCTTAAAATACACTTCAAGTATTATTTATTCAATTATTTTTCCTTTCCTTATCTCTCTCTCCTTCTTCTGAGATTACCAGAATGCATAAATTGGTATACTTGGTTTGGCTCATATAGATGCCTTAGGTTCTGTTCATTTTTTTCATGTATTTTCTCTCTGGTAGGGCAACTTCAATTGCCCTACCTTCAAGTTTATTGATTCATTCTTTCTCCCACTCAAATCTGTGATGGAACCACCCATAAATTATTTCAGCTATTTTACTTTCTATGATTTCTATCTATATTCTCTGCTTGTTCAAAAATCTCCTGATTTTTTCATCCATGGTTTCCTTCAGCTCTTTGCACATATTTTGGGGAGTTAAAGTCTGTCTAGTAAGTTCAGTATCTGAGGTTTCCCCCAGGAAAGTTTCTATCACATTCCCCTACCACACCCCTAGAGAACAGGCCATTCTTTCTTGTTCCTTTGTATGTCTTTTAATTTCTTGTTGAGATATTTTGACAACTATAAAGCGGTAACTCTGAAAATTAGGCTTCTCTTTCCCTAGCTACTGTTTGATTGTTACTGTTACTTGAAAGTGGCAGACATTCATTTGTTTAGTAACTCTTTCAAACGACATTTTGTTTTGTTTTGTTTCTGGCAAGGACTAAACTCTTTGCTGTGTGTGGTCACTAAAGTCTATTCTGTCATCTTCACAGTTAACGATCTAGAGATTTCTTTAAATGCCTGGAGCCAGTAAGAAAAGTAAGAAAAGGTACAGGGTTGCAGGGGAACTCCTTTTCTTTGAATCCTCTTGTCTGATGCCAGGTAAGCCACTTCGGGATATAGGTGGGTGGAGGATGTGAAACAATGGCCGTTTTTTGTGCCATTCCCTCAGGAATCAAAAATGGATTTCTTAACCCAGTTTTCTCCAGGTCCCTATTGCTCACCCTGAGACCAGCAAGTCACATCATGAACAAGGGTCACTATCCCTGTGGCTACTTCAAAATTGAGGAATGGGAAATCGTAGCCACTATGCAAAATACCTAAACACTGAAATTCTTCAAAACTTAGCAGCCTCTTTCTTCATCAAGCCTTCTCTGGGATGTTGCAAATGCCTCACTATAGACTCCAAAGTTCTGAAATAGTTGCTTCAGCCAATGCACGCTAGTTCAATAGTTGTTTTGGGGAAGGAACCAGTTCTGGAGCTTCCCTACTCCACCATTTTCCATGATGTCAATCCCATTACTCATCCATCAATCTACGAATCTTTACTTGGGCCAAATCAAACAAGTTCCTAATTGATGATAGCTACCATTTACTGACTGCCCGCCATATGCAGGTATTTGAGATGCATTATTTCTGATCCTCAGAACAACATTATCAAGTATATACTACCATTCTATTTTACAGATTGAGGAACTGAGGCTCAGACATATTAAGCATGTGAGACTGTTAAGGTCTCACAGTTGCTTCAAAATTGACACAATTATTTCTACAAAGCTTTCACACTGCCTTCCTTCCCTACTTAGACTAAACACTCTCTGATTCCAAACCACTGATGAAATAAATCCCACTTCACTTACAAAGTTTTCTTGAAGCAATTAGAATAGGTAGAGCTAATTTCAATCTAACTCTATCATTAATGCAAATCATTTAATCTATAAACATTTACTTGACACTTATCTTGAAGTAACTGCACATCCATAAAATCATATTCGGGGCAACCCTAAACTAAGAATAAATTATAAGAGTATGAATTAAATGCCAAAATCCTGAGAGGCTGATGAGAAATATAGTTAAGCATAATCAGTTGCTAAGATTATGAGTGAGGGTGGTAATTGGAATAAAAAGGTGAGGAGGAGAAGGAACAGGTATTACAGTACATTTATATATAGTCAGGGCCCAGCACCAGAGAGTAACAAAAACCAAAGGAACAAGTGGAGAAATGAGTGATAGAATGACTTTATGAAGAGAGGGCCTTGACACTGGGCTAATGAGTTGAGATTCTTAAAACAAAAGGCACTAATGAAGGATTTGATGAAAATACTGTTTTAGGGAAATTATTCTAATAGCTCTGGTGATCTAGCAGCTGTGTGTAGGATGAATTGCAGTAGGAGTCACTAGAAATAGGGAGACCTATGACTTGTTCATTTTTGCCACCAACAACTTAGTTGTTTCTCGGAGCACTCACACTTATTCAATATGAATTTATTTATTTACATAACCTTTCTAGCTTCCTGGATAGTAAAGTACTGGACATTTCAGAAGCTAGAGTTTTTAAATTGTGCCACTGAAGGCAGCAGGGGGATATAAAGTTTTATTCATAGGCTAAGGGAAAATATATAGAAAATTGCTGAAATGTTTTTCACCAAAATGAAATTACACACATATACTAGAATGAAACTTGTCAACTTCTCACCCAAACATCTTGTACATATGAATTTGCCAAAATGTTTTCCCATTTCCAGGTGACATTCCAGACACTACATAATAAATTTCATTGTACAATAAATCTTGTGGGGCTAGTGCAAAGGGGAAAAAGAAGAAGGAAAAAAATGTTTATATCTCTCCACATACAAGCAGTGGTAAGATTGTGAAGGACAAAAGTAGAGAAGGTAGGAAGGAGAAAATTTTAAAAATGTAACTGGAACATTATAAAACATACAACATAGGTAGCATTATTATATCTTTCTTAAATTTGCTTTCTTGTTATTGTTTTTTGAGAAAGAGTTTTGCTAGGTTGCTGAGTTGGCTTTGAACTTGTGATCCTCCTGCCTCAATTTCTCAAGTCGCTGGGATTACAGAAGTGTGCCACCATGCCTAGCAAATATGCTTTCAAATTGTGGTAATTCTTTACTGAGAATTCAAAACAAAGTAAATTAGATTTCTGAATATCAGCAAGATAAAAACCAAACACATTATTAGAACATTACAATTCTGAGAAGTGAGGCTATTAAAAGACCACACAAAATTCTAATCTGGAGCACAGTAACCTATTTCCCTCATCACAAAACTGATGAATCGACAAGCAAATTCTGATTATTTTTTCCCTCTGATAGTATATAATCATAGTAAGGTACATTCACCTTTCTTTTTGGGCTCCTACTTGGATAATTATTATCCAAACTCAATCTGTTCAACTTCAAGAGGTTTCTAGTTACTTCAAAATATGTAAATTCCAGTATCTAAAATAATTGCATTTATGCAAGTTTCATATATTTTAGCATACTAGGGACAAAATAAGATACTGTGGTGTTTTAAATACACAATATTCTGATTACAATTTATAGGTCAGTTTTCTCCTCACAAAATGTTAGTTTAAACCATCTTGGTTGGAGATCAGCTAAAACAGCAATAAAACAATTGCAACACCATTCTGAGTTAAAAAACTTTACCCATAGAATAACGGTCTTGCTTGCCACCAAAGGAAATCATTGTGATGACATTTATGAGAAATAAAGAACAAGATCACTATGTTTAAAGCTCTACATACTGTTTAATAATGCAAACAATGGGCTCAATATAAGGGAAGTTGATAGTGATCTATATAGTCACCAAGAGGTAGGAAAGAAGGAGAAACTAAAAGAATTTCCATTAAAGATTGGCAAAGTCAGGAAAACATTATTTAGGGAAAAAACTGCCTACATATAAAACAATTTATTTGGCCAACACATTCAGTGGGAATGTTAAAAAATACCAATAGTACATCTGCTCTCCAAAGAACATTCATAACTTTCTTTTAATACCTTTGTTTTGTTTATTTATTGTTTTTATGTGGTGCTGAGGATCGAACCCAGTGCTTCACATATGCGAGGCAAGCGCTCTACCACTGAGCCACAACCCCAGCCCCATTCATAACTTTTAACAACATTTTATAAGGTAATGAAAATAATTATGATGACCTTTTCTGTTATTTAGGCACAACCACTCAAGTTAACATATATTTTACTGTTTAAAATACCTTGGTCTTTACTAATGTGTCTCCATTTTTATTAATAGTTAATTTCTCAATGATTTATCTCCTCAAGGCTTTGACAATTTATATATCAATGGGGGAGTTCTTTTTTTTTAAAAATATTTTTCAATTGTCAATAGACCTTTATTTTATTTATATGTAGTGCTGAGAATCGAACTCAGTGCCTCACACATGCTAGGCAAGCACTCTACCACTGAGCTATGATCCCAGCCCACCAATGGGGGAGTTCTTTAAAAATTATAATAATTCTACTTTGAAAAAGAAAAGAAAACAAAGTTGCTGAGAACTAGAAGTAAAAAATGGAAATAATAACAATACAATTTATGAAACAATCATTTTCACTGAGATGAGAACTGACTCTTTGGACTAAGTAAAATAAATCCCTTACAGGGTTGAGTATAGTGCAGACGCTCCTAATTTTCTGCTGCCACATGATTCAGATGTTCAAACACAGTCTATTCCCAATATCCCTCATGATATCCACTGCTTCTCAGGTTAAGTAATGCTTTCAGTAAACAATCACTAACTGTTTTAAAAATCTGAACTGAAATTTAGTAATAGTATTACATTCAAATTCTTCCTTCATTTATGGCTTACATAAGCCCTACTCGTTTTTCCCTAGGGCTAAAGTTGGAGCAGTTGTTTTCTTTTAAAAAGATTGATTTAATTCCTTGAAAGATAATAGCACTTATATCCAGAATTCAGTTATACAAAAGTCTTAACTATAGAGAGCAAACCAAAGAATGTTAATTTTTCAAAAGTGACAAAAGAATTTCACAATTTATAATAATCACCACCAGTTTTTGAGAACTTATCTTGTGCTTGTATCAACTACTTTGCATGTGTTTTTTTTTACTTAATCTTTATGAAGCTGTTGATATATTATTCCCATATTACAGATAAAGGAATTAGAACTCAAAGAGGTTAAATAATATGCCAAAGATCCTCCTAAACTAGTAATGGGGAGAAAGGAACATTTCAAACTTTTTGATCTCAACCATTCAACACCATGTTTGGTAATTTTACATCTGCTACTCCTGTTTCTCTCAACACTCTATGAAATAGGAATGATTTTATTGATTTTACAGATCAGTAAATTCAGGCTGACAAATTAAGGCAAGTGACCTATCTATAGTCACAATGGTGAAAATAATAAGACAGCAATCAGAACTT
Source organism: Xerus rutilus (assembly GCA_028644305.1). Classification (NCBI taxonomy): domain Eukaryota; kingdom Metazoa; phylum Chordata; class Mammalia; order Rodentia; family Sciuridae; genus Xerus; species Xerus rutilus. Next base: position 38,627,280 of record CM053413.1, read on the forward strand.
TAATGTCAAATCATCAGTAAAGGTAAATTAAAAATTTCTTTCAGAAATTCATATACTTTCTGGTGCCACTTATTTGACACACAATCCTAATTAAAAATTGTGTTTTCTAGTTTCCAGGTCCATAGGAGATTAGAGGGGACCTAGGATTTGTTTATGCCAGAGCCTATGAAGTATGCATACATTATCTTAACTAAACTTCAGAACACCATGATGCTAGCAGTATGCCATGTCTAATGAACAGACAAGGCCAGGAGTTGAAGAATATGCCTCAAAATTATAGAAAAAATAGGGATAGCAAGCAGCCTATTAGACTCCTCATAACTACTTGAAGAGACATTTGAAGAGACATTTTTCCATGTATTTGTTGGCCATTTGTATTTCTTCTTTTGAGAGCTGTTTAATTCATTTGCCCATTTATTAATTGGGTTATTTGATTTTTTTAGTGTAAAGTTTTTAAAGTTCTTTATATATTCTAGACATTAATTATCAGAAGAGTAGTTAGCAAAGATCTCCTATTCTGTAGGTTCGCTCTTAACATCCCTAATTGTTTCTTTTGCTGTGCAGAAGCTTCTGAATTTGATGCCATCCCATTTATTAACTTTTTGCATTTTTTCCTGAGCTTTAGGGGTACTACTGTGAAAGTTCTTGCCTGTGCCTCTATACTGGAGTGTTGATCCTATGCTCTCTTCTAGGATTGCATCATTTCTGGTCTAACTCCAATGTTTGTGATCCATTTTGAGTTGATTTTTGTGCAGGGTGAGAGATAAGGGTTTAGTTTCATTCTTCTGCATATGGATAACCAGTTTTCCCAGCACCATTTGTTAAAAAGGCTCTCTTTTCTCCACAGAAAATGTTGTATGCTTTTGGCACGTTTATCAAGGATCGGATGACTGCAGATGTGTGGGTTTACCTCTATCTTCTATTCTGTACCATTGGTCTGTGTTTGTTTTTATGCCAGTACCATGTAGTTTTGTTATTATTACTTGGTAGTACAATTTGAAGTAGTACTGTGGTGCCTCTTTTTTTTGGCTGGAGTAGAACTGCTTTGGGCACTATGGGTCTTAAAAAGAAGTATTTTAAGAGCTGGGGTTGTAGCTTAGTGGTAGAACGCTTGCCTAGCATGTGAGGCACTGGGTTCAATTCACAGCACCACATAAAAAAATAAAGACACTGTGTTCATCTACAGCTACAAATATGTTAAAAACAAAGCATTTTAAATAAATATTTCAAGGCTGTAATATCTCCAGCTTAGATGTCCCACCATTTCCTCAGTATTTCTAGTCAGAACTTCAATCGGCAGCCACTGGTATAGAATGACTATCATATATGTGACTATCATAAAAACCATTCATAGCAAAAGCTTAATAGTAGTATTAATAAATATAATAGCACTCCTTATTCATGGGGGATATGTTTTAGGACTCCTGGTGGATACCTGAAACCTCATATATTACTGAAAGTTACTGTCAACTGGAACATGTTTTCTGTTCATATTTTCTACTCATAAATTTAATGCTTTCCCATTTTAACTAAGCCCTTAAAATGCACCATGGCCTTAACTTTTGCAGTTTGAGGTGCAATGGCAAAATAAGCATGAGTTTCTTCCTCCTTCGCAATTCCACAGAAAGAATATTCTTTCTTACCATAGATCCTTAGCAACCTCAGCATATGATTTTCTTCACTTTACCCTTTTCACTTGAAGAAAGTACTTTATGCCAACATCACTACTCTTATGTTCTGAAGTAATTATTAAGTAAAGTAAGAGTCACTTGGGACTTGGTATTGTAGCTCAGTGGTAGAGTGCTTGCCTAGCATGTATGAGGCACTGGGTTCAATTTTCAGCATCACATATAAATAAATAAAATAAAGGTCCATTGACAACTAAAAAATATTTCTAAAAAATTAAAAGTCACTTAAACATAAGCACAACACTAAATCAGATAACTCAGATGGTCACTAAAAGACTAACAATGGGTGATAGTGTACATCGAGTGGGTATGTTAAACAAAGGGATGATTGACATCCCTGATGGGACAAAGCAGAGCTGGGAGAGATTTCATTACACAACTCAGGGCTGTGAAAGATTTCATCATATTACTCAGAATGGTACACAATTCAAAATTCATGCATTGCTTATTTCTAAAATTTTCATTTTAATATTTTTTGGACTACTGTTGACCTTGAGTAACTATAGCCACAGAAAGCAAAACTGGGGCGGGGGGTTATTGTGCTATCAGTAATAACAAATATCTACTGGGTTAGGTGGCACATACTTCACTGACTTGGGAGGCTGAGGAAAGAGGATCCCAAGTTCAAGGCCCCCTCAGCAACTTAGCAAGACCCTGTCCAAAATAAAAAATAAAGAGGGTTGGGGATGTAGCTTGGTAGTACCTAGTACCCTCTACACATACACACACAAAAGAAAGAAAAAAGAAAATCAATAACCCCAAAAAGCATCTACTATGTCACCAATTTCTGAGTTATGGTTCAGTACAATCTCAATTTCATACTACCTTTCCTTTCTCATTACTTTTCCTTTAACCCAGGCCCCTATTATCAAGATGATTCCACACTCCACCTTCCACACTGATACTGTATTCATTTCCTAAAATACAAACCTGATCACACTGTTTCACTTCATAAAAGGGCTACTGATCCTCTCTGACTTCAAAATCAAATCCAAGAGCTGTGATAACTTTCAAAGTCTTTCAAAATAACCCTAATCACCCTATTAATGATGATCTTCTGCTCTTACTAAAATCATCCATTTCACCCTTGCTAACTACCAGCAGCTTCCTAAACAAGCCCTGGGCCTCTGGGTGTTTGCTAATGTTGTTCTTGGACCATGTTGTTCTTGCTTCCACTCAGCCACCCTCTCTACCTGTTAAAAGTCTCCTTTTCTTTCTGAAGTTCAATTTAAAGATTGTAAGAAACAAAATTTCTCTGTCGGATGGCATTTCTCATAAATAAACACATTCCCTCAACTAATCACATTCAAGGTTTTATTCTGACTAGCGGCTAATTTTCAAACCTCTATTTCCAAATCACACTTTGAACAACATTATAATTCTTTTTTTCCCCATCTATAAACATTCCCTGTCAGAAAGTTTCAGTAGGCACAAGTCACAATTTTTTTAAAATACAGAAGCAATAAATAAAATAATTTATACTCTAGAATGATAGCTATGAAGTTTTGATTTAACAGAGTAGGCCAAACTATCAGATCCTAACAATGAGCTATACACAGAACACGATAAAGGTTCTAATTCCTGCTCTTATCACCTCTAACTCATTATGTGACCATGAACAAGTTACTTAACCTAAGCCTCCTTTCAATTATATTTAAATTGAAGATACTATCAGTACCTACTTCGGAGTGTTTGTAGTAAAGGTTAAATGATGTAAAGGATTTAGCATAGTATTTGTACATAGAAACTGTTAAAAAGTAGCCATTATTAAACTGACAATTTGTGTAAATATGTAATCACTTTCTTTATTCAGGGAACTGCTTGAAAAACGGTTGGTTAAGGTTCTTCAAAAAAGGTTATTCAGGGGCTGGGATTGTAGCTCAGTGGTAGAGCGCTTGCCTCGCATGCGTGAGGCACTGGGTTCGATCCTCAGCACCACATACAAATAAATAAAATAAAGATATTGTGTCCATCTACAACCAAAAAAAAATTAAAAAAAAAAAAAAGGTGATTCAGGGGCTAGGGTTGTGGCTCAGTGGTAGAGCGCTCGCCTAGCATGTGTCAGGCACTGAGTTCGATTCTCAGCATAAACAAATAAAGTCCACTGACAACCAAAAAAATCTTAAAAAAAAAAGTTCTTTGGCTCAGGAGGCTGAGGCAGGAGGATTGCGAGTTCAAAGCCAGCCTCAGCAAAAGCAAGGCACTAAACAACTCAGTGAGACCTTGTCTCTAAATAAAATATAAAATAGGACTGAGGATGTGGCTCAGTGGTCATGTGCCCCTGAGTTCAATCTCTAGTATGAAAAAAAAAAGTTCTTTGCCAAATTAAACAGTAAATGGCTGATAGATATATAGATCAGGAACTGCTGAAATCAAACATATATAGGGAGTGAAACTAGTTTACCATTGCCTCATTATACATGAACATTATCATAAATAACTACAACCTATGCATAGAAGGAAAGCACCCAAGCCTTTGTTTTATATGAAACACTGTGGTATGGATCAGAGCATTCCTAAACAAAATATATGAAAAGGAAATGATACTCATCTATTGTGTATAAGTTAAATATGCTTAGGTGTTTTATATATATATATATATGTGTGTATATATACACACACACACATACATAGTTAGATTAGATTAGCAATCTACAGATCAATTAACAGTGTGAATCAGCCTATGAATAAATTAAGGCAAGTAGTATTTAGTAAACATCTTAAGTTCATTTCTAAACCAGGGCTCTGCTTGTACTTCTGGTCCTGAAAGACAGGGCTGTAGAATAATGCTGACATAATGCCACAACTCACTCTGTTAAAAATCCAAAATGCGGGGCTGAGGATATGGCTCAGCGGTTGAGCGCTTGCCTCGCATACGTGAGGCACTGGGTTTGATCCTCAGCACCACATAAAATAAATAAAGATATTGTGTTCATCTACAACAAAACAAAATATTTTTTAAAAAAATCCAAAATGCTACTTGGGATACCCTATAAACCATTATGGTAAGGACAGAGACTTTCCACTTATACTCTCCTATACTATTTACAATTTCCATAAAGAAAAAAAAAAGACATGTATATGAAGGGACAAATAGATGACTCCAAAATTCTCAAGAGACTTAAAGCTCAGGAGGATGGACAATTAAAGTGGTTTCAATATAGGGCTGGCAAAGATTGAGCATTACTTGGCTCTGGCCATAATGTGGAGACATCACACTCTCATATACTAGGCATAAGAGTGTGATTTAAAAAAAAAAAAAAGCTCAGTTATATCTACTAACATTTTAAATGCTTATCCCCTCTGACTCAGTAATTCCTTATCAAGGAATCTAAAATTCCTATAGAAATACTCATGTATCTTGGCAATCTTATAAGCAAGCATCTTCACTGAAGCTAGGTTAATAGCAGTTAAAAACTGGAAACAACTCTAATGCCCATCCAAATTGTATTATCATCTGGTGAAATACTTCATAATCATTAGTGATAATTAAGTAGAGTTATATGCACAGGAATTAAAATATGACTAAATATACAATGATCCCTTTTTGTAAAAAGAATGATGTTTTAGTCAGCTTTTTCACTGCTGTTACCAAAAGACCTGACAAGAACAGTTTTAGAGGAAGAAAACTTTATTCTGGGCTCATGTTTTCAGAAGTCTCAGTCCATAGCTGACTCCACTGCTCTTGCCTAGGTGAAGGCGTGGAGGAAGAAAGCAGCTCAGAACATTACAGTCAGGAAGCAGAGAGAGCAATCTTTTTTTTTTTTTTTAGTTGTAGATGGATACAATATCTTTATTTTATTTATTTTTATGTGGTGCTGAGGATCCAACCCAGTGCCTCACGCATGCGAGGCAAGCGCTCTACCACTGAGCCACAATCCCAGCCCGAGAGAGCAATCTTCATCAGGGACAAAATATATACTCCAAAAGCATGCCCCCAGTGACCCAACTCCTCCAGCCACACCCTACCTGCCTACAGTTACCACCCAGTTAATCCCTATCAGTGGATTAATGCACAGACTAGGTTAAGGCTCTTGTAATCCAATCATTTTACATTTCATTCACTGAATGTTCTAGTACTGTATCATATGAATTTTGGGGGAACACTTCATCTCTAAATCATAACAAATGACACATATGTAATATGTTAACATAACAAATGTGACACCATTAGAGAACAAACTGTCCACAGGGCTTATCTCTACAAAAAGAAATCTTAAGGAGCTAAATGTTAAATTAAGAAGGATGTAAAGCCAGACATGGTGGTTCATGCCTGTAATCCCAGCTACTCTGGAGACTGAGGCAGGAGGATCCCATGTTTGAGGCCAATGTTGGCAATCTAGTAAGACCCTGTCTCAAAATTTTAAAAAGGAGAGAGGATATGTAACAGTGGTAGAGCACTTGCCCAGCATGTACTGGGGGGTGGGAGGGGAGACTAAGAATATAAAGTTTTATTCAATAAACTGAATTCCACATTATAGTAATTTAGTGGAAAAAAATGTAAGAAAGATGAAAGGGTGGGGACAAAGAAAACAGGAGACAAATATTACTATACAATGAGAGAAATGTACACAAAAATAGAAAAGAGACAAACATCAAAGGAGATGAAAGAGGAAAGAGTTGAATACATTCAAAGGGGTTAATAAACTGTCATCACATCACACACGTGAAGAACAGAGTTTAGAAGTCAAATCAAATTTTATTAGGAATAAAATTACTTGACTTTTGATGAGTTTTTACAGTTCAGTTGCTCTTTTGTTCTTTCAGATTACAGGATCCAGTTCTGAAAGGAATAGCTTTAATAACCCACGAGAGGTGTTTAACCTAAGGATAATTTAAACCAAGGCACTTTGTATGACTATGGTCTGCAGGATCTTTGCCCTTAAAATAAAACAATGCAGTAAAACTGAAAAAGCATAACATTAACCTTTAATGCAACACAGTACACAGAAAATGGCAATTGTACAGAATAGCATTTTCTGACAGATTGGATGTAGGACATGAAAGAAAGAAATCAGGAAGGATGGCCAAATTTGGGGCCCAAGCAACTTAGAAGGATATAATTGCCTCCACAAGACAGAAGAAGATGGGAAGTATTTTAATTGGGGTGGAGAGAATAGTAGTAGTTCATCTTTGGACATATTAAATTTGAGATGTCTGTTGCTCATCAGATGGGAATATCAAAAAGGAAAAAGGACATGAAACCTTCTCAAACTTTCCAAAAAGCACAAGAGGGAAAACTTCCTAACTCATTCAATAAGGCCAGTCTACCCTGATACCAAAGCCAAACAAAAATACTATAAGAAAACTAAAGAATATTGTGAATGATGATGCAAAATGCTAAAAAAATACTAGCAAAATGAATTCAGTAGCATATTAATAGGATTATATACCTTGACTAAGTGGAATTTAATCCTGGAATGCAAGGATGGTTCAACATAAAAAATTGGTCAATGTAATATACCACAGCAACAGAATAACAGGGGGAAAAAATCACACAATCATCTCAACTGATACATTTAAAATTCTTTGACAAAATTCAACACTTTTTCATGATAAAAAAACACTCAAAAAATCAGGAATAGAAGGAGACTACCTCTATATAATAAAAGCCACATATAAAAATCTCACAGTAAATAACATACACAATGGTGAAAAAGAAAATGATCAGGAACAAGGCAAGGATGTATACTTTCATTATTTCTATTCAACATAGTTCTCACTAGAGCAACTAGGCAAGAAAAAGAAATAAAAGGCATCCAGATTGGAAAGGAAGAAGTAAAATTATTTTTTTCCTAGACAACATGGTCTCATATGTAGAAAACCCTGAAGAGTCCACAAAATTGTCAGAACTAATAAACAAGTTCAGCAAAGTAGGATACAAAGTCAACACAAAAAATCAGTTGGAATTCTATATACTAATTCCATATGTTCATAATTCTATACACTAATTCCATATGTTCATATATGAACAATCTAAGAATAGTAAACTGGGCATGGTGGCTCATGCCTGTAATCCTAGTTACTTGGGAGGCTGAGGCAGGAGGATCACAAGTTTGAGGCCAGCCTGGACAACTTAGTTGTGAAACCCTGTCTCAAAATAAAAAGGGCTGGGGATACTGTAGCTCCCTGATAAGAGTACTCCTAATTCAATCTCCAGTACTACAAGGTGAATAAATAATAGAAAGGATATTATAATGCAATAACATCAAAAATACAAAATACTGGAGCTGGGGTTGTGGCTCAGTGGTTGAGTGCTTGCCTCGCATGTTTGAGGCACTGGGTTCAATCCTCGGCACCACATAAAATAAATAAAGACGGGGCTGGGGCTATAGCTCAGTGGTAGAGCGCTTGCCTAGCATGCATGAGGCACTGGGTTCAAGCCTCAGCACCACATATAAATAACAAATGAATAAAATAAAAATCCATCAACAACTAAAAAAAATATACTAAAAAATAAATAAATAAATAAATAAAGATATTGTGTTCATCTACAACTAAAAAAATATTTTAAAAAAATACAAAATACTTACAGATTAACCAGGAAAATATTTGTATAATGAAAACTATAAAACAACACTAAAAGAAATTAAATATCACTGAATCATACACTTAAAAATGGTTAAGATGATAAATTTTACATTATATGTTCTTACTGTATTTTTAAAACACATTTTTAAAAGCAGCTGGATATATAAGCCTAGAGTTTAGAGGAAGAAGTCTGGGCTTGAAGTATTAATTTGGTTGCCATGAGAATCTAAACAGAATTTAAAGTCAAGAGACAATATGAGATCACCAAGGAAGCAAGAACAGATAGGCAAGAAGTCCAAGGACAGAGCCCTGAAACAGTTCAAATTTTAGAGGTCAGGGAGATGAAGATCACACAAAGGAAAATGAAAAGAATGGCCAGTGACATGAAGACAACCTGGAGAAACTGCTATGTCCTAGAAGCTGTGTGAAGGATATCTTCCAAGATTATGATCGAACAAGTGTTGAATAATGCTGATAGACTAAGTAAGGTAAGGAACAAGAACTGCCCACTGGAAATAGCAACATGGAAACCACTACTGACCTTGATAAGAAAAGTAGTGGAAAAGGAAACAGTAGTGGAAGCCAGGCATTGTGGCTCATACTTATAATACCTGTTACTCAGGAGACTGAGTTAGGAGGATTTCAAGTTCAAGGACAACCTTGGCAGTTCAGTGAGACACTAAGCAACTTAGTAAGACTGTGTCACAAAATTTAAAAAAGGACTGGGGTATAGCTCAGTGGCAGAGCACCCCTGGAGAGTGGGGAGGAAAAGAACAGAAAACCATAGTGGAGAATGACAGTCTAACCAGAATGATTCAAGCAAAAATGAACAGAGGAGAATGAGAGACAACATACACAGACAAATCTTTTAAATTTTGTTCTAAAGGAAAGCAAAGAAATAAATAATAGCTAGAAGGGAAAGTGGAATCAAGAGTTACTTTATTTTTTTAAAAGCTGGGAATCTCACTTTGTTGCTCAGGTTAGCCCCAAACTCCTAGGCTCAAGCAGTCCTCCTGCCTCAGCCTTAAGAGCAGTCCAAGTAGCTGGGACTACAGAAGCGTGCCACTGTGTCCAGCTGAGAATATTTAATAAGAGAAAAAGTATACTGTCTTATGCACTAACAAGAATTATCCAGTTGAAAGGAAAGGCACATGGCTCAGTCCTCAGGATTTAGCGTAGGCTTCTTAAAAGAGGTTGTGTCCTGCTGAGCCATGAAGGCTGAGGAACAGTGAGTCAGGATGAGTGGGGAAAGAACTGAATAGCATGAGCAAAAATCATAATGTGTGGGGCTAACAGGGGAAGAGAGAGGGGAGGACTATTATGCAGAGTATAAGGCTGAGAATGAAAAGATATGATGGGTAAAGTGGGCACCCAGTTTTTCAAGACATAAAGTACTATAATTTTCACCAATATAGGGTTTAGGCAGGGAAGTACTAAGATAAAACTGTATTTTGTTTAGGGTGAAAATGGCTCTAGCGGTACAAGACTGAAATAAATAAGGTTCTGAACTAGGAGAGTCTGTAAATGGTGAAATGGGTTTAGTGACAGATCCTATGTGCTCAGTGTTGAAAAGAGAAGTGTCTAGCTTGGGATACTGGGCAGCAATAATGCCATTTTCTATGCTTAGAAATAATGGAGAGGGAATTGCTATTGAGTAATTAATTTCAGTTTTGGATATTTACTTTTAGATTCCTTTCTGCCCACCCATATTGGTATTGGGGATTGAACACATGGGCATTTTACTACTGAGCTACATCCCCAGTTTATTATTTATTTATTTATTTATTTAGGAGCAGGGCCTTGCTAAATTGCTGGGGTTGGTCTTTAACTTACAACACCCCTGCCTCAGCTTCCTGAATCACTGAGATTACAGGTGTGTGCCACTATGCCTTGCTACTTTTGGATTCTCCATAGGACATCCAGTGAGTAAATGTAGGCAGGCAGACAGAAAACTCAGACGTAAGGACTCAATATGCTGAAAAGCATCATTATATGAGTGGTCAATAAAATTACAATACATGAAATTACTCAAAAAGCACACTTACAGAGAAAACAGTGACTGAACTTCTAAGAACATTAAATTAAAGGAGAAATCAGTGGAGAAAATGCTTGAAGGGATTTCAGATACAAAAGTCAGAAAATTGCAAGGAAATATATCAGGAAAAATAATTCCAAAGAAGCCAGGAAAACAGCCAAGGGCTATACTTCTACCAGTCAGGATACAAAGAGAAGCCACAGGTAACCTGAATAAACTGACAGAGATCAGAAGAGATCACATCACATAACAGCCTGGACTTCCTAATTCTATTGTATTAACTTTTCAAAAATCTATAGGGACATCTCTTCTTGGGGTCCTAAAGTAGTCAAGTTAATCTGAATGGAAAAGACTAAAGGGACCTAACAGATGTACCACTACTTGCAAAAGATCATTTACAGTTAGAAGAGTGTTCACAGTAAAGAAAATTATTATACTAAATTGATAATCTATTTTCAATAAATTAAAAATTGTCAAGTATAATAAAATGAAGCCCAGCGCAGTGGCACATGCCTGAAATCCAAGCAGCTCAGGAAGCTGAGGCAAGAGGATTGTGGATTCAAGACCAGTCTCAGCAAATTATGGAGACCCTAAGCAACTTAGCGAGACCCTATCTCAAAAAAGGCAGGAGGAGGACTGGGGATGTGGCTCAATGATTAATCACCATTGGGTTCAATTCCCAGTATGAAAAAAAAAAATAGAATAAATTATACTTTTTTTTTTTTTTTTTTGTACTGGAGATTGAATTTAGGGGCACTTGACCACTGAGCCACATCCCCAGGCCTATTTTGTGTTTTATGTAGAGACAGGGTCTCACTGAGTTGCTTAGCGCCTCGCCGTTGCTAAGGCTGGCTTTGAACTCGCGATTCTCCTGTCTCAGCCTCTCTGAGTACTGGGATTACAGGCTTGCACCACTGCTCCTGGCTTAAACTATACTTTTTATCATTCCTGATTTCCTATCTTCACACATTATCTCCTCATCTATGACTTCACATAAACTCAGGTATTAACAGTATAAGAACCATACAGCCCTGTGCAACAAGGAAACATATTTAATGTAGAAAATTTCAATGTCAGTAATCAGGCAAAAACATTACCAATGCAAATAAAAATTTATCAGAAATGGAAAGAATCTTTGATGTTGGGGAAAAATGATACTGGGGAAAATGGAGTAAGAATCAATTTCCATTTCTTGCTTTTAGCTTCTTTATCACTTTTTGATAGATACTTGGTCACACTAAAAATCACTCTTGGATGACTGCATGACTAAGTAGGACAAGTGTTTGGCCCCACCCACACAGAACTCCACAAAGAACTTTAAAAATATCAACAAGAAGCATATTTTCTGATGAGTGCCTATAGCAAAATCAGTAAAGAGCAGAAAAGACACACAGATTACTTGAAATGAAAAAGTTAATAGCATTTTCTTGGAGTAGGGTGGGGCAAACTCCCCAAGTATGAGTCACTGGATTACAGAACAACTGGATTCATGATTTAGTCAAAGCTAGAAAAGCAGGGTTCAGAACACAGAGCAAACATGCAGTTCTCTGGGCCAGAAAGAAGTCATGCTGGGTTAGCACCTCCATAGTTTGGGTGAGTCAAAGGGAAAGAGTGAAAAAGAAGGCATGACCAGACTTGACTTCAGCACATGGGAAATTTTGTAACTTTTCTTACCTTTTGATTTATTCCCTCACTAATTTACTAGTAAACTGTTTTAATTACACTCAAGAAAACTAAAATGAAAAGTTACCTCAGAATCACTAATCCAACATACAAAGTTCATGTTACCATCATCAGGTAACACTAGATACTGTGATTCTGCTAATTTAATATAACAATCAGTAAAATATTTAGTTCTGTGGTTATTGCAAGAATGTTTATCCATTCACTACATTGACTATATAAATATAGATACATATATATATGTATAGATAGATGCGTGCACACGTGTGTGTGTGTGTGTGTGTGTGTGTGTATGTATTTATTTTTTGCAGGACTAGGTCTTGAACCCAGGGCCTCACTCAGGCTAGGCAAAGAGTCTCCTACTGGTCTACTCCCTAGATCCTTGAATACAAATCTAATGATTTACTTGATTTCTTTGCCTGTTGATCTAAAATAATCCCCTTTCCTCCACTACTGGGGATTGAAACCAGGGATAATTTTCCACTGAGCTATACCCCCAGTCCTTTTTATTTTGAGAAAAGGTTTTGCTAAATTGCTGAGGCTAGCTTCTAAGTCGCCATCCTTCCAAACAGCTGGAATTGTAAGCATGCGCCAACATGCGTGGCTACAGTAATCTTGATGGTCACCTTTTATATTGGAAAGGACATTTTATGTGATATAGAGACATTTTTTTCACTCATTTTTCTGTCACAATGAGTGCAAATCATGTTCCACTTCTATTTGTGTCATTTTTCATGGAATCAAAGTTGTCAGTGTTTATTTGGATGCACATTCACTTTTTTTGGCCTTCACTTGGTTTTAGGTTCTGGTAGTTGTTCATTTACCAATAAATTCTAAATTGGTTTTCATTATTATATAATTATACTGCATGCTTTAGAACTTTTCATTTGCCTGCTTCAATCATTCCACAGTAATTCTTTATCATTCAATTGTATATTTTTCTCAAGTATAGCTTGAGAAAAATATTTATTCTTCAAAAGGAACTTTTTGTGGCTAAGTAATGATGCAAATCTTAATGAGTTTCAATCAATTCTACTCTTAGGTATCTACCCAAAAGAAATGAAAGACACAAAGAATTGTACATAAATGTTCCTAGTGGCATTGTTCATGTAACCAAAAATTGAAGAATGTCCATAAACCACTGAATAAACAAAACATGATACATCAGCAATTAAAAAATAAATTAACTATTGGTACATACTATAACATGGAAGAATCTTGAAAAAATAATGAAAGAAGTTAGACACAAAAATTACATGCTGTCTGATACCACTTATTTAAAATTTCTATAAAATGCAAATCTATAGTGACAAAAAGCAGATTGGTGGTTGCCTGGGTATGGGACCTAGGACTGACTGTGAATAAGCATAAAGTAACTTTTTAAAGTAGCAGAAAAGTTTTACAGTTGGATTACAATGATGGTTGTAGAGCTGTACAGAATTATTAAAAATTAGGATTAGGGTACAAGTCAGTGGTAGAGCATGTGCTTAATATGCATGAAGCCCTAGGTTCAATCCCCAGAGTGCCCCCAAAATAAATTACTAAAAATTATTGACATCAAATACTTAACTGTAAGTTATAATGGATAGATTTTATAGCATTGAAATTATACCTCAATAAAGCTGTTTTTTTTTAAAGCCAATGAACAGAAAAAAAGATAAAAAAATCGAACTACATGTGTATACATTTTAAATGACTTTGAAATATATAAATTAAAGAGACCAATTTGTTACTAATAAAAGTAAAAAGCAGTCGGGCGCGGTGGCTCAAGCCTGTAATCCTAGCACTTAGGGAGGCTGAGACAGGAGGATTGCGAGTTCAAAGCCAGCCTCAGCAACGGGGAGGCGCTAAGCAACTCAGTGAGACCCTGTCTCTACATAAAACACAAAATACGGCTGGAGATGTGGCTCAGTGGTCGAGTGCCCCTGAGTTCAATCCCTAGTATCAAAAAAAAAAGTAACAAGCATTTTTAATAAAATATATTTAGTGCTTCCAAGATTGCTGTAAGAGAAATTTTCACGAATTGACAGTAATGGGAATGTAAATTGGTAAAACTTGTCTAGAAAGCAGTTTATCATTAGATACTAAGGGATCTTTAAAAACCTGCCCTTTCGGGCTGGGGCTGTAGCTCAATGGTAGAGCATTTGCCTCACAAGTGTGAGGCACTGGGTTCTATGCTCAGCACCACATATAAATACATAAATAAAGCTATTGTGTCCATCTACAACTAAAAAATATTTTTTAAAAACCCTGCCCTTTGGCCACATTAATGTTTATAGCAGCTCAATTCACAATAGTTAAACAATGGAACAACCTAGGTGTCCTTCAACAGATAAATAGATAAAGAAAATGTGGTACCTACACACAATGGAATATTATTCAGCCATAAAGAGGAATGAAATCATGGCACTTGCCAGTAAATGAATGGAATTGGAGATTATCATGCTATGTGAAATAAGCCAATCCCCCCCAAAATCATAGGCTGAATGTTCTCTCCTACATGTAGATGCTGACTCACAATAGGTGTGTGAGGGGGGTTCACTAGATTTGGGGGGGGGGGAGGGGAATGGGAATGGAAAAGACAGTAGAATAAATTTGACATAACTTTCTATGTTTGTATATAAATACACCATCAGTGTAACTCCCCATCATGTACAACCACAAGAATGGGAAGTAATACTACATGTATGATATGTCAAAATACATTCTACTATCATGTATAACTAAAAAGAACAAATAAGAAATGTTTTAAAATTAATAACTTGAAGAAAAAACAAAAACAAAACCCCCTGCCCTTTCAAGGAAAGAAGGAATAGGGAGAAAAATAAAAAAATAAAAAAACCTGCCTTTTGATATGCTTCTCAAGATTCAAACTAGAGAAATAACAAAAATTATGTGTAATGATCTTAATATTAATATATTCAGCAAAACAAGATTAATAATAGTTTAAAAAGCAGAAACCAGGTACACATTCAATAGTGGAAGAATAGATATGAAAATTACAGCCTGTGAATATTATACATCCTTTAAAATGTCTGTGGGTGGCACATGCCTGTAGCTATTTCAGAGGTGAGACAGGGGGATCACAAGTTCAAGGCTAGTCTGGACAGTTTAGGAAGACCTTGTCTCAAAATAAAATAAAAAGAGCTGGGTATGCAACTCAGTGATAGAGCGTTTGCCTAAACTGTGAAAGGCCCTGGGCTCAATCCCCAGCACCAAAGGAAAAAAAAACATCTGTGGTCCTGCAGCCAAGTGCAGAGTGTGACATTATCACTCACATTGCTGTCTGCTCTGGAGAGGGAGAAGCTCATCCCATTTTACCCTGTATAGTGAACTCACCCCAAAGCCAGCTAGAACAGTGGAATGCTGGTAGCATCCTAGAACATTACATATGATGCAAACTTAAGTTTAAGAAATGTTAGAAGGCAGCCCTCTTGTCACAACAATGCTCAGAAGAGAATATGGACTCCATTACTCAGAATGATACACTGTTTACAAATAGAATTAAAGGCCAATCAGCTGTATAAACAAAAAACTATTTAGTGTCTATCTCTTATATTATGTCAGGAAGATTATTGTAGGGGTGTTGAGGCTGGGATAAATCCCACAGTATACCTCACCACAGCTACTGGGCTTGTGACTTTAGCTTTACTTAAAGATTTTCTGTCCCATAAATTTTATATATATATATATTTTAGTTGTCAATGGACCTTTATTTTATTTATCTATATGCGGTGCTAAGAATTGAACTCAGTGCCTCACACATGCTAGGCAAGCGCTCTGTCACTGAGCTACCACCCCAGCCCCCCATAAATTCTTATAGAGGTTACAGGATGAAAAATAGATTATGCTAAAGGAAAAGTAGATCAATGCATATAATGCCAAGAATTCCTACAGGTGCTGTCAGAGCTCAGAAGGCACTGTCAGAGTCCTAGAAGCTAGTATTGGTTTGCCCTGAAAGTATAACAGAAAAGATGAGATCTGACTGACTTTATATTTTAATCTACAGTGTGGCAGCTTTGTGGAAATACCGCATATATTCAGCTGTGTGTGAGAATATAAACCACTACAAAATTGGAGCATCTGCTGAGAGAACAGCATCCAGCACTGATTACAACAAGAGAAGCAACTTTATTCCTGGGCTAAGGGTAGAGAGAATGAATGTTCTGTGTGTCCAGGAATTAGTAAGTCTGTCTATTGTAAATGTGAAAAGAGGACCACACTCTTGGAGCTGCAGACTAACTGCTATCAAGGAGGAATCCTGGATTCAGTTATCAAATACATGACTTGAAACTCAAGAAGGAAAAAGAGTGACTCCACTAAACTTCTCAAAGATAAAACACTAAAGAGCAATCCTGCTAGTGTTAAAGAATCAAAGGAGGACTGGGGTTGTGGCTCAGCGGTAGAGCACTTGCCTTGTATGTGTGAAGCACTGGGTTCGATCCTCAGCACCACATAAAATAAATAAAGGTATCGTGATCATCTATAACTAAATAAAATATTTTTTAAAAAAAATCAAAGGAAATTGATGTTGAGAAAAAATGATCTATTTAAAATTTGAAAGGAGATTATAAATTTATTATGTTTTCAATGGATCATTCATGGTTAACTTTAAAGAAAGTTTGTGTTCTTAACTCTGTTAAGAAGAACAAAACCCATAAAAAAAGTTTGTGAATCAAATGGTTAAACTAGTCTATAAAAATTAAATTTTAAAAGTTGGAAAAAATATTTAATGGGTTCCAAAGGTCTAATGATATAGTCAAAAGTACATCTTCCCAATGTCCTACCCACAGCTTCCCAATCTGCATCCACAGAAGCAAGCATGTTATCAATCTGTTATAGATTAAGATATGAAAAAATTTCAATAGGGAAAAAACAAACACAAAAACAAAAAACAAAAAACAAAACAAACACAAAAGGCTCAAAAAGGCTTGGAGATTCTGCATTTGGAGAGAAATATAAATACCATGTAATTAATGGAACACAACTAACAGTAGATACGAAAAGTACATATGTGGGGAATTAGAGGAAATGAGTTAAGCCTCAGGGAAGACAGAATAAGATAACTGCCAGGTAGAGTACAAATTTCTTCACATCTACTACATATATGAACAACTCACCCTTGGATAAACCCAATCCAAAGGCAAATAAGAGCCCTCCCTTCTGTCAGTAGGTCACAATATCCACTGGCTATAACCATCAAGCCAGAAGACACACTGCCTCTCTCCTATGATGAGGCTTAGCCTGTATGTTTTAAGAATAAGTTATTACGATGAATAGAGAATGTCTTCCATTATCTAAGGAACAAACTGCGGCCCTTAACTATGGCAAACTTCTCCTTTGTTTCTTGGCAATGTTGCTCTGCTAATTTATATTCTAAAAGAAATAATGACCTTTGTAGCAGGCTACCACTGCAGCTACACCATATTGTGAAACAGAGTTTCTAAAGATATAATAAATGTATTAAAACATAATTTCCATTCTTACTCTTCTAGAGAAAGAAATATAACCATCTTCATTAAGATTGCCACTACAAAATTGGGTACCACAGTGTGACTTGCTCAAAAATTTCCAAAGCAATCCAATAGCTGAGTTACTACTCACTGAAGAATGTAATTATTTCATATAATTATTTCATGCATTTAGGTTATAATATTATCTTCTCTTGTAATGGGGTGGTCAACTGGGTATAATTTATATTAGGCTTTATGCCACTTCCTAAACTTAAAACTGAAGATGGGGCCAGTGGCACACACTTGTAATCTCAGCTACTCATGAGGTTAAGGCAGGAGGATTGCAAATTTAAGCCCAGCATCAGTAACTTAGGGAGACTCTGTCTCAAAATAAAATAAAAAGGGCTGGGGATGTAGCTCAGTATTATGGCAAGCTTGGGTTCGATCCTCAGTGCAGCAATTAAATAATTAATTTATAAAATTAAAACATTAAACAAAATCAAATATGAGATTTTTAGTGCTGAAAATGGTCTTCAAAATACCCTCATCAATGATATAATTCAAGGCCCCAAATAAGCTGCCTATACAAGAATACAAAACAAGTAAGCAAAGCTGGCAGGGACAAGCCCAAAGTCCAAAATATTCTGCTTCACAAATTGATACCCTCCAAAGTCTCGAAAATATCGAAATAGAACATTAGCTAAAATTTTCAAATGTCAAATTTAAGAACCATCCACACTTCACTAAAAATATTCTTGGTAATAAATAACTTCATTAGGAAGGATCTTGTATACCAGTTAAAACAGTTAACATTTACTGGGTCCTAATGGTGTATGAGGTCCCACATTGTCCTTTACATATATTAACTCATTTAATTCTCACAATTACCATGAGATATTATTATTATCCCTACTTTATAAACAAGAAAACTAACACAGAGAGAAGTTAAATTTCTTGTCAAATGCCACCCAGCAATAACAGGCAGAACCCGGATATGAACGCACACAATGATCTCCGCTGCTATAGTCTCTAACTCCCTGCTCCTCACTTCCCAGCTCTTTACTGCTCTACTACCATGACGTTTTTATTACAGTCCAACTCCTCAAATTGTAGATGAGCAAACTGTGTTCCCCATGGAAGAGAGAAATTCATTCAAGTTGCATAATTATTTAATAGCAGAACTAGTTTCAAGATTTTGGTTTCCTATTCACATTATGAGGTGTTTCACCTCATTTGATCCTTTCCAAAAATAACTTGCTTTTCTAAGTATAAAGTACTTAATATTGAAATCAGGAGAAAACAAAGTGCAGAAGAAAATTAAAATAACCCCTCCTGGCTTTCAAGGATAACCAATGTTTAGCATAGTTCTTCATACATATCACACAACTAACATTCCACTCACCTTGTATTTTTAAAGAATTCAGGGACATATATTCTATATATAACAGTATATTTGACTTTTTCATTTACATTGTTCCATAGCACTTAGATTCTCCCACAGCATTAATATCTTTTGACAATATGACTTAAATAGTCATGTAATATTTCATACATTTCATAATCTACTTAATTGTAGGTCAACTAACTATATATGACAGACTTTCTGCAATCAGCCTCTTGGTTAAAATTATTATTAGTACATGTTTATGTGGCATTTTTAATAATGTTCTCAGATTAAGTCCCTAAGAATGACATTACTGAGTTAAAGGACATAAGAACTAACACATGATGGTCACTATTGTTAAACTATTCTAAGTATATCATAAATATTCTAAATTATATTTAAAGTTGTGTACATATATTCACAATATATAAGGACTTCACAGCATAGATATTCTCAGTGCTTCACAGAGATAGCCTCTTTAATCCTTGAAACAATACTGAGGGAGGAAATGAAGGCCTAGAGAGAACCATGACTTGCTCGAAATCATACAGCTAGGATGTGACACAGCCAGAACTGACACCCAGGCAGGTGGGTTCCAGGATCCATGCTCTTATTCACTACACTAGGCTTTTAATTCTATAATCTTTCAACCACATATGTCAAGTCTCCTAGAAGTTTATTGCAAGTGTACAAAAACCATCTGAGGAATCTGAAGCATCCCAGGAGACTCTAAAGTTTGAAAACCACTATTCTGATCTTTTTTTTAAAGAGCAGAACACTTAAAAACAAAAATAACTCATTCTATAAAAAACTTTGATAGTTAAATTGGTAGATGTTTTCAATTCAGATGGTAAAGCCAAGTAAGGGGGTACTCACAAATGGTTTAAATAAACTTTCATGAACTTGGATTAGGCAATGGCTTCTTAGAAATGACACCAAAAGCACAAGTGACAACATAAATTTAAAATAAAAATTAATCTTTACAATTTATAAATACAAACTGGACTTCATGAAAATTAAAAATTTTTATGCACTAAGAAATAACCATTAGGACAAATACTATCCCCACTTTGTAAACAAGAAAACTAAGGCTTAGAAAGGCTACATTTCTTGCCAAATGTTACCCAGATGATAAGGGGCAGAACCAGGGTATGAACTCCAGCAATAATCTCTATGGCTACAATCCCTAACTCCCACTCCTGACTTCCCAGCTCTGTGCCACTCTACTATAGCATCTATTTTATCTATTTTATTTCAGTCCAATTGAAATGAACTATCATTCTACTTTTATGAGGTACCTAGAGTAAGAAACGTCATAGAGACTGAAAGTAGAAAAGTTACTTGAGGAGGGGGGAGGGAGAGTTGTTATTTAATGGGTACAGAGTTTCTCTTTGAGATGATAAAGTCTGGAAATGGAAGTGATGCTTGCACAACAATGCAAATGTACTTAATGCCATTTTTTTTTTTTTTTTTGGTACTGGAGATTGAACTCAGGGGCACTGGACCACTGAGCCACATCCCCAGCCCTATTTTGTGTTTTTATGTAGAGACAGGGTCTCACTGAGTTGCTTAGCGCCTCGCCGTTGCTGAGGCTGGCTTTGAACTCGGGATTCTCCTGTCTCAGCCTCCCTAAGTGCTGGGATTACAGGCTTGCGCCACCACGCCCGGCTAATGCCATTTTAATTGTATATTTTAACTGTACATTTAAAATGTCACAAATAGGGCTGGAGTTGTACCTCAGTAATAGAGCGCTTGCCTAGCATGTGTGAGGCCGTGGGTCTGATCCTCAGTACCACATAAAAATAAATTAAATAAAGGTATTGTGTCCATTTACAACCAAAAAAATTAAAATTAAATAAAATGTCACAAACAGTAAATTTTATATGATGTATATTTTACCACAATAAACAAAAAGATGCTATTAAGACACACTATGAGGGGCTGGGGTTATGGCGCAGTGGTAGCGTGCTCGCCTAGCATGCGTGAGGCACTGGGTTCGATCCTCAGCACCACATAAAAATAAAATAAAGATATTCTGTCCACCTACAACTAAAAATAATAATAATAAAAAAGGACACACTATGAATTCCATTCTAATGTAAGATGCTAATAATATAGGGTATATAGGAATTTTCTGTATTATCTTTGCAATTTTTTTCTCAATCTAAAACTTTTTAAAAATAAAGTTTACTTTTTACAATACCATTGCTAAAATGTTCATTATAATGTTATTTGTAAGAGTGAAAAAATGTAAAGTAATCCTAATATCCAATAAGAAATTATAAATAAATGACGGAAGCCAGCCTCAGCAACGGCGAGGCACTAAGCAACTCAGTGAGACTCTGTCTCTACATAAAAAACACAAAATAGGGCTGGGGATGTGGCTCAGTGGTCAAGTACCCCTGAGTTCAATCTCCAGTACCAAAAAAAACAAAAAACAAAAACAAAAAACAAACAAACAAACAAAAATGATGGTTCATTGGTATAAAGACAAAAATCTGGCTGAGGTTATAGCTCAGTGGTAGAGCACTTAGCATGTGTGAGGCACTGTGTTCAATTCTCAGCACTGCATATAAATAAATTAAATAAAGGTCCATCAACAACTAAAAAATATTAAAAACAAAACAACAAAAAAAGGTATCTTACAGAATGCCAAAAAATATGTGCAAATCATTTTAAAATATACAAATGAATTTGACATTATTAGTCATTAGAGAAATACAAATCAAAATCATACTCACCTTAAAATAAAAGAGACTGACAATAACAATTATTGACCAGAGGTGGAAAAATCAAAACATCATATATTGGTATAATGTAAAATAGTACAGCCACTCTGAAAAATAGTTTGGCAGTTTCTCAAAGTGTTAAACACGGAGTAACCACACAATCCAGCAATTCTACTTCTAGGTATATACTCAGGAGAAGTGAAACACATATTCCCACAAAAATTTGTACACAAATGTTCATAGCAAAATGATTCATAATAGCAAGAGTAGAAAATAATCCAAATGTCCATCAGCTGCTGTCTGGATAAATAAAGCATGGTATAAATATTTATAATAGAATATTATTGGCCAATAAAAGGAATAAAATACTCATACATGCTACAACTTAGAGGAACTTTGAAAACGCTATGCTAAGTTAAAGAAGGTAGACACAAAAGACCACGGTAACCGATTCCATCTATGTAAAATGTCCAGATAGGCAAATCTATAGACACAGAAAGTAGATTAGTGGCTGCCAGTTCTAGAGAAAGGAAAAAATGGATAATAATTTCTAATGGATCCAGGGTTTCTTTTTGGGGTGATGAAAATAGAATCAGGAAGTGGTAATGCCTGTATAATTTTGTAAATATACTATAAACCACCATAAAGCACACTTTAGGAAACTAAAAATACATGAGAAGGCTCTGTTTCCTGGGGCCATGTCCTAAGCTTCTTTCCTTCACCACATCCTTCAGTCCTGATGTTCTGCTTCACCTTGGCCCTGAAGCAATGGAATCAGCTGTCCATGGATTGAGACCTTAGAGGTACTGGTCTCAAGAACATGCTCAAGTCATTCATGCTTCCATCAAACACAGAGTTCATGGTCAAAATCCAATACGAAGAAGCTTGGAAAATCTCTTCTTACAATCTTGGCTTAATAGAAATTTCCCTAAACCAACCAGCCATCTAATAAAACCAATGCAAAGAGTAACAATAAATAAATAAATAAATAGAAAGAAAAAGAAACATATAAGAACATAAATTTGAATAAAGTACTTAGAAGTGGTAATTTAAGACCAACTACATGAATTTTGTGAGAGAAGGAGGGTGAGTGTAAAAGTCAAAGGATAAAACCTGGAGCAGTGGCCCATGCCTATAATTCCAGCACTCAGGAGGCCAAGGCATGAGGATCACAAGTTTGAGGCCAGCCTCAGCAACTTAGCAAGGCCCTAAGAAACTTATTGAGACCCTGTCTCAAAATAAAAAATAAAAAAGGCAGGGAATGTGACTCAAATACTCTGGTACCAAAAAAAAAGAGAAAAGTCAAAGGATCAAGGCAAAGACATTATGGTAAGACAAAGACTTTGTGGCAATGACTACAGGCAATAAAGATAAAAATGGAGAGGTCAAAACTTTCAGAAAATTAAAAACCTGGAAAATACCAAGTTTGGCAAACAGAAGTTTGAAGAGTACTATTTAAATGTACAACTGAGGGAGCTGGGAGATATAGGTCAGTTGAATAGCATGTGTTTGGCATGCCTGCGGTCCTGAGTAGGAGACCAAGCATATCTCTCTCTCTCTCTCTCACACACACACACACACACACACACACACACACACACGCGCGCACACATACACAAAAAGGAAAAAAGAAAGAAAGAAAGAAAAAAAAGAAAGAAAACCTACTAAAAGATATGGAAAACTGAGTTTTAGAGTGGGGGAAAAAACAAACTAAAAAAGTCACCAAAACTAAATCACTGAATGACTCAAATAAAAGGTCCCCTAATGACTTTAAATTATAATTTAAGTGAAGGTTTACCTGTGATAAAAGAACAGAGTTAAGAAGTACATATAGGATCTAAATTTATATAAATTGGAGGTGATATGGACAGATTTCACCAAATGCTAGTAACTGAGGGCAAAACTGAAATTTAACCAGAACATTTTTAGAGACATAAGAAAGTGTTTCTTTTGCCCAGATTTATGAGACAAATGAACTATAATGGATTTGGTATTAATAAATTAGAAGCACTCCTATTTGTCCTAAATAGGTTGAAGGGATGATGAAAGATGGATGATGGCACACTGCACACTAGAATGTCAGTTCCATGGGGACAGGAACTTTTGTTTACCTAGAACTGTGATTAGCACACAGGAAGTATGCAATAAAAGCATGTTAACTAGGGCTGGGATTATAGCTCAGCGGTAGAGCGCTTGCCTTGCATGCGTGAGGCCCTGGGTTCGATCCTCAGCACCACATACAAAGCAATAAAATAAAGACATTGTGTCCATCAACAACTAAAAAAAAAAAATTTAAAAAAAAAAAAGCATGTTAACTAAAAGAATAAACTGCACTTTGAAATCTATAAAATATTGTACATGTTTTACCAATCCATATCTAGAAATGGAATTTTAATGGATTAAAATGCCACAGATATCTGAGATCCATAAATTAGAGTTTCAGGTAAGAATTTCCTTCAAAATACCAAATTGACAGGAACACAAGAAACTACATAACTAGCTTGTGTTATTTTTTTTTTTTTTTTGGTACTGGGGATTGAACTCAGGGGCACTCGACCACTGAGCCACATCCCCAGCCCTATTTTGTGTTTTATGTAGAGACAGGGTCTCACTGAGTTGCTTCGTGCCTCGCCATTGCTGAGGCTGGCTTTGAACTCGCGATTCTCCTGTCTCAGCCTCCCTAAGTGCTGGGATTACAAGCGTGAGCC
>CM053413.1:38651590-38668288 GCA_028644305.1 Xerus rutilus
GTGTTATTTTTTTAAAAAACATTTTTTAGTTGTCAATGGATCGATCTCTCTCTCTCTCTTTCTCTCTCTGCAGTACTGGGGATTGAACCCAGGGCCTCACACGTGCCAGGCAACCAGGCAAGTGCTCCACCACTGAGCCACAACTGAGCCACAATTCCAGTCCCTTGTTTGTGTTATTAAATGTTTAAATATATTTAATTATTTTTAATTAAATTAATTAATTTTAATCATTAAAATGATCCTTAAGTTAAATATTATTACCTCATTTCACAGATAGGGATGCTGACTTCCAGAATATTAAATAACATGGCCAATATTATACAAGTGGGTATGTAGAAAAACTGGGATTGAGACTCACGGGCATTCAACTATTGAACCAATTAGAGAACAACACAAAACAAGATACAGTAGCCAGGCATAGTGGCACACTTCTGGAATCCCAGTGGTTTGCGAGGCTGAGACAGCAGGATAGAAGTTCAGAGCCAGCCTTAGCAACTTAGCAAGGCACTAAACAACTTAATGAGACCCTGTCTCAAAATAAAAATAAAAAAGGGCTGGGAATATGGCTCAGTGGGTAAGTGCCCCTGGGTTCAATCCCTGGTACCAAAAAGCAACAACAACAACAAAAAAAAAAAACATAAAAAACAAGATCCAGTATAAGTACATATCTTAAGATTGGTCCAGAACAGTGCTTCTCAAGCTTACCACTACTGGAATTTTGGACAGGAATGACCCTGTTCATTGTAGGATGCTTAGTAGCATCCTTGGCCTCTATTGTCATTTTTTGTTTTGTTTTGTTTTTTTGAGAGAGAGATGCTGGGGATCAAACCTAGGTCCTTGCATATGCTAAGCAGATGTTCCACCACTGAGCTACATTCTCAGCTCTTCTTTAGTGTTTTTAATACTATCGGTATATTTAAAAATATAAATGAGTTCATGCACTCCTTCAAGATTTAACTATTTATTTATTTATTTATTTATTTTTAAATTTTTTTGGTTGTAGATGGATGTAATATCTTTATTTATTTTTTATGTGGTGCTGAGGATGAAACCCAGTGACTCATGCATGTGAGGCAAGCGCTCTACCACTGAGCCACAACCCCAGCCCCAAGATTTAACTATTTAAATGACACAAATAACAATATACTGTACACTTAGGATTCATCATGATAGAGGTCAAGTGGAGGATATAGCTCTGGGGTATAGTGCTTGCCTAATATGTGTGAGACCCTGGGTTCCGTTCCCAGCATCACCATATAGGATGAAAAAATTCATCACGGTCAATTTAAGGAACACAATATATCTAAGATAAAATCCCCTCTAGATGAAGATATAGCTTAAACAAAACAGGACAGAGCCAATATCTAAGAGATCTAAAGAGGAAATATAAAACCTAACTGTCAAAACCTATTAAATATTAACTAAGAATGATGAAAACAAAAGCAAGTAAGACAGGCTTTCAACTTAAAGGAATTAAGAAAATTAATTCTTAAAGGAATTAAGAAAGGAATAGATAAGAAAAACAAAGTAATAAATGCTATAACAGATATGACTAATTTCTTTTTTTGCAAGCACTCTTACTATTGAGCTACATTCTCATCCCTTATAAGAATAATTTCTAATAATAACTGACTCAGCTAGTTTACTTATAATTTATATGGCAAAGAAAAAAGATACTGATTTTATTGTGAAACATTAATACATATATATATAAAAGTTTAAATAGTAAAGTCAGTATCACCATTTTATATAAAAATATCACTAAGAAGGTTGCACTTAAAAATTTGATCAAAATAATTATTACAAAATTTTGCTCTTTAAATCCAAGTCCTCTATTGTGAGAACAATAATAAATGTTACTAGTTAGTTCATTTCACTTTTCTTTTTAAAGAAGATAACTGCAGACAACAGACATATAAAATTAAAGATACAGTCCATGTTCAATTTCCTCTGAACAGAGTAAGAAGCCACTAAAGTATTCTGTTATACTTCCCACATTGGAATACTGCTTCAGAGTTACCTATTTAAGACTTTATTTAAATCTAAAATATGAAACAAAATTTTATATTATGAATGAATGTCTTCATACGAATTGATTTGAATTCTAAAGTGTGGTAAAAAATTAACATTATAAGATCTCTACTATCCACTAAAATTACAAGTTTTGAGTAGGCTTGACTCAATTTAGATGCTATGCCCCAAGGTTTAGGCAATTTTTAGAGTTTTCTGCTAATACAAAATTCACTTAATTTTTTTTTTGAAAATTATATTGAAATAAACTTTAAAATAATAGTAGTAACCAGAAAATTGTTCATACCTTAACCTTTTTTTCTGTTCTCAAACTGTGTTTTACAACTTGAAGAAATCTACACTCGTTTCAGGCATGTTATCTTAGTAACAGTAGGATTTACAAGAAGGAAGTGACAATGCAGATTTTGGGTTTTGACATACATGCTTTACAATAGATAAACATTATGTAAGTATAGAATACTAAGGCTCAAAACTACAGCATATGCTAAATAAAATGATGCAGTTTGTTTTTATGTTTTAAAATCTTTTTGGGGTTTTATTTATTTTGCAGTACTGGCAATTGAACCCAGATGCACTGAGCTACATCTCCAGCCCATTTTTTATTTTGAGACAAGGTCTTGCCAAGTTGCCCAGGTTGGCTTCAAACTTGCCACCCTCCTGCCTCAGCCTCCCGAGTTGATGGGATTACCGGTGTGTGCCACCATGCCTGGCAAATGATGCAGTTTTAAAAATTAAGACTGTTATATATTTATACTGTGCCAAAACTCATAAAAAACTATTTCTCTAATTTCCTCCTTCCTCACACCCTGCCCAAAATGGGTTTTTCATCTTAGAACTCATAAATTATACTTAAAATGTATATTTCATATATTTATCTTTATATTCATGGATATAGCTCTCTAAAAGTGAAAATATTTTCTTTGAGAACTAATATAATTATGTTTTTCTACTAAATTTAGAGTGAATATTTGGTATTTTTACTCTACTTAAAGGTAACTAATTTATAGGTACCTAGGTTATAACATCCTTCCACATATGACCTCATTTTACATAATATAAATTAAGAGGAATTATTAGTCAAGTCTTTAATTAATAATTGCTTGATATCTTCATTTTTTTATATTAACGTTGAATGTCTATTTTAGTGAGGAGTCACATATTCATTACCTACCACAAAAAAAAGGAATGCAAAAATCAAACTAGTGTTTGACACGTATAGAAAATAAATGGTAAAAGTATTAAAGTTAAGTGTATAAAGTTAAATTTGATAATTAACAAAACAGCTCTCTATTGCAAAGAGTAATGTTTTCACCACAGTATTTCACTTTTTTTGTCCCTGACCTTGGTTTGTAAGTTTCTGTAACCTTTCTTTAAAAGTGAGGTATTTGTCAGGATGGACACTAAAATATTTAGTCCTTTTGTTGGATTCTATAAGATCTTAGCTAAAATTTTAATTTTGAACAAGAACTAAAACCATAATCAGCTGATGCATACCTGTAATTCCAGTAGCTCAGGAGGCTGAGGTGGGAGGATTGTGAGTTCAAAGCCAGCCTCAGCAATTTAGCAAGGCCATAAGTGACTCAGCAAGACCCTATCTCTAAATAAAAAATATATATAAATATATATAAAACATATTTTTAAAAGGGCTAGGGATGTGACTCAGTAGTTAAGCACCCCTGGGTTCAATTCTAGGTACCAAAAATGAAAAAAAAAACAAAAAAGCAACCCATAATCCTCATCATATTAAACAATCCTGAGAAAACCTCCCATTCATATATTTTAGACACAGTAAGAACTGAATGTATATCCAGACCCTCCCCCCACATTTACAAAGACTTTTCAAAGAATTTTTTTTCTACCAAAAGTAATGCAGAGATAATTTCCTAGCTTTAAAAACTCCAAACATAAAAATGAGAATATCACCTATGACTACTAAATTTCTAATTTATGCTGAATTAGAAAGTTTTAACATTTCTATAAATTTTTGACATCTGTGACTCATGTCCCATTTGCACAAATTATATTTAACTCAATAAGATTTCAACTAACATGTAAGTCTACTGAGGAATTCATAAGGACAAGGAATGCCTGACCTATATAGCTTTTCTCATGCCATGTTTCACCTGTCATGCATGTGGGGAACCACTATAGGCTCTCTAGAGGTAAAACTAGGGGAAAACCAAATTATCATCCTTAAGTGTACAAACATATCTTGCATATGGAAATGCTTAATTATTCTTGCTACCCTCTCACATAAGCACTTTCATAGCAATCACACTCACTAGCTTACCTCCACACCTACCACTCCACTGAATAGCCCCTACTCCACGGAAGAGAAAGACTCCTACTGGCCAAACCCAAGGACTACTTTCAGCTCTTTTTATAAAGGGACATTTGAATGCTATCAACAAACACCTTCTTAAAAATTCTTCCTTGCCTTTACTATACAAATCCAATCTTTCCTGACCTTTCAACTTCTCTTTTCCTGTCAAGTCTGTTTTTTTTTTCCTACCAGCTGTTCAAATGTTGGTCATCCACAAAGTTTTCTTCAGGTTCCACTTTTCTAGACATCTACAAACTTCCCTGAGAGCATACTATCTGTAGCCTTCACTATCCAGGCTGATAACTCCCACATCTATCTACTTCCACTAAGATGAGCTGGTTGCACTCCAGGAATTAATTTACCCCTCCCTTTTCTCTCTCTCTCTCTCTCTCTCTCTCTCTTTCTTTCTTCTTTTTTCTTTTTAACTTTATCACTTTACCCAGACCCTTTCCTCTGGGCACATAAGTCTTTCAAATTATCACCAAGACAGCTATTCTAAAAACAAAGACCTAACTACAAGTCTACTGCAGAGCTCCTCAACTTACGATGGGGTTATGTCTCTATAAACCCACTGTACTTCGGAAACAGTTTAAGTTGAAAATGCATTTAATAAATTTAACCTATTGAACATCATAGCTTGGCAACACAGTACACTGTAGAGTACGAGTTATTCACCCTCCTAATTGCATGGCTGACTAGGAG
This sequence comes from Xerus rutilus, assembly GCA_028644305.1. Taxonomy (NCBI): domain Eukaryota; kingdom Metazoa; phylum Chordata; class Mammalia; order Rodentia; family Sciuridae; genus Xerus; species Xerus rutilus. The sequence continues at coordinate 38,656,647 of CM053413.1, forward strand.
CTGTTGCCACTGTCCAAGGAAGAAGCAAGATAAAAGAATGGCATCTACTGGATGTATATTGCTTTTACACCATTATAAAGTCAAAAAATCAGGCACAGAGATGTAGCTCAATGGTAGAACATGTGCTTAGCATTTTCTCTAGGTTCAGGCTGCAATACCCCAAAAAAGAAAAAAATCTTCAATGGATCTATCATAAATTGGAGACTATCTACACTTAAAACTTTTTGGAACTCCTGATCATTTGTTCCTAAAGGAAAAGGCAGCATAACATTAAAGTCCTTCACATCAGAGTCCTAATCTACCTTTCCTGCTTCATCTCTTGTCCCCTCCCAGAAAATCAGTTTCTCAAACAAGCTTTTTTTTTTTTTTTTTTTTTTTTTGGTACAAGAGATTGAACCTAGACCCAGGGGCACTTTACCACATCCCCAATCCTTTTTTATTTTTGAGACAGGACCTAGCTAAGTTCCTGAGGCTGACTTTGAACTTCTGATCCTCCTACCTCAACCTCCCCAGCTGCTGGGCCCCAGCTGAAGCCACTTATTTTTTACTTTTTCATGCTATCACTCAAGATATTTATTAGTGCTATCTAGAATGTGTTTCCCCTAACTTTCATGCCAAAAGACTACTCTTGTTTCAATTTTTACCATTCCAAACCTTCCTTCTTCATTATCTTTTTTTTTGGTATCGGGGATTGAACTCAGGGGCACTAGACCACTGAGCCACACTCCCAGCCCTATTTTGTGTTCTATGTAGAGACAGGGTCTCACTGAGTTGCTTAGCACCTCGTCATTGCTGAGGCTGGCTTTAAACTCGCGATTCTCCTGTCTCAGCCTCCCTAAGTGCTGGGACTACAGGCTTGCGCTACTGTGCCCAGGTCCTTCTTCATTATCTTATCATTGGTAATTCCATCCTCAATATTTGAACTGCAACTGGGTGTGGTGATGCACACCTGTAATCCTAGCTGCTTGGGAGGCTGAGGCAGGAAGATCTCGAGTTCAAAAGTGAGGCATTAAGCAACTCAGTGAGATTCTGTCTTTAAATAAAATACAAAATAGGGCTGAAGATATGGCTCAGTGGTTGAGCGCCCCTGAGTTCAATCCCTGGTACCAAAATAAATAAATAAATGATCAGATTAATTAATTACCTTCAGCTGCAGTTTAATAGTAGCTTGGTTAGCAATTATTTCACTGTATTATAATTATCTGTATACATGTCTGCTTATTCAAAATCCCTAAAAGCAGGAATCATATCTTTTTACCTTTGGATCCCTGTCAATTAACAAATGTGCAACAAGATGTCTAATAAGCAAATGCTCCACAATTCCTGAAACTCCTTATTTTAAATACCTTAACATCTCACCCCATGAATTAATATGCAAGTTTTTTACTTAAAATGTGGTTGATGTGGGCTGGGGATGCAGCTCAGTGGTAGAGCACTTGCCTAGCAGGTGTGAAGCACCGGGTTCAATTTTCAGCATCACATATAAGTAATTAAATAAATATAAATAAAGGCTCATTGACAACTAAAAAAATATATACCTGTATATATTTTTTTAAAAAAATGTGATTGATGTGAGCCGCACGTGGTGGCACATGCTTGTAATCCCAGCACTTTGGGAGGCTGTGACAGGAAAATCTCGAATTCAAAGCCAGCCTGAGCAACGCCAAGGCGCTAAGCAACTCAGTGAGACTCTGTCGCTAAACAAAAAACACAAAATGGGGCTCAGTGGTTGAGTACCCCTGAGTTCAATCCCTGGTACAAAAAAAAAAAATATTGTGATTGATGTGGATTCTGTCCATGACAAAGCAGATGAATATATAAGATAGACTGAAGAGATATGAAGATGTGAAAAGAAAAAAACACTTCTGATTAATTTTATAATTCAATATCAGATGTCAGAGTTAATCATAAAAGATACTAAGTAGTGTATCAATCAGTCTTCTCTCAAGAAGAAAAACACTACTTCAAATTATAATTTCATCATACTTTAATTTTTCCATTTTTAAGAGAGATATATATTATTTACCTTATAGATATTAGAATGTTAATAAGGGATTGAAAAAGAACTATTTTTGTTAAAGTGCTTTTTTTTTTTTTTGGCACTGGGGATTGAACCCAGGGGCACTTTACCACTGAGCTATATCCCTAGTCTCCCAGTTTTTTGTTTTTATTTTTGAGACAAGATCTCACTAGATTGCTGAGGCTGGCCTTGAACTTGTGATCCTCCTGCCTAAGCCTCCTGTGTTGCTGGGATTATAAGCATACACCACCATGTCTAGCTCAAATGAATCCTTGATAGCTACCAATGCTACCTAACTTCTTGAGAAGTTGGGAACAAAGCTGAGTGTGGTAGAATATAACACCATACTCAATTATTCTACTGCTTTTTTCTACATGAGTATTAATTATACTTCTCTGATCAATTCCATCAGGCACAGCCACATGACACACTTTAGTCAATGAAATGCGAGTAGAAGTGACAAAAACACTTTCTGGGACTAGAGTTGTGGCTCAGTGGTAGAGCACTTGCCTAGCATGTGTGAGGCACTGGGTTTGATTCTTAGCACCACATAAAAGTAAATAAATAAGGGCTGGGATTGTAGCTCAGTGGTAGAGCGCTTGCCTCCCATGCGTGAGGCCCTGGGTTCGATCCTCAGCACCACATACAAAGCAATAAAATAAAGACATTGTGTCCATCTACAATTTAAAAAAATATTTAAAAAAAAAAAGTAAATAAATAAAATAAGGTCCATCAACATCTAAAAAATTTTTTTAAAAAGCCCTTTCTGAGCAGAAGCTTTAACTGTAACTTTGTATTTAGATATATAAGTTTAGTTATTTTGTTCCTAAATAGGAATATAGGAACACAGGAATGACTGACAGGGAAAACACAATAATCCAGAAGAAACAAAACATAAACACATATATTGGTAATTTTAAAACACGATATCTTAAGTCACTTAAAGCTGGGGAAAAAAAAAATTATAACCTCTCATGCCCCTATGTGTGTAATTCTATTAGTAAATACAAGTAGGTCACTAAGAAAGGGTTGAATTATACCCTTTATTCTTTTTAAGATAACAAGCAAGTGTTTGATCACTTTAGAAAACCTTCCATCCAAAAGTGATTTGGGCTGGGTATGATAGCACACACCTACAATCACAGTTGTGACAGAAGGATCACAAGTTTGAGACCAGCCTGGGCAAACTGAATGAGACCTTATCTCAAAAATAAAATATTTTGTTAAAAAGGGACTGAGGGCTGGGTGCAGTGGCGCACGCTTGTAATCCCTGCACTTTGGGAGGCTGAGACAGGAGAATCGCGAGTTCAAAGCCAGCCTCAGCAACAGTGAGGCGCTAAGCAACTCAGTGAGACCCTGTCTCTACATAAAACACAAAATAGGGCTGAGGATGCGGCTCAGTCGTCGAGTACCCAAGTTCAATCCCCAGTACCAAAAAAAAAAAAAAGACTGAGGATGTAGATCAGTGGTACAGTGCTTGCTGTAGCATACTCAAGGCCCTGGGCTCCATTCCTACTATAAAAAAATTTTTTTTTAAAGATTTGGGTGCAAAAGGTGCAAACTCTCATCTGATCAAAAAAATACAATTTGCTAAAATGACTCATTCTCTCAGAGTCTCATGGAACTATGGTATCATTATGACTGGTGTAAACCCTAACATATCATAAAACTGAGTTTTAATTTTTATATAGATTAAGAGATGTGCCTCAAATTTTCTAACACCAAGTACATGCTTATGTTTGCTGAATCTTGCTACCATTTTATCCTATAACTGTATATTCATTAAAAACTATATAAGGTGATATGAACAGAAATTTTAACATTAAGCTAACACTACAAAGTAAACCTCAACTTTTGCAATTCTCCTAAACACTCATATATTTCTTGTTCTAAAGCATTAAGACTAAATTAAAAAGCTCATAAAAAACAATTACACATTCATTTTTCAAATAAACTTCTTAATAAAGTTTTTAAAAGATAGAAAGGAGCTAGGTACAATGGTATACACCTGTAATCCCAGCTACTTGTGAAGCAGAGGCAGGAAGATCTCTAGTTCAAGGCCAGCCTCAACAACTTAGCAAGACCTGCCTTAAAAGCAATGTTTTCTGTTCTATGTTGAAGGCGTAGCTCAGTAGTAGAGTGCTCATCTAGCATTCATAAAGTTCAATCCCCAGTACTGGGGAAAAAAAAAAAAAGATAAAAAGAAATACTTTGACCACATAAAAACACTGACTTTTCTTATTTTTTTAAGTAAATGATATCAGAAAGCTGTCAGTAACAAAACATTCTTTAAACTGTTTAAATATAAGGTCATAATATTAAAGTATGAAAAGTATAAAAAGTAAAGTTTTGCTTATAAATACACAAGATCCAAAAGATGCAGAAGGTAATCAAAAAAGAATCTAATGGCACTAGAAAAGGGAGACTCAGTACCTAAAAAAAAAAAAAAAAAGAAAGAAATCATTAAAACAATTATCAATTCACCCATCACTCAGCTTGAGAAGCCCCTTTCTGTTCTCCAACATGGCAAGCAGTATGGCTTACTTATTAAAAGTACAGACTTGAGACAACTCCTTGGATCTGATTACAAAGACTGTTACTTATTAGCAGTGTGACTTTGGTAAATTAAGATTTTTCTGCTTCTAAGATATAAATAACAACTGCCTGCTTCAAGTATTCAGCTATGACTATTTATCAATAATTTAAAAATTATCAGGCTGGGGTTGTAGCTCAGTGGTAAAGTGCTTGCCTAGCATGTGTGAGGCAATAGGTTCGATTCTCAGTACCATAAATAAATTGGTCCATTGACAATTAAAAAAAAAAATTTTTTAAAACCATATAATACGTAAAATTTAGCTATTTTTGTATTAACTTTCTGCCTTCTCCACAAGGAAATACATTTACCATTCTATTACTATGGATATGTAGTAAAGCAGGTACATGAGTAAGTATTGTGATTTTTAAAAAATTATATTAGGGCTGGGATTGTAGCTCAGTGGTAGAGCACTTGCCTTGCATGCATGAGGCACTGGGTTCGATCCGCAGCACCACATAAAAATAAATAAAGATATTTGTGTCCATCTACAACTAAAAAATATTTTTAAAAAAATTATATTAAATAGCGTAATAGTTATAAATATTCCTTTGCAACTTACTCTCTATCTATCTATCTATGCTGGGGATTGAACCCAGGGCCCTGTGCATGCGAGGCAAGTACTCTACCAACTGAGCTATATCCCCACCCCACAACTTATTCTTTTCATTCAACATTTTTGAGGTGATCCACACTGATACACACAGCTACTATTTATTCATGTTCACTCCCATACAGTACTCCATTGTGTAAATTAACAGCTTTATATATTCCCATCAATGAACATTTTAGACTATTTCATTTTTTGCTACTATGAAAATTCTACTACAAACATGCTTGAACATGTCTCCTGATTTGATATAAAAATTTTTTCAAAGCTCTAGGTTAGATCCCAGCAAACACACACACACACACACACACACACACACACACACATCCTAGAATATATAAATAGGCATAAAACTGTTGGGTTAGGGGCTAGGGTTGTGGCTCAGTGTAGAGTGCTTGTCTCACACATGTGAGGCACTGGGTTCAATTCTCAGCACCACATAAAAAATAAATAAATAATTTTTTAAAAAATATTTATTTTTTAGTTGTAGGCAGACAGAATATCTTTATTTTATTTTATTTTTTATGTGGTGCTGAGGATCGAACCCAGTGCCTCACGCGTGCTAGGCGAGCACGCTACCACTGCGCCATAACCCCAGCCCCAAATAAATAAATTAAATAAAGACACTGTGTCCACCTACAGCTAAAAAATATTTTTTAAAAAACTGCTGGGTTGGGGCTGGGATTGTAGCTCAGTGGTACAGCACTTGCCTGGCATGCGTGAGGCCCTGGGTTCTATCCTCAGTACCACATACAAAGCAATAAAATAAAGACATTGTATCCATCTACAACTAAAAAAAATATTTAAAAAAAAAAGCTGCTGGGTTATTAGGTAGATATTCAAGTTTACCATTAAACAATGTCAAACTCTGTCAAAATGATTATACAATCAGGGTGTGGTGGTGACTATATATATATATTATGACCATAATCCTAGCTACTCAGGAGACTGAGGTAGAAAGAACACAAATTCAGGTTCCCCTGGTGAACTTAATGAGAGTCTGTCTCAAAATAAAAAATTTTTAAAAGGGGCTGGGGCTGGAGATGAGCTCAGAGGTAGAATACTCCTGACTTCAATCCCTAGTACAAAAAAAAAGTTAAAACATATACTTCTCCTGGGCTGGGGTTATGGCGCAGTGGTAGCGTGCTCGCCTAGCATGCGGGAGGCACTGGGTTCGATCCTCAGCACCACATAAAAATAAAATAAAGATATTGTGTCCACCTACAACTAAAAAATAAAAAATATTTTTAAAAAAAAAAAACAAAAAAACATATACTTCTCCTAAAGAGAAGGCTTTATTTTATTTTATTTTATTTTAAATATTTTTTTTTTAGTTGTAGATGGACACAATGTCTTTATTTTTTATCTTTATTGCTTTGTATGTGGTGCTGAGGATCGAACCCAGGGCCTCACGCATGGGAGGCAAGCGCTCTACCACTGAGCTACAATCCCAGCCCCAAGAGAAGGTTTTAAATCAATATCTAAGCTTCTAATTTAAGAAACTAGAAAGCAGAGGAAATTAAATCCAAAGCAAGCAGAAAGGGAAATAATAAAGATAACAAATCTGTAAAATAGAAAACAGAAAAATAAAGTAGAAAAATTCGATTTTTTAAGATCAATAACGTTGATAAACCTCTAAGTGATAAAAGAAAAAAGATGAAAAGATACAATTACCAATATTGGGAACAAGAAAAGTGACATCAAGATTCTACAGATGGGGGCTGGAGTTGTGGCTCAGTGGTAGAGCGCTTGCCTTGCATGCGTGAGGCACTGGGTTCGATCCTCAGCACCACATATAAATAATAAATGAATAAAATAAAGATCCATCTACAACTAAAAATATATATATATTTAAAAAAAAAAAAGATTCTACAGATAGGGCTAGGGTTGTGGCTCAGCGGTAGAACGCTTGCCTAGCACGTGAGGAACTGGATTCAATCCCCAACACCACATAAAAAAATAAAATAAACAAAATAACAGTATTGTATCCATCTACAACTAAAAATATTTTTAATAAAAAAATTCTTTAGACACTAAAAAAATATAAATTTTATGCCCATAAAGTCAACAATTAAGATGAAATAGACAAGCATGACATGATGGCACATGCCTGTAATCTGTGATTTAGGAGGCTGGGGAAGGAGGATCACAACTTTGACACCAGCCTCAGCAACTTAGCAAGGCCTTATTTCAAACAAGCAAACAAACAAACAAAAACAAAAAAAAACCACGCTGGAGTTTGTAGTTCAGTGGTGGAGTGCCCCTGGGTTCAATTCCCCAAATTGCAAGAAAAAAAAAAAAGGACAAATTCCTTGAAAGCCACAAAATACTAACATTAACTCAAGAAGAAATAGACAATTTTAAAAAGTCTGTATCTATTGAAAAAATTTAACCTAAAATTTAAAATTTTCCACAAAACATGAACAGTTCCTTGTGTTTTCATTTGGTGAATTCTCATGGTGAGCTCTCACAAACATTTAAGACTAATCCTTCATGAACAGATATGGGAAAATCCTTTAATATAAGCAAATCAAATTCAACAATACATGAAAAAGTAATACATGATAACCAAATGGAATTGATCCAAGGAATGCTAAGTTGGTTTAACATTCCAAAAAAAAAAAAAATCAACATAATTCATCATATCAGCACACAGTGTCAGAGTTCCTACAGTTTGCTCTACAGTGTTACCTATATTTGATGCTCAACTTCTTATATGAATGAAAATGGTACTTATGGTTTAGGTTTACAGTTCTCTAGTTACACTGAACATCTTGTGTGTGTTTATTTGCTATTGTTATGTCTTCCATGAAATTTTTTAAAATATATATTTTAGTTATACATGGACACAGTGTCTTTATTTTGTTTATTTATTTTTAAGTGGTGCTGAGGATCAAACCCAGTGCCTCACACGTGCAAGGCAAGCGCTCTGCCACTGAGCCACAACCTCAGCCCTCTTCCATGAAATTTTTATTTGTGTCTTTTAACTATTTCTTTTAACTATTTCTGCTGGGTTATCTTTTTTTTTAAAATTTGGACAAATTATTTTTATATTCTGGTTATTAATCCTTTACAAGAGATACACATTACAAATCTCCAATGTTTTTCTCCTTTACTTTTTAAAATTCTTTATTTAACAAAATCAGTTTTAATGTATTTGAATTTATCAATCTTCTCCTTCAGTGGGTCCTTTTTTGGAAAGTATCAATATCCTTCCCTACCTCCAAAGTCATAGCAATATTCTACTACATTTGCTTCTAAGAGGTGTGTGTGTGTGTGTGTTTGTGTGTGTGTGAATAAAGCTAGTACTTCTATAACTTCTGAGGAGAAAGGCATTGTGTTGGCAATAGTTTTTTAACCACTTGCTACATACCAGGGACTATACCTGTATGGTAGAACTACAACACAACATAGGCTATTACAATTACCTTTAAGCAAATTACAGGTTGAGCATCATTATTCAAACTGCTTGGAACCAGAAATGTTTTGGATTTTCGATTTTTTCAGATTTTGGAATATGTGTCTATACATAATGAGATATCTTGGGGAGGGGACCAAAATCTAAACATAAAATTTATGTTTCATACACTTTACTTTTTTACAGTCTGATGGTAATTTTATATAGTTTAAAAATAAGTTTGTGCCATGAAATAAAGATTCATGCTATGGGATTTTTCATCTGTAGTATCTCGCTAGCCTTCAAAAAGTTTTGGATTTTGAAGCATTTCAGATATTTGGATTAATGATATTCAACCTGTATAAGCTAATCAGGGCCAGAGCTAACACACAGCAATATATACTTAATGGTTAAATTACAGGTTAACCAATGATCAAAGTTTAAAATAATAAGAGCAGGGACAAATCAATGAGAATTATGATAATTATAAAAATTTCATGAATAAAGCATTACCCTTTCACCGAATAATTCTGATTTAGAATAACAACAAAATCCATAACTTGTCCAAAACATTCATACTTAACAGTCAATGATAAAAACCACAAAGTATGAATTAGTATAAAATCTAGCATGAGATAGCAACAGAAAATGGGAAATATAAACAAGAATAATAATGTTAAATTATATAAAATTTTTATTTTGTGTGCCTGAATTGCTCAGGGCCATAGATACCTCAGATTTACCTAGTCCAACTATGCAGACAACCAGGAAATTCAAAAGTAAAGTCTGGGAATGTAGCTTAGAGGTATAGCATGTATTTAGTATGTGTGAGGCCCTGGGTTACATCTCCAGCATCACACAAACAGAAAAATTTGACAGGGTAGATGAATTAGAGAACAGCTTTAATTGCTACTATTATCAGAGTACTACACAGTCATAAAACGGAGCTATAGCTTGATTCCCAAAAGAAGAAAAGAATAATTTCTTCCAGTAAATCATGTTAAAGTAGTTAAACTTAAAACAAGCTTTTCTCCACCAGTCCTAACATTCAGATTACCGACACTACAAATATTTGGTTTGGGGAATAATATTTTTGCAGCAGGATTTATACATAAAAAAATAAACACTTTATGTGTGTTTGTGTGTGTGCATGCATGTGTATGTTTATGTATGAAACACACAAGATAATTGCCAATCAGCAGTATAGCAGCCAATCGAGAAAATAATTCTCAATAATATTAAAGCATATGATTTCCTTAGTGCACCTGAACATTCATACTGCTATGTGATAAGGCAATAATAATAAAGATTTGTAAAAGAAAGACACAAGAATGACCAATTTTAACAATACCACCATTTAATGCAAATGATTTTTTTTTCTTTTTAGGTTTTGTTGCAAATGGTTTTTAATCACTTTCTCACACACTATTAGAATAGTTTGCCTACTGTTGTATCATCTTTCAAAATAGCTACAGCCAAATCACACAAATGAGAATTCTGTGATTTGACACAACTCTCAAATAAGATCACAGAGCATTGGTAAGGGAAAAGTAGAAAAAAGAATTACTAATACCAAATAATAATCAACTCAAAATGGATCAAAGGCTTAAATTTAAATCTAAGACTCAAAATTATGAAACTATTAGAAGAAAACATAGGGGAAATGCTCCAGGACATTAGTCAAGGCAGAAAATTTTATAATATGACCCCGAAAGTACAGGCAACAAAAGCAAAAGTAGACAAATGGGATTATATCAAACTAAAAAGTTTCTATAAACAAGGATAACAATCAACCAAAGGAAGAGAGAAAATCTACAGAATGAGAGAAAACATTTGTCAACTATTCATCTGAAAAGGGATTAATTTTTCAGTATACATAAGAAACTCAAAACAGTTCAATAGCCCCAACCTCCATCAAAAAGAAAAAGAAAACCAAATAATTAGATTTAAAAATGGGCAAATAACCTGAGTAGAAACTTCTTTTTTTTTGGTACCGGGGATTGAACTCAGGGGTACTCAACCACTGAGCCACATTCCCAGCCCTATTTTGTGTTTTATGTAGAGACAGGGTCTCACTGAGTTGCTTAGCACCTCACTGTTGCTGAGGCTGGCTTTGAACTCCCAATTCTCCTGTCTCAGCCTCCCTAAGTGCTGGGACTACAGGCATGTGCCACTGCACCCGGTTCTGAGTAGAAACTTCTTAAAAGAGAATATATAAATGAATAAGCATATGAGAAAAATGTTCAACATCACAAATCATCAGAGCAATGCAAACAAAACCACAATGAGATATCATCTCTCACTAGTTAGAATGGCTATTATGAAAATAACAAAATACAACAAATACTGATAAGGATGTGGAGAAAGAGGAACTCACTGCTGGTAGGAATGGAAATCAATGGGAAGTTCCTCAAAAAATTAAAAATACTATGACCCAGATATCCCACTACTGGGTATATATCCAATGAAACTGAAATCTGTGTGTCAAGGAGAGATCTACATTCACAAGCTTATTGCTGCACTATTGACAATCACCAACAGGTTGCTAGATGTCCACTGATGGATGAACGGGTAAAAAAGAAGTGATTGATAAACACACATACAGGAGAATTATTCAGTTATAAAAAGGAATGAAACTGTCATTTGCAGGAACATGGATGGAACCAGAGGACATCATGCTAAGGGAACTAAGCCAGGCACAGAAAGATAAACATTACATGTTCTTGTTTACATGTGGGAGCTAAAATGCTAATCTCAAAGAAGTGGAGAATAGAACAGTCATTACCAGGGACTGGGAAAGACGTAGGGAGGTAGGGAGACAGAGAGGATGATTAGTAGGTACAGGGGTACAGAGGCATAATAAGAATAACTTCTAAGCCGGGCGCAGTGGCTCACGCCTGTAATCCCAGCACTTAGGGAGGCTGAGACAGGAGGATCGCGAGTTCAAAGCCAGCCTCAGCAACAGCGAGGTGCTAAGTGACTCAGTGAGACCCTGTCTCTACATAAAACACAAAATAGGGCT
>CM053413.1:38668788-38744017 GCA_028644305.1 Xerus rutilus
GGGATGTGGCTCAGTGGTCAAGTGCCCCTGAGTTCAGTCCCTGGTGCCAAAAAAAAAAAAAAAAGAATAACTTCTAATGTTCTATATACCACATGATAAATATGATTGACGGCAATTAATCAACTATTTCAGAACAGCTAACGGAGAGAATTTTTTTATATATATTTTTAGTTGTAGATGGACATAATACCTTTATTTTATTTATTTATTTTATGTGGTGCTGAGGTAGAACCCAGTGCCTCACATGTGCTAGGCCAGCACTCTATCACTGAGCTACAACTCCGGCCTTTATGGAGAGAATTGTGAATATTCCTGAAACACAAAGAAATGATATATGGGGCTGGGGTTGTGGCTCAGTGGCAGAGTGCTTGTCTTGCATGTGTGAGGCACTAGGTTCAATTCTCAGTACCATAAATAAATAAATAAATAACCATCGACAACTAAAAATATATTTTTTAAAAAAAGAAATATATGTCTAAAGTGAGGGATATGTCAATTACCCTGATCCAATCATTACACACTGTATATGTATATTACATGTATTGAAATGTCACAATGTATGTCATATATATGTACAATTATTATGTATCAATGAAAAAATAAAAATCAAGTATAATCCCAATAAACTTACCTGATGTTCATCTGAAAACTCTGCCTCCATGTACTTAGATTTATGAACAAATCTCAATATCAATCTAAAATGGCAAGACTAGAACTACTATGTAAATTTTATGTTTCAAAATATATTTCATATTGATACTCTGAAGTAGGTTCTATCACTTCATAACTGCCTTTCACATCAGCCATCATGTCTGGCAACTTCTTTCAGTTTTCATTCAAAGTATTAAGTTTATACTTCTAACAATATCAGAAATGGTACTTAAATGAATTTATTGCAAAATTTAAAATGGTTGGCAAAAAATACACCTCAAAACAATGTACATAAGTGTACTCACTTTTAATATGCCAAGATAGGAATAATCTTGAAAATAAAAAATCATATTTCGTAATGTCTTTAAGTCTTACCTATTCACTCCCTATACCTGTGAATCCAATATTCCTCATTTTCTAATCCTCTTATATAAAGTCAACATGCTAAAGCAGATGGGTATTTCACAATTCACCTCAAAACATACTAGTTTAGTTAACAGGATTACCTTGATGGATTACAGGGAAGCATAGTTTTCCCCATAGTTGCAACTCCAAGATTCTTACCCCAAGGTTTGTGTCTTAATTCTCTACAGGTTTTTGTCCTATTGCCCCATTAACCACGTCCCTCTACAACCTTCTTAAAAGGGAACAAGTTTATCTCTGTCATTTAACCTAATCTAGCTGGTCAATCCAGTTGCAGGGTTCCTTAACACACAAACTCTGCTTGAAGAGAACAATGGTCATCTTCATCGATGCCAGAATCTGAAATCCCTGGATATGACTGAATACTTAATGAACTTGGCAGAAAGCAAAGCCTACTCCCAACCAGAAGCTAAAATGTCATATACTGTCTTTACCCTCAGTCCTAGACTACTTTTTACATATAAAAACCCCAATAAACTTGCATATATAGATCTCTCCTTGAAACACATTCAGTTCAGTTCCTTTGAGATAGCTGGATCATATAGTAGTTCTATAGTAGTAGTGCTATAGTTTGGATATTAAATGTCTCCAAATGCCCATGTGTTGAAGGTTTGGTTGCCAGTCTGTGGCATTATTAGGAGATGGTGGAACCTAGTCAAAGTTAATCACTGGGAACATGCCCTTTGAGGAAAATATTGGCACTTGATTCCTCTTGGATCTCTTTTTACTTCCTAGCCTCCATGCGGTAAGCAGCTTCCTCTGCCACATGCTCTCTACCATAATGTACTCCTTTACTACAGGCCTAAAAGCAACAAGGCCAAGTGACCATAGACTGAAACCTCTGAAACTCTGAGTCAAAAATAAACTTTCCTTCCTTATAAGTTAATTTATCACAGGTATTTGTTACAGTGACAGAGAGCTGACTAACTCTAAGTCATGACATATAACCTAGGCTCAGGCAATCAAACACTCTAGCCTCTGATCCTACATGAGGAGTTAATGCCACAAAGAAACATGCTTGGTGGCAGAGTAGAAGCACCAGCACACACTTTCCAGAGGTAGCAATGACAACAGTGTCAAAGGAATCATCCCATTCCAAATGTCACATTATAAGCGGAGGTATCTAGTGGTCAAGGAATGCAGCAGCCATCTCTACACCAGACCATTTCTATGGCATGATTTTGGCTATGGATCTAGTATCAGAGTTTCCAAACCTAGATTCTCAGCCTTTGAAAAATTCTGTGAGCTACCCTATGTCCTTTCAATACACTGATATTTTGCTTAAATCAGCTACAGATAGTATCTATTATACACAACTAAAATTCCAACTGATGTGTGGCTATTCTAGACTCAATTGCCTTCTGATCATTCCTCTGCTTTTATGTCTTTTAATGCAAGGCTTTTACATATCAAAGATATGTTATCTATCATAAACTTTCAGGTTCTAATTCCAGTGCCTCTTCCTAGACAAACAAGCTGTTCCTATTTTGATCATTCAGTGCTCTTAATTCCATGTAGAACTTAATTCTTTCCTAATTTTTAATGGCAATTAGCTTTAGCTTCCCAATTAAAGTATAAGCTCCTTGCAGACTGAAGTAACATCGTAATACCTTCACTATGACCTGTTGCCTGCTATGGCATTACAATCTTTGATATATGTTTCCTGATTCACTAGATTGTCTTTTTTTTTTTTTTTTGGGTACCAGGGATTGAACTCAGGGGTACTCAAACACTCTTGTCTTTTAATTTACTAAACTCCTTTAATTTCATACCTTCAAGTAAGACAGACCAAGCATGCTACTGATTTTTCCCGCTTTTAGAATAAAAACATATAAACTAAAAGTATTGCATAACAGGTATTATTAAAAGACTTTCTTTAACACATTCAAAAGTTTCATACATGTAAAACAATCTACTTAGTTTAGGAAATTTTAAAGAAAAATTCAAAGAAGAAAATTTTTAACAATGAAAAAGCACTTTTTTTGCATATAAGTATTTTATGCAAACATAAAAAAAAGTTGTAATAGCCACAAGTTGTTGAATACTTACCATGTTCCAGACATCCTGTTAAGTGCTTTACATGAATTCTTTTTTATTGGTACTGGGGATTGAACTCAGGGACACTCAACCACTGAGCCACATCCACAGTCCTATTTTGTGTTTTATGTAGAGACAGGGTCTCACTGAGTTGCTTGGTGCCTCACCATTGCTGAGGCTGGCTTTGAACTCGCAATTCTCCTGTCTCAGCCTCCCAAAGTGCTGGGATTACAGGCATGTGCCACCGTGCCTGGCTCTTATTAAATCTTTACAACAGTCTTATGAGCTAAATTTTACTATTAGCTTCCTTTTACTTTTTGTTTGTTTTTTGAGGTGCTGGGAATTGAATCTAGGACCTTAAATATGCCAGGTAAGGACTCTATGGCTGAGCTATACCCACAACCCTAGACTATTTTTACAGATGAAGGGAAAATGAAACACAAAGACTCCCCAAGGTCACTCATCTGGGAAGTAGTAGAGCCATGATTCCAACTCAGGAAGACCAACTCCAAAAAGTTTAACTACTCTGCCTCCAATCGAGCCTATGCCAGCAGTGTTCAGGTACCTCAGAGACTTGAGAGCAGTTCTATTTCCTCTCCCCAATTCTGTTAACTTCTGGGTTGTGTTTCCCAGAATACATCATTCTCTTTCAGGCTAGTCTGCCTTAAACTCATGCTGTTGCCTCAAGCTAGAATGCATTGCTCTTTTTCATCCAGCTAGCAAAACCCTACTCACTTTTCAAACAGTGGCTTAAAAACAACTTTCTCTGTGAAGCCCTCTTCATTCCTCCCACACCTTCTGCCCCCATTCCTTGCAGAAGAAACACATCACTCCTAGCTCCCTGGAAACAGTGAATCACAGATACTTCTATTGTTCAATTTATTTAAATTACAATTATATTTTTATAGGGTTACCTACTGGACACTACATTGCACTGCAAGCTTTAGACACAGATATTAGTTAGACTAGAATCCATAATGGTCTCAGTTTAAGTTCAAATGCAATTTAAACAAATACTTTTTCCTAATCAAAACAGCATCATTTGCTAGGTGTGGTGGCACATACCTATAATCCCAGCAACTGGAACACGCCAAATCCTAGCCACTAGACCAACAGGGAAGGACAATCCCAGCAATTTGAGAGGCTAAGACAGGAGGATCACAAGTTTAAAGCCAGCCTCAGCAACTTAGCAAGACCTTAAGCAACTCAGTAGGACCCTGTCTCAAAATAAAGAGGACTGAGGATGTAGCTCAGTAGTTAAGTACCCCTGGGTTCAATCCCCACTACCCCTCCCCCCACAAAAAAACCCCAGCATCATTAATTCTAATAATATTTTACCATCCTCTATATGGCTGCATACCTCAAAAATCATTGATGGGTAAAATTATTATCTTATACTTCCTAAGTTCAGAATGGGAATTTTAAACTGCATCTTACCTATCACTTTTCAATGCCCATATTAAGACTCTAGCATTACAACTTCTGAATACTAAACTTGTAGCAAGTTACAAATATTTTTGAATTGGAAACACTCCATCTACTAAATTTGTTAAAACAGAAGTCCAAAAATAAGACATTCAAACTAACAGAGACAAATCAAACTATATTGCGAAAGATGCTGAATGAATCCACATCCGAATACTCGCTCACTCTCTTCCATTCCTACACCCTAACCTGCTTTCACTAAACTATTACTCCATCTAATGTTCCTTTTTTTTATAGGGCTTTTTGAGATATAACTCACCTACCATACAATTTCCTACTTAAAGTATATAACTTAAGCCAGGCACGGTGGCACACACCAGTAATTCCAGCTATTTGGGAGGCTGAGGCAGGAGGATCACAAGTTCAAGGCAAGCCTAGGCAATTTCGGAGACCCTGCCTCAAAATAAAATTCTAACAAAGAGCCGAGAATGTAGTTCAATGGTAGGGCTCTTGCCTAGCATGTGCCCTCAAACACTAGTATTGCAAAAAAAAAAAAAAAAAGGTAAATAAATATATTAATGTGTGTGTACATAAAATATACAATTCAGAGTGACACAACTATCACCATAATTGATTTTTCATTTTCATCATCGCCAAAAGAAACCTGTACCCATTTAGCAGTCCAGTATCAGTATCAGTGAGGGTTCTAGAAAAGCAGAAGCAATAGTATTTGTATGTATACACATACATACACACACACACACACACAGATTAATTTTTTTAAAAAACCTTTGTTTATTTAGTTTTATGTGGTGCTGGGGCTTAAACCCAGTGCCTCACATGTGCTAGGCAAATGCTTTACCACTGGGCTACAACCCCAGCACTCAGAGATTAATTTTTAAAGAAACTGGCTCATGTGATTGTGAGGCCTGGCAAGTCTGAAATCAGCATCATCAGGCTGGAGAGTCAAGGAAGAGCTGCTACTGCAGTCTTAACCAGTGGTTCTCTGAGGACAGAATTCCTTCTTGGGGGCAGGGGTGAGAGGTCTTTTCTCCTAAGGTACTGAACTGCTTAGAAGAGGACTGCTCACATTACAGAGGAAATTACTCCAAGTCTATTGGAATAAATGTTAATCACATCTAAGAAATATCTTCACAGAAACAGCTAGACTGGTGTTTGACCAAAAACACAGCCTAGCCAGGTTGACACAAAACTAATAATGACACTTCCCATTACTCTCTGTCCCTACCAATCTGTCTCGAAATAAAAAATAAAAAGGACTGGGAACATAGCTCTGTGATACAGTGCCCCTGGATTCAATCTCCAGTAGGGGGTGGTGATGAGAGTTCAGAATAAGTGTCTAGTACTTGGTTTTTATGTTTTATTTTGGGGAGAAGAAATCTAGATCCTAGTTTTAATTACTACTAAATGACCTTGTACAAATAACCTCTAAACATCAAACTATTTTTAGATAAAAGGAGCCAGACTATCGTGTTTTACTTACTTTCTGAGAGTGTTAAACAGATCAAATAAGAAAACATCTTGAATATTTTAAAACCTCCCCAAGAAAGTATTATTCTGCATGAGTATGTGTGTATATACATACATAGATATATTTATATATATACACACACACACTCAAAACAAATATAAACCACATGATTACCTACAATCCCAAAACACTTAGCAAAGTGTCTTGAACATTATTATTCTCAATAAGCAATGATTTATACAAAGACTATATACTGGTAATTGAGTCCACGATCTCAAATTGAGAACTAACTTGAATGACTTTCTGCTCTTTGACCCTCCAGGGGCTTGTAGAAATACAGCTGCTCCATTGTTCAAATTTCGTTTACACAAAATTTATATAGTACCCACTCCTTTGTTCTCAAGTGCTTGCGAGAAATAGTACATTTACTGTTTACTATGGCTATTTTGTTGTCTATGTCCTATAGTGAAATTATATACAAAGTTCTATAGGAATATAGAGAAAGACGCAATTAACTCTTCAGTTAGTGAGAGACAGGAAAAGTTTCACATTGGAACAAAGCCTCAAGGGATGAAGGAGAGAGGTCATTCTGGAAGGGGAAACAGCAAAAGACACTTGTAGAAACAGTAAGCACTAGCAAAGAGCTGGTATAGAGTTTGGGATAAAGGAAAAACTGTAATAAAAGATAAAGCTGGGAGCAAAAAAAGTAAATGAGAAACATATTTTACTGTTAAAAATTAATGGGGGGCTGGAGTTGTGGCTCAGAGGTAGAGCACTTGCCTAGCATGTGTGAGGCACTGGATTCAATCCTTAGCACCACATATAAATAAAGAAAGAAAAGAAAAGAAATCAACACAATAATAAACCAAACCTAGAGTGTCCCAAATTATGTAGATGAAAAAATGTAGATTTTTAAAAAAATTAATGGAGGAACAACCAAGATTTCTGAGCAGAGGTGAAAACTGTCTATCTGAAGTACCAGTAAGAGAGGTGTGGTACCTAGGAGAGGAAAGAGCACTGACATTTCAGCAGCTAATAAATGCCAACCTTTTTCCTGATTCAAATAACCATCAAATAACCAACATACATTAAGGACCAATCTCACAATCTTTTCACTTAAAGCCTAAATGACAGACACTCTCCTCTCTATTTACCAAAGAGAATTGATACTAAGCTCTAACATAAATACCACTTAAGGAAACCAAATAAGAGCTTGAGAAGCTAGAGCGAATTTAATCTAAGGAGTAAAGTAAATAAAGTAAGTAAAGTAAGTGGAGAAAAAAATGGTTTAAATGTATACACCCATAAAATTATACATATGTATATTTTCCCCTACCCTGTGACAGGAATGGAACTCAGGGCCTTGTCCACACTGGGCAAATACTCTGCCATTGAGCTATATCCCCAGCCCATTTTATTGTGTAACTTGCCCGTGTTGGCCTTGAACTTGTGATCTTCCTGTCTCAGTCTCCAAAGTAGTTGGGATTACAGGCATGTACCACCCACCACTCATAATTTTTTTGGTAGAACTGGGGATTAAACCCAAGGCCTGTGCATGCTAGGCAAGCATTCTACCACTGAGCTACATCCTCAGCCCACCACCTACACTTTTAGCAACTTGAAATAACAGAGAAAATAGTTCAATTTTCCACTATTGTAAAAAGTAACACTGAACCCCACACAGTAGTGCACGCCTGTAATCCCAGCAACTCCAGACACTGAGACAGGAGGACTGCAAATTCGAGGCCAATCTCAAAAATTTAGGCCAGGTGTGGTTGCACACAACTATAATCCCAGCGGCAAGGGAGGCTGAAGCAGGAGGATTGAGTTCAAAGTCAACCTCAGCAACTTAGTGAGGTCCTATGCAATTTAGCGAGACCCTGTCTCAAAATAAAACATAAAAAGGGCTGGAATGGGGCTGGGATTGTAGCTCAGCGGTAGAGCGCTTGCCTTGCATGCGCGAGGCCCTGGGTTTGATCCTCAGCACCACGTACAAAGCAATAAAATAAAGACATTGTGTCCATCTACAACTAAAAAAATATTAAAAAAAAAAAAAGGACTGGGATGTGGCTCAGTGGTAAAGCACCTCCGGGTTAAATCTCTAGTACCCCCCCCAAAAAAAAAAAAGGACTTAGCCAGGCCCTAAGCAACTTAGTGAGACCACAAAACGTAACACAGAAGGAAATAAATATGTGATTTATATATACAACCTGGCTTTCTATCCATATTGACATTAACCTTAAATATAGTGTGTATCAAAACAATTTTCTCACAAAAACCAGCACCTCTTAATGACCTTTTTACTTCTGTGAACAAAAAAAAATTAGTTACCTGTTAAACACACAAAATTAGTGAATGTATGATCTACCATTCTCAAAAGATGTGGCCAGGATCTTTGCAGTCATGTTTAAACACACAAAGAAAAAGGAGGGGGCTGAGGTTATATAAGGCTCAGTGGTAGAGTCCTCTGCTTGCCTAGCATGTGTGAGGCACTGGGTTCGATCCTCAGCACCACATAGAAAAATAAAAAATAAAGATATTGTTTCCACCTACAACTAAAAAAAGATTAAAAAAAGAAAAAGGAAAGAAACAATTTTGGTTTCTTCCTTCACAATGCCTTCTTTGCAATGTCAATGGAACATGCCCTATCATTCCTCCTTCTTACTTTTGCTTAAGCAATTCCTTCGTTCCTTGACTGACTCTATCTAAATAGAGTGCCCTTTATTAAAAATTCTAAGGTCTGGGCTGGGATTATGGCGCAGTGGTAGCGTGCTCGCCTAGCACACATAAGGCACTGGGTTCGATCCTCAGCACCACATAAAAATAAAATAAAGATATTCTGTCACCTACAACTAAAAAATAAACATTTAAAAAAAAATTCTAAGGTCTAAGGACTGGGGTTTAAAGCTCAGTGGCCACTTTGCCTAGCAAGAGCAAAACCTTGGGTTCAATCTGCAGTCACACACACACACACACACACACACACATACAGATCAATAAAAATCTTTAGATCCTAACAGTTTCTCTTTTTGCTGAAGTTCTAATGGACAATTTAACACTCTTGTCTGATTTCATTTCTGGCAATTAATCTTTTTATTCCAACTGCCCTTACAAAATCACATCCTAGCTAAAATATTACAAAGCCTTGGAATGGTTTTAGTTATGAGCTTGGGCTCTAGAGTCAAGAGTAAAAATATCTGGGCTCAAATATCAGCTCTACCATTTACTAGCTATGTGAACCTGGGCAAGTTAACCTAACCTAATCTCTGTGCCTCAATTTCCTCATTCATGTGGGAAAAGCAAGCACCTACCTCAAAGAGTTGAGGATTAAATAAATAAGTTAACAGGTAAAGCATTTAGTTCAATCTTTTTGTCTTGATTTGTTTGTTCCTGGGAATTGAACTCAGGGGTGCTCTACCATTGAGCTACTTCCCCATCCCTTTTTAAGGTTTTCTTTTGAGATAGGTCTTGCAAGTTTGCTGAGGCTGGTGTCCCACTTGTGATCCTCCTGCTTCAGCTTCCCAAGTTGCTGGGATTACAGGCCTGTGTTACTGCTCCTGGAACGTGTAAAGCATTTAGGACAGGGCCTGGTACACAATTAGTGCACAAGTGCTGCTTAAAAACTTATTCGTTATTCCTTGTTCCAGGACAATCTATACATACTGCCCTTGCATCATTCTTTCTTTTTTTGTACGGAGGATTAAATTTAGGGGCACTCGACCACTGAGCCACATCCCCAGCCCTATTTTTGTGAGACAGAGTCTCACTGAGTTGCTTAATGCCTCGCCATTGCTGAGGCTGGCTTTGAACTGGTGATTCTCCTGTCTCAGCCTCCCAAAGTGCTGAGATTACAGGCATGTGCCACCATGCCCGGCTAGCATCATTCTTTTTTTTTTTTTTTTTAATTTTTTTTAGTCGTTGATGGATCTTTATTTTATTCATTTTTACTATTTACATGTGGTGCTGAGGATCGAACCCAGTGCCTCATGCATGCTAGGCAAGCGCTCTACCACTGAGCTACAGCCCCAGCCCCGCATCATTCTTTCTTAAATGGTGGTTCTGGTGTCAGTGCTCTGCTCAGAACTCTCCTTGGTCTTTACTAAAACAAAGGGTCCACATTCTTAGCTTGGTAATGAAGGCACTGCACAACCTGGCACCACACTACTCAGTTTTATTTACTCAGTATCTACTTTATACAAAACAGTAGGAAACAGACACATAAGGTAAAGTCCCTCACTTCCAGGTCTGATAATTAATTACAAAGATACAAACATAAAAACAACATCACACAGAATGGATGATATTCACCCATAGCTCTCCAAAAAGAACACTCCAATACAATAAAATCAGTTTCCTCAGCAATGGAAAAGACGCTAAGCTGATTCAAAGTTTTCTCCTTTTCTTTTATTCCACCCACTTCCCCTGAAAACAAAAACAACTAAAAAAACTTTACTTCTATTTATCTACCCCATCACTTTCTTATGATTTAAACACATATGATCACCTCAATCAACTGTTTTCAAGGTGAATAATCACCCTCTCTATATAATATATAATAAGCTCCTAAAAAGAAGGAATAACCACTTGTTTGGAATTGCCATGTCCTGCCCCCTCACCACCATATTCTTTGCTAAAACAGAGCATGACATGGGCTGGAGTTGTGGCTCAGAGTTAGAGTGCTCATCTAGCACATGTGAGGCACTGTTAAAATAAAGGTATTATGTCCATTTACAACTAAAAAAAAAAGAAAAAGAGAGCATGACAGAACAGGTGCTCAAACATGCAAAGTGAGAATGGCAAAAGACAGCCAGTACTACTAAGTAAATTACAATGAGACTGTGGTAGACTAATGTGTCAACCACCAGCCTGTCACCAGTGCCCAAAGCCTCAAATCAAAAGGGGCCATCCAAATCACAAGTCTATTCACCAATTCCTTCTGTGTAACTACTGTATGAGTAGATTTGCTTGCTCATGAGCACTATTTTTTTTTGGTACTGGGGATTGAACTCAGGGATACTTGACCACTGAGGCACATCTCCAGCCCTATTTTGTGTTTTATGTAGAGACAGGGTCTTAATGAGTTGCTTAGCACCTTGCATTGCTGAGGCTGGCTTTGATTCTCGTCTCAGCCTCCCAAAGCACTGGGATTACAGGTGTGCGCCACTGCGCCGGGCTTCACTTTTGAGTCAACTGAAGGACTAATAATCATTTTGTTACCTAATTTGAAGAGTCTGAACTCCAAAATGGAGTGAAGGATGATACACAGAGCCAGGACAACTGTTAAATCCCTGAGAAGATGATTTGGGAAAGATTATTAAAAACTACATTTTGTGGCAAACCTGTCATCCTCCATCATGCAGGTTTAAATACAATGAAACATTCCATGAATTTAGCATTAAAAAGTGTCACCTAGATTTCCACCTGCCTACATTTTCTCAATTTTCTATAATGAATGTTATTTGAATAATCAAAAAAATTTCATGTGTTTATTATTTCTTCCAGCTTTTTATGGACCTCCCAAGTTACCCACAAATTGAAAGTCCACCAAGGCACATTACTTCAGTTTCCCACCCCACCAGGCAAAACGTCTATTTGGACAAAGTTATCAACTTCATTAGTTTCTATTTTTAAAATTACTTCTACATGTATCCTATTAAATAAAAATGATTTTTCATTACCTTCCATAGCACAATAGCAAATTGCAAAGCACTATCTTGTCAAAAGAATTCCCGGTTCCCCCACAAACACCCTCCTTGCTAAGTACTGAGCCCTTAATAAGGGCCAGGCATGGGGTGCTAAGTGATTTACATAATCATCTCAATCCTCAAAACAATAGGAGTGGGGCTGGGGATACAATTTGGTGGTAAACTTCTGCTTAGTAAGCCCAAGGCCCTGGGTTGCAATCACCAGCACAAAAAAAAAAAAAAAGAAAGAAAAGAAAATTAGGCTTAGAAATATTTAAACAACAAACTTCTTTGAAATGATACTTATAGGAGAGGATTCTTGTGTTATATACAGGAATTTGCTGAGGATATGTATCAGGACTGAGGATTTTTGTTATAAGTCAATTAGAGCATAAACCTCCAAACTACAAATTTCACATAGAAAACAGTAAACGATATTTGGTCAGACTTGTGTGGTTTTCTTCAGTAACTCCCAATGTTTGGCATATAATAGATGCTCAATAAAAATCTATCTATCCAAACCAAAATTTTAATCCCTAAAACGACTTGAAAACATGGCAAGATCTGACAGGTTATTATTTTAACTAGACTATGTGGTATAATAGTCGGTTAATAATTCTATCTACATATTAATTGCCTCAAATTCTGAATGTTATTTTAGCTAATAAGGCAAAAGAAAAAAAATAAGTGAAAATGATAGAAATGTCTATCCTTCAAAGATAAGGTTTTTGTTTGTTTTGGTTTGTGTGTGTGTGGTACTGAGGATCAAGCCCAGGGCCTTGTATAAGCTAGGCAAATACTCTACTTCTGAGCTATATTCCCAACCAAAAGATAAAAGTTTTTCTAAATAACAAATTCCATTTAAAATTTTAACATGTTGTCTAAATTCATAACTACTCAATACTGATATATTCTCAGTCATCCCAAAATAATTGAGTTTTTGTCTACTTGTTTGTTTTTGTGGTGCTGGAGAACTGAACCCACAGTCTCAAGCATGCTAGGCTAGTGCTCTACCACTGAACAATCTATCCCCCAGCTCCTATTGATCTATTCATAGTCATCTCAAACTAGCCTGCTATGAGGGTGTTGGTGTAGCTATGAAAAGCGTTGTGCAGGGCTGGGATTGTGGCTCAGTGGTAGAGCGCTTGCCTCGCATGCGTGAGGCACTGGGTTCGATCCTCAGCACCACATAAAAATAAATAAAGATATTGTGTGTCCATCTACAACTAAAAAAAATTTAAAAAAAAAAAGCGCTGTGCATACACTATTTAAAAAAAGAAAAATTTTCGTCTCCTTTGATTGTTGAATCAAAGAAAGTACATTTAATAGTATACACTGTGAGTAGACCTATTATCTGATTAGGTTGGACCAAACTGTTGTCTAGGGACATAAAAAGACAAAAATGTAAATGCTGGTTAAATTAAGGCACTAGTTAACTTGATACTTAGTTCAACAGCTGGAAAGATGAGCTCCAAGAACATTAATTTTAAAGGACAGAAAATCTACGAAATCTTTTAAGTACCCAAAATTTAGCTTCCAGGGAAAAAAAGGAGTCTGTTCCACAGGTAAATGAGCAGCTGCTGTTAATACAGAAAAATTAACACAACTTTTCAGTTTTCATCTTACAGAGTAGGTTATAGGTATTATGCAAGCACACAGCACTTGGGCAATCTCTTCCTCCTCTATTTAAAAGACAATTTGTACAATAATTCTTCAAGTCAGTAGATACAGAAGTATTTTCTTGCTTCCTTTTGAGGCTCATGTTTCTTTCATTTCAAAAAACTACTCTTGAAGACATATTCTTTTAAGAAAGACTTAATCACTTAACTCAAAGGGGGCAAAAAGTCAGGAGATGAAACCTGAGATATTCCTATTAGCCTTACATAATTTATTTTAAGTGGGAATTGATTCAGTAGTTCAAATAAAACCTTAGGTTTAGGCACAAAGATAAATTCTTTAGTATACACCCCCTCTCCATACCAGAAAAAAGTCTTTAAAAAGCAAAAGGATCTTACTCTTTTGATTTTTTAAATTAAAGCACACACATGCGTTAATTAGAGTGTCCACATAAAAATGTTACACTTAAAATGAAAAGCACTATACTCATCCTATTATGTTAAAGTAATACTATAATTGACAGCATTGGATATAATTTCAGAAAATAATTTCATTTCCTAACAGTAATGTTTCAATATCACCCTGTAAGTAAGCATTAAGTATTTAATAAATGCTGCAGGGAACATCAAAAAGTGATTTTCAAAAGCAATAGGTATATGTTTTTACCCAACTTGTAAACAAAACGCTGAAAAAGTTCCAGTTGTTCACACTTAAGTTGCTTTGATTACTGCAAACTATTCCTTCAAAAGTAAACATTTAACAGATTTTTGAAAAACATTAAGTTTATACAAGTGATTATCCTTATTAGAAAGGCCCTTATCTGAACTCAACTAAAAGCTGTGTTAACTACATTTCACCACAGGGACACTTGAGCCCCAGTGTAATACAGGCCAAACTTCCAGAATTGTTTTGGGAACTCCTGCTTGCTTAAACAACAACTGAAGTGCAGATTCACCTTTCTAAAAAGACTGAGAGCAAGATGCCAAATTTCACTATCTAGTTTTCCTAAATGAATTAGGGTTTGAGATTTCACTGGGAATGACCACGTTATCAAGATGCCATTGCCCTCCTGAGGCATTTAATTACAATACCTTCTCTGTTTTCATTCAACCACCTCAATTAAATTTCCACTAGAATCAGGCACACAAAAAGTTGGTTCTATGGCCTCGCTGACAGTGTCCTCTGGATGCAAACCCTGGGATCCTGCTTACATTATGGCTCTCAGAGCAAAGGGAAAGGAAAAGACTGTTAGACAATGTGGTGAAATTACCTTGCCCGTCTTGTGATCAAACCAGACGAGAGCATGGTTCCTTGACAGCACTTTGCAATCAAAGGTGGCATTATTCTGTGCTGGTCGACAGCGTGCCACCGAGCGGCCGATTTTGATGGGCTCATCCAGGTAGACATGTCGCTCCTGAAATGGGTGCGAGTTCGGGCGGCAAGTGAAGATGGCCAAGGCAGACGGCATCGAGGACAGACTGGGGGTGTCTCTCCTATCAGGGACAACGAGGAGTTCCTCCTGATTCAGAATGCTCTTCACAAGCCTGTACCCCTATCCCCCCCAAAATTTTAAATTAAAACAAACTGCACATTGTCTAAGCATAACCAGTGAACATCAACAACTCTTCACTTGGGTGGGAAGATAAGCAAGCACAAGTCCCATCACCTCCTTGAAAACACAGCGGCGCCCAGATCACAAAAAGTCCCCAACAGGCATCTTTCAGTCCATCTTCTCTGGAAAGAAAAGGCTCAAACATTGGGCAGCTTCGGCCAAGAAAACTCCTGGAAGACAGTTTGGGGACTGGAGGTATCCAAGCAGATGAGTCACACACCAATTCTTGTGTTTTGTTTGAGATCGCGGCCGCTTCTCCCCCTTGGTGGCGGAAACGTTGCAGCACTGCAGCATGAAGGAAGGGTCGGTTCGGTGCGGCCAGGAAGGTCCTTCGAGGCCAAAGAAAGGTGTAGCCAAGCACCTCTGGGCAGCCACCGCTGGTGCTCAAGGGCCTCAGGGGTGGAGAGGAGAAAGCGACGGCGAGGGGGTCTAGAGGGCCAGCGGGGCAGTCTGCATTGCCACTGCTGCGCGGAGGCCGCCCGGGAGTGGGCAGGGGTCCCCGGCCAGGCACGAGACGAGGCGGCGGTCCTCAGCGCGAGGGGTGGAGGCCCGCAGGGGCTCGGGCAGCAGCCCAGTCGGGACTCCCGGGCACCTGGCGGACGTCCCCGCGAACCAGGGCGGGGACCCGGCTCCGCAGGCCGGTGCAGACCGAACCAGGCGCTACCCCAGAGAAGCTCGGGCGACCAGGTCGGCGGGAAGTTGGTTTTTGGACGCCTGGGCTACCGGCTGCCGCTCAGCACATGGGCTGCTTCTCCTTAGGGTCGCCCCCGGGAGGGTCGCATCTCAGGGACGGCAGCCGCAGATCCCGGAGGACGAGGAGGTGGGGGAGGGAGACTGGCCCGGAGGTTGAGGGAGAGGCCTGGAGGCCCCGGGTTGGGTCCGCCGCAGCCTCCACCACTCACGGCCAGTGGGGCAAGCTCAGGCTGTGCCCGACGAGACAGGAAACTTTCCGACCTGGTGGGAAAAACATCCAAACAAACGGCCGTCAGGAGCCGGTGCCCGCCGGTCTCAGCCCTCGCCCCCCTCAGCCAGACCCCCGCCAGATCCCGTCGCAGACCACGACCTCGGCGGAGCTTTCCGCAAACAGGCTGCGGGAATTTGGAGCAATAACGCCACCACTGGCCCTGCCTTCCTTGCGGTTGCCGCCGCCTCAGCTTACCTTGCCAGCGCCGGCCGCCATAGTGACTCTGACTGAAACCTACCCGGTGCACCGCCACGGGAACGCGCACCCTTTTCAAGGGCCCTCCTACCCCCTCTCCCGTGCCGTAGTCCGGGAATGTCACGTGAATGACGCTGCGGAGGCCATGTTGGTCGAGGGCAAAAAGAGAGCAAACTAATTTTTAACCAAACTCTGGGTGCCATCTTAGTTAAGGGCTGAAGGCTTCAAACCTCCGAAAAACCTTGACCACCATTTTGGTTGAGGGCAAGAAAGAATTTGAGTGATTGAAAGTTCATAAATGAACCATGCCTACTTCCTATTGTAACTTCTTAGTAAGAAAGTACTAACTTTTACTAAAATTTTTTCAGTGCACTTATCACTGAAAATACTAACTAGCAAAGACGACAAAGCAAGTCAAAGGTGATACTCATCAGCAGCCATCTTAGTTGTGGGCAACACAGTCGCCCTGAGCCGCCTTAGGTGTGAGCCCCCAAATTCCACGAGTCTCATGATTTGAGAAAATGAGACGGATCACCCTCCTCCTGCTAAATTCTTCGTTGTGTTTCGTACTGGAAGAAAAAGTCTTTCTTAGTTTCCGCATTTAATTTCGAATGACCGTTCTTCTTACTGGAACTGCTGTGTTCCTCAGGGCTCTTACGTGGATTCTACCCCGGAAGAGTGAGCCTTAAAGTTTTTCATGTTGCTTCCAGAGAGAGGTCGACCAATTGCTAATATGAAAAAATGGAATATTGCCTCATTCACAGTCTTAAGGTAGATAAGGAGTCATTGGTCTAAAGAAGAAAAGACTTGGCAAAAACTAAATGAAAACCTCAAGAAAAGATAGGAAGGATCTTTATCTTTTAGCATTAATGTTCACTTCATTCTTTGAATTCCTGTGACAACAGGCTCCACCACAGTGTAACCTTGGGGAAGTTTCTAAACATTTTCAAGCCTCTTTTTC
This sequence comes from Xerus rutilus, assembly GCA_028644305.1. Classification (NCBI taxonomy): domain Eukaryota; kingdom Metazoa; phylum Chordata; class Mammalia; order Rodentia; family Sciuridae; genus Xerus; species Xerus rutilus. The sequence continues at coordinate 38,685,850 of CM053413.1, forward strand.
TCTTTTAAAACATGAAGGTAATAATACTTAACTCATTCGTTGTAGAGAAACTTCAAGATGTTAAAGCATGTTGTTCAATAAAGAGTAATTCTTACTTATTAGAATATCTATTTATAGAATTTAAGCCCCAACCTAGGTTTTGTACCGGGCGCTGGTGACTTGGAGAAACAAAACCACAAACCTTTCCCTCTGAGAGCATAGCAGGTGTTGTTGGTTAGAGACTGGGGACGGTTGGGGAGGGAGTAGAGGAGGTGACAAACACAAATACAGATAACTTCCCTTTGATGTAATCCGAGCTAAGATAGAAGCAAGCAGTGGGTGCTATGCTATAGGGATCAGGAATACCCTTCTGGGAAAGGTAACCGAACTGAATGAAGGAAGATAGGGGAACTACAATAAATATGTTATTTACTGAATGGTTTCCTACGTTTCCAGGAAGAAGGGTAGCAGGAAAAGAAATGAGACTGTTCAAAGTTGCACACCGATGTGCTTGGCACAGGGACTAAATAAATATTTGATGCATTGATGAAAAAATTACATACGGTTACTAATGATTAGTAGAAGTGGCACAAAATGAGTCTGGAGATAATAGGCTTAAGACAGGTACTTTTTGGGCTGGGGCTGTAGCTCAGTGGCAGAGCACTTGTCTGGCATGTGTGAGGCACTGGTAAAAAATAAATACAAAAAATAAACAAAATAAAGGCCTGCTGTCCATCTACAACTACCAAAAAATTAAAGAAAAAAAAAGTACTTTTGTGCTTCGCTTTCTTTTTTCTTTCTCTTTTTTTTTTTTTAATATTTTCTTTTTAGTTATACATGGACACAGTGTCTTTATTGTGTTTTATTTATTTTTATGTGGTGCTGAGGATCGAACCCAGTGCCTCACACATGGGAGGCAAGCGCTCTGCCACTGAGCCACACCCTCAGCCCTCTTTTTTCTTTCTCTTTAATGTTCTGGGGGCTGAACCCAGGGCCACCATGCATGCTAGGCTAATGTTCTTACTGAGCTACACCCGCAGTCCCAAGACATATTTCTTTTAAAATTCTTCATCAGGGAGTGATAATGGCCAAAATATATTGTTATATTGTGTATTGTGTGCATGTATGAATATTTAACAACAAATTCCACTGGTATATACAATTATAATGCACCAGGAAAAAAAATGTGGAAAAGACTTTGTCAATTCAGCAATTATGTATAGCGTTACTGTTAGACCCCACCTTAAGGGTTTTTTAAAAATTATTTTTTATAGTTGTTGATAGACCTTTATTTTATTTATATGTGGTGCTGAGAATCAAACCCAGTGCCTCACACATGCTAGGCAAGCACTCTGCCACTGAGCCACAACCCCAGCCCTCAGCTTAAGCTTTAATGAGTTACCTGTCTTCATGCTTTTCAGGGATTGGCTAATAATTGATTGCTTTTGTGCTGGTTACTTGTTTATTGTTTTCTTATCATGATCTCTGCCCTATGCCTAGTCCTGTCATCTGCCAACTACCACCATAGACCTCTGGATTGCATTGATGTGCGAGGTTCACAAGCTCAAAATGGCCTTATACATGGAATCCAAAACAAAGCTCCCCTTCTACTGGGGCACTTAGACAGGCTTCTGTAGGAAGACCCTGACCATCATTCCCCCTTCAGTGCCCCTTTTCAGCCTGAAGTAGCCAGAGCAGTCATCATCTCTGTGCCCTAACAGTAGTTAGGGATACTTCTTCAGAGGGTGGAATGACATGGTTCCTCAGCTGCCAAGTCATGCAGCCGGCCTACTGGTCCCTGCTGAGAAGCAGCAGTGGAGCATTGGAATGACAGAGTGGCAGCCCGAGTGGGTTGGAGTAACAGCGGCTAGCACAGCCAGCAGCTGTGTGGAGCCTGCCACACAGGCATGGTAGACTTAAGGCACAGCAAGCCACCACCACAATGAGCCAAAGTGTGCCGACATGTCACCCTTCAGCAGCCAGGCCTGGGTACAGTGTGGACGCCCACTGCAGAAGCCCACTGCAACCTAGAATCTGCAAGCATAGACCCTCCAAGGACCTCAAATCCTTTGGTGAGAAAATGGAGTGGGGCAGTCCTGAATGGGAGTTGGAACTCAAGAGTTGACCAGTAGCATCAGTACATTTCCAAACCGTAATTAGCATAATTCGAATCAGTGGCATTGGTACTTCTTCCAAGCCCTAATTTGCATAAGTTTAGACCAATAGCAGTGACTCAAGTACTGTATAAACCCCTAGACTAGCATACTCGGATGGAGAAAACCTGCTTTTGAGTCCACTCTTAGGTTGTAAGTGTTGAGTTCTGTTCCTGTTTCTAATCTTCAATAAATCCCAGTCTTACACTCACACATCTTGGTTTATGGACTTCATTCTTTGAATTAGTGTGACAAGAACCCTAAAAGAAGAAGAAATTGACAGTGAACTGCTGAGGTCTGCTGCAACACTGGAGGGCATGGTCCACCATTAAGAATCGGAATGCTAGCCGGGCGCGGTGGCTCAAGCCTGTAATCCCAGCACTTAGGGAGGCTGAGACAGGAGAATCGCGAGTTCAAAGCCAGCCTCAACAATGGCGAGGTGGTAAGCAACTCAGTGAGACCCTGTCTCTACATAAAACACAAAATGGGGCTGGGGGTGTGGCTCAGTGGTCGAGTGCCCCTGAGTTCAATCCCCAGTACCAAAAAAAAAAAAAAAAAAAAAAAGAATCGGAATGCTTCTCAGCTGCAGAGGCTTACATCTTGTGCAGACTCCATCTGCCAGCAGAAGCAGTGAATCAAATTTCCTCTCAAAACTTTGGTTTCATTACTACTCTGTCCTAGATACTTTGTTCTGGAGAATAATATGGACATGTTGGAAAGTTTTATAAGAGGATGAAAATTTTTCATTTCTGTTAACTTTTGAACTTAAATGGAACAAAGAAAGCCTCTCCACACATCCCCAAAGAGTTCTGTGCGGGCTGGGGTTATGGCGCAGTGGTGGCGTGCTCGCCTAGCACGCGGGAGGCACTGGGTTCGATCCTCAGCACCACATAAAAATAAAATAAAGATATTCTGTCCACCTACAACTAAAAAATAAATATTTAAAAAAAAAAAAAAGAGTTCTGTGCATAGCCGGGTGCGGTGGCTCACACTTGTAATCCTAGCACTCAGGGAGGCTGAGACAGGAGAATCATGAGTTCAAAGCCAGCCTCAGCAACAGTGAGGCGCTAAGCAACTCAGCAACTCAATGAGACCTTGTCTCTACATAAAACACAAAATAGGGCTGGGGATGTGGCTCAGTGGTTGAGTGCCCCTGAGTTCAATCCCTGGTACCAAAAAAAAAGAGTTCTGTGCATAAATTTGTAAGTCATTTATGCATTTTTTCATTCATTTGATAAATACTGAAATGAATATCTTTTGGGAAATAGATACAGGTCTTGGAACTACAATGATGAAGGATAAAAGACTTCTTCAAATTGCTCACAGTTTTAGATATTGACACTGTAAGATCTTTACTATAATGAAGTAAACTAAGAGTATTGAGGCAGGCATGGTGGCACACACCTGTAATTCTAGCAACTCGCAATTTGGGAGGCTGCGTTAGGAGGTTCCCAAGTTTAAGACCAGCCTCAGCAATTCAATGAGGACCTAAACAACTTAGTGAGACCTTGGCTCAAAAAAAAAAAAAAAAAGCTGAGGATGTAGGTCATGTTGCTCAGTGGTAAAGATCCCTTGGGTTACATTCCCAGTACCTCCCCACAAAATATGGGGAGGGATAGGGAAGGTGTAGGAGGGGTTCAGAAGTGTGGCTTCAGCCAGGCATGATGGTATACACCTATAATCCCAGTGATTCGGTAGGCTGAGGCAGGAGGATCTCAAGTTCAAAACCAGTCTCAGCAATTCAGCAAGACCCCATCTCAAAATAAAAAAATAAAAAAGAGCTGGGGATGTGGCTTAGTGGTTAAGTGCCCTTGGTTGCAATCCCTAGTACCCCCCCCCCAAAAAAAGGTGGCTTCAGTTGCTAAAAAACCTGTAGGCAATGCAACAGGTTTAAAACATTTCATCTTTCTTCTAAAAGGTCAAAATGGAGTAATAAAAGTCCAAATTTCAAAACCAGATATGGTGTGGCCATATCTATGATGTACTGTAAATGGTAAATTATTTAGTGTCTCTAGTCTCAGTTTCCTCCTTTGGGGAAAAAAAAGGTAGATAATACCTAACAGAATCTTGTTGGAGTTAAATAAGATGATGCAAAACAAAATTCTAACCATAATGCCTAGAAAATAGTAGAGACTCTGGGGCTAGGGTTGTGGCTCTGTGGTAGAGCGCTTGCCTAGCAAGTGTGAGGCACTGGGTTCAATCCTCAGCACCACATAAAAATAAATAATTAAAATAAAGGTATTGTGTCCATCTACAACTTAAAAAAATATTTAAAGAAAAAGAAAACAGTAGAGACTCTGAGAATGTTAATTTTTTTATTATTGCTAATAGAATTCTCCCAGCCTTCCACATACAGTAGGGAGCAAGTTGGTTTTTGTCTCTAACTTGTATAACTTGTTCATAAAAATAAAAACTGTCCCCTTGTGTTTAGGTTCTACCACATCTCTTAAAATTAATTTCAAGCAAACATAATGGGCTTTCTTCTATAAGAAAAGTTGCGGCTGCTATAACCTGGCAGGGTAATGAATCCTACCAAGAGTACACACAGGGTGCTAGAAACACCAAAATGGCATTGAAGGCGTTCTTCACCCACAGTTATTTGGCAGGCACAGAAAAGGCTTAAATTAAGACATCTCATACATGAGATATTTTGAATTCTAAGCTATGTGGGTGTTCCTCTCTATGGTTCTGTATCCATACAAAATTTTAATTAAATAAAAAACATGTCATGTTTTGAGAAACTGGAATAGCAATATTTCCTGATGTTGTAGCTCACTCCCTTTTAAAAGTTTTATCCTTTTATAGACTGATAAGTATTATCACTGATGTGATCCAGGCTACTTTACAACCTTAGAAAAGCAGATAATTTTAAGTTTATTATCCTACTACCCACAAAGATGGGTGATTATTAGCATTTCAGATGTATAAGAGACAACTCTGTAAACTCAGTTAATATGCACCCCCCTTAACCGATAATAGTCGAATTGGACTTTAATGACATTGGATATAATAAATTATGGAATGCTAAAATAACTGCTTAAGCAGAAATCTGGATTGAAATACTGTGTAGGTAAGCAGATCAATCAATTAAGAGTAAGGTAGTAGAACCCAAAGACAAAAACTGAGGGTATATAATATTTTTCATGACACATACTTGTTCATTAAAAATGAAGTTGAACTTTTCCCACTAAGGAAGGCTTTCTTCATTTGGAAATTCTAATGAGTGGAAATACCCTGTCATTTCCCAGGTGCCCAGGGTGGAGTTGCTCAGACATTCCAGAAGCACTGCTCATCTGTTTTTGGCTTCCTGGTTCTTCAGGAAATAAAAAGAAAAATGATTACCTGAAGACAAGTAAAGAAATTTGTTTTTCATTTAGGAATCTTGTTCTGTGAATATAAAAAGGGAATCAGAATATTAACTCTAGAAAAGATCACAACTAATTCATTTTCCTCATTTTATAGGAAAGGACACTGAGGCCCAGAGAAAGAAATTTCATTGAATGTGTATTTATCATGTGGTAAGCATTTTCTTGTAACAACTATGTGTGGTAAGTATTAGCTCTATTTTATAGTTATGGAAACTGAGGCCAAGGCTCAAAGGTTAAGGTTTTCAATGTGACTGATTCTAAATTACCATACTAGACCCAAATACATGCTGGGATTTTATCTTTCTAAAACATGGCTTTATTCATTTTTTTACTGATAGGAATGCATACTGCTTGCATATATTCAAATAATCAAAAAGAATTAAAAAGTCCTCACTAGCCCAGTCGAAAATACCCAGTCTAGTGCTGTTAAGTTTGCCAGCTGTATCCTTCCAGATATATTTTCCAAGCCACATGAGGCATGCTCTTTTAAAATATTTCATTATTTAATAGAAATATGAAAGTCAACACTAAGAGCCTTATTCTTTTCTTAAATATTTTCTTAGTTTTTGATGGACCATTATTATATTTTATTTATACACAGTGCTGAGAATCAAACCCAGTGCTTCCCACATGCTAGGCAAGCACTCTATCACTGAGCTACCACTCTAGCCCCTAAGAGCCTTATTCTTCAAAGTGGTAAATAATTTATATCGACAACAAAAGGCCTGTATTGGGGGAAAAAGGAAAGAAATTGTTTATTTTTGTCACTCTTATATAGGTCTCCTTTGATAACTGAAAGTGTCCTCTTGCTTTTTCTAATTTAAGAATGTTACTTGGGGGCTGGGATTGTGGCGCAGTGGTAGCGTGCTCTCCTAGCACACCTGAGGCACTGGGTTCGATCTTCAGCACCACATAAAAATAAAATAAAGATATTCTGTCCACCTACAACTAAAAAAATAATTAAAAAAAAAAAGAATGTTACTTGGAATGTAGCAGATGCTTAAGAATAAAAGGGCTTGGTCAGAAAGCCACACCAGACATTTTCTTTCTGAATTTTTATTGATATATATGGGTTTGTTTCTAAACAACTTAGTTACCAATTAAAATATGAGGCCCCATTTATATGTGGTTTTGTTCATCTAGTGATTTTTTAAAAATAATTTTAAAGTGTATTCTTAATTTTGGAAAACTATGACATTGGAATAATCATTCTTAAATGTAATTATTTGTGTTTCTTTTAAATAAGCTCCATTAGAGTTTTTGTTTCAGAGAAAGCATGGTTGCTACTATATAGCACTCTCAAAGCTAATGGTCAACATCAGTGTCCATGCATGGAAGGATTGCACTGTTTTAAAATTCTCAATAATTTTTTAACAATAACTTTCTTTTTCCTTCACACTGGGCCCCTCAAATTATGTAGCTGGTCCTGCCTCAAACAGACCACTTCAAGACTCCAGCCTTCTTTTCTCTGTACAAGTCTAGCATGTTGACCAGCAAGACATAAGAAATACTGTAGGAGAAATTAGTAGGGTATTGACAGTGGAGCAGTAACCCTACAGAAATTAAGCTTTTTAAGTGAAATCAGACAGACAGGCCCATTTCCTCATTTCACAGTATCTAATTATATAAGTTAGGATCAGTGGGACAAGTGATAGCAGAAAAAACTTACCTTGATTTTTTTTTTTTTTTTTTTTGGTGCTTTAGTACTGAGTTACATTCTCATACCCAGTCCTTTTTATCTTTTTTTAATTTAAATTTATTTTATTTTTTCCATTCTTTATTAGTGCATTATAGTTGTACATAATGATGGGATTTGTTGTTACATATTCATACATGCACACAATATAATTTAGTCAATATCATTCCCTGGTCTTTTTCCTCTGCTGATTTCTCTTTGATTTTCATAAGATTCCCCTCCACCTACCTTTCTTTTCCTTTTGTCTCTCTAACTTCCATATAGGAGAGAAAATATATGACCTTATGAGCCTGGCTTTTTTTCTCTTAATATAATGTTCTCCAGTTCCACGCATTTTCCTGCAAATGTCATGATTTCATTCCTCTTTATGGCTGAATAAAATTCCATTGTGTATATATATCACATTTTATTTATTCATTCATCTGTTGATGGACACCTAGGCTGGTTCCATAGTTTGGCTTCTGTGAATTGTGCTGCTATCAACATGGGTGTGCATTTATCACTGTAGTATGATGACTTTAATTCTTAAGGATAAATACTGAGGAGTGGTATAGCTAGGTCATATGGTGGTTCTATGCCTAGTCTTTTGAAGAAACTTCACACTAATTTCCATAGTGGTTATGCTAATTTACAATCCCACCAACAGTGTAAAAGTGTTCCTTTTCCTCCACATCCTTTTTTTTTTTTTTAATTTTGAGTCAGGGTCTTGCTAATTTGCCGAAGGTCTTGTTAGGTTGCTGAGGCTGGCCTCCAACTTGGAATCCCTCCTACCTCAACCTCCTGAGTTGCTGGGATTACAGGAATGTGACACTGCACCCAGCTTGCTTTGATTTTTGTAACTTCTAATTCTAGCTTAGACTCTGAATTTATTCCTGAAAATGATAATGAGAATAATGTAGCATCAATATAGAATTTGCCCACTAAAATATTGTATTTGTAAATATTTTCCCAAACTTATTAATAAAAGTTTCAAATGTACAGAAATATTAAAATTACAATGAACTCACACATATAAAACTTCTTGATTCAAAGCTGCTACCTTTTTTCATATTTGCCTCAATTATCATTGTATTTTTCTAATTCTTTGATGGTAAATCACAGATAGTTCATTCAGAAATAGATCAGTATACATTTATCAATGGGAACATTCTCTTAAATAACCACAATATATGTTTTTTTTTAAGTATTCTATTTTTAATGTAGAAAACAGAGAAGCTTAAAGAATAAAAGGAAAAATTACTCATAAATCCATTGCCTAGGGATAACTACTGTAAGTAGCTTGGTGCCATACAGAAAAATGACATCACCTTGTACTTCTTAATTTGCCTGTATAGTATGACACGTCTTTATTTCATTTCACCCTTAACCATAATATTTTCCACGCCCTCTGTGGCAGGCAGAGTAATGGCCTCTCAAAGATATCCATGTCCTAATCCCTGGGACTGTGAATATATTACATTACATGGTGAAGGAGACAATGAAAATATGATTAAGGGTACAGAACTTGAGCTGGGAAGCTGGGTTATCTGGATAGACATACTGTCAATCGCCTGAGTCCTTAAAAGTGGAAGAGGGAGATAGAGAATAGGTCAGAGAGATCTGACATGAGGACTCAATCTCATGTAGCTGACTTCGAAGATGGAAGAAGGGGGCCATAAGCCAAAGGATGAAAGCAATCTATGGAAGGAGAGCAGTCCTTCCTTAGAGCCTCCAAAAAGAAACCCAGTTCTACTGACACCTTGATTTTAGCCTAGAAAGACCCATTCTGCTTCCAACCTATAGAACTATAATAAATTGGTGTTGTTTTTAACCCACTAAATTTATGGTAATTTATTATGGTAGCAATAGATAACAATGTACCTTCTTATTTGTATTTGCCTTTGAAATGGTAGTCTTTTTTTTGTTACGATATTTTCCCTGAAATATTTTTATCTTCTCTTTGGCTTTGAAAACAATAATGATGAATGCATTGAAAAAAATAAAAGGCAGAACCTGTAGGTTAGGCTCTGAAAGGGAGACTAAATCTTCTGCTGTGTTTTGGACTGGGTAGGCTGGTGTAATTACAGACCACTTACAGACTAATGGGTAGGGTAGGGATTGTCTTCCAGTTCTTTTAAGAAATTTACATGGAATTATGGAAACTATTTGTTTTAGGAAAATAGTTTACTCTTAATCTCCCACACAGATCTTTTTACTTGTCTTTCATAGTAACAATTTCTAATAAGATATTAGTATAACATCTTGATTAACATCTCTGTTTCCTCCAGACTGTAGGTGTTGTGAGAATGAAGACCCTATTTCTGCTTTCTGTTGTTCCTCCAGCACCTAGCACACTTCCTGGCATATGATGGGCTAATATTTATTTATTTGTTATGTGTTTGTGTGTGTGTGTGTGTATAATTTTTTTTTTTTTTGTATTTGGGGTTGAACCCAGGGGCCATATCCCCAACCCTTTTCATTTTGATACAGAGATCCAGGCATGGTAGCCCACACTTGTAATCCCAGCCACTTGCAGGGCTGAGGCAGGAGGGTCGCAAGTTCAAAGACATCCTCAGCAACTTCACAGGGCCCTAAGCAACTTAGCAAGAACCCTTGGCTCAGTGGTTAAGCACTCCTGGGTTCATTCCCTAGTACCAAAAAAGAGGAGGAAGGAGAGGGGGAGGCACAGGGTCTCACTAAATTGCTTAGGGCCTCACTAAATTGCTGAGGCCGGCCTCAAATTTGTGATCCTCCTGCCTCAGTCTCCTGAATTACTAGGATTACAGATGTGTGCCATCCTGGCTATGGGTTTTTATTCTTTTGTGGGGCTGGGAATCAAACCCAGGGCCTTGTACATGCTAATCAAGCACTCTATTACTGAGTTATATCCAATCCTCAGTATTTTATTAAATGATTGAATTTTTGGTTATGCAAAGCTAAAGTCTGGTTCTCAAGTGTCTGAGAAACTCAACCTCTCTGCACAATAATTACCTATGTATACATATATATACACACATATATATGATTGTAGATGAACACATTTATTTATTTATTTATTTATTTTTAAAATTTTTTTTAGCTGTAGATGGACACAATGCCTTTATTTTATTGCTTTGTATGTGGTGCTGAGGATCGAACCCAGGGCCTCACGCATGCGAGGCAAGCGATCTACCACTGAGCTACAATCCCAGCCCCCACATTTATTTATTTGTTCATTTGTTTGTTTGTTTGTTTATTTATTTATTGGTGCTGAGGATCAAATCCAGTGCCTCACATGGCTAAGCAAGCACTCTACCACTGAGCCACACCTCCAGCCCCTAAATGTCCTTTTTGAGAAATCAGTGTATTATTGCATGTGTGAGTTCCTGCTAAAAGTTGTCACAGTAGGTCAGGAACAGATTGTCAAGAAAGACAATGAGCAGTGTCTTCACTTCCTCCTGGCAGTGGACTCAGAAATTAATCAGATGGGGCGTCTGCCCTGGGCTGTTGTGCTTAAGTTAGATTGTATTTCGTCACGCTAGCTCCCAGATGGAGCAGTTTTGGGGCAATGGAGTTAAAATAACCACTAAGGTAGTGCCCTTTTGCTGGAGACATTTTTAAGTGTTACAACTCACAAAAAGTCTGCTCTGCTTTTTCAGTAAAAAGTAACACAGAGTGTCATTAGACTGAATGGCAGATCAGGGAAGGGTATATCCAGGGCTAACTTTTTTCAGTGTAGTCTAAATCAAAGTTCCATTTGGGAAAGTGTTTTTGAAAGCAAAAAGTTTTAAAGTCAGCTGTTATTGAGCAGGGTCCTATGTTTCCAAGCAACAAAAATGAAACCTGGCCAACCTAAGTTTTGGAAATTATCTGAAAGACAAGATGGAAGATGAAAAGAAATGCTGAAGAAACACATCTCAGGAAGGATGAGAGAGTCCATGAGAGGTAAGAGCCATGGATCAGCCTCTTCAGGACATCACCTTTAGCAGCAATTGGTTTATCCTTTTTCAGTCTTTGAGTCCCTTTATTCAAGATTCTAATGACCTGGGCTGGGTTGTGGCGCAGTGGTAGTGTGCTCGCCTAGCATGCGTGAGGCACTGGGTTCGACCCTCAGCACCACGTAAAAATAAAATAAAGATATTCTGTCTGCCTACAACTAAAAAATAAATATTTTAAAAAAAAAAGATTCCAATGACCTAGTGATTGACTTTGATTGAGTCGCATGCCTGTTTCTTGGCCAGGAAGACAAGGTACTTAGAAGGATAGTTCCACTAACTCTGTATCTAGCGGAAAAGGAATGATTTCCTAAAGCTATTGCCAGAGGAGATGAGAGAAGGGTAAAACACTCACCAGCCCACTTACTGAGTATGCATTTAAGAAAATTTAGTCTCCTGAGCCCCTTAACAATGAGATATAGCTGATTCCACGATTCATGATTCATGATCCATGATTCAATCATTCCATGATTCTATAAAAGAGTAGGGAAAGTGGCCAGGTCAATTTCTCATCCCAGAAATTTATGAGATATCTTGTTTTTTAGGAAATACATGTTGAAATATTAAAGGATAAAGAGGCATGATGTATGCAACCTACTTTCAAAAAATTCAGAAGATAATGTGTATGTATTTAGAGAGTTGAAGAGGGAATTGGTAAAATGCTTTTAAAATAGTGAATTTGGATACAGGATATGTGAGAGTTCTTTGTGCTTTTCTTGGAAGTTTTCTAAGCTGAAAAAAAATGTCAATGGGCAGGGAAAAAGGAAATGTGCTCCTCCACTTCCATGTCCAAGGGTATTTTTGATGAATTATCGTGTGACAAATGAACATTTGTGTGTCTTATTGCTAGATCCAAACTCTAGGGGAAGTTCTTAGTGCCAAGGCATGTACTCTGATGAATTATTGCTATTTGTGTGACAGAGCTCCACTATGGGCCTGTAAGACACTGGATAAGGCCTATCTATTTATTCTTCTTGAGGAGTCTGACTAAATGGGTGGAGATTTCCTTTGGCTTTTATACTTTTGTTTTAAAAACAATTGTTTGGGGGATGTATTTCAGACACAGTGTGTATAGTTAATGCTTTGTATTTTTTATTTTTATTTTTATTTTTTTTATTTTTTTATTTTTTAAATATTTTGTTTTAAATGGACACAATATCTTTATTTATTTATTTATATGTGGTGCTGAGGCTCGAACCCAGTGCCTCACACATGCAAGGCAAGTGCTCTACCACTGAGCCACAATCCCAGCCCCACTGTATTTTTTAATACTCATTTATAAGCCTAATTATTCTCTACCAAGTACTTACAAACTTGAAGTCAAACATTACTAACTTCAGTCATTTCTTACTACAAAAATATTTCAGTCTAGAAGGGAAATCATAGCAGCATTTGTATGAGCAAAATTTGGGGACCAATCAACCACAGAGTAATGGTTAAAAATATTCATGCAACGTTCATATTCATATTGCATGAATATTGTATATTATAATATTGTGAGGGTAGTTAGAAAAAATGAAGCAGATTTACAAGATTGGATATGAAATAAATTCCATGGAAAAAAATTAATGAAGGGGCTGGGGTTATGGTGCAGTGGTAGCATGCTTGCCTGGCATGTGTGGGGCACTGGGTTCGATCCTCAGCACCACATAAAAATAAAATAAAGATATTCTGTCCACCTACAACTAAAAAATAAAATTATTTTAAAAAATTAATGAAGGCAGGAACATTGGCACAGATTTGTGTTTCTATTTACTTGGGAGGCTGAGGCAGGAGTCCTATCTACTTAGGAGACTTGAGTGCAGGAGTTCAAGACCAATATGGATAACACAGCAGGACCTCAAGAAAGAAAGAAAGAGAGGGAGGGAGGAAAAGAGGGGGGAAAGAAGGAAGAAAGATCTATATGAATGCATACAGATAAACTCCAATGTATATCTTTAAGAGTGATCTGTAAAGTCATATGTAAGTATAATGCTATTATATTAAAAGATTGTGTGAATGAATAAGCAATGAGTGGACAATCAGTGTTTTTGTCTGCTTAGTACATGCCTGTATACAGATATACAGAGTATTTTCTGGGAATATATACAGGAAATTGACAACAATGATAACTTCTGAAGAGAGGACCTATGAGTGGAAGTAGGGATCTGGACAAGAAGGATGAGAGGGAGACTGCTTTTCACTTATGTCTTTTGAAATTTTTACCAAAAATGATCTAGGAGTCATTGTTCCTTTAGGAACAATTTCTTAAGGTCCATTCTTACCATGTAGGTTTAAGTGAGAATAAATCACTATAGCTAGGGAAATTGTCTTATTAGGCTATGACTATTCTGAAATTGGTTCTCTGGCTTCTCACCTTTCTACTCTTAGCAGCTAGCCCTATCTTTTCATATGGTAGGTGTTTAATAATTACTTAATTCAATTAAGTTCAACTAGATTGATTTGCGGTGTTTTAAGGGGCACATCTACATACATCTTTGCTTGCTGGTTTTAATACACACTTATTAGCCATACACATTTCTTTCTTTTCTAGCCTAAAGGAAAAAAGATGAAACAAACGTTTTCTTTTCTTTTCTGAAGAATGTAAAACAGTCAATCAGTGGATGTAAGCTAGTGCTTACTTTTTTTGAAGGGATTTTGGCATAATAGACCAGGATGTAAAATGCACTCATGATTTGAGTATGCCTAGCCATTTATCCTAAGGAAATAATCACATACTTCAGAAAAAGATACATGTAAAAGGATGTTCATTGCAGTGTTGCTGATAATATTGAAATTTTGGAAACAGTCTAAATGTTTATGGGTAGGTTAATTTAAGAAGGGTATAGTCGGGGCTGGGGTTATGGCGCAGTGGTAGCGTGCTCGCCTAGCACGCGGGAGGCACTGGGTTCGATCCTCAGCACCACATAAAAATAAAATAAAGATATTGTGTCCACCTACAACTAAAAAATAAATATTTTAAAAAAAAAAAAAAAAGAAGGGTATAGTCATCTAGGTTACCCATTAAAATGATTATTTCAGCTGGGTGCGATGGAGCAAGCCTGTAATCCCAGCACTTAGGGAGGCTGAGACAGAAGAATCGTGAGTTCAAAGCCAGCCTCAGCAACGACGAGGCGCTAAGCAACTCAGTGAGACCCTGTCTCTAAATAAAATACAAAATAAGGATGGGGATGTGGCTCAGTAGTCAAGTACCCCTGAATTCAATCTCCAGTACAAAAAAAAAAAAAGATTATTTCAACTCATATTTTTAAAGGTCAGTTGATTTTCTTTAACTAATTTGCATATTATAATTAAACATAATAGTTGGGTTATATTTGTATATGTGATATATTTGTATATGCACATAACAAAATTTGCTCAATTTCATTCTTCAGTACCTTCTCTTTCACTCCTCTTGACACCCTCCCTAATTTTACTAGTCTCCTTTCTAATTTCATAAGATCGCTCCCTTTTTTCTCTTTTTATTCTCTCTAGCTCCCATATATGAGGGAAAACATATGACCCTTGACTTTTATTTCACTTAACATAATGCTTTCAGGTTCCACTCATTTTTCTGCAAATGACATAATTTTATTCTTCTTTATGGCACATTTTCTTAATTCATTCATCTGTTGACAGACACATAGCCTGGTTTCATAATTTGGCTGTTGTGAATTGTGCTGCTATAAATATGGGTACACATATACAACATGCTAATTTCAGTATTTTTGGATAGATACCAAGGAGTGGTACAGCTTAAACCCATATTTATTGGCAAAAATATCTATAATATATTGCTAATTGGTAAAATTAGATTACACATTAACACGTATGTGATCCCATTTATATCAAATTTCATACATAGATCACTATTTTTTCATTAAAATATTATCTTTCCACAATGGATGATTTTTAATATTCTCTATATTTTTCGTATTATTTTTTCTAGAGTGCTCATTGTATTACTTTTACCAAAGAATAAAACATTAAAAAGAAAAATCAGGGGCTGGGATTGTGGCTCAGTGGTAGAGCACCTGCCTCGCGTGCGTGAGGCACTGGGTTCAATCCTCAGCACCATATAAAAATAAATAAAATACAGATATCGTGTCCATCTACAACTAAAAAAAATTAAAAAAAAAAAGAAAAATCATTCAAGTGCTTTCACTAGTTTTACTGCTTGACTCAACAAATATTTGATGTTTTCCACCCAAATATCCTAGAATTATCTCTCCTATTTTACAGGCTACAGAATTTTCTATGTGTCCTTATAAGAAAGCATTGGAGCTAAGTACTTATCAAGATTCCTTTTGAAAAATGAAAGCACACACATACACACACACAAAAAAACCAGGTTTTCCCCTTGGGACTTGGGGTGAGGATTTATTAGGAATTTACTTTATGAAAGAACTCTTTAAGGTGGCAACAATGCTGAACATCTTTATAGAGGTTTTGGTTACAAAGGTGTATGCTATTTTTAGAACTCAGCACATTTACTCTTAAGATTTGTGTATTCCTCTGCATGACAATTTTACATTAAAGGGGAAAAGACCTAACAAATGAAAATGTAGTTAGCGATCTTGATATCTGGAATTATTTTGAAATGCATCAAAAACAATTTAGAGGGGCTGGGGTTATGGTGCAGTGGTAGTGTGCTCGCCTAGCACGCATGAGGCACTGGGTTTGATCCTCAGTACCACATAAAAATAAAATAAAGATATTCTGTCTACCTACAACTAAAACATAAATATTAAAAAAAATATAGAGGGCTGGGGATGTGGCTCAGTGTTAGCATGTGTGAGGCACTAGGTTTGATTCTCAGCACCACATATAAATGAATAAATAAAATAAAGGTCCACCAACAACTAGAAAAAGTATTTAAAAAACAATATAGAGGGGCTGGGATTGTGGCGCAGTGGTAGCGTGCTCACCTAGCACGCGTGAAGCACTGGGTTCGATCCTCAGCACCACATAAAAATAAAATAAAGATATTCTGTCCACCTACAACTAAAATAAATAAATAAATTAAAAAAAACAATATAGATTGAGTATTGGGATATATAAAGGAATACCCATATATGTATAATAAGGCAAATATAATAAAATATTAGAGGTGGAATCTATGTGGTATCTATACATGTACTCATTATATAATTCTTGGTATTTGATTATTTAAATTTTTTCTTAATAGAATGTTGAGAAAAGTAGAAGTACCAATCATCTAGTGATATACTGAACATATGTATGTATTATCTTTATATACTAAGTTCAACAGATTGAGTTCTGAAAATTGCCTCCAAGAAAAATGTAATCTCTTTGAATAGGTAAGCTATATAAATACACATATGTGTATAAGACATAATCAGTGATAGGGTTATTGCTATGGTTTGGATAAGTTCCTCCAAAGGTCCATGTTTTAAAGGCTTGGTATCCCTCCTGTGGCACTATTGGAAGATGATGGTACCTTTAAGAGGTGGGGCCTAGTGAAAGAACTTACAGTCACTGGGGATGTGCTCTTAAGAGAATATTAGGGACTGGGGCTATAGCTCAGTGGCAGAGCACTTGCCTAGCATGTGTGAGGTACTGGGTTCGATCCTTGGCACCGCATAAAAATAAACAAATAAAGGCATTCTGTCCATGTACAACTACAAAAAAATTTTTTTTTTAAAAAGAGAATGTTAGAATGCCATCCCTTCCTCTTCCTCTGTTTTTTGCACCTGGCAATGAGTGCATCCCATTCCCCCTACCATGCATTCCTGCCATGATGTACTGTGCTCCATAGGCCCAAAGCAATAGGGATAGTTGGTCATGGACTGAAACCTCCAAAACTATAAGCCAAATTAAACATTTCATATTTTAAGTTGATTATCTCAGGCATGATTGTTACAGTATAAAAAGCTGGGATTGGGAGTGTTGCTCAGTGGTCAAGGATCTGCCTATCATGTATAAGGCCTTGGGTTAGATACCCAGCACTGCCAAAAAAAAAAGTTTGACTAACATAGTTGTCTTCATGAGCATGGTAACTGTATAGTTACTCAGGGGATTCCTCTGGTTTAATGTTCTTCTATTGCTGTTTTGAAATTCTTAGTGGTTTTTTTAAAACAAGGAACTCTATATTTTCATTTTGTACTGAGCTCTGCAAATGATGCAGCAGACCTGAACAATATTACTAATATATATTATGTTCTCTCTATGCCAGGCACTATGTTAAACACTTCACATACATTATCTCATTGATTCTTTAAAAAAAGACTAAATATGTACTTCCGTGTGTGTGTGTGTGTGTGTGTGTGTGCGTGTGTGTGTGTGTGAGAGAGAGAGAGAGAGAGAGAGAGAGCGATCTCACTGTGTTGCCCAGGCTGGCCTCAAAACCCTTGGCTTAAATAATTGTCCCCTCTCAGTCTCCTTAGTTGTCACTATGCCTGGCTCACATAGATACTATTAATATCTTCATTTTATAGATGGGCATACTGAGGCTCACAGGTTTTAAGCTATTTGCTGAAGTTCACATTTTTGTTGTACCCTCAGTATGCATAGTAGTGGAATATATTAGTAGACAATAAATGTTTAATGAGATAAGTTATAATAATAGCAGCTCCCATTTATTGAGTACCTTCAGTGAGCCTAAAATGCTTTAACTGAAACTTGACATATTCTCCTGTAACCCAAATTCCTTAGCTTTTGTATCACTTCCTAAAGACAACATTCCCTGCCATCTTAAATTAGGTCAGGCCTCTTGTTATGATACTCTAGGCTTCATTATAGTATTCATCATAATTGTAATTAGATCTTTGTTTAATGCTTGTCTTCCCTTCTGGACAGGATAGTGGCTCTTTATTTCTTTCAATTTTTAATTTTTTTTTGAGATGGAGTCTCATTATGTTGTTCAGGGTGGTCTTGAACTCTTGAGCTCAAGTGATCCTCTCACCTCAGTCTCACAAGTAACTGGGACTACAGGATATGCCACAATGCCCAGTTGATAGTTGCCCATTTTCATGTGCTCACTACTTTATTCCCAGCATCTGTGCTGGACCTTGAGAGTAGCCTGACTGCACGTCTGCCAGAGTTTGATTACATATTTTCTCATTTAGTCTTCAACCCTATGAAGTAAGATTATTACCATCACTTTACATGTGAAGAAACTAAGGCTCAGAGAAGTTAAGTACCAGTCATCCTACCTTGGAGGAAGTGTTCCATCATAATGTGGACCTACATCTGTTCGAGTCCAGAATCTTTCATTTTCACCACAGCCCATTGTTCTCAATGACAATCTGCTTGACATTATTTTCTACTAGTAGGCACCGCTTATTCCTTTAATATCTCTTCCAGCTTCTATTTTTGCTACCTGACCTCCAAGCTCTCTAATGAAAAAGAGACATGCTTTCCAGCAAGTAATTACAGCCGTTGATATCATAACCAAGTTGGGCCAAGTCAGGATTTTATTTTTTAACCTTGATGAGTGAAGCAGCTTGAAGCATTAACTTCTAAAACCAAAGGATCAATTTCCTTTTGGTACATTCTTCCTTAGTCCTGGGAAATACCCTAAAGTGGCCTCTTGGGTTACGTAAATACAAAGCAATCACCCATGTCTAGCTCAAAGTGAAGGCCTGAAAAAATTGAGGTAAAGCTTAATTAAGGTAGATACTTTAGGCTAATAGAATATTTCTTAGTAGTTTTCTGTCTCTGTGTCTTTCTCTAAGGTTGGATTTAGACTGACCAATGCTTGTGCATTACTGGATATCTTTGTGGAGTTAAGAGGACTATTCATTCTTTGGGCAATTATTTGTGAGAGTTGTGGAAGTGAGATGGAGAGGAATGTTGACAGTGTGGACTTATTTTTGTCAGCCAGTGCTGGAGGAAAGATGCTCAGCCCAATACTCTGTGGCATGGACTGTTGAGTTCCACCTGTAGTATTAAAGACTGAAAATCCCAGACCTTGGGAATTGGAGTGATGATAGACTATATTTTACTTAGTCTTCTGTAGAGCATAAATCAAGAGGACATCATCTGGTGATTGTAGAACTTGTAGAGGTCTTAGATTTGTGCCATTATGAGGGTGAGTTTAGACTGTGAACCCTCAAAGAAGCCACTGCTAATGGCTGTGTAAATTGCCTTGTCTACTTCATATAAACAAAAGTCTAAAGACTTGTTAAAAGTCACAGCCAAGCTTCAGCTGTGTTATTTAACTTGTTTCAGTTTCTTGCAGGAACATCAAGCACTTCCTAAAGTCAGTAATGGGAGCAATGGTGACAGTCATCAATTCAGTGGTGCCCAATTGCATACTCACAAGGGTGAGAGATAGTAGAGCTGCAGCAGATCCAGAAGGCTGGGGACAGAATAGGAGAGACTACTCCAGAAAACACAAGAGCTATATCCTGGGATGTTTATCAGAAATGTGGGGAGAGGAAGAGGTTGCTATTTCTGGGATATGAGCCATGAGAGGTTAAGCCATTGTAATTTGAATAGTAAGTGTAAATAGAACCTTAATATAAAAACTATTGGCAGGAATGGTGGTGTGTGCCTGTAATCCCAGCTACTTGGGAGGCAGTGGCAAGAGGATTACAAGTTCAAGGCCAGCCTGGGCAACTTAGTGAGACCCTGTCTCAAAACAAAAAGTAAACTGGGGGCTGGGGTTATGGCTCAGTGGTACAGTGCTTGCCTGGCACGTGTAAGGCACTGGGTTCGATCCTCAGCACCACATAAAAATAAATAAAAATAAAACAAAGGTATATTGTGTATATCTCAACTAAAAAAAAATTTTAAAAAAAGTAAACTGGGCTGGGAATTTAGCTCAGTGTAGTACCACTGGTTCAATCCCTAGAACCATGATAAGAGAGAGAGAGAGAGAGAGAGAGAAACATAAATAACTTAAACAACTTTTAGGTTAGTTAGCTTTTCATCACTGTTACCAAATTACCTGACAAGAACAAATTAGAGGAATAAAGATTTATTTTGGCTCATGGTTGCAGAGGATTCAGAGCATGGTCCGTCAGCTCCACAGCATCATGGCAGAAGGTCTTAGGAGAAGAAAGCTGCTTAGCTCTAGGCAGTTGGAAAACAGAGGGGAGTGACAGGGAATCCTTCCAGGACATGCCCCAAGTGACCTTCTTCTTCTAACTAAGTCCCAGCTCTCAGTAGTCCAATCAGCTATCACTGATGAGGTCAGAACTCTCATGATCCAATCACTGCCTAAATGCCCCACCTCTGAACCTTGCTGCACTAATAACCATGTTTTCAACACATGAGATTTTTGGGAGACATTTCAGATCCAAACCATAATAACTCTGTAACAATAAAACAAATAGCCCAATTTAAAAATGGTCAAAGGACCTAAATAGATATTTTTCTCAAAAGAAGACATACAAATGGCTACCAAGTATATGAAAAAATGTTCAACATCTCTAATCAGCAGAGAAATGCAAATTAAAACTACAGTAAGATACCACTTTGCAGCTGTCATCAAACAGGTGAAAGATAAATGTTGCTAAGGATATGGAAAAAGAACCCTTGCACACTGTTGGTGGGAACCCCTAGGTTCAATCCCTGGTACCAAAAAAAAAAAAAAAAGAGTAAATGGAGCTGAGTGTTTTTACCAGAGTGCTTTGTGGAAAGAACTCAAGGATAAAGAGACACCATTTAGTTTACTTAATTTTTTCAACATTAAATTGATGAAAAAGGAGGCTTAATAAAAAATTCCTAAGGTGCAAAATATCTAATGAATATTTTAAACAGTTTTATAGCATAATTAAAGGTAAAATTGCAAAATACTAAGTAGTGGATATTTTTCTAAAACAAAATATTGGTTTTTTTTCTGATTACACAATTGACATGTTCATTTTTAAAAAGTTAGTTAATACAGAAAAGCAGGAAATAAATTACATAAACCCATTAGCTACAGATAAACACTGTTAACATTTTGCGAACTTGCTTCCAACTGTTCCTTCATATTTGTGTATGTATATTTATGCATATGGTTTAACAAGTGTAGAATCATATTCTACATACACTGATCCTTCCTTCTGCTACACAGTGTGGACATCTTTCCACATTTATAAATATAAATCTATTCTAGCTTTCTAAATAGGTACATGGCATTATACTCTATATAAATACAATTTAATCAACCTTTCCTACAACATTGAACATTTAGCATTCAAATTATTCCCAAGGTGTTTAGATTTTTCTTCTTTTCTTTTCTTTTCTTTTTTTGTGATAAGTTCTCATTAAGTTGCCAAGGCTGGCCTTGTACTTGTAATCCTCCTGCCTCAGCCTCCCAAGTAGCTAAGATTATGGGCCTTTGCCACCCTGTCTGGCTCCCAAGGTTTTCCTTTAATTGTCAATACCATGGTGAACATCCCTGTCATATTTCTTTCTTTTGCCTAATTAATTAATTTATTTTAAATAAAATATGGCCTAGGGCATCCATTCATCAAGTGGATGAGAGTTATTTCTGGGATTTCTTACCCTATATAAGACCTCCAGGGTTTTTATTGGTCCTGTGAAACGGGAATGGGGTGATGCAGTTGATTCTCCTTTCTCTAACCAAGGACAGCTGTTCCCAGAGGTCTTCTCCACTCTTGGCAGTGAGGCATCCCAGTGCTCTTTATTGCTGCTTCTAGGGTCTCAGTGCTTAATAACAAGTCTCCCAGGCATCCTGCAGGCATCCTGACCTGAGTCCTGTCCTTTGCAGGATCCTCTAAGGGAGGCAGACACTTGGAAAACTCCAAATCCCACAATCCTTCCCGGGTCCCAGTGCAGTTTATTCTTGTCCTTATATTAGCAAAGAGTTCTTGGAGAACAAAGGCCTATTAATTCCCTGCTGGGTCAAAGGAAGGGCAGGACTCCAGCCAGTGCACTTTTCTTAAGGAGATGGAGAGAAGGGGAACTGCCACTCAGTCTTTCCAGATAAACTAGACAGTTGCTTTTGAGGATTTACTTAACCTCCTTAAACCTCAAATTCTTTATCTATAAGATAGCAACAAATAGCAACTCTATCCTTCCAGTAGTAGAGGCTAAAAAACTCAGTTGTATTTTGCTCTTCTCATTCTCTTGCCCTCAAGCCATCACATTCTTTCTGTTGAATCTTCAAAATAAATCCAAAATCTGACCACTTCTCCCCACCTCTACTGCTTTGGATTTGGGCCAGACTCCATCATGTTTTTACCTGAACTTCACAGTAACCCCTAAAGGGTCTCCCTAATTGTTCTTGTTTTCCTGTGATCAATTTTCAATACAATAGCCTCTGACTTTTAAAATAGATAATGGCTTTTTCTTTAATTTAGAGGAAACAGCAAAATTCTTAGATGAGCCTATAAACCTTCCTGTGTGACTTATCCTCCATCTCCCCTACATTAAGGCTTAAGAAGCACTGCGTTTAAGCATCCCTTAACCAATGAATGTTACAGTCTCCCTCAGGAGCCCTTCAGTAACTCAAACATACAACATGTTTGTTTTCTAAGACAACTTTCTGGACAAGTTGCCTAGCCTCCTTCTCCTACTAGAGAGCTTTCCACATTCTACTGTGTATGTACAAAATATGGTGTGACTGCTCTAAAGGTGCAATGTTTCTCAAGGTAGAATCCTTAGATCACCTCCATTTGAATAACCTAGAGGGTTTGTTAAAAATGCAGATTCCTAGCCCTCACACCTTGCATCTATTGCATGTGATTCTCTTGAAGGACCCTATGAACCATTTTTTCAGCTAACACTTGATACAAACCAATCTCCAAAGAACCATCAGAGAACTCCTGGCTCCTGAAATGCAGTTTCTGTCCGTAAATGCTTTTCTTGGTATTGCATTATCTTTCCAACTCTGACCCTACTTCCTTAGCCTGTCCTGCAGAGAGTTATAAACTACTGTACTGAAATACAGTAGTTTAGTCACGATCCTATTGTTATATAGTAGTTTTTGTGAGAGATCATGCTAAATGCTGTTCTCGTACTTTTTCAAAAATATGCTAGTAGCATTCTGGAATTTCATTTTTGATTAGTTATCAATTACTAATATACAAATGAAATATAAGTCAGTAATTAAATGTTTATTTCTCTGCTTAATATATTCTTATGTAATTAAAGAGAATGTTTTTTTCTGGCTGATGTTTTCTCTCTCTTAAAAATATTTTTTAGTTGTTGATGGAACTTTATTTTTTATTTCTTTTTTAATTTTTTTAAATTTTTTTGGTACCAGGGACTGAACTCAGGGGCACTCGACCACTGAGCCACATCCCCAGCCCTATTTTGTGTTTTATGTAGAGACAGGGTCTCACTGAGTTGCTTAGCACCTCGCCATTGCTGAGGCTGGCTTTGAACTAGCAATTCTCCTGTCTCAGCCTCCCTAAGTGCTGGGATTACAGGCTTGCGCCACCATGCCCAGCTATTTTTTATTTCTTTATATGTGGTGCTGAGAATTGAAGCCAGTGCCTCACACATGCTAGGCAAGTGCTTTACCACTGAGCCTCAGCCCCAGTCCTCTGATGCTTTCTTTAAGTCATCATGATCTCCTTCACCAGTATCTCACATCAGAATAGCCATTTTTACTGTCAGCCTTATTGGAAAAGTCCCTGGAAAGAGGAAGGGTATCATGACAGTTATGGTATTTGTAAGTTTGTGATGTTGCATAGATAAATTTGACTTTATTATACCATTATTCTGGGCTTGGGAATTGGTGACAGGGAGAAGTGCTGAAACAAATGCTTGATGCCTAAACTGCTGGTTAACCTCTTTGTCACTACAGACTGCCATTGCTGACATGAAAGCTGAGAAGAATGGGTAACAGAAAGGCAAAACTCATTGTATAGCTACCAGTTAATAAATTAAATTACATAGTTCAACTTCGCATTAATAGATAGTAAATGTTCAATAATATAAAATTATACTTCTTGGAAATTAAATTTAAATGAAATCCTGGGCTGGGGCTGTAGCTCAGTGGTAGAGCACTTGCCTAGCATGTGTGAGGCACTGGGTTCGAGCCTCAGCACCACATGTAAATAATAAATGAATAAAATAAAAATCCATCAACAAGTAAAAAAATTTAAAATAAATAAATAAATAAATGAAGTCCTAATTTTAATGAAGAGGACTCAAGAGGAAGAGACAACAGAATGTATTCCAGACTTCTACATCCCCCTCTAATAGTATTGTTTTAGATTTAATAATACCGCTTTCAAAAAAACTAGAAAATCAAAAAAAAGTCTCTTTTTTTCCTCTTAAAGAGGTTAAAGGTTTCACAGGTATTCTTTTTTTTTTTTTTTTTTTTTTTTTTTTTTTAAAATATTTTTTTAGTTGTGGATGGATACAATGTCTTTATTTTATTGCTTTGTATGTGGT
The DNA here is from genome assembly GCA_028644305.1 of Xerus rutilus. Taxonomy (NCBI): domain Eukaryota; kingdom Metazoa; phylum Chordata; class Mammalia; order Rodentia; family Sciuridae; genus Xerus; species Xerus rutilus. The sequence goes on from CM053413.1 coordinate 38,710,301, forward strand.
GCTGAGGATCGAACCCAGGGCCTCACGCATGCGAGGCAAGCGCTCTACCGCTGAGCCACAGCCCCAGCCCCACAGGTATTCTTTAATATGTCCATCTTTATATATTCTTCTGAACTCTCAGCAAAGTGCAGTCTCATCCTTTAAAACCTTCTGTAGTGAAATAGGAAACTAATACTGATACAATAACCAAAGAGTTGTAAAATATAATCTGCTAGGGATTCTAGGGGAAATTATGCTTAATTCTAAGAAAGAGCCACAAAAAGAAAAAACAAAACAAAAAAAACCTTCTGTAGTGCTACCTTTTTTTTTTTTTAAATATTTTTTTAGTTGTAGATGGACACAATGTCTTTATTTTATTGCTTTGTATGTGGTGCTGAGGATCGAACCCAGGGCCTCACGCATGCGAGGCAAGCGCTCTACCAGTGAGCTACAATCCCAGCCCTTTTTATTCTCATTTTCCAGTTTTCTTCCTTGATTTGTGGCCATATCTGGGCCTCACCCTTTTTGTTTTGCTTCCTTGGGAAGTTGTAAATTCCCTTAGGCAGAAACTGTGCATTCTTTTTTTTTTTTTTAAAGGATTTTTGTTGTTGTAGATAGACACAATACCTTTATTTATTTATTTTTATGTGGTGCTGAGAATCAAACCCAATGCCTCACACATGTTAGGCAAGTGCACCACCACTGAGCCACAACCCCAGCCCTTCATTCTTTTCTTTGTACCTATCAACAAGTATTTATTGGATTCTGTATGTTCAGCATAATGAGGCATACAAAGACATAAATTATGAAACAGTTTGGCTTGGAAAAAACATAACCCATGTAAAAGTACAATAGTTATTATAAAAGTGTATATAAGTGTATGACTAATGGAGATGTGAATCCTGATCCTTCTATCTATCCTGCGGAGGTACAAAATCACTGAAGATGTGTATGGGTGCCTGGGCCCCTCAACACTAAGAAAATTTACTTTGAAATTTATAATAAAAGTCTCAGTGATGGGTTGAGAATATAGCTCAGTTGATATCAGTTGGTAGAGTGCTTGTCTTGCATGCACAAGGCCCTGGGTTCAATCCCTAGCACCACAAAAAAAAAAAAAAAAAAGTCCCAGTGAATCTATAGAGAGTAGATGACCTTAAGCCAGCCATCATGGCAAATGCCTGTAATTTCAGCAATTTGGGAGACTGAGGCAGGATTGCAAGTTTGAAGCTAACTTCAACAACTTAGTAAGACTGTCTCAATTTAAAAAAAAGAAACAAAGGACTGGGGATGTAGGCTATAACTCAGTGGTAAAGCACCCACCCTGGGGTTCAATCCCCAAAACCCAAATAGGAAGGGTGGGAGAAAGAGTGGAGGGGAAGAAGATCTCTGAAGGGCTGCTCATATTCAAATTCAAAATGAGGTCAATGAATATCTCCAAGTCATAATGATGAACAAAAGATCAAGCCTCTTGGTTCAACTTTCCTGGATTCCATAATTTCCAAGATTCATGTATGCTTCAAGGGTAAGAGGTACTTGAAACAGTGGTCATTGCATTAGTCAAGCAGATGAAGTGCCAAATTTAACTTGATTTTAAAAAATCAAATTAAAATAAAGGTGAGTGAAATTTTTTAAGTTAAACTAAATATAAAAAGATAATGTTGGGTGAAATTTCTGTATGTTATGAAATAGTTTGTAAGACTGCATGAATTATAATGGTTATAGGTTGTTTTGCCTTCCAACATCCAGATACTCCTATCTCAGTTTTCTTTTGGAACCACCTTACTCCATTCTGAGTTCCTTTGAGTCAGTGGGGCTCAACTTCCAGGTTTAGCATTTGTTATGGTTTGACTCTAAACTTTCCCCTAAAAGCTCATGTGTTGAAAACTTGGTCCTTAGCTGATGGCCCTATTGGGAGGTGGTGGAACTTTTAAGAAGTGGGGCCTAGTGGAAAGGAATTAAGATCATTGGTGGGGGATGGGCTTGTGGCGCAGTGGCAGTGTGCTCGCCTAGCGCACGTGAGGCGCTGGGTTCGATCCTCAGCACCATATAAAAATAAAATAAAGATATTCTGTACACCTACAACTAAAAAATAAATGTTTTTTTTAAAAAAAGATCATTGGGCATGTACCCTTCATAGGGCACACTGGATCCTGCCCTTCTTCTCTTTTTCTCTCCTTTTGCTTCCCAGCCACCACGAGGAGAGCATCTTCTTCTGGCACATTCTTCACCACAATATGCTCCCTCATCACAGGCCCAAAGGCAATAGGGCCAAATGACCACGGACTGAAACCTCTGCAATTGTGAACCAAAATAAACCTTTCCTCTTTATAAGTTAATTTATCTCAGGTGTTTGTTACAGCAACAGAAAGCTGACTAATACCATGTTTGAGCATGTGACCCAAATCTGACCAGTCAGCTCCCAGAATTCCTATTACCACAGTGTTCACAGTGATAGGCTCAATTTAAAAAATTGAATTCCAGGAGTTGCTTGAAACTTTCCAGGAGGAAATGCTCTCTATTTTTCCATTGGATTTGAATCTGGATATTTATGAAGTTGAAGCTTTAAGGTTGGATGAGAGACAAAAGAGGAGAAATCACATAGAGCTTCTTTGAGAATAAAACAACTCAATGAAAGAAAGAACCCAGAAACAGCATCCCAGTAACTGGGGTTGGGAATGTAGCTCAGTTGTAGAATGCTAACCTAGTATGTGCAAGGTCCTAGGTTCAATTCTCAACAACAACAACAAGAAGAAATAAAAAATATTGATAACATTGTTGGAGACTTTGGATAGAGCTGCCATAAAGGAAAATATTCTCTGAAATTTTAAGATATATGAATCATTATTTCTTCTTATTGTTTAATAAATTCACAAGTTGAGTTTTCTGTCCCTGGCAACCCAGAGTCCTAGCTGATACACACTAAATCCTAAATTGTATAGTATCTACTCTAAATGTTTTGGTTGAGAGGGATTAACTAAATACAGTCAAGGAAAGGTCAGTCAGGCAAGGCTTTTATGAATAAAATGGGGTTTGAATGAGTTGGAGAGAAAAAATTGGGGGGGAGGGCAGAGTACATAACTAAAATCTTGGGGTAGGAATGAGCACATGTGTCAGTGGAGCCCTGGGGAGAGGAGGATAAGTGCCAGAGAGGACAAAGATGGAAAGTTAAGCTAGATAGGATGGGATTAGGTCTTGGGAGAGTCTTGAAACTGGGGTAAAGGAATTTAATGTGCCAAAAATAGGAACAGATTGATAGTCAAGGAAGATTAGATCATGTTGAGAGTTGTTAAAGATAGAAGAACCTGATTAGAAAGACTGACTTTCTAAATTGATATGTTAATACATATAGTACAAGATACAACAGTGGGGCCAGCAAAGATAAAGAAGAGATGGAAGGGATAGAAATGAGAGCAGTTTAAGAAGGGGGGACATAGGTTTGTGTAGTTATGGATAATGAAGGTGACTTACATATAGCTGATCTCACCCTTTGAAGATAATAAGCAGGTAGGTAAATTCTTAGTACAATGAATCAAAGTTAACACACTGAAAGAGGTGGGGACTTGGGGAGAAACAAACAAATTTCTCACCACCATTTCAGATGGGGATTCCCAATCCATTTCTGTGTTGTATTTCTACAATAAAGATAATAGTTTGGAAATATTTATCTGTTTGTTTCTCTTGATCTTAATTGCTACCATTCTAGTCCAAGCCGTCATTATCTCTCACCTGAATGATTAAAATTGCTTATTAAATGATCTTCTCATTTTATTGTTATCTCCTCCCCCTTGGTATCAGGGGTCCCCAAGACCAAGCCCAGTTTCAGTGATTTGCAAGGAAGACTCACAGAGCTCAGAATATAATCATGCAGCTATGATTTATTATAGGAAAATGATTCAAAACAAAATCAACAAAAGGAAAAGGCATGTGGGGCAAAGTCCAGAGAAAATCAGGCCCAACTCCACTGAAGTTAACAAGATGTATTTAATTCCCTCAACATTGCATTGTGACAACATAAGTGAAATGTTGCTAACCAGGGAAGCTTATGAAAGGCTTGGCCCCCAGGAATTTTATTGGGAGCTAGTCTCTTAATCACTCTGCCTGGCATGTGCCAAAATTCCAGATTCCTCAAAGGAAAGCAGATGGTTCTGAATTGCTATGACCTGAATGTTTTGTCCTCCCAAAATTCACAGGTTGAAAGCCAAACTCACAAGGTAGTGGTATTAGGAGGTGGGGCCTTTGGGAGGTGATTAAGGTCATAGTGCCAGAGTCCTCATGAATGGGATTAGTATCCTTATTAAACAGGCCCAAGAGAGACCCCTCATCCCTTCCACCATGCAAGGACACAGCAAGAAGGTGCCATCTATGAACAATAGAGCTAGACTCTTAACTGATACAGAATCTGCCAGTGCTTTGATCTTTGACTTCCCAGCCTCAAGAATTGTGAGAAATTTTTGTTGTTTAAAAGCCTCTCAGATTATTTTATTTTCTTATACCAGCCCACAAAGACTAAGATAATCATAAGGTACATTGTACAATTTACATACAACGAGTCATTCTTATCAGTTGGGTGGTAGGAACCTTCCCAAAATCTAAGTTCCAGCCAAGGACCAACCTGTAAGCTGGGCTCTCAAAGGATAATGACCAAGCCTTCTATGTTTACTCTCTTCTGCACTTCTTCCAAACTGTTCTTCTGTCAATAGTTAGCAGGAATCTTCTTAAAATACAAGTCAGATTATGTGTATCATATACTTAGGCTAAAATTCAAACTCTTTCCCATGGTGCACAAGTCCCCATTTGACATTAACACAGCATTCCTTTCCAAACACTTGCCACTGTCCTCAGTATCACCCTCAAGCCACACTGGCCTCTAAGTTTCTAGAACATCAGCACCAGATAGAATGTTTCATGATGATGAGAATGTTCTACACTGTTCAGGTGTCCACTGGTGCCCCCTAATCACATGTAGCTATTGAGCATGTAAGATGTGGCCAAGTGCACTTGAAGAATTGAATTGCTAATTTTATTTTAAATTTAAGTAGCCACACATGATTAATGGTTACTTTATTGAGCAGTGCAATTCTAGAACACATCAAGATTTTCCCATATTAAGGCTGTTTTTGTGTATGTAGGAAATTAATGCAATGGTAGAATTTAATTACATTGTCAGACAGGCTATCCCAAATATTGAAGAACAGGAGGGCTAATAGACCAAATTAAAATGCTTGAATCACATACACAGTTTATTAAATCAACTTTAAATACACAGTGAAAAGCAATGGGGAAATAAATAGGATAATTTAACAATTATGATAAAAAATAAAATTATGATAAAAGTGTAGAAGGAAGGTGGAAGGATCACACTACTTAAATATTTGAATTTCTGTGTTGCATCTGTCTTCTCTGCTGAAGGACCAGAGTTGAGGTTCAAACAAAGGGGTCACAGTGAGAAATTTTCCTGGGGGTCATTTACAGATACTTGTTCTACCACAAGAACTCAGGAAGGACAAGTACACTGACCTCCAGGTCAACTTGCCAATGGACCTACTGAACAAAACAAATGGCTTTTGTTTGTTTTTGTGGTGCTGGTTGAACACAGGGCCTCACACATGCTAGAAAAGCACTAAAATACTGAACTATATTCCCAACTCTACAAATATGAGTTTTATTTGGGTCATAATTTTACATGTTTTGGTTGGAATACACATGAACCAGAATAGTTATTACCAATGAATGGTTGTAAACATTAAGGACTCATGTATATTTAGTTTATCCCATACATTAACTATCTGGTATATATTTAATTTGTCATGAATATTTAGTGCTTAGGTGCTTCATGTATATTTATGCTTCATGAATATTAATTACAACCCCTTTATTTCTATTTACATTTAACATACACGTGCTCTACTACTAATTAGTTATCTACACTTAATATATTTGAGTTTCATCTGTCTTCCTTGTTTTTTAATTTTCATCTGCAGCATAACTTACTATTCTCAAACAGTATAACAAATGCACTTTACACCTCTACATATTTTCTTCTCTGTAGAGTGACCTTTCTCTGGTTCATACCATAACAAGCTTCTATATTCTTTCTTTTTTTTTTTCTTTGTGGTGTTAGGGATTGAACCCAGGGCCTTGCTGCGCATGAGAGGCAAGCACTCTAACAACTGAGCTGTATGCCCAGCCCTTCCATAGATTCTTTAGGTCTCAATGAAAATGTCCCTTCCTCTAAGAGGCTTTGGTTACAGACTAAATTTAATCCTCTTCAAGTTCTTATATTGAAGTACTAACCCCCACTGTGACTGTATTTGGTGAAAAGGGCTTTAGGGAGGTTTAAGGCCAAATGAAGTAATGAGTGGGCCCCTAATGCAATAGGATTGATGTCCTTATAAGAAGAGGACAAGACGCCAGAGCTGGACACGGTGGCACACGCCTGTAATCCCAGCACTTTGGGAGGCTGAGAAAGGAGAATCTCAAGTTCAAAGCCAGCCTCAGCAAGGCGAGGCTCTAAGCAACTCAGTGAGACCCTGTCTCTACATAAAATACAAAATAGGGATGAGGATGTGGCTCGGTGGTCGAGTGCCCCTGAGTTCAATCCCTGGAACAAAAAAAGAAAAAGAAAAAAAGAAAAAAAAGACACCAGACCACTCTCTCTGTCTCTCTGTATCTCTCTCTCTCCACACTTAAGAAATGTCATGAGAAGACAGCAAGAAAACAGCTGTCTGCAAACCAGGAAGAAAGGCCTCACCAGAAAGCTAACTGATCTTGAACTTCTAACCTCTAGAATCCTCTAGAATGATTAGAAAATAACTGTCATTTAAACTATCCAGTCAGTGATATGTTCTTATACCAGCCTCCAAGTTGCTTTTACTCACATTATTTCTGATGTGTGAGTTTTTTCCCCCTCACACCAACCAATTCTTGAACTCCTCAGATACCATTAAATAATTCAATTGATTTCTGACTCAATCTATCTGGATTCAGCATCATATTTTACAAGTTAAAGGCTCAGACTCCAAGACTGCTCCCAATTCTGAAGCCAATCTCAAGTCCTGATTGCCATTCTGTATTTCTGATCAACCAGCTATAACTTGGGGGTTCCTACTATTTCCTCTTTGGATTTGATAATTTGCTAGAATGGCTCATGGCAATCAGGGAAACACTTTATTTGCTATTACAAAGTCTACTATGAAAAATATGACTCAGGAACACCCAAGCAGAAGAAATGGATAAGGTAAACAGCCATGGAGTGGGGAGTGGAGCTTCCATGCCCTCTCTGAGCACCTTGATGTGTTCATCAACCTGGAAACTCTTTGAACTCCTCTTGGAGTTTTATGGAGGTTTCATGATGTAAGCATAGTGGAATCATACTAGGAAAGTGCTCTACCATCGCCTCCATATGTTTAAGTTTTTGAGGAATCTCCATACCATTTTACATTACCCCCGACAATGCCCAAGTGTTCCAGTTTCTCCACATCCTTGTCAAAATTAGATACTTCCTTGCTCCTTCTATCCCTCTCTTATTTGCTCCTGCCTTTCTTCTCTCTTTTTCTCTTATTTTATTTATTTATTTTTGGTAGCCCCTCTCTCTCTTTTTGAACTCAGGAGCACTTGACCACTGAGCCACATCCCCAGCCCTATTCTTTTGTATTTTATTTAGAGACAGGATCTGAGTTGCCTAGAGTGTCACTTTTGCTGAGGCTGGCTTTGAACTCGAGATCCTCCTGCCTCAGCCTCCTGAACTGCTGGGATTACCTGTGTGCACCACTGCACCTAGCCTTCCTTCTCTCTTCCTTAATGATAGCTAACCCAATAGATATGAAATGGTATGTAATCATGGTTTTGATTTGCATTCTTTAATGATTAGTGATGTTGAGCATTTTTTCATGTGCTGATTTGACTGTTTATTTTCCTTGAATAAATTATAATTCAAGCCCTTTGTCTATTTTCAAAATTTTTTCTTAGTTTTCAATAGATTTTATTTTATGTATTTATATGCAGTGCTGAGAATCAAACCCAGTGCCTCACACATGCTAGGCAAGTGCTCTACCACTGCATCACAACCCCAGCCCCTTTTGTCTGTTTTTGAATTGGGTTGTTTTTATGTTAAGTTGTAGAAATTCTTTATATATTCTAGCTATTATTGCCTTATCAGATAAATTTGGCTAATATTTTCTCCCATTCTGTGGGTTGCTTTTTCACTCTATTGGTGGTGTCCTTTTTTTAAAAAAAATATTTTTTAGTTGTAGATGGACACAATACCTTTCTTTCATTTATTTATTTTTATGTGGTACTGAGGATTGAACCCTATGCTTCACACATGCTAAGCAAGTGCTCCACCACTGAGCTACAATCCTAGCCCCTTGTTGGTGTCCTTTGATACACAAAAATTTAGTTTTGGTTAAGTCCAGTTTATCTATTTCTTTCCTTTGTTCTCTGTGCTTTTGATGTTATATCCAAGAAATCATTGCCACATCCAATGTCAAAAAGTTTTCTTCTTAGAGCTTTGTAGTATTTTTTTTTAATATTTATTTTTTAGTTATAGGTGGACAGAATATCTTTATTTTATTTTTATGTGGTGCTGAGGATTGAACCCAGTGCCTCCCGCGTGCTAGGTGAGCATGCTACCACTGCGCCATAACCCCAGCCCTGTAGTATTAATTTTAATACTTAGGTCTTTGACCTATTTTGAGTTAATTTTTGAATATGATGTCAGATATTGATGATGTAAGGATGCAACTTCATTATTTTGCATGTTGATATTCAGTTTTCTCAGCACTATTTGTTGAAGTCTGTCCTTTCTCCATTGAATGGTCTTGTTACTCTTATTAAAAATCATTTGACCGTGTGTGTGCAATGGTTTATTTCTGGACTCTCTAGTCTACTTCATTGGTCTATCTGTCTTTATGCCAGTACTGCACTGTTGTGACTACTGTAGCTTTGCAGTAAGTTTTAAAATCAGGGAGTATGACTCTTCTGACTTCATTTTTGAAACCAACTTTTAAGCCACCATCTTTTTTCATTTGTTCTTTTTAGATATACATGACAGTAGAGAGTATTTTGACATATTATACATATGTGGAGTAAAACTTCCCATTCTTGTGGTTGTACATGATGTGGACTTACACTGGTTGTGCATTCACATATAAATATAGGAAAGTTATGTCTGATTCATCCTACTGTCTTTCCTATCCCCCCTCCCTTCCCTTCATTCCCATTTGTCTAATCCAATGAACTTCTATTCTTCCCTCCCCACCCCCTTATTATGTATTAGCATCTGCATATCAGAGAGAACATTCAGCCTTTGGTTTTTTGTGATTGGCTTATTCCAGTTAGCATGATAAGTTTCTAGTTCTATTCATTTACCGGCAAATGCCATACTTTTGTTCTTTTTTATGGCTGAGTAATATTCCATTGTGCATATACCATATTTTCTTTATCCATTCATTTGCTGAAAGGCACCCAGGTTGGTTCCATAGCTTAGCTATTGACATTTGAGCTGCTACAAATATTGATGTGGCTGTGTCACCACAGTATATATGTCAGTATGCTGTTAATCCACCATCTTACATCATTCATAGGAGTTGCCATCTCAATGACAATGTAAAAATACATATTTCATATCTGTTGTTTATAATGAGAATTAATCCTCTTTGTAACTTCTTAACAGGACAGTGTCTAGGAACAGAAGTCTTAGTTTGGCATCTTTGTATTTTCTTTTTTTTTTTTTTTAATATTTATTTATTTTTTCAGTTGTAGGTGGACAGAATATCTTTGTTTTTATGTGGTGCTGAGGATCGAACCCAGTGCCTCACGCGTGCTAGGCGAGCACGCTACCACTGCGCCACAATCCCAGCCCCGCATCTTTGTATTTTCTTTATTCTTCCTAGACAAAGCTCTTACTCACAATTGATTAGAATTTGCAGTACCTTAGTCTTTTGTTCAGGCTGGCACTGCTGTGCTGGGAAATCAGCCAAGGAAGACTTCCTGGATTAAGTTTCATTTAGGTAATTCTTTTTTTTTTTTTTTGGTACTAGGGATTGAATTCATGGGTACTCAACCACTGAGCCACATCCCCAGCCCTATTTTGTGTTTTATGTAAAGACAGGGTCTCACTGAGTTGCTTAGCGCCTCGCCATTGCTGAGGCTGGCTTTAAACTTGCAATTCTCCTGCCTCAGCTCCCAAGTAGCTGGGATTATAGGTGTGAGCCACCATGCCTGGCTAGCACTATATCTTTCATAAGTTAAATAAATATTTGAATAAAGAGACAAAAAATTCAATTATATATTTTGTTTTGAAAAGTATTTTTCAATAAGAATTATTTTCTTCTTTGTGAGATATTCTTTAGCTTAATAATAATGATTATATTATAGTAATGATATTTTCCCCATATAGGCTCTACAAAGTCCCACGGCCTTCCTGCATTTTGCCTTGTCTCTATCCCCTTTAGTTAAAGGAAGGCTGATTAGGTCTGTGTTTTATATGTGTACTAATCTCCTTATCACATGATTGTCCAACCACATTCAGTATTCTCTTCTTCTTTTTTTTTAAATTATGAATAGGCTGATAATTTTCCAAATCTTTAAGTTCTGGTTACTTTTTGCTTAAAAATTCCTCTTTCAATTAATTTCTCCTCTATGTCTTTTACTATGAACAGTGAGGAAGCACGAAGGCACTGCTTCAGAATTTTGCTTAGAATCTCCTCAGTTAAATATTCAGTTGAATATTTAGTTATTTTCTAAGACCTCACCAAAATCATTATCCTTAACACCTATATTTCTAATATGCACTTCAAAATTCCCTCAGTCCTTACTCATTATTCAATTTCAAAGCTACTTCTACATTCTTAGATATCTGTTATAGCAGCACCTTCCTCTCAGATTCAAAATCTGTATTAGTCTGGGTTCCCCAGAGAAGCAGAACTAATAATAATATACATATGCAAACCCACATAAAATAAGGAATTGGCTCACACAGTTATTGAAGCTGGTCTATACGTAGCAAACTGGAGACCCAGCAAAGCCTAAGACAGAGTTCCACTCTGACTCCAAAGGCCTGAGAACCAAGAGAGCTGATGGTACAAGTTCCAGACCAAGTCTGAGTCAGAAGGCTGACGACCAATATCCAAGTTCAAAGGCACTCAGGCAGAAAACAAATTCTCCCTTACTCAGCCTTTTTTGTTCTATTCCGGCCCACGCACACTGGGGAGGGCAATCTGCTTTATTCAGTGTACTTATTTTCTAATGTTAATCTCATCCAAAATGCTTTGCAGACACACCCAGAATAATGTTTAACCAAATACTTGTGCACTTCATGGCCCAGCCAAGTTGATACACAAAACCAATTATCATAGTGGACTAGCAGTTCCTGCCACAAAAATATTAGTGAAAACATTAAAATTTATTTTCCTTCTGTTTTAGCTGAGGGTTTTTTCTTGTTATAAAAATAAGTCTTTAATTTCAAGATGTTACACAGATAAAGTAAAAGAAATGCTTAATTCCAAGTAAAAATTTCCTTATATACCAGGATTTTTTTTCTACTCCAGTGCCCTTTTTTAATTTTTTTGCATAGTCTGTAAAAATAGAACCATTTCTTACATTTTGTTTGTAAACTACTTTTTTCAACTTAAAATATATGCTTTGATAGTGCATGCCTGTAATCCCAGCTATTCAGGAGGTCAAGGTAGGAGAATCACAAGTTTGAGGGCAGCCTCCATAATTTAGCAAGACCCTGTCTCAAAATAAAAAAATAGGGGGCTAAGGGTATAGTTCAGTAGTAGAGTTCTTGCCTAGCATGTGTGAGGCCTCAGGTTCAATCCCCAGTACTCTAGAGAAAGAAAAAAGACAAAAAATAAAAAATAAAAGGGATGAGAATGTAGCTCAGTGGTGGAACACCTCTGGGTTCAATCCCCAGTAACTTAAATAAATACAAATGCGCATCACATGTGCACACACACACTCACACACACATATATAATTCAAACATTTTCTATACAAAATATTCATCTGTGACATTTTTAGTGACTGTATAATAGTCTCCTAAATGGATATATATTTTTCAAGCAATTCTTTTACTGAACATTTGTTTATTTATTTACTTTTTGGTCCTAGGTATTGAAAGTAGGGGTCCTAAGCTACATTCCCAATCTTTTCTTTTTTTAATTTTTTTTTTTTTAAATTTTTTTCTTAGTTGTAGATGGACACAATGTCTTTATTTTATTGCTCTGTATGTGGTGCTGAGGATCGAACCCAGGGCCTCACGCATGCGAGGCAAGCGCTCTACCGCTGAGCCACAATCCCAGCCCCTTTTTTTAAATTTTGAGACAAGGTCTCACTAAGTTGCTGAGGTCTTGCTAAATTGCTGAGGCTGGCCTCGAACTTGTGATCCTCCTGCCTTGGCCTCCTGAGTCACTAGGATTACAGGTGTACACGATCACACCTAGTCCCCATTGTTGAGCAATTAGGTGGTTTCCAATTTTTCAGTATTTATAAACAACTCTTTTATACTCTTGATATAGCTTTTTTTCTTTCCACATTTTTATTGGTGTATTAGCTTAGTATCTCAATGTTTTAATTTCAGAAGCAATATATGTCCTTTCTAACTAAAATAATATGGAAGTTGGTAAAATAAAAAGCAAAATTTCCAGTACTTGTATTTTCCAACACTTCTATTCTCCATGAGGCAACTAAGGCAACTACTTCTAATGGTTTACTGTGTATCTTTCTGACTTGTTTTGCTTCTTTTCCATTTATTCTATAACCTATAAACATTTTGTTTTCTTTTCTTTTGTTTTTCATTCTCAGCCTCAAGTAGCCTCTTTGCTCTTCTCCTTAGTGTGAGAAATCAGACAAACAAATTTGTTAGAATTATGTGAAAATTCAGACAAAATAATGTATGGGGAAGGCCTCACATCTCTCTAATTAAAAAGCATGAAGTTTACTGATTACCTATTCTGCTTTGCATTTCAGCTGCTATTAGGTCTTTGAAATCCACTTCCTGGTACTGTGTCAGACAGTTTGAAAAGTAACCTTCAAATAAGTAAACTGTTAGTATATTTACTTTTCATAAGCTAATGGCGCACTACATTTAAGAAAATCTAAGGCTAGTTGTGGTGATGCACTTCTTTAATTCCAGCTCCTTGGGAGGCTGAAGCAGGAGGATCACAAATTGGAGACCAGTCTTGGTAACTTAGTGAGACTTACTGAAACAGGGCTTGGGATATAGCTCAGGTACAGCACTCCTGGATTAAATTCTCAGTACCACACACACATACAAAAAGATTTAATATTGACTTTTCATGTGTTTACACAACTGATCATGAAGGGAAATTCTGTAGAACAAGAGAACTGTGACACTGTATACATATTTAAAATGTAAGATGAAAAAATACAAAGCTCTTACCAATTTTTAAAGCTTTCATGAACACTGTTTAGGAAGCACCTAATCGTTTTATAGTCTTTGGTTTGATCTTACCTTCAAAATCTGCATTAGAGCATTCTGTCTTTCAGAGACAAAACATTGGTACTGGCTTTTGTGTATTTCTCTATGTATTTTCTTGCCACTGCATTGTAGTTATGCCCCAGGAGCCTTAGCCACATTTGGCTCAAAAGCAAGAGGGAAATCCCCTTGCTGTCCAACGAGATGGATACCTAAGACATTTAATTCTCCCTGCAGGTCCTTTTGGTAAAACTGAGCCCAGAAATCTGACATTGCAATTCCTTCCTCCCTCCCCTCCTTCCTACCCTTTCTCTCTTATGAAAATTACTGAAATGCCAGGAGTTTGGTTAGAGGGGATAGTGAAGTCTGGAATTTTAATCCTGTGTTCAGTGTTCTTGGTAATATTAGAAGAGCAGTAGAGCCATGAATTCAGTCATGCTCTTGGCTAAAGCAGCCTACCCTGACTTTAGTGCTCTTCACACGAAAAAAAGACTTAGAGCTTCAGTTGATGGTAAACACAACCTAAGCCAACAATGTTACCTAACTGCCAAAACAAGCTAATGTGATCTGATCTGAACTGGCATTAACAGAAGGTTAGTGGCTGGGACAAGGAAAGTAATAGTCCCATGGTATATTATGCAGTGGCCTAGTCACACCTGGAGGATGGTGTTTCCTCTGTATTTTAAGAGCGATGCTAAGAACTTGGAGGATGCCCAAGTTGGGCAACAGGATGATGAATGGTCTAGAAACTACATCCTTTGAGGAACAGTTGGAGGATCTGGGGTAGTTTACCCTGGAAACTAGAAGACATAGGGGTGTGGGATAACTATTTTGGAACATTCACAAGGCTATCATGTAGAAGAGTTGGACTGTTCTGTGTAATCTCAGCAAGCACAACTTAGACTGATGGGTGTACATTACAAAGTGACTTATCTCTTGTCTCCATAAAAGGAAGAAATTTATAGACCTTATGAACATCTGAAAATAGCATCTCTGAAAGGTAGTGACTTAACTTTAGTGTAGATGTAAGAAAAGAGGTTGGCTGACTGAACATCAGAAGATTAATGGATAGGACAGGAAATTTGAAGTGATGACCTGATCCAAGATCTCTTCAGAGTCAAAGATTCTAATGACAAACCTTAAGAAGGTGTTACTCAATTTTCCTTTGAGGTTCCATACAAGTATTAACCTTGGAAACTGTTAAAATAGACTGTAAGGTAGAGTATCAACATTATGGGTTACTTTTGGTCTTCCTTGGTTGTTATGGATTCTGTACATGAAAATTTAATAAAGTGTGCATGTTTTCCAAAAGAGACTGAAGGGTTTTTTTTTCCCATTAAAAAATTCTCTATATTCTTGGTGTGCTTTATTTCTCATAAAATGTCTGACCCTCTTAATATGCTGTTTTAAGGGTACAATATTGTGATAAGGTTACCTTTAACCCAGTATTTTAAAGCAGCATTTTAGAGAATGGCAGTTTCTGTACAAATGTCATTAATCATTAATAATGAAGTAGTATTCAGTAAATCGTGTGCATTAGGATAGCTTGACTCTTTCCAACAGTTAGTGAAGTGAGTTAGTAAAGGTCTTTCTCATTTACCAATGCAGAAACTGCTTCTTAGAGCTGCTTGCCTACTATGATCATGAATGGGGCTAGCACTAGCATCCAGACTGTTTGACTTCTTGTCCAATCCTCTTTTTTATATAAAATCTACTGTTTTCTTCTAATAGTACGTTTAGAATCTTTCTTTAAGGCAGAATATATATATTTTTCTCTTAATAGTGGTTCTGTGGAGTAGGCTGGCAGATTGATTTGGTCAAAGACTTGGTCTCTAACTTAAATGGTGTCCTTAGTTCATCTTTTATCCTAAAGAAATTCTCTAGCAGACACCAATACTGATGTCTGAAAACACTTGACCATCTCTTTGAAAATAAAGATGCCAACACTTACTCCAAATAAAAATTCTAAGGATGTGGAGAGGGCGGTGTTTGTCCAGTGGAGTAGATTTAACTGGGTGGTGCAGCAAAAATGCTTATGAGATCAGAATGAGTCAGAAAAAGTTGGGTTCCAATTTGTTTTGTTACCTTGCTGCCTATTAGTGTGACATACTCTTTACTTGGAGCTTCAATTTCCTAATAGGTAAATAGGAATAGTAATAGGTCTTTTGGGGCAGTTGGGAGTATTAGATATGATGATGAGTATGAAAGTACAAACATTATGCCATTTAAAAAATGTTTATTGTATGTTATCATTTTCTGTCCATTTTTCTCTTGGGGTATTACTGTATTTTCGCTTTACTTTCACTATCCTGTTTATTGCCAGCATAGTAGGTGCTGAATAAATCCTAATCAGTAGTATTATGCTGTAGCAATTATCAGCAACAATTCAACAGAACAAGTGCCTTGTGGGTGCAGTCTAATGCTCATCTCAGAAAATACAAAGACGCCTGAGACCAGCCTTTGTCCCAGTGCGCAGACAGCATGACCCACAAGTTGCTGTGAAAGTCAACCTGTAGGGCAAGGAAGGTGGGAGAGGACTGAGTGGCGAGGGAACAGCTGAGGTATGGTATGGCTCTCTTAATCAGCAGACTGCCTTGCCCAAGTGAACAGTAAGCAGGCATAGGAGTTGTCATACTTGTTGGGCCAGTCATATAACCTCTCAAAACCTGAATTTCCTTATCTGTAAAGAGAAATAAGTAATGCCTACCAACTTAAGATGATGTGAGGATTCCAAAGTAATATGTGGCTAGGCGTAGTAGCTCACGTCTGTAACCGCAGATACGGGGGAAGCTAAGGAAGGAAGATCCTTTGTGAGACCCCTCTCAAAATAAAATTAAGAAGGGCTGGGGATGTAGTTCAGTGTTAGAGCGTCGGTGGGTTCAATCCTTAGTAAGGCGGGGTGGGGGGGGGATGGGCTGGACAAGTAATATGTGTAAATATTTGTACTTGAACTTGGCACATCAACTAGCAGAGTAAGGGTTTAATAAATGTTTGCCATTGTTAATACCGTTTAAATAATTTAATAGTACCTTACTGTGATTATCAACGCTGTCATTCCAAGAATAATTCATTGCTTGGTCATTGGACAAAGAACCAGGGTTGCAAAGATTCACAGGCCAAGGTTTCAGTCTTAAAGAGCTTTAAGACAAAGCCAGCTTCACAGTCCGAGACAATCAGCAGCGTGAGGTCTCCACGTCCCCGCGCTAGCTCTGGGAGACCCACGCGGAAACCGGCTCCTAGGGTCACGTGGCCTGCGGCCCCGCCCCTACCAGGCAAGTCCCCGATGGCTGCGGTAGTGGCTGCTGCGCGTGCGCTGAGCCGAGCGCGCTCTGCGGCGCCGTCCGCGGTGGAGGCGGCGCGAACAGCAAAGGGGCGGCGGATGGCTCTGCGGGGCCCAGCTGGCTTGGGGCCCGGCTCCCGCGGGCCGTTGGACGAGGCTGTGGCGGTGGCCGAGGGGCGCGAGGCGCCAGCCCTTGTGGCGGCGGGAGCCACGCTGCAGGACTATGAAGAGGACGATGGCCGCGGCCGGGGCCTGCTGCGCTGGGACGGTTTCTCGGCATGGCTGCACTGCGTGTGTGTGGTGGGCTTCGACCTGGAGCTGGGCCAGGCGGTGGAGGTGAGGCCCGGCCGCACCCTGTCTCCACGCTTCGCCCCCGCGCCGGCGCGGCTGGCTCCAGCAGAGCCTGTGGCCCGCGGGCAGGCCGGCCACGACCCCAGCTGCCGCTCATCCGGGCGTGGCCCGCAGCCCCTCTGCGGGGTTGGACCAGGCTGCGGTCCATCTGCCGTTCTCGTGGGAGGATCTTGGGCTGTGGCTAGGGTTGAAACGTACGCTATAGGCCCCTCCTAAATGCTTGTCTTTAAAAAAAAAAAGAAAAGTAAAAATCAGTCACAGGAATAACTGAAAGGGTTAACAGCACTTAGAGAATGCAGCAGGCAGGATGTTTGAGACTTGCACGAGAAAGAATACTTTGACATATGGTGAACTTGAACAACCAAGTTTTTAGGCTTATAGATTGTTTTAGTCAGCTACAGTAACTTAGTGCATTTCAGTCGGCCTGAGCCGAAATGCTTATTTCAGCATGTATTTTATGCTTTTCCTTCTTTTATTACTCATTTCTGTTATTTCTTAATACTGCTTTTGGAATAGTTGGCCTGAGGACTGATGTCAAGATGAACATAGGGACAATAATTTGCTTGTAAATCTCAAATTTTATGTCTTTATGTCCCCTTATTGAAAGACTATCAAATTTCAGTCATTTT
Source organism: Xerus rutilus (assembly GCA_028644305.1). Lineage (NCBI taxonomy): Eukaryota > Metazoa > Chordata > Mammalia > Rodentia > Sciuridae > Xerus > Xerus rutilus. The sequence goes on from CM053413.1 coordinate 38,727,981, forward strand.
TTATAGTGTTTAGGGTCCTTTTTTGTAACACAAAAGATTGTCTTTATGTATGCCCCCTCCTCCCCTCAAAAAATATCAGAAGGTCGTATATTTAGAAGTTATTTGTTGTTGTTTTCTTTCTTTTGGTGATAATGACAGTTTTTAATCTCGTTATGACTTTGGTGGTCTAAATGGATCAAGAAAATTGGCCAGGGAGGTTGTTCTTAATGCAGAACTACTGCTTTTGTATTTAACCTGTCTTCTTGATGTTTTATCATTACACAGTTCAATAGACAGAGTTTTCACTATGATCTAGGCAATATGCTAGTTACTGGACATACAAATATAATGATATACTTTAACTTGCAGATTGAGACAATTCAGGAATTAATTCAGAGCCAGACACAGTGGCATTCAGTAAATACTTGACAGAATGAGTGAATATATGAGCAATACATTGATACACCATGTTTGTTTACATTGACATTTTAACCTGAAGTTATAGATACAGTGAAATAGAATTTAAACGGAAAGCATAGGATTGGGTGGTTGTAGTCGATTGCATTTTAAAATAGAGATCTTTTTGGATTCTCATCATTTGGAACATTCTTTACAACATGAATATGATTTTTTTAAATGAAATAAACAATGCTTATCATAGTTGAGGTTCTGCAAGAATGTGAATTATTAAAGTACTTATTTTTTATTTCATTTCCCCAAACTGTATAGAGTTTCCTTTAGGTCAGTAGTTCTTAACTTCTTTTGCGTCTGGACCTTTAACAAAATATGATGAACACCATGAACTCTCCATTACAAAATATCTTAAGACAAAATTATGTATATGCTTTGATGGACTGTTTGAATTTATTCACGAACTTTCTATTCTACTGGCCCCAGATTAAGTATCACTAATTTTAGAAGGTACAGTATGAGGGTGGGAAAGATTTCCTAATAAAGTATCCAAAGAAATTAAATGAGATACAAAACAATTTTGATTTGTTTGTTTCTAAGGGAGAAATGTGGAATATTGTACCTTGTCCTTTTAAAATGAAAATGGATTGAGCCAGGGTTGTTTGTCTGTAATCCCAGCAACCTGGGAGATTGAGACAGGAGGATCACAAGTTCGAAACCAGCCTCAGCAATTTAGTGAGGACCTAAGCAATTTAACAAGAACCTGTCTCAAAAAGGGCTGTTTGGGGATGTAGCTCGGTGTTAAAGGGACTCTGGGTTCAATCCCCTGTACTAAAAAGTGACTCCCCCCCCCAAAAAAGAACACAAATTAGTAACTAGCATAGAAACTAGTTTAAAAATGTTTCACTTTTGTATTAAGGCCATATCCATGTTGAAGATGGATAAAATGGGTGGTTGGAATGGAACTTTTATTTTTTTATTTTTTAATATTTATTTTTTAGTTGTAGGTGGACAGAATATCTTTATTTTATTTTTATGTGGTGCTGAGGATCAAACCCAGTGCCTCTCGCATGCCAGGCGAGCACGCTACCACTGAGCCATAACCCCAGCCCCTGGAATGGAACTTTTAAAGTGTAGACTTGTGTTGGAGAAGTGACATAGAGTAGCTACAGCCCTACATCCTACAGTGTACAACCAAGGGGATTCAAAAGAAGATTAATTAAAGAATAGGTGTCAACAAAATTTGGAAAGTAATATCCTTCAACTCACCTGTGTTATCAAAAAGGCAGTCATTGAATCTTGGCCTGAGAGAAACTGAAGTGACTCTTCTTCCCTGACAGCATATATTGGTAGATTTTTTTACACATTTTTTAAACAGTGCCACTTAACTGAGCTTAAATCCCTCCTAAAATGGTAGTATGGAACAGTGATCAAGGACCTAGTCTCTAGAGCTGGACTGCCAAGATCCATGTGACTTTGAGCAAGTTACTTAGCTTTTCTGAGCCTCACATTCCTCCTCTTAATAGTAGGATAACAGTACCTATATCATGGCATTGTTGAGAGGGTAAGGCAAAGTAATATTGGTAAAGTGTTTGAGAACAGTGCCTGGAACACAAATCTATGAAAGTTTTTATTTGGGAAGCACTTATTTTCTAGAAATTCCCCTTTTCAGAGAATGCCTGACTTTGCTTTGTGAGGTTGGGCCCTAGTTTTATCACTTGTAAAATTGGGCCTGTATGTGTATTTGGTTGTGGACAACAGAAACTAACTTAAGCTACTTCAAACAGAAAAGGGGAACTTGGAGTAAAGGACACAAATGTTACAAGCTTTTCAAGTGGAGTTTCAGAAAATGGCTAGAGCCCAGAGCCAGGGGGAGAAAAAAATTCTTGTTTTTTTTTTTCCGCTTTTGTGGGTCTTTTTCATGCTTCATGCTTCCCACAGACTGACTTCTGCTTCTCTCTTCTTTATGGTGGGGAAGTTGCCCTTTTTAGCTACATAATTGAAGAGAGTGAATCTTTTACACTTAGAATCTTCCAAATACTAGAGGAAGGTATTCAGGCATGGTTTGGAGCAGGTTTCCACTCAGATACAATTGGTTGATGACGACTGGGTGGGACACTGGTTCACCTTGCATTAAATGTCTGTAGAAGACCCTCTCCTAGGTAAGGGAGATGTTAAGGAGATCTTTTAATGTGAGAAGAGTGAAAGCTGTTGACTATAGGAGATGTACTTATTTACCTTTTCCCCTGAAGTGGTAGCATCACAGAATCCTTGTTCTCTGAAATAAGGTTTGAAATTCCCTGCATTTTATAGATTGTCACTTCTAGCTTTGAAATTATCTGATTATATAGTAAGGGCTGAATTACCTGAATCCAGAACTGTGTAGTTTATTCAAAAATATTTTTTTCTTGAATGAGACTAACGTGCTCATTATTGAAAACTTGACCAAAAAAAAAATCATAAACACTGGAAAATATCCCTCCTAATTCTACTACTATGAGGAAACCTCTGTTAATATTTGGCATTTATGTTAATGCTTTTTTTTAAAAAATATTTTATTTTTTTAGTTGTAGATGGACACAATGTCTTTATTTTATTGCTTTGTATGTGATGCTGAGGATCGAACCCAGGGCCTCACGCATGCAAGGCAACAAGTGCTCTACCGCTGAGCTACAATCCCAGCCCGTATGTTAATGCTTTTTTCTCTTTATAAAATTTTGCATCCATCAAGGGTTAATTTATTGTTAGGAACAAAAATCTCAAATAAATTTAAAAGTAAAGAGTGATTGATTGTGAATCCTCTAGGCAGTCTCAGAATAGAAGTGCAGGAAAAGAGGATGAACTTTGTGGGAGTTTGAAAGCCTCAGGCTTTTGCTTTTCTCTCTGGAGCTATATGGTCTTTTGTCTCTGCTCCTCTTTGGATGTCTGTTCCATATTCCATCCTGAGGCCAGTTTTTTCTGTAAGAGCCTTAGTTGCTACTCCCTCTAACTTATGCCTGATTTGGGTACCCTGGCATTAATTTTAGCCAAAATCTACACTTTTCTTTTGGAACAAGGATGAAGCATAGTGAAAATATCAGAATATCCAATGGGCTCAGCAGAGGTCAGTACCCCATATTGTTCAGTTGGCTGTGGTCAGGAGACAGGGTTTTAGTAGCAGTAGAGACCACCTAGGCTCACCTGTGCAATAGGAGGAGAGGACACTTCCATTGTATGGGTTGAGCAGCAGTCCCCCAAACATATGTACTTTGTAAACATTTTCATTAACAATTAGCTGGATCATTAGAGACTTAATAGAATTTTAATATTTAGTTATTAATATTATTATTTATACAATGTAGGAGGTTATTTGCTTCCTGCAAATACATATTGGAGATGTTCTTCATCTTACAGGTTCTTTATGTTTTAGGAATTTATGGCACTTCACAGTAGGTTGATGTTTCCATAATTTGTGGTTGCTGCCTAACCTTCCCCACATTTTGTAAGAAGACACCACTGGGCTCTCTGTCTTTTGAAGGTTATGACTTACCAACTTCTTGAACAGAATTTTTTTTAGTGAAAAGAGCCCAAGCTTTGGAGTTTTGAACATTTTCGAGTTGTCTGATTATTAGCCAGTTTCTTCAGCTCTCTCTCATTTTCCTTAGTTATAAAATGAGAAAATATTATCCTGAGAGTGTTGTTGAAGGTAAAGAGATAATGCATGTAAGAACTGATGACTGTCATTAAATGCCTGCTTAATATGTTAGTCTGTTCTATAGTTAAATTGAATAATCAGTATGGGATTCTTCTTGGCTATTCACCTACTCCCATTATTTTGCCTTCAAATAATTAACAAACATTTTTTAATTCTTTTTAGTTATACATGACAGTAGTATCTATTTGGATATACAACCATGGTCAAATGATTTTTTTTTAAGATAACACAATTTTGCATGTATGTCATCAATATTAAAAGCCTTTCCTGGAATCAAGTTTATTAGATTTCATTTTACTGATAATTTATGATATAGACTATCTGTATGTACATACAGTTTGCATTCTTCTTATTGAAAAGAATTTTAGACCACTTAAATTATCCATAAAAACAGGACAGTATATCATTAATTTTATTATGATAGTTGATCTCCTCCTTTTTCTTTTTTGACTACTGTACTGGGAATTGGACCCAGGGCATCATGCATGCCAGCACTCTGCCACTAAGCTGTATCCCTGGCCCTGTTTTTTTAAATTTCTCTATAAACTGAAGATAAATCTTTTTTTTTTTTTCTTTTCCCCTTTGGTGTTGGGGATTGAACCCAGGCTCTCCTGTATGCTAAACACATTCTACCACTGGGTTATTCCCCTAGTCCCTAAAGATAAATACTTTTTAATATTTTGGATCATAAAGTAGCCTTGGGTATAGATGGAGTGTTCCAGCTCCAGACTGCAGTAAAGAGAAATTTATGCCATTTTTTAAAATAGCAGTTAGCAGAATTGACTCTCCTCCTGCTTTTTTGAATCAGTGCCTGTTCCTTCCTTACGCCGTAACAAGGTGGAGTCTGGAGTGTCACCACATTTTTTATCTTAGCAAAGTTTCTGTTGATTTTTTTTTCCTCCAAATGACTTAGATTTAATCATAAGAAGCAAACTAAATTGAAAGCTTACAATAGAGAAGAATTACATGTCAGTGTTTTGTTTATTCTTTTGAAGAGGATAAAGGCAATTGCGTGTTACTTGCCCTCTTCATCTGAGTGACCATGGTTCTATTTTATCCTTAGCAAGTTTACTGTTTTAATTGAAATGGGTATGTTGCTAAGGTGTCTCACTGAGCCCTCTATTAGGCAGATATTTATCAGACAACTACCATATTCCTAATATAGGTATGTTCTGAAGATGTAGACTTGACCATTGCCCACTTCATGGAGTTTTATAGTGTCAGGAAAAGTGGGCCATTATGGTTGTAGGAAATGCAGTGTATTAATGGCCTTTAAATTTCCTCACAACCTAGTAGCGCTTCATAAGTAGCTTGATAGAATTTTTTGATTTGGAAGATAAAGCCTCGAGTGACCTCCTGAGCCATTTAACACCCCCAAGATTTTACAAAGACTTCTTTAGTCTTAATAACCAATGATTCTGTTATGAAATTATATAATCCCAGCTTGGAGATAATCTGAGACATCCTCTTATCCAGTTAGCCTTTACACAATGCTTTATGCTTTTTCTATTTACTATAAGAGTGAATGACGTGGGGCTGGGCGCTTGCCTTGCATGCGTAATCCTCAGCACCACATAAAAATAAATGAATAAAATAAAGATATTTATGTCCACCTACAACTAAAAAAAAAAAAAGAGAAAAAAAGAGTGAATGATGTGAAACATGGACAGTTGCCTCTAAATTTTACCCTGTTTTGAGAGAAGTGTTTAGCTGCTCATTCCATGTTTAAGGTGATTAAAGTGATTAGTTTTTCAGTAGTATAATTTATCTTAGATCTTGAGGGAGCTGGAGTCTGAGGCCCAGTCTGTTCTGATACTGTAATGTCAGGGCATTTTTCCACTTTTAAAAAGAAAATGAACTTTTCTGTTGAACTATAACATACATAGAGAAAAACACACATCCTAAATCTGTAATTTGGTGAATTTTTATAAAGTGAGAGTACCTATACAACTACCATGTAGATCAAAAACAGAATATTACTACTGTACCAGAAATTTCCCTCAAATCCTCTCTCAATCATGATCACACCCTTCTCCCTCCCCAAGGGTAACCATTATCCTTATCTAGTTTTTTTTTGTTGATGGACTTTTATTTTATTTATTTATATATGATGCTGAGAATCGAACCCAGTGCCTCACACATGCTTTACCACTGAGCTACAACTCCAGCCCCTCCTTATCTAGTTTTATGCTAAAATTAGGTGAACAAATGGATTTCAGTTTTTCTATACTGCATAGTTAACTTGATATTATAGGATATTCAAGCATACTTCTCTTTTTATGTTCTTTCTTTCTTTTGGTGCTAGGAATTGAACCCAGGAGCGCTTTCCCTCTGAGTTACATATCCAGCCCTTTTAATTTTTTTTTTTGAGATAGGGTCTCACTAAGTTGCTGAGGCTGGTCTTGAACTTGCAATCTTTCTGCCTCAGCTTTTTTTTTTTTTTTGGTCCTAGGGATTGAACTCAGGGGTACTTGACCACTGAGCCACATCCTCAGCCCTATTTTGCGTTTTATGTAGAGACAGGGTCTCACTGAGTTGCTCAGCGCCTTGCCGTTGCTGAGGCTGGCTTTGAACTTGTGATTCTCCTGTCTCAGCCTCCCAAAGTGCTAGGATTACAGGCGTGTGCCCCCGCACCTGGCTTGCCTCAGCCTTCTGAATCACTGGGATTACAGGTGTGTGCCACGGCAGTCAGCTGGTCTAGTTTATTTGAATTATATCTGTATTACTCATTTAATGAGTTCCTGCCTAACTGTAGAGTCCTTTATAAGTAATAAAAGATCAATATTAGTGTACCATTAAATTTTTGATGGTTACCTGTTGTAAGATGCACTGAGGCTGTTTGGATAGGCCATAATAATTTGTTTATTTAGCACCAGTCATGGAGAATTATATATTAGTCTGTTTTCTGATGCTGTAACAAAATATCTGACACTGGGTTTATTTAGCTTACAGTTTTAGAGGTTCAACAACATGGCACTGATGTCTGCTCAATCTTGTGAGGGCTTTCTAGCTATATGACAACAAGGTAGATGGCATCCTGGTAGAAGCACATATCAGGGCAGATCACATGGTAAGATAAAAAGCAAGCGACCATAGTGGGGTCAGGGAGCCATGCTGCTTTTTTTTTTTTTTTTTTTTAGTTGTTGTTTGCAGTGCTGGGACTCAGACTCAGGGCCTTGCACATATTAAGCAAGTACTCTATCACTGAACTACATTTCCAACCCCAGGCTGCTCTTTTTATAACAACCTCTTGTCCAAGGAACTAATCTGCTCCTTGAGACCAGCATTAATCTCTTCTCAGGGTAGGGCTCTCATGACCTAATTATCTTCCACCAGGCCCCACACTGGGGCCAAGTTTCTTGCACGTGAACCTTTAGTGGACACACTCAAACCATATCCAAACCATAGTAGATTCTGTTAGGTCTTTTTTTTTTTTTTTTGGTACTGGAGATTGAACTCAGGGGCACTTGACCACTGAGCCACATCCCCAGCCCTATGTTGTGTTTTATATAGAAACAGGGTCTCACTGAGTTGCTTAGTGCCTCGCCATTACTGAGGCTGGCTTTGAACTAGCGATTCCCCTGTCTCAGCCTCCCTAAGTGCTGGGATTACAAGCTTGCACCACTGCGCCCGGCTCTGTTAGGTCTCTTTTTAAAGAGAGGTGTTATGTTGGGCTAGGGTGGTCAAGGCCCCTGGGTTTGATCCCCAGCACTGAAAAGAGACTAGGGGCGGGGTGAGTGTGGAGAGATAGGTAGATACTGTGTTTAATGTGACTAGGAAGTTCAAGAACAAGGTGGCAATCAATTCTGTTTCTGCCAAGATCCCTCTTTATGGCTTTTAAACAGTCATCTTCTATGTCCTTACATGGTGGAATAAAAAGAGATCTTTCTCATGTTTCTTATAAGGGCCCTAACCTCATGTAGGCTCTGTTCTCATGTCCTCATTAACTTCCAAAGGCTGCACGCATCTCTCAAATTTCATCACAATGGGATTCAGGACTTTCAATATCAGAATTTTGGTGAGACGATTCAGTTTAGAGTACCATCCAAATGGACTAGAAATAGTCCATTTCAGAATTTGAATCCAAATTTATCCCCAGATTACCTGAGAAAATATAATCTTAAACTATTTTTATTCTCAGTTTAGAAGCCAACCACAATTTTATACTACCTTAGAGGGGACTTCTACATAAGGTTCTCTTTATGGGTTTGGAAGAATATACTTAAACCTGGTCTCAAAACAAAACAAAAAAAGGGCTGAGATGTGTGTCAGAGGTAAAGTGTCCCTGGGTTCAACCCCTAGTGCCAAAAAATAAACAAAAACCTTGGTGTTAGATTTAAGTGAGTTAAAACAAAGTCCTTTAATGAGTCATTTGATATGGGGATGGCTAAATGAGATGTTAGACTGTTTTATTGTGATGAATAATTGTTTTTGACAAAAATGGCTGAATAATTCAGCACTTACATAGTTAGAAATTAAGAATGGCATAGGAGTTTATAAAGGACACAGTTAACCCTTAGCAAATGTCTCTATTTAGGGATCAAGAAGGCTTATAGCCAATAGCGAAAAGAATCAGACTTTCCTTAAATGCCCATCCAATGCAAAGAAAAAGTTAAAGTCTAGAAAATTAAAGCCTATCAGTACTTTTTGCCCTCAAGGAAAGAAGTCAGCTCTGCTTCTTTCTGTTAAAAGTGACAAAAACTTAGCCCAAACTGGCATAAGAAATTAGAATTTATTCATGTTATTGTAAAGTCCATGGGTATGCCTGATCCAAAACACAGTTGAGTTTATGGTTTAAATAATGTGATAAGAACTTCATTTCTCTTCATCTTTCTGTTCTTCCACTGTAGAGGTCTGAATACAATGATATAAAATATCATTATTAAACATAAAATATGAATAGCAGGTGGAAACAATTATTGAAAGATAATAATAGAGCATCACACATCAATGGCAAGTATTCCCAGCCCCCTGCTCTGCACTGGAGTTTGAATAATGATGTGCTCTTCCACTGAGATATATCTTCAAACATTTTTTTATTTTGAGTCAGAGTCTTGCTAAGTTGCTGAGGCTAAACTTGAACTTGTGATCCTCTTGCCCTCCCAAGTAGCTAGGATTATAGGCATGTGCTACTGTGCCTGGCAGAAATAGCTTTTTAATTTAATTATTTTAAACAATTTTTTTGTGGTGCTGCTCTAGATTGAACCCGTGGCCTTGTGCAAACTAGACAAGCACTCTGCCACTGAGCTCTACCTTCAGCCTCAGTGGGAAAGTAGAATTTTTGTTTGGACCAAATAGTGTTGGGAATATTTGCAATTTGAAGGAAAAAAAAACCTTTGAGATATAGCTCAGAATTAAATAAGAAGCCCACAGAATATTAGAGCAAAATGTGCTAATCAACATTTAATTCATAGTTGTTTCCAAATTTCAATCCCCTATCATATTATTTGTACTGCTATTTAGCTTTTTTTTTGGTACCAGGGATTGAACTTCAGGGGTACTCAACCACTGAGCCACATCCCCAGCCCTATTTTTGTGTTTTATGTAGAGACAGGGTCTCACTGAGTTGCTTAGTTTCACTGAGTTGCTTAGTGCCTCGCCATTGCTGAGGCTGGCTTTGAACTCGCGATTCTCCTGTCAGCCTCCCAAAGTGCTGGGATTACAAGCGTGAGCCACGCCCAGCTGCTATTTAGCATTTTTAACTGTACTCTTCACCCCATCTCCACCTGCTTCTTTTATTTTGCTATGCCTTTAGCATTTCTATCAAGGGTATCTTGATTTTTTTGAGTGTTAGGTTAAAATACAGATAACTATTAAAATTTTTAAATTTAAATTGTTTGGTTATTTAGAAAATAAGGATTTAACTGATAAAAGATGAAGGAAGGACTTTAAAGAATAATAGTAAATCAAAAGTATAAAGTCTGTAGATTTGACTGCATATGATTTTAAAGTATCTTTCCATCAAATAAACAAAATTGAACTACAAACTGTTTACTGGAAATTAAAAAATTTACAACTTCTGAGTCATTGCTTATTTTACAGGGAAGACTAATTGTGTATGTATGTTTGTATTGTGGGCCTAACATTCAACCTCAGATTGCTCCTCAGCACCAAATCTCTGATGTCCTGTTTCAAATATCAGTTTTGTGATAATTGATGCCATGAAGAAGAGGCATTACTGACAGTGCCAAAATATGCCTTCTGTACTTCAGGAATGTATAGGGTCAGCTAGTCAACAAGTATTGAGTACCCACTCTTTGTCACTTCAATAAATTGTTGCTCATCTTCTAAGAATATCAAGATGGTCATAATGTGGCAGTGGATTGGTCTATAGAACAGATGCCCTTTGGTCTGGTGTTGAATAGTGTTTGTTCTGACAGTAGCTGCTCTGCCTTAGTCCTTCTTCTTCTTTTTTTGGTACTGGGGATTAAACTCGGGTTCTTGACCACTGAGTGACATCCCCAGCCCTATTTTGTATTTTATTTAAAGACAGGATGTCAGTGAGTTGCTTAGCACCTCAATTTTGCTGAGTCTGGCTTCAAACTCACAATTCTCCTGTCTCAGCCTCCCAGAGTGCTGGGATTACAGGCTTGTGCTAGTCCTGCTTCTTTTAAGGGGCCCAAGGGGCAAGAGTTCTTGGAAGGTGCTGTGATCACTGAAGGTACTAAACTAACTAGTCTAGGGAAATGTGTAATGATTATTTAAGGAAGTTGGAGGGAATTAAGGTAGGCTTTATGGTGGAAGAAGGTCTTTAAGATTTTTTAAACTATAGGTAATTTTTTTCCTTTAATTTTTCTCTTAATATGTAATTAATGATGCATATTACTTCTTGTAATGAATCAAATTTTATTTCTTCAAAGTTGATCCCAGTGGAAAGATAGATTAGGTTTCTTTCTCTATAGGGTAAATTGCCAAAGCTCTCCTTGAATTTAGGATCCTCCTACTTCAGTTCCCTGAATTACTGGGATTACAGGTGTGAGCCATTGTGCCTGGCTTAGATTTTTTTCTTTTCTTTTTTCTACTTTCTTTTTTCCTCTCTCTCTTCCTGTTGTATTCTTTCCTTTCTTCCTTCTTTTTTTCCCCCTTCTTTTTTGTCTTTCCTTTTCTCCCTTTTTTAAAATTTGGAAACAGGATCTTCCTAAGTTTTCCAGGCTGGCTTTGAACTTCTGGGTTCAAGTAATCCTCCTCCCTCAACCTCCTGAGTAGCTAGGACTGCATGTGTGTGCCACCACACCTAGCTTTGAAGTATTTCCTATAGCTCTTTGACCATAGTCAACTAGAATTTTAGAAGTACTCTTTAATGTTTATGTCTAACAAAATTTAATTGTTTTCTTCTAGGTAATTTATCCTCAACATTCCAAACTTACTGATAAAGAAGTAAGTAGAAATATTGCTCTATTTAGCCTACTGTTATATTTGTTTGTTTTTATTAACTTGTGTATGTCAGCATATATAGCTTTTTTTTTTTCTTTTTCAGAAAACCAATATTTGCTATTTGTCTTTTCCAGATTCAAATTCAGGTAACTATTTTTCAATTGGTGTTCTATTGAATTATATACCAAGAATACTAGCTATGATCTTAATCTATAAAAGTTAATTGAAATGGCATATTAGAATGAAAACTCAATTTCAGCCCAACAAATCAGTGATTTTGAGTCCTGGTTTAATGATGTCTAATCATGTCATTGTTGCTTTTAGTTGGTTCATTTCTCAAAGGAACTGTTACAGTTTGCTGAAGTAATACATCAGAGAACAATAAATTATTGAAATAGTAGGATTGAAAATTAACAACATTGGTTTGTTTGGGGACTTACAGTATGTAGTTTACTTTGAGTTCAGAATTTAGGAGCTTGCCAGTGACTCTGTAAAAACAGTGAGTTAAAAAACAACAACAACAGGATGAATCCAGTTATGAAACATGGCCATCATTTATTTTTATATGGATTAATATGTCAAGCATTTGCCAGTAGTGCTTGGTACATAAAAAAACATGTGTTTACTTATTACTAAGCTTCGTTTTGCTAATTTCTTTCAAAGTCTCCCTTTGTGTGGTCCTAATCATTGACATCTTTCAGGTTTTCTGCTGTATTTTATTTTCAAAACAACTTTTTAGGCTTACAGTGACCAGAACATTCAGCATCTCAGGCCACACAGTTAGAATCCTATAAAGCAGTCACTCTACTTCTCTTTCCTTTTGTGATTACTTTTAATATTCTGTTAATTTTGTTCAGTTAATCTGATTTGGGAGATTTAACATTTATATTTTTAAGTATTTTTTTCCTTTCTGTATAAATGCTTCTAGAGTTTTTCCCCTATACATTTGGAACTTGCAGCCTTAGTGAAATATGTGGAAGAAAAGTGATAGATATCTCAGTCAATTAGATATTTGCCTTTGAGAGAGTGTAGTAGGTCTTTTATTCTGCCCTGGAATTATTAGAATTTTTAGTAATTTTTGCCTATTAATGAAATAATGACATAGAGGTCTTTTAGGATCTGTTCTTGTTTAAGTCAACATTTTTCTTATAACATCTACACATCCAGTTCTGAATGTAGCAAGTGTTGGACTGGATTTCTAGGACTCCAACTGAGTTGTGTGGTTCACAGGATGAATTAAGTTTCTGAGATTGGAATCCAGTGGATTACATTATACTCTCCTCTTTCAGACCATAGCTGATTGTCATAACTCTTTTTTTTTTTCATATCTTTCTTTCATATGAAAGGGATCAGAGACTCCCTCTTCTCCCATGCTGCTTGGTCTTTGGATTATTTTGAGCTGAAGGTAATTAGGAAATAGATGCAAAAAGATCCCTCTCCCTGCTTATCGTGTGCCTAAAAGCAGGACATAAATTTATGCAGGTGTTTCCCTTGCCCCTATGTCATACTGGTAAGAGTAGAAAGATTCTGAATTATTGTAGAAGACTTATTTCAGGTGGGCATGGTTGCACATGCCTGTAAACCTAGGTAGTTGGGAGGCTGAGGTAGTAGGATCACAAGTTGGTGGCCAGCCTGTCTCAAACTGAAAAACAGGGCTGGAGATGTTGCTCAGTGATAGAATGCTTGTCTAGCATGTGCAAGGCTCTGGGTGCAATCCCCAGCACTGCAAAAAATAACAATAAAATAAAGAAAAAAGAGACGCTTCCTTGGAATGGTATTGGCTTGAGTTTGTATAAACAGGCCTTACTAAAATTACCTTATCTTCCATTGGTTTTTTTTTTTTTTTAAATATTTTTTTAGTTATAGATGGATACAATGTCTTTTATTTTATTGCTTTGTATGTGGTGCCGAGGATCGAACCCAGGGCCTCACGCATGCGAGGCAAGCGCTTTACCACTGAGCTACAATCCCAGCCCCCCATTGGTTTTTTTTTTTTTTTGTATGTATTTACTGTTCTATAATTTACTGTCCCTAGAAGCCAAACCCTGAGTAAAATGATTTTTCTGCAGTTTATTCCCTTTGCTAAAATGTTACATAAGCTCCCAGGTCTAACTACCTTTTAGGGTTATTACTTTTTTTTTTTGTGAAGTGTTCATGTGCATGTGAAATAAATATTTTCTCTTGTTAATCTGTTTTGATTGATTTAAAACACAGGTCTTAGCCTACTAAACATAAGAGAGTGGAGGAGAAACCTCCCCTCATCCCAGCAAGCATAGAAGTTAATTCTTACTTTGGTGTTTGAGTAGCTGTTTTAATGTCTAGTTAAGTTAGCCTCTGCATATATCATTTTCTTTTTGGAAGTTGAACTCAATTGCAGATCTATGTAAATCAAAAAATTTTTCTAATATTTTGAATATTTTAGGCATATGAATTACCCACAGGATTTTTTTTTCTTTTTTTAGGAGAAGATGAAAGAGGTACTACAAATGCTTTATTGATGTAAATTTATATACCTTTGCCAGTCTTTTGCATTGTTTCAAAATGCTGAAATACATTTTTTTTTTGCCATCCAAGTATATGATACTTGCCATGTAGTTTTACTAGGGATGCCAAAGACTGAGGGGAAAATGTGTTTTTTTCTGGTATTGGGAATTAAACCCGAAGGCACTTTACCATTGAGCTACATCCCCAGCCCTATTTATTTATTTATTTATTTATTTATATTTTGAGACAGGGTCTTGGTAAGTTGCTGAGGGTCTCAAATTGTTGAGGCTGGCCTTAAACTTGTGATTCTTCTACTTAACTTACTTTCTTTCTTTTTTGGTACTGGGAATTGAACTCAGGGGTACTCAACCACTGAGCCACATCCCCAGCCCTATTTTGTGTTTTATGTAGAGACAGGGTCTCACTGAGTTGCTGAATGCCTTGCCATTGAACTTGTGATTCTCCTGTCTCAGCCTCTGAAAATGGTGGGATTATAGGCCTGCGCCACTATGCCTGGCTCTGCTTCAGTTTTCTGAGTCACTGGGATTCCAGGAATGCACCACCATGTCTGATCCTATAGATGCTTTTTAATGCCTTTTAAAAAAACCTGCGCATAAAATGGTTCATTTTACCCAAAATATCATTGGTATTTACAAGTGAAATTGATAAAAGATTTTGAAAGCAGGCACCTTGCCATCTGAACTCATGAACATTAACTAGACGTTAAAAGACTATGTAAAAGATATCTATGCTAAACTCAAGGCTACCATCATCCTACATGGAGAAAAATTGGAAGCATTCCCTCTAAAAATGGGAACAAGACAGGAATGCCCTCTTTTACTACTGCTATTCAACATAAGTCCTTGAAACACTAGCCAGAGCAATTAGAGAGATGAAAGAAATTAAAGGGATACAAATAGGAAAAGAAGAACTCTATCATTATTTGCTGACAACATGATTCTGTACTTAGAGGATCCAAAAAATTCCAGAATTTTTTGGAATTATTAATTCATTTATTAATGCTAGAATTAATAAATGAATTCAGCAAAATAGCAGGATATAAAATCAACACCCATAAATCAATTGCATTTCTATACATCAGTGATGAATCCTCTGAAAGAGAAATTAGGAAAACTATCCCATTCACAATGACCTCAAAAAAAAAAAGATAACTTGGAAATCAAAAGAGGTGAAAGACCTCTAAAATGAAAACTACAGGACACTAAAGAAAGAAATTGAAGAAGACCTTAGAAGATGGAAAAATCTCCCATGCTCTTGGATATGCAGAATCAATGTTGTCAAAATGGCCATGCTACCCAAAGCACTATATAGATTCAGTGCGATTCCAATTAAAATCCCAATGTCATTCCTTATAGAAATAGAAAAGGCAATTATGACATTCATTTGGAAGAATAAGAGACCCAGAATAGCTAAAGCAATCCTTAGCAAGAAGAGTGAAGCAGGAGACATCACAATATCAGACCTTAAACTATACTACAAAGCTATAGCCACAAAAATGGCATGGTACTGGCACCAAAATAGACATGTAGACCAATGGTACAGAGTAGAAGACACAGAGACAAGCCCACTTAAATACAGTTATCTTGTACTAGACAAAGGTGCCAAACACGTATATTGGAGAAAAGATACCCTCTTCAACAAATGGTGCTGGGAAAACTGGAAATCCATATGCAGCAAAATGAAACTAAACCCCTATCTCTCACCATGCACAAAACTCAACTCAAAGTGGATCAAGGACCTAGGAATTAGACCAAAGACCCTGTGCCTAACAGAAGAAAAAGTAGGCCCAAATCTTCATCATGTCAGATAAGTACCTTACTTCCTTAACAAGATTCCTATAGTGCAAGAAGTAAAATCAAGAATCAATAAATGGGCACTTCCGGCAAGATGGCGGCTTAGAGGGACGCAGCTACCAGTCTCCCCAAACAAAAGACCAGAAACTGCGGTACAACCTTCTCCCACCAGGCTTTTGGACAGCACAGAAGGAAATTTCACTCGCGCGGTTTTGGCTGATTTTTATGACTATTCCTGAGAGAAGTGTTCCTCCAGTAGAGCAAGATTCAAAACTCGGGGC
>CM053413.1:38744517-38818530 GCA_028644305.1 Xerus rutilus
ACAGATCCACACCAAGGCACATTATAATGAAGATGCCCAACATACAGAATAAGGATAGAATTTTAAGGGCCACGCGAGAGAGGAAACAGATTACATACAAGGGGAGACCAATTCGTATCTCAGCAGATTTTTCAACCCAGATCATATTTGTCTCATAATTTCTTCTCTGTAAACAGCAGTGACATTATTACATACTTTACACTTCACACATTTATGTTGAAGGACTAGTTGGGGTTTTTAAATGTCCAATCTGTTGTGGACCAATACTTTTGTAAAATGAAATTTAAATGAATTATTTAATAATAGATAATTATCTAATAATAGGTAGTCTAATGAAATGAAATGAAAAACAAATGCAAAACAAAGGTCTCAATTTGTCACAGCAATGTCAAGTTGCTATAAAGCTTTTCAAATGTTTATTCTCAATTTGCTTATTTATTTGGATAAGTAATAAAAGTTTGTGGACTGGCATCAGTTCAGCAATTACATTTTGAGAATCTCTGATCTAAAGTACTGTTTCTCAGCAATTCCAAGTCAGCCATCCTAATCACAGGGAGAGTGACTACATAAAGCTGAGGGCCCAGGAATGGGGCTGGCTCTTGAAATTTTATCTTAGTCTTACACATTCTAACCCACTCTGTTTGTGATAATATAGAAATAGTATTTTTAAGTTCTGTAGTACCTTCAGGTGAAATATTTAATCTTCTTTTCCTCAAATCTCGGATTTTTTTTTCATATAGGAAGATGCCATCTGTTTACATTTACTTTGCAGTCTCTGTTGAAGTAGCAGACGGAAAGAAAACTTACAGAATACTCTGTGCCTATGATAGTTTTAAAATGGGAGATCTCTTTCTGTCTTATCACCTGCTCATGCAGGAGGAGCCATGATTGAAAGAGCTGGCTCCTTGAATGAACAGTTTGGCACAGAGACCAGTGATTTCTAGAGCTCTGTGATCTGAGGGGCCTTTTTCAGAGGGGCTTTTGTATTTGAATGAAAAAAAGTTTGAATATTTGCTCCAATTGGCAGTGAAGTGAATTAAAAAATAATAGCTTTGTTGAGATATAATTCACATAACATAAATTCACCCACATATATAGTATACAATTCAGTGAGTTTCAATTGGCTGGTTATCAAACTAGGGTTTTGTGCATACTAGGCGAGTACTTTACCACGAAGCTACAGCTGCATCCCACATAATTCAGTAATTTTTAGTATATTCACAGAACTGTACAACTGTTGCCATAATCAACTTTAGAATAGTTTCATTGCCCCATGGGTGGAGTATATTGAGCACATTTCTTATTTATTACAGTGTTACTAGTTCTAAATATAGTAACTGGGAAAATTTGAGTGACAAGTTACTTCATATGTTTTCTTAGTAGGCTAATTATTAGAGTATTTATAGTTCTTAAAATAATTAATATCTGACAGTTTAATTAAGGTTTGCATTTAAAGAGATTTGCTAAAATGATTGAAGTTTTAAAAATTCATTTTTAATTCAGATGGTTAAAGTGGTAAGTCAATTACTTTAGCACTTTCTGAGTCTTCTATATTATATTTTTTAAAAAAAGCTGCTTGTGCTGAGGATGAGTTCAGTGGTAGAGTGCTTGCTTGGTGTATGTGAAGCCCTGGGTTTGATCCCCAGTACTGGGTGGTGTGTGTGTGTGGAGGGGGGAAGAGCTTTTATTGTGAAATATAAAACATCCAAGATCAAGGAACAGAACTTGGCTAACATCTCAGAAGCCTCTTCATGGCTGGGCATGCGGGCACACATCTGTAATCCCAGCACTTTGGGAGGCTGAGACAGGAGGATTTCAAAGCCAGCCTCAGCAACGGTGAGGCACTAAGCAACTCAGTGAGACCCTGAACACACAAAATAGGGCTGGGGATGTGACTCAGTGGTTGAGTGCCCCTGAGTTCAATCCCCAGCAACCGCCCCCCCCCCAAAAAAAAGCCTCTTCATGCCACTTCCAATATTATTCTCCTCACCTTCAAATGTAACCACTATCCTGATTGTTATAATTTTCTTGCTTTTCTTTTTTTTTTTTAATTTTTTTTTTTTTTAGTTGTTAATGGACCTTTATTTTATTTATTTGTATGTGGTGCTGAGAATCGAACCCAGTGCCTCGCACATGCCAGGCAAGCGCTCTGCCACTGAGCCACCGCTCCAGCCCCTTGCTTTTCTTTATACTTCTATCATCCAATCATGAACTCCTAATCACTCTAGTTTTATCTGCTTTAACATTTTTTTATATACATGGATTTGAACAATATGTATTCTTTTGTGTTTGGCTTCTTTTGCTCAATTGCAACAGTTTGCAAAATTTTTTAATTACATGGGGAAATGGAATAGAAAAATTAGAGTCTTTGGTTTTAAGACATGCTTTAACTGGGCATGGTGGCATATGCATGTAATTTCAGCTGCATGAGACTCTGAAGCAGGAGTATTGTGAGTTCAATCCTGTCTCAAAAAATAAGGGCTAAGGCTGTAGCTCAGTGGTAGAGCACCTCTGAGTTTAATCCCAAATACTGACCGCCCCCCCGCCCCAAAAGGTAGGGTCCATTATGGCTTTGCCTTTGCCTTTAATCAGCAAAGATGGTTTGAATCATCTTTTGAGGCATGTGAAGTTTTAGGATCTCCTTTTTAAAAACATGACAGAACAACTTAAAATTATTTATATGAGGACTGGGGCTGTAGCTCAGTGGGAGAGTACTTGCCTAGCACGTGTGAGGCAGTGGGTTCAATCCTGAGCACCACATAAAAAATAAATAAGATAAAGGTATTATGTCCATCTATAACTAAAAATTTTTAAAAAATGATTCATTTGATTTCTTTAGCTCTAAAAGGATGATGAAACTGAATAAGTAAATATTATACTATTCTTAATTTCTTTCATTTTTGTTTTTATTAGGTTGTCTTGGAGATACCCAGTTTTGTTTTAGATTTCGACAGTCTTCTGGGAGGAGGGTGTCACTACATTGTCTCCTGGATCAATTTGACAAAGATTTACCAGTTTACTTAAAGGTTGGAAAAGTAGTCGTAGAAAAATGTCCATGTGAGAAGAAACTTAAGAGCTTGTTACTGTAGACCTCATTTATTCCATTACCTCTGATAGCTTTTAGAAATTTGCTTTTGCTTCATTAACTTTATTATATAGCTGAATTTAAGTGAGTCTAATGGATAAGAATTCAGCATGTGAGGGAAAGAGATCTAATAAAATTATAAGTTATAATATGTTGTGGAAACAGTATAATGCCATTGTGAATTATAGAATTATAGAAGTGAATTAGAATGCTGAGGTAATTTTTTTCTTTAATAATAATTTGTTTGAATGTGGGAGTAGAGTGGTACTAGGTAGTCAATATCATCCAGTGTTGAAGTAGTTATTCCCTGAGTTGTCCATCATACATATGTATGCTTCAGTTGTTTCATATGTATTTTTAATGAATATTGTTTTGCAGTTACAATTTTAATAATTCATGATTTCAGAATCTGTAAATTTCTCTCTTTGGGTACTTCATGCTTGCATCTCTGATTGGATGAAGAACATTTCCATTTGGATTTCCTGTCAGCACATTGAATATGAACTTAATATCATTTGCCTAAAATCAGCTTTTACAAATTGACTTTCCTGAATTCTACTAACAGTAGGAACCTTTTTTCAGCAAAGATAATACCTTTTGAAACGTCAATTCTTAGAGTCGTTAGTTACTCCATTTCCATTTTCTATTGCTACCATAATCAACATGTTCTTCCAATTGATGATAATAGTAGCTATGTACTAAGACTGTTTTATGTTTGAGGCACTGTATTAATAAGCATTTATTAATTTATTTACTACCTACAGTCCTCTGAAAGAGTTCCTTTTATAGATGAGGAAATTGAGGGCTGGTCAGAGTAAGAAATTTACTCCAAGAACATCTACCTCTTGTTTTTTCTAACGTACTACATCTTACATATTGTTGACAGCTGAAGTATACATATATATTATAAAAACAGAATTTAAAATGACTACTAATTGCTGCTGAATGAAAAAAGAGCTGATGATAGCACTGATTTTTTTTTTTTTGTCCTTACTTTTTAGACCTTTAAAAATAAGACCCTTGGGCTGGGCATATAGCTCAGTTGGTAGAGTGCTTGCCTTGCATGCACCAGGCCTTGGGTTCAATCTCCAGCTACAGACACACACACACACACACAAACACACACACACACACAAAGACCCTTTATCTTTTCAGTTTCCATCCTCATCTCCCTTCTATACATGTGCCATATTTTAGCAGAACCAAACTATGTTCTTTTTCCTAAGATAGCTTGTGTCTTTTGTCTCTATTTTTTGCTCAAACTCCTGCCTCTCTAAATCTGGAATGTGTTTGTTTTTGTTTAATCCATCCTTCAATGTTCAGTTAAAAATTATCTGCCTCCATGAAGTCATATTCTTCCCTCTTGCCCTTCCTGTAATACTTTGTAAGTTTTGTACTTTTCTTA
Organism: Xerus rutilus; assembly: GCA_028644305.1. Taxonomy (NCBI): domain Eukaryota; kingdom Metazoa; phylum Chordata; class Mammalia; order Rodentia; family Sciuridae; genus Xerus; species Xerus rutilus. The sequence goes on from CM053413.1 coordinate 38,749,008, forward strand.
TCCATCTTAGATTGTAATCTCCTTAAGGAACTATGTCTTATGCATTTTTTTTCTTCTCTAACACAATACCTTGTTTAAAGTAGGTGGTCAATGAATATTTTTTTAAAGAAATAACAGTCAAATAAGGAACTGAACCAAAATATTCCACTAGGATAGAAAAGCCCTAAAGCTTTTTTTTTTTAAATATTTTTTTAGTTGTTGATGGACACAATGTCTTTATTTTATTGCTTTGTATGTGGTGCTGAGGATCGAACCCAGGGCCTCACGCATGCGAGGCAAGCGCTCTACCGCTGAGCTATAATCCCAGCCCCCCTAAAGCTTTTGGAATGTAATCACCTTTCAGATTGTATACTAATAACATTCTAATTGTTCTTTATAACTGGCGATAAAAGATCCAGGTTGCATTTAACTCCTTTCATTTTCTCTTTCAAAATTTTGCATTAGGACATCTCATTTTTGGAAAAAGATTGCTTCCTTAGCCCTGATAAACTCAAAATTGTAGTAAGAATTAAAAAAAAAAAACTTACTATAGTTTTGCAGAAAATATAAGATTTTAATTAACTAATATTGATGTGAATGAAAAACATAAGTTACAAGGGGAAATGTCTCACTTAATATTTAGATTATGAGGGCTGAGGTTGTGGCTCAGTGGCAGAGCGCTTGCCTTGCATGTGTGAGGCACTGGGTTCGATCCTCAGCACCACATAAAAATAAGTAAACAAAATAAAGACACTGTGTCCATGTATAGCTAAAATAAATAAATAAAAAAAACTGTAGTGAGATCCTTTAAAAAAAATATTTAGATTATGATTGTTTTATAATTTAGACAAGTTAGCAGGATTTTATCTGGTAACTGCTGTCATGAATTGTGTTTTTAGATAAGCACTACTAGCTGTTTGTGTATATACCTCACATCTTGATTTGGGTTTATAAAGGAAGCTGATGTTAATGTTAAAGGATTGCTATTTATTTATTTTTTGGTCACTTCTTTTTTAGAAAGATCCTGCTTATTTTTATGGATATGTCTATTTTCGACAAGTTCGAGATAAAACCCTTAAAAGAGGCTACTTTCAGAAGGTAATTTTCATATACACTAGTAAAAAAGTATTTTTATACTGTAGTTAGAGAAATAGTAATTTACTAATCTTCAAATTTTTGGTATTTTATCTTTTTTTTAAATTTTTTTTTATTTTTATTTTTTAAATATTTTTTTTAGTTGTAGATGGACACAATATCTTTATTTATTTATTTTTATGTGGTGCTGAGGATCGAACCCAGTGCCTCACACATGTGAGGCAAGCGCTCCACCACTGAGCCACAATCCCAGCCCGGTATTTTATCTTTAAACATACTACACTTTATACTTTATCTGTGTGTTTTAGATTATAGATACCTGTCCGTAGATTTTTAACTGATACTGAATTTTTACTATCTCTGTGCTAGGCTCTTGATAATAAGTTTGTTAATATATGGAAGAGTCTGCTTGATTTTGACATTTTAGAATAAAGGAAAGAATAAACAGATTGTAATATTGTTACAACTAATAAAACTTGTGTATCTTTTTTTTTTTTTTGAAGAGCCAGTAAGTAAATTTTAGCAACTTCTTAGCCACTATTGTTTCTGTTGTAAACTTATAGTCTTTTTCTTCCTTAAAAAAAAAAAAAATTAGCTGGGCGCGGTGGCTCAAGCCTGTAATCCCAGCATTTAGGGAGGCTGAGACAGGAGAATCGTGAGTTCAAAGCCAGCCTCAGCAATGGCGAGGCGCTAAGCAACTCAGTGAGACCCTGTCTCTACATAAAACACAAAATAGGGCTGGAGATGTGGCTCAGTGCTCGAGTGCCCATGAGTTCAATCCCCAGTACCAGAAAAAAAAAAAAAAAAAAATTCAGTTCTGTTTAATCCCAGCTAGCAGGACACACCTTTTCCATTCGTAACCAGAATTTGCCCTGACCACCAGTCAATGCTGGATAGAAAGCTAGAGTGTTTTTCTAGAAAAAACTTCATTTAAAAGAAATCAGCATAATGTAAATCTGAAGTGATAAAACTGGAGAGTCATAATTTCTAACTAGATGGCTATGACAGTTGAACTATAGAACACAACAGTCATAGGTCTCTGGGAAGAGCATCACAGTTTGTTCTTTCCTTAATAGGATAATTTCATATGCCTAATTCCTAATGTCCCTATGCTATGGACAACAGTAGCTAAGCTTTGGAAATTATCCTTAAAGTATAGGAACATCTGAATTATTTCTTTATGCTTTTCAAGTGTGATAGTAAGGTTAAACTTTATGCATTCTGTGGCTATAGTTGTGTGTTTCCTTTAAACTATCCACTATATAAAAGTCTTTTTATTTCAAAATGCATACTTTTTGATGAATTTGTTAGTAATTGCTCCTGCAAGACATGAACGGCAAACTTAAATTATATCATTAGACATTTAAAAGAAACATTCTTTTTTTTTTCCCCTCCAGTCTTTGGTTTTGATCAGCAAACTACCTTACATTCATTTTTTTCACACCGTGCTCAAACAGATAGCACCAGAGTATTTTGAAAAGAATGAACCTTATTTGGAAGCAGGTAAGCTAATCATTGTAAGAGTTATGTACCTTTATGAAGGAGTCAAAAAAAATTTACTGGAAATATATCATAGAGATGAAGTTGACCTGAAAGATCAGAAGAATTTAAGGGTTATATGGTGGGAGAAACAAAACTATTTGTCTGGCATTTTTTCCCCACAGACAACAGAAATGGTATCTATTGTTATTTCCTCTAACAACATAGACAATGTCTATTTATTAGGATAATGATAAATGAATTTTGAGTTGACAGTTCTCAGTATCAATGAACATAATCCTTAGTAACTTGATACAGATAGAAGGTGATGTGTATTTGTAGCCAATTTTAGTAGTAATAAATAAACAGGAGTCAGTTGCCGTGGCACACATCTGTAATCCCAGTTTGAGGTCAGCCTTAGCAACTTAGCTACGCCCTGTCTAAAAAAGGTAGGAGGGTGCTGGGGGTGTAGCTCAATGGTAAAGTACCCCAATGTTCAATCCCCAGTACCATAAAAAAATAAATGAACAGAACTCCCTTTAAACCTATTAATTTGTCGCTTTCAAAAAATTATTAACCAGGGGCTAGGGTTGTGGCTCAGTGGTAGAGTGCGTGCCTAGCACATGTGAGGCACTGGGGTTTGATCTTCAGCATCACATAAAAATAAATAAATAAAATAAAGGTATTATGTTCATCTACAACTAAAAATAATTAAAAATTTAAAAAATAGGGACTGGAGTTGTGGCTCAGCGGTTGAGCACTTGACTCGCAAGTGTGAGGCACTGGGTTCGATCCTCAGCACCACATAAAATAAATAAAGGTATTGTGTTCATCTCCAGCTAAAAAAAATATTTAAAAAAATAATTTAAAAAATAATTATTAACCAGGCCCAGTGGCACACATCTGTAATTGCAGCAACTCAAGAGGCTGAGGCAGGAGGATTTCAAGTTCAAGGCCAGCCTCATTAGTTTAGTAAGGCCCTGAGCAACTTAGACCCTGTCTCAGAATACAATACAAAATAGAGATGAGGATGTAACTCAGTGGTAAAGTGCCCTTGGGTTAAATCCCTAGTGCCAAAACAAACAAACAAACCTATCTATCCAGACCTATATATATATATACATACATATATAATCTGTTTATATCCTAGAACATGTTTCTGAGTGAAATGTTGATATTTTTATCACTTGTACTTTTATTTTATCTTCCATTCTTCCCAGTATATTTTTCTGCTTTATAGAAAGTAGAGTTCTAATTTTTTTAAAATATTTTTTTAGTTGTTGATGGATCTTTATTTTATTCATTTATTTTTTATATGTGGTGCTGAGGATCAAACCCAGTGCCTCACCCGTGCTAGGCAAGCACACTACCACTGAGCTACAGCCCCAGCCCCGAGTTCTGATTTTTAACACTGCATTTTAATACTTTAATGTTTCTACTTAACACTAAGAAAACATTTTGTTTGAAAATATTTTTCAGCTTGTAATGATGTTGATCGATGGCCTGCTCCAGTGCCAGGGAAAACATTACATCTGCCTATCATGGGGGTGGTGATGAAGGTAATAGCTTTTAGCTCATTTGTCTCCTTTTAAAGAACTTTGTAGGAAGTTAACATATAGGTTTTACTTCTTAACTCCCTCATAACATTTAGTAGTGTCATTGTTTTCACTTGTTATTGATGTGAGGAATTACAGAGAAACCATAGTTCATCCTGCTTCATAGAATCATTAGCCACACAACTCTGCAGCTCTGGTCTCACTGCATCCTGTGGAGTTTTCACAGGAGTATCATTCCTATGTAATATATGTGAACATCAGTGTTGCATCCTAGTATTCTACAACTCCATGTTTATACCAATGCCTCCAGTGATGAGTGGTAAGCAGAAACAGTTCACTTTTTGAATTGAGTATGAATACTAAAAAATTAAGAGAAATTTGGAAACCCATTGGTTCTCAGTCCTAAATGATCTTCTTAACATGTAATGTCAGACCAAACATATCTATCCCCAGGTGTTCTCTGTTAAGGTGATTTAAAAAAATATTAATTAGCATTTTACTCTCAGGCTTTTCAACTCACTATCAAGTTGGACTTATTTTTGACAAGGTTCTCTTTTTTACATGTGCTTATTTTCTTTTTAATGTGTATTCTATTTTTCCATGGGAAATCATGAAAAGTAATACTGATATTCTGGGTTAAGAGTTCTCATTGTTTCCTGTGGGACTTATCAAAAAAATTTGGCAAGATTAAAAGGGTGTGTTTAGGTGGGTGTATATTAATGAAGCAAAGATTGGGATAATAAACAGGAAACAGTATGAGGTTGATATCCTTTTTCTGTTTTTCAACAGTTTTGCTTCTCAGTGGATTAGTGATTTCTCTCTGCATGTGGCTATGGAGTCCTTGGTTTACTTACTTTCTGCTGTGGCTAAAATTAATATAGCCTTAGTTTTAAAATATGATATAAATACTCTTTATAGCTTTTTAGACATTGCTGAGTATACCTTTTAGCAGCAAGATGGGGTACTTTTCATTCTTGTTTTTTATAGCCAAAGATAATCTCTTTCTCTTTAAGGTTCGGATTCCCACATGTTATGACAAGCCTGGGACAACTCAAATAGTACAGTTAACTCAGCAGGTAGTGTGGTACTACAGTGAAATGATCACAGAATTTTTAATCTAGCAAAAGCAGTTTGTTTATTATATATTTCTGAATGTTACTAAAATATTCCATTGGATAATTTTTAAATGAATTCATAATAAACTTTCTAATGTTTCTTAGTTTTTTTTGCACATGGTATTTCTTCAGGAGACAATGGAGAACCCAGAACTTTAATTGTGAGGCCAAGGGGACTGTAAATATTTTTTCAAAAAAGGCTTAATTCTGGCAAAAGCAGTTATTTTAGAAGAGTGGCCAATGGACTTCTTATTTTAAGAGATTCAGTCAAAAGGATTCTGTCGTGCCAGGCACAGTAGCACTTGCCTATAATCCCAGTGAATCAGGAGACTGAAGCAGGAGTTTCCCTAGTCAAGTCCACTGTCAGCAACTTAGGGAGACTGAATCTCTAAATAAAAAAATTTAAAAAGGAGTGCTCTGGGTTCAGTCTTCAGTAACACACACACACACACACACACACACACACACACACACAAACACAGAAGATTCCGTAGTTATAATTCCATTCCAGTTTTCCAAAAGCAACATCTGTTCATGGGTGGGGTTGAATTTTTTCATTTGAAATGTTTTGACTGGTGTGTTAGCATTCCCTTTGTTCTTTGAATTGAGTAAAATTTGAGAACAGTATGAAAACTGATTTTTTTCTGTTACATATGTCAACTAGTATTAATGATAGTATTTCACACAGTTGTGAACTAATCTTATACCTGATTATTGGACTAATTCTTTATCCATAGTATCTTTTTTTCTGTCTTCTGTTGTACTATGGAAGATTGGGTAGACTCATTCTCTCTCTGGTTGCTTCTAGCAGAAGAGAATTTTAAAAAGGTAGACAGGGAAGCCTGGCTTATTGATCATGAGATAAACATATTTTAAAAAAATCAATTTCTGCAGATTTTAGTGATACCTTTTCTGTTATTTTTGTCTTTCACCTCTTAGGTAGACACACATATATCTGTTATTTTACCTACTGTTCATGAAGTGGATCTTTTCAGGTAAAGAAAAAAACTTGTTAACTGCCTTTTTCTCTTGCTTTGTGATATTGTTTGTTGAGAAAATGAATGTTCTTATATAGGATATCTAAAAAATTGGAAGAAAACATTCATAGTGTTTTACATGATAAAAATTGGTATTTCCCAGGCTTAAAAAAAGAAAACAAAATCAGTGTGGTGGTTGTGGTGGCACATACCTGTAATCCCAGTGACTTGGTAGGATGAGGCAGGAGGATGACATCTTTGAGGCCAGCCTCAGCAACTTAGCAAGGTCCTAAGCACATCCAATAAATGCCCCTTTAGAAAATTAGTTTTTAGGGCTGGGTTTGTGGCTCAGTGGTAGAGTGCTTGCCTGGCACGTGTGAGGCCCTGGGTTCAATCCTCAGCACCACATATACATAAATAAAGAAAATAAAGGATCCATTGACAACTAAAAAAATATTTAAAAAAAGAAAATTTGTTTTTAAATTTCTTTCAAAGTATTTAGAACAGAAATTCAAATTATTAATATTAATAAAACAGAATATTAATAAAATAGAGCTATCATGGTAAAACAGTTTAATTATATGCACTTGTTGTTTGTCAGCTATTTCATTATTTTAATAATGTATTGCATTTAACCTTATAAATATTGGCATGAGTCAAATTGATATATACTTTTGTGTGTATAAAAGGAACTTAGAAGCTAGTGTGTAGGGCATGCATGTAATTTCAGCTACTTGGTAGGCTAATGCAGAAGGATTACAAGTTTGAGGCCAGCCTGGGCAACCCAGTAAGACCCTGTCTCTTATGAGAAAAGTAAGGGAGTTAAGGTAGTAACTCAATGGTAGAGTGTATGGTCAAGGCCCTAGGTTTAATCCCAGTAATGCTAAATAAATAAATAAAGCTTTTGATTATACATTGCCATGTTCTCAATTAGTAGATCAGATCAAGATACAAATACCAGGAAGAATTTAGATCAATAAGTTTTTAGAATGATTGTGTAAGGATTTAAAAAGCAGGATTGGATAAATAACAAAATATTTCTTCTGTGTAAACACCTTCCAGGTGTTTCTGCCCAGTTTTCCTTCATAGTCAGATGCTTTGGGAGCTGGTGCTGTTGGGGGAGCCCCTCGTGGTCATGGCGCCATCACCATCAGAGTCATCAGAGACTGTACTGGCCCTTGTTAAGTGAGTATATTTGCTTCCTGATGGTGATATTTGTAGCACTTTCCCATCTGTGCTGTGTTTCCCCATACATTATTACTTATATCCACACAGCAATTCTGTCAGAAGGTAATTTTTATTATAGTACCATTTTATGGATGAGAAAATTGATTCAAGTTCCATGGGGCTAGAACTGTGTCTTTATTGTTATGAACAACAAGCACATTCATTCACATACCTGAAATTAGCCCTTGAAAACTATTAATGTGTGAATGGTAAGGGTTTTATCAAAGGCACATAGCTAGTGAACGAGAGAGCCAGAGTTTCACCCTAGTTTCGGCACCAAAACCAGTGGTCTTTCATTATGCCATTCCACATTGCATATTTCCATTTGTCTTTTTAGTTCCCTAAAATGGGTTTATTAGTTTTATCAAAATAAATAGGTTATCCCAATGGGTATATACTGTTTATACAGATGTTTCATAGTTATGGAGTAGAACTTTTAATTTTTGTCCTTTGTTTTACATGTTCTTCTTGTTCCTCAGCTGTATTTCTCCACTAAAGTACTTCAGTGATTTCCGACCTTATTTCACTATTCATGATAGTGAATTCAAAGAATATACTACCCGTACTCAAGCTCCGTGAGTAAACAGAATAACTTTTACTCATCAGGCATTAACCAAAATTATGTAGAATTATTTTTGATAATAAATTCTTAATTTAAATATTTAATTATAGGCAGATTGATTTTATAAAGGAAGGTTTGAGGAACTGCTAGTAGTAATTTAATATTTCAAGTGTTACTTATTTTATTTGGGCAATTTTATTTATTTTGGAATCTGTATTGTCATTAACTAGACTTTTATTTCTGCTGTCATTATGAAAAAGCTTTCCAATCTATATAAAGGAAAAAATAATTTTCCCTTTTTCTTTTAGCTTCTGTTCTATTGCTTATTTTCTTTTTGTAGCTAAGTTTCTAGAACAACAAAAATCTCCATTTAGTATCTATACTTCTTAATTTTTCTGGTTCCTTCTCAGTGAATTGCAGGTTAACTTCTCCGCATCCATTGAATTTGTTTTTGCAATATTTTTATTTATTTATTTATTTATTTATTTGTTTATTTAATTGCATTTCAAGTCATAGCACATATATAGAGCTCAGTTTTTCCATTTCTCTGGTTGCAAACCAGATAAAGTTACACCAATTGTGTTTTCATACATGCACCAAGGATAGTGATAACGATCTCAATCAACCATCTTTACTATACCCATTCCCCTTTCCTACTCTCCGCCTCCTCCATGTTGCGTCCAGTGTTCCTCTATTTCTCTTATGTTTCCCATTCCCACCTCCCTTATTCATCAGCATCCACTAATCAGAGAGACCATTCGGCATTTGGTTTTTTGGGATTGGCTTACTTCACTTAGCATAATGCTTTCCAATTCCATCCATTTGCCTGCAAATGTCATAATTTTATTCTCTTTTATTGCTGAATAATATTCCATTGTGTATATGTACCACAGTTCCTTTATCCATTCATCTATTGAAGGACATCTGGGTTGCTTCCACAGTTTTGCAATTGTGAATTGTGCTGCTATAAACATTGAAGTGGCTGCTTTACTGTAGTGTGCTGTTTTTAAGTCTTTAGGGTATAAGCCAAGGAGTGGGATAGCTGGGTCAAATGGTGGTTCCATTCCAAGTTTTTTAAGCAGTCTCCATACTGCTTTCCAGATTGGTTGCACCAATTTGCAATCCCACCAGCAATATTTAAGTGTACCTTTTTGTTTTTGCAATATTCATCAAGACATTTGTCACTACCTGACCCAGAGGGCACATTATTGCTCTATTAGCCCAACCTTTTTCTTTCTTGAAAATATTTTAATCCTTGAACCCACTCTTTTCTGGCTGTCTGGTGGTACATTTCAGTCTGCTTTACAGATTTTTTCTCTGTTAACCCTTTAAGTGTTGATGTTCTCCACTGTTGTGTTCTGGTCCTGATTTCAGTCTGATAATTCTTTCTGTATAGTCTTTTTTTTTTTGGTGCTGGGGATTGAACCCAGGGTATGTGCATGCAAGGCAAACACCCTACCAACTGAGCTATATCCCCAGCCCCAGTATAGTCTTGCCAGTACCCCTGACTTCTGATAAAACCCTATATGAATGACTGGGAAAGTAGTTCAGTGATGGAGTGCTTGCCTAGTATGCTCAGGGCTCTGGGTTCAATCCCCAGTATTTAAAAAGAAAGAAAGAAAGCTAAAAGACCTATACTGCCCATTGTGGTGGTACACTCCTACAATCCCAGCAACTCTGAGACAGGAGTAATGCAAGTTCAAAACCAGCCTCAGCAGTTTAATGAGGTCCTGAGGAACTTAGTAGGACCCTGTCTCAAAAAATAAAGAGGGCTGGGGATGTGGCTCAGTGGTTAAGTGCCCCTGGGTTCAATCTTAGTACTAAAAACAAACAAAAAAAACCAAACAAAACCCTTTATCAGTGACTGAAACATATCTTCCTACTCCAGATCTCTTTGTGAGGTTCAGACCCATTATCTAGGATTTTGTTGTTGTTTAAGCACATTGCCACCTACATGTCTTAATGGCATCTGAAAGTATGCATGTCAAACTGGATTCTTTTTGACTCCTTCTTTCCTACCCTAATCTCATATCTTTTCCTTTTTTCATAAATGGCAGTAGTTTTTACTTAGTTATCAGAATCTGAAATTGTCATAAATTTCTCCTCCTTAACGTGCCCTCCATCAGATTTTAACCAAATTCTGTCACTTGGCATCCTAAAATATCTTTCATAACATTTATTATCTTTTTTCCATTACTCCCTTCCCAGTCTTATTGTCTCTAATCTTTCTCAGATCCACTGTTGCTTTCCCCCTATTCCCTTCCTTTCTTTGTAGGGCATCTTTTTTCATTCATATGACTTGTCTCCACTTGGTTCTCTAATAACTTCTCTGCATTATAAGATAACATCTACATTTCTTAGATATAAACTTGGTACTTGCCCATCTACTCTCATTTTTGTCCATTCATTCTTCCCACTTTGTGTTCCAGGAATGCTGAACCGTGTGTAGTTCTATGAATAGACTACCATCTCATCTCATCACATGGCACATAATGTTTGTTCTCCTGCATTACCCTTAACCTCTTTTACCCACTTGACAGAAAACTACTCATTTTCATGTCTTTGTGTAAATGTTATCTCTTTGGTGAGTCTGTCCTTTAATACCCTGGCAGACCATAGGTTCTTCTTTGTGATTTTTGTACATTTTATTCTACCTTCAATGTCATGATTTTTGGCATCATATTTGGGTATGTATACCCTTCTTTCTGTGTGCTTTTCATCTTTATTTGCAGTACTTAATATTTTGCCTGGCATGTAGTTGATATTTAATAAATTAAACAAAGGAAAAGATAATCTATATGTTGTTCACTTAAAATTATAAATTACTCTTCATTAGTTTAACATTCATCTTTTTCTTACCTTTTTAAATTTTGTTTTATTTTATTTTTATATAGGCCCTCAGTCATATTAGGAGTAACCAACCCTTTTTTTGCCAAAACACTCCAGCATTGGCCACACATTATTCGAATAGGAGACCTTAAGCCTGCAGGTAAAGTATAAACTTGGTATTCTATTCTTAGTGTGTAATGTGGCTGAACAGGTTTTCTTCTTCTCTTTTGTTTTCATTCCTTGGTTACTTTTTACATTGTTGGAGTTTTCTTTGAGGCAACCTAAATAAAAGCCTTTGTAGAAGAATATAAATTCCCATTAAAATATGTGGATTCTTTTTTGGGGGAAATTTTTTTAAAAATTATAATTACTAATGCATATTAATTGTACAAATTAATGGGTTTCACTGTGACATTTCCATACAAGTGTATGTTATGCTTTGATTATGTCTTGTCTTCCCTTCTACCTTTTCTTTTCTACTTCTTTCTCCCTCCTCTCCATAGCCATCTTTCCCTTCTCTAATAGTCAATCTTCCACTTTTGAGTCATCTTTTTTTGTTTTTTTCCTTTTCTATTGGACATATGAGAGAAAATGTGTAATATTTGTCTTTCCATGTCTGACTTACTTCACGTAATGTGGTGTATTCCAGTTCCAGTCATCTTCCTGCAAATAACTTGGTTTCATTCATTGTGGCTAAATAATTCTCCATTGTGTATATATACCTTATTTTCTTTATTCTTTTATCTATTTATGGGCACCTAGACTGATTCTGTATCCTGGCTATTGTGAACAGTGCTACAGTAAACATGGGTATGCAGATACCTCTTTTGTAGATTGACCTTATTGCTTTTGGATAAGTATCCAAGAGTGATAATGGCTGCATCATATGGTAATTCTATTTTTAGGTTATTATTTTTTTTTTGAGGAACCTCCATATTGTTTTCCATAGTGACTGTACTAATATACCTTCCCACATCATATAAGGGGTCGTCTTATTTCTCCCTTACCTAGAAGACTAGTTTCTCCATTTGTTGTCATCATTATTATTATTGTCATTATTATTATTATTGGTTGTAGCCATTCTGACTGGGGTGAGATGGGAGATGGAATCTCAGTGTAATTTTGATTTGCATTTCCTTGATGGTTAAAGATATTGAACATTTTTCATATACATGAAATATATGTATATATTTTCATATACATATGCCATTTGTACTTCTTTTGAGAAATTGTTAAGAACTTTTGCTCTTTTTGATTGGATTAATTGTATTTGTGTTGTGGAAACTGTTTGAGTTCTTAATGTATTCTGGATATTAATCCTCTGTGAGATGAATAGCTGGCAAGGGTTTTCTCCTATTCTATAAATTGTCTCTTTACTCTGTTGATTATTTCCTTTGCTGTGCACAAGCTTTTTAATTTGATCTAATTCCATTTGTCAATTCTTGTTTTTATTTCCTGAACTACTAAAGTCCTATTCAGGAAATCATTGCCTGTGCTTACATCTTAAAAGTGTTTCCCTATGTCTTCCTCTATTAGTTTCAAAGTTAGAGATCTTGCACCAAGGTCTTTGATCCATTTTGAGTTGATTTTTTTACAGGGTGAAAAATAGGGATCTAGTTTCAGTCCTCTACATGTGGATACCTAATTTTCTCTGGACCATTTGTTGAAGAGGCTGTCTTTTCTCCAGTGTATTCTTTTGGCACCTTTGTGTTGAATCAGTTGGCTGTAGATACATGAGTTTATTTCTAAGTCCTCTATTGTATATTATTGGTCTGTGTATGTTTTTATGCCAATACCATGCTGTTTTTGTTATTGTGGATCTGTAGTATATTTTGAAATCTGGTATTATGATGCTTCCAGTATTGCTCTTTTTGCTTAGGATGGCTTTGGCTATTCAGGGTCTTTTGTGCTTCCATATGAATCTTAGAGTTTTGTTTTTTTTCTAGTTCTGTGAAGAATGGCATTGATATTTTGATGGAGATTTCATTGAATCTGTGTATCACTTCAGTAGTATGATCATTTTGACAATATTTTTTCTCTCAATCCATGAATCCATTTCTCCCAATTCATGGGGAGGGTTTTCCCCTTTATTAGCATCTTCTTCAATTGCTTTCTTCAGGGTTTTGTAATCTTTCATTGTAGAGGTGTTTCACCTCCTTGTTTGGATTTATTCCTAGGGTATTTTTTGTTGTTGTTTTGTATTTATTTTTTCTTTTGATGCTATTTTGAATGGATTATTTTCCTGATTTCTTTGTCAGCAAGTTCATTATTGGTGTGTGAAAAAAGCTACTGATTTTTGGATGTTGATTTTGTATCCTGCTACTTTACTGAATTTGTTTTTCAGATTTCAGAGTCTTTTGGTAGAGTCTTTAGGGTTTTCTAAGTATGGAATCATATCATCTGCATACAGGAATAATTTGGTTTCTACCTTTCCTATTTGTATCCCTTTTATTTCTTTCTCTTACCTAATTATTCTGGCTAAAATGTCAAGTACTATAATGAGCAAGAGTGCTGAGAGTAGACACCTTTGTCTCATCCCTGATTTAGAGGAAATGCATTCTCTTTTTCCCCTTTCAGTATGACATTTGCTGTGGAATTGTGGTATATGACCTTTGTTAATTTGAAGTATAATCTTTTTACACCTAAATTTATTAAAAGCTTTTATTGTGAAGTGATATTGGATTTTATCAAAGGCTTTTTCTGAATCTATTGAGTCGATCATGTGATTTTTATCCTTGATTCTATTTATGTGCTATATTATGTTTATTCAATTTATTTATTTATTGTAGTACTGAGCATCAAACCCAGAGATTCTCCACATCTCCAACCTTTTTTTATTTTGAGACAGAGTCTCACTAAGTTGCCCAAGCTGGCTGGGAACTTGTGATACTTCTGCTTGAGCCTCCTGAGAAGCTGGGATTACAGGTGTGTGTCACTGCACCTGGCTTTTATTACGTTCATTGATTTGCATATGTTGAGCCATCCTTGCATCCTTGGAATGAAACCAACTTGATCATTATGTATGAATATATTTTTTTGGTACCAGGGATTGAACCCAGGGGTGCTTAACCCTGGAGCCACATCCTCACTCTTATTTTATATTTTATTTTGAGACAGGGTCTCACTAAGTTGCTTACAGCTTTGCTAAGTTGCTGCGGCTGGCCTTGAACTTGTGATCCTCCTGCCTCAGCCTCTTGAGCCACTGGGATTACAGACATGCACCACTGTGCCAAGCTTGTATGAATATACTTTGGAATTTAGTTTGCAAATATCTATTGAGAATTTTTGCATCTATGTTCATCAAGGATGTTGGTCTGTAGTTTTTTTTTTTTTTTTTTTTTTAAATAAAATAGTTTGAGGAGCATTGGTATTAGTTCTTCTTTAAAAATCTGGTAAAATTTAATAGTGAACCTGTGCAGTCCTTGACTTTTTTTTCTTTTTTTTTTTGGTTTGGTACCAGGGATTGAACTTAGGGGCACTCACCCACTAAACCACATCCCCAGCCCTATTTTGTGTGTTTTTTTTTGTTTTGTTTTTTGTTTTGGTACTAGAGATTGAACTGAGGGGCACTCCACCACTGAGCCACATCCCCAACCCTATTTTGTGTTTTATTTAGAGACAGGGTCTCACTGAGTTGCTTAGCGCCTCACTGTTGCTGAGGCTGGCTCTGAACTCACAATTCTCCTATCTCAGCCTCCCAATATAGGCGGGCGCCACTGTGCCCAGCGACTTTTCTTTTTTGAGAGACTTTTTATTACTATCTCATTTTCACTGCTTGTTAATGATATCTTTATGTTTTTTATATCCTCTTGGTTCAAATTTGGTAAGTCATATGTGTCCAGAAATCCATTTCTTCTAGATTTTCCAATTCATTGGCATATAGTTTTTCAAAATATTCCCTATGACTTTTGGTGGTATCTTTTGTAATATCCCCTTTTTCATCTCCAATTTTATTTATTCATGTTTTTTCCTCTTTTAGATTAGTTTAGTGGAGGGTTTGTCAATTTTGTCTTTTCAAAGAACCAGCTATTGCATTGATCCTTTATATGTATATTTAGTCGTATTTCTACTCTGATCTTTATTATTTATTTCCTTCTATTGATTTTGGGTTTAGTTTGTTCTTATTTTTCTAAGACCTTAAGATACATCATTAGGTTATTAAGATCTGTTTTTTTAATCTAGGCAATCATAGCTGTAAACTTTCCTTTTAGTAGAGCTTTCACTAACCCGTAAGTTCTGGTATGTTGTGTTTATTTTCATTTGATTCTATGAATATTTTACCCCCCTCCAATTTCTTCAGTGCCCCACTGTTTGTTCAGGAGTTAATTTTCAATCTCCATGGGTTGTATAATTTTTGTAGTTTCCTCTTGTTGTTGATTTCTAGTTTTGTTCTATTATAATTTGGTAATATTATTTCATTTTTTTGAATTTATTAAGACTTGCTTTATGGGCTGGGGTTGTAGCTCAGTGGCAGAGTGCTTGTCTAGCATGCGTGAGGCCCTGGGTTTAATCCTCAGCACCACATAAAGATACATAAATCAAATAGTGTGTCCATCTACAACTTAAAAATATATTTTTTTAAAAAAGACTTGCTGTATGGCCTAATATATTGTTTTGGAAAAGATTCATGTGCTGATGAAAACAATATGTGTTCTCCCACTGTTGGATGGAATATTCTGTGTGTCTGTTAAGTCTAGTTGACCTGTTGTCTAAATTAACTCTCATGTTTCATTGTCGATTTTTTTGTCCAGATGCTCTGTTGGTGAGAATAGGGTAGTGAAGCCACCTACTATTATTGTATTGGAGCCTCTCTCTCCTTTTATGTCCAATAATGTTTGTTTTATAAAATTGGGTACTGTTATATGCAGTTCATTTATATTTACAGTCATATCTTCTTGATGAATTGTTACCTTTATCAATATATAATGACCTTCTTTGTCTCTCTTCTGATTGGGCTTAAAGTCTCTCTTATATAAGTATAGCTACTCCTATTTGCTTTTGGATTCCATTTGCTTAGAATAACATTTTACATCCCTTCACTTTCAGTGTATATGTCTTTGACAGTGAGGTGAGTTTCTTACAGATATTGTATTGTTGTGACTTATTTTTAATCAAATCAGCAAGTATCTTCTGTGATGCTGGTTAGTACTAGCCATGAATTTCCTTAGTTTATCTTAGCTTATCATGGCAGGTCTTTATTTCTCCTGGATTCTGAAGGATAACGGTTGGGTATTGTAACCTAGGCTGGTAGTGATTTTCTTTCAGGACTTGAAATAATCTTTCCATGCTCTCCTGGGCGTTAGAGTTTCTTAGAAATCTCTTACTCTGATGCATTTGCCTCTAATTGTGACTTGGTGCTTCTCTCTTGCAATTTCTTTTTGTGTGTTTTGGTTATACTGGAGATTGAGCCCAGGGGCACACTATCACTGAGCTAAAACTCTGGCTCTTTTATTTTTTCTTTTGATACAGGATCTTGCTAAGTTGCGTGAGGCTAGCTTCAAATTTGTGATTCTCCTTCATCAGCCTCCTGAGTCACTGGGAATACAGGCATGTACCACCACACCCAGCCTCTTGGAACTGTTAATCTTCTTTTCTTCTATACTTTTGGGAGTTTATGATATATCATGGAGAGATTCTTTTCTGGTTGTGTCTGTTTGAGGTTCTAAATGCCTCTGGATGTCCATGTCTTTACCGGGATTTGGAATTTTTTTTGCTATTATGTCACTAAATAAGTTTTCCTAATTCTCTCTTTCTTCTTTTCTTTCTTTCTTTTTTTCCTTTTCTTTTTTTTTTTTTTTTTTTTTTTTGCAGTACTAAGGATTAAACCAAGAGCCTAGTGCATGGTAGGTGAATACTGTATCACTGAGCTGTGTACCCAGTACCTTTTACTTTGAGACAGGGTCTCACTAGGTTGCCCAGACTTGTCTTGACCTTGAGATCTTCCTGCCTGAGCTTCCCAAGTAGCTGGGATTACAGACAAGTGCCATCATGCCTGGTGCTGAATAGGTTTTCTATACCTTCAGCATGTAGCCTTCTCCTCTTGTCTATTCCAAATAGGGTCACAGAGATCTTTTATGTTTTCTTCATTCTTTCTTATTTATTTTTCCTTTTTTGCTGTCTGAATGTGATAATTCCTGAAGGAATTATCTTTGAGGCCTGATATACTTTCTTCCTCTTGATCTAGTCTATTGGTGATGGTTTCTACTGAATTTTTTATCTGACTTATTAAATTTTTTATTTCCAAGATTTCTGTTTGATTCTTTTAAAAAATTTCTATCTTGATAATCGCTCCCTCATATCCTGCATTGTCTTATTTGTATCCTCTTAGAATTCATTGAGCTTTTAAAAAAATGATTCTTATGAATTCTTATGTCTGGCATTTCATCCACTTGAGCATCTTTGGAATCAATTACTAGAGTTACAAACTTTAGGAGGTATCGTATTGCCTTGTTTTTTCATATTTTATGTGTATCTGTGTTGAGATTTGTACATCTGTTAGGATGAATATCTCTCTCACTTTTATGTGAGGGCCTTCTTAGTAAGCAACCTTCTCTTGATGTACCCTAGGATATTGGTTTGCTGTGTGGTGTTGCGTTTAATTCTACTTGGGTTCTACAATGTAATCTCCCTGTGGCTTCTTTGGATGTGATTAGTGGGTTTTAGCACAGTGTGTATTGTGTTGGTCTGAGGAATCTGCTTTCTCTATAGATCTCACAAGAGTGTGTCCCTCTGAGTTAAAGCAGATATTGTATAGATAACAGTATGTATGAGGTACACCCTTGGTGGTTATTCCCCAGTATTGTCAGCAGTATATAGTCTGATAGAGTGTGGAAGCAACTTGTGCATAGGTCCCTCATAGATGCAGTGTCCACAACTGTTGTGTTAGTTCTCACTGCTGTTGTCATAGAGGGGAATGTCCAAAAGCAGGACTTTAGCACCTGTTCCCTGCTGTGCCTAACTGAGGCTGGGCTAATGTCTGAGGGTTTTATTTCCCTATTCTATTTTTTAAAATATTTTTTGTTGTAAATGGATACAATACCTTTATTTTATTTATTTGTTTTTTATGTGGTGCTGAGGATCGAACCCAGTGCCTCACACATGCCAGGCAAGCGCTCTACCACTGAGCTATAACCTCAGCCCTATTTCCCTATTCTTTTTTTTTTTTTTTTTTTTTAAATATTTTTTTAGTTGTAGATGGACACAATGTCTTTATTTTATTGCTTTGTACGTAGTGCTGAGGATCGAACCCAGGGCCTCACGCATGCAAGGCAAGCGCTCTACCGCTGAGCTACAATCCCAGCCCCTATTTCCCTATTCTTTCAGGTGAATTATGTACCAGGGTACAAGTGGGGCTTGGTTCTGGCTGGAGTAAGGTGCAATTTTTCTGAGCTGGGCTGGGAGTGGAACTCAGTGATAGGTCAGCCCCACAGTATTAATGTATAGTATTGATTGAGGTACCAAGCATGACATAGAAAGAAGAAAACAGACAACAATAACAACAAAATATTGAAAACAAACCAGATAAACAAATAAAGTAACTGGACATGGTGGAACATGTCCAAGGGGCTCAAGGGGCTAAGGCAGGAGGATTGCAAGTTCAAGGCTATCTTCAGCAACTTGGCAAGAGCATAAGCAACTTAATGAGACCCTCCTTCAAAATTTAAAAAAGGATTGAGGCTATAACTCGGTGGTTAAATGCCCCTGGGTTCAATCCCTGGTAACCCCCCCCCCAAAAGGAAAAACCAAACAATAAAAACAACAATAAAACAATCACACCAACAACAACAGAAAAGAAAGGGGGCAAACATAGTGTAAAGTAAACCAAAGTGTTAAAAAAAAATAAAATTAATTTTTAAAAGAAGAAAAAGGAAACTAAAACTTGTAAAAGAAGAAAAGGAAAAAGGGAAAACCAGGTAAAAGAGTAAAAGAAAAAAAGTGTGAAAAAAAGGACAAAGCAAAGGAAAAGAAGAAAATAAAAAATTATTAAGTGCAGTTGTGGAGGCTGTAGTTGTGGTTCAGTGGTAGAGCATTTGCCTAGCATATGCACTGGATTCGATCCTTAGCACTACATAAAAACAGATAAATAAAATAAAGGTATTGTGTCCATCTACAACTAAAATAAATAAATAGACAAATAAATAAAAAGAGAGTGATGCATACCTGTCTTCCCAGCTATTTGGGAGGCTGAGGCAGAATAATTCCAAGTTCAAGGCCAGTCTGGAAACTTGGTAAGACACTGTCTCAAAATAAAAATGAAGGGGCTGGAGTTGTAGCTCATTGGTAGAGTGCTTGCCTAGCATGTGTGAGGCACTGGGTTCAATCCTCAACACCACATAAAAATAATTAAAATAAAGGTATTGTGTTCATCTACAACTAAAATAAATAAAAATGAAAAAGTGTAGTTCGTTGGTAGAGCACATCTGGGTTAAATTCCTAGTATCAAAAAAAAAGTAGAGGAAGAAAAGGGAGAGAAAGAAATACACACACACACACACACACATACACACAAACAAACAAAAACTGGCAGTAATAAAAATATTAATAAAAGGGGCTGGGGTTATGGCGCAGTGGTAGCGTGCTTGCCTAGCACGCGTAAGGCACTGGGTTCAATCCTCAGCACCACATAAAAATAAAATAAAGATATTCTGTTAAAAAATATATTAATAAAAAATAAAAATTAAAAATTTCCTTTCCACTGAAGTGTTCATTTGTGCAAGCAATAGCAAATGTTTGCAACCTGTGCTGATCAGAGCTTGGTTCTGTGTCATTTTAGGCTGTGTGCTTTTTGTAGAGAGCAAAGGCTGGGGATTATTCCCCTACTTCTTTCCTCTGTGATGCTTGCCAGGCAACCAGCATGAGTGGTTTGTGACTGTAGTCAGTTGGATTACCTCTTAGCTGCTCTGCATGCCAGAACAAGATAGGGCAGAACTTGGCTTTCCTGGCAAAGATTTACTCTAGAGTTATCGGGGTTGTGCAGTCCAAGGCAAGGCAGGTGCTGACATTGCAGCATGTTACCAAGCTAGTACAGAATGTGGAACTTGTTTGGCACAGGTTCCTTCCGGTGCCCTTTGTGCTGCACAGTCCAAGGGCAGGGCTGAAATGGCATGTCAAGGACTCCATTGCTTTTTTGTGCTGCACACTCAGAGAATGGAGAAGGGTTGGGGGGTTTGGCAGCAGGCCCTGCACAATCCACTGCCATGATGCTGGTGTTTCGTGACTTACTTAGCTCCTATGTGAAAATTCAGGGTCCTTTGACTCTCTGAATTTTCACGGAAATAATTGGAACATGAGATAACTTTGACATACTACTTTTGAAAATTATTCCTTTTGATATACACAGGTATGTTCAATATATTATTTAATAATATTTCTTAAGCTATCTCTACTATACGCATACATATAGATTAATGTATTAGAGTCAGAGATAACATCTTAAATCATGTTATTTATAAATATTGGACTCAGTCTTAATCTGAAATCCTTAGAAGCCTTATGAAATAGGGGAAAGAGCAAAAAGCTTCATCTTGGCAATCAGAGCTATGTGATACTAGAAGCTTCTGTAAACTTCAGGTTCTTTGGTTAAATACAGTACCTCTTGCATGGCACTCTGTAAAGGTCATGGTCACCATTCCATTGGTGTCCTATCTGATACTAATGATAGTTCAGAGAGCAGCTAGAATCTTAGGTATAAGGAGATAGGAGCATACTGGAATCTTAGGTATAAGGAGATAAGAGAATTTTTAAAAAATCATAATTTTCATGGTTTGGTTCTGTTAATCTAGACTACTTGATTAATTGTAATATACTAGACTACTGTTTATTTTTACTTCCCATTGGGAAAAAAAAGCTGTCTTGGGGATGTAGGTAGAGAACTTTTATACAAAATCATTATTCCAGTAGCATGAACTGGTAAATGTATTGGAAGAAGTCACCATATTATTTTCCAAAGTGTTCCAGTACTTTACATTCTCAACAAAATGTTTGAGGTTTCCATTTCTTTTTCTTTTTCCTTTCCTTTCCTTTTTTCTTTTTCTTTTCATTCTTTCTTTCTTTTTTTTTTTGGTACTGGAGATTGAACTCAGGGGTACTTGACCACTGAGCCACATCCCCAGCCCTATTTTGTGTTTTATGTAGAGACAGGATCTCACTGAGTTGCTTAGCACCTTGCTGTTGCTGAGGCAGGCTTAGAACTCGTGATTCTCCTGTCTCAGCCTTCCTAAGTGCTGGGATTCTTTCTTTTTTTTGATATTGAGGTTGAACTCAGGACCTTGTGCATACTAGGCTAGTGCTCTACCACTGAGCCTTATCTTCAACTCTTCAACTCTTGAGGTTCCACGTTCTTTACATCCTTGCCAACATTTGATATTGTCTTTTTTATTATGACCATCTAATATGTGACATGGTGGTTTTAATTTGCTTTTCTCTAATGATACTGAGCCTATAACATGTTGTGATAAACAGGGTTGATTGATAGAGGATTTGCTGTTCCTTTGTGATGGGGAAAAGGAAACACAAAATAAGCATGTAAGTATTTATCAAACCATTGTGGTTTTGACACTTGGACATTCTTTGGATTCTGGGTGTCTGAGTCAGACAGATGGCTTTTTAGTTATCTGTTAAATATGTATTGACAGATATACACTTATGAAAGTGGGGAGAGTCTTGTGATGAGAAATTATGCTGAATTCTGTGAAGCACATCCCTAAGACTCTAGATGAGAGGTATTCTCAAAAGAATTAATATATAGGAATAGACTAAAGTGACTAAAATTGACTAAATAGACAAAATTGACAAAATAAAAACTGTGGGCTTGGGAATCCAAAACATTTTAGAAACCTGAGGTTTTCTGGATTCTTTCCTTTTTCTCAGTCGGTCCACAAGTCTGTAGGTTTTATCTCAGTGTTGCTCCAGTAGCTCCCTTTCATCTTTTCCTGATGCACTTGCCTTGCTTCAGGTTCTGTTTCCACTTAGAGCAGTGCTCTACTATGTATACATGTTATTCTCTAGTTTCTTTCCTCTCTTGTACTTCAGACTCCTGTGTACAGGCACAACAGTCCTGGTTCGGTCCTGTCATTGTGGCATACACTATCACCACCTGGTGGCCGTGAGTGTGTTAGAATGTAGATTTGATGATGTCATTATACTGTCCTCATTTACTGTTCCTCACCGGACTATGCTTTCAATCTCTCAAAAGTTCCTCTTGGTTTGACACTACTTCTCAAGCATCATCTCCTGCCCATTGTAGTAAGCTCTCCATTCCTGCTATTTTGGTGTCATGGTTAAGCATGACAGCTCTGAAGCTGGATTGCCCTACTTAGGTCTTGGCCTCGGCATGTTATCTGTGTATCCCTGGACACGTTTTTTCTGTGTCTTGTTGTGAGAGACCTGACCACTCGTCTGAATGGGGCACTTACCAGTCAGAATGGATGACAACAGTAAACAGCTGGTATTGGTGCATATCAGGTGAACACCAGTTTTGTTTATGCATTAATTTCTTTTTCTTTTTTTTAGTGGGGTGGGTACTGGGGATTAAACTCAGGGGCACTCAATCACTGAGCCACATCCACAGCCCTGTTTTGTATTTTATGTAGAGACAGGGTCTCAGTGAGTTGCTTAGCTCCTCACTGTTGCTGAGGCTGGCTTTGAACTTGGAATCTTCCTGCCTCAGCCCCCTGAGATGCTGGGATTACAGGCATGCACCATTGTGCCCAGATCATGCCTTAATTTCTTCACCTTTAGAATAGGTATCATAAACATATATTTATTGTAAAAATTAAATGCAATAATTTGTGCGGTTTTCCCAGAGCAGAGACTGGAACAGAATAAGTATTCAGTAAACAATGACTATTACTGTCCTAACCATTTACCACAACTGTTTAAGCAGCATGTTCTTCATGCTTCTGGATTTAACTCTTTATCAGAAAGATATTTTCCCCTGTTTACCTAAAGATATCTTTTTATTTCTCTTATAAGACTGCTTATATGTCATTCCCTCTAGGAATCCTCAATATTTTTCTCACTCCTTTGTACAAGAAGCTCTTCTTCCATAGTGTTTTGTTTGTAATTCTACTCTAGCATGTATTCCTCTGTATTGTTATCTTTGTCATATTTTGCTATTAGATTGTGAGCCTCTTGGTATCAGGATTTAGTTGTTTTATGACTGTATTACATGTCTCTTGCATTATTTACTGGATCAATGGAAAAATAATGCATATATGTGATTTTCTTAACATGTATCTGTTTAAAGTTATCTGGGCGTCTGACAAAATTGGAGTATAGACTGAATTATTTTTCAACTTTTCTGTAAGATTGAAATTATTTCAAGGTAAAAATATTATTTTTAAATATCTGTTTTACTATAATACATACTCTTATGAATTTTTTAAACAATATAAGCTTGTCAGTGAAAATGTTCCTTGTTGCTACAATCCCACCCCTGTATATACCACATTTAGCTATTTGATCTATGTGATGATTTAAATGAAGATATTTTCTAAATTTAGATGCTTGGATTAGGCAGTCTCTAGATTTTTTTCAGTTCTTAGGTTCTTTTACTCTGGCAAAGAGAGGGAGGGCACAAAATTAAAAAAATGTATTTTATGTATGTTTATGACACTTTTAAGTATGATACTAGAGGCATTTTTTCTTTATAAGGGTTGTTTAGGTTGTGGATTCCCTTGACCACAAGACCAGGGACATTTTCTGTACTAAACTATTCAACATAGCAACCTTCTCAGCTCTGTGGTCTGTGGCTCATACACAGTGTATGTGGTGGTTGCATACACTCTCACCACTTGGTGGCAGTGTAAGTTTCTATAGTCCAAAGAGACTTAGGGGAAATAACAGAAAATGAAACTTTTTTAAGTATGATATCTGCATGATCACTTTGGAATCTTTCTTTTCTATTTACTTTTTTTTGGGGGGGGGGTGTGAGGGATTGTACCCAAAGCCTTGTTCCTGCTAAGCAAGTGCTCTACCATTGAGCTATACCCTGACCCTTCCATTTGATCTTAAAGGGTATCTTACTTCTATTTGGAACGTAAGTTTTCAGTTTCATATACTTTGCACATACATTTTAAATTACAAATTGAATAACAAAAAGCGAACAATTTTAAGTAATGATAGATACTTATTAATCAAAGATCAAATATCTATTTTTAGTACGGTTTACCTGAATTGTTTCTATAGTGTTAATCTAATGTTCCCCTTTTCCAGTTTTAATATACTTGGAATGAACTCTTCAGTATTAATTGATGTTAAGAAGAATGTTTTATTTACAATACCCCTAACTAATAAATAGTCATTAGATTATTAATCATATAAAATTCCAGTTTTGTAATATGTATGACTATAATCATTAATAAGGATGCTTATGCTATTTCCTTCAGGTGAAATTCCTAAGCAAGTTAAAGTAAAAAAATTGAAGAACCTAAAGACTCTGGATTCAAAACCTGGTATTGACTTCTCTTTTTTGCCTTTTATTTGCATTTATTTTATGCTGAATTTATTCCTGTGCCATAAGATTTTATTTCTTCAGTTTCTTCTGGGATATATTTTTCTCTTGTACAACCTTCTCTTCTGGTTTAGGAACAATTTATTCCTTTTCAGTGAGGATCATTTCAGTGTAGCAGGGGAGCTCATATATGGATTAATCTAACCATGAGCTCTCTATGGCAGTACATCTTGTGTGCTTTATTCACCTTGGTATGGTCAATAATCAGAGAATCTATGTCTAAGTTCAGCGTTACTCTCTGCATTTTTAAGCATGTGTAGCAAAAATTCTAAATTAAAAAATTCAAGTACTTAAAGTTGTGCTCCATTTGTGTACAGTGTGTCAAAATGCATTCTACTGTCATGTATAACTAATTAGAACAAATTAAAAAGTAAAAAAATAAAATAAAAATTTAAAAAATTAACTATTTAAAATAAATAGAGTTTAATTGAAATTTAACTTTTTTTGGGAGGAGTACTGGGGATTGGACTCAGGGGCACTTGACCACTGAGCCACATCCCCAGCCCTATTTTGTATTTTATTTAGAGACAGGGTCTCACTAAGACCCTGCTTATAGTGCCTCGCTTTTGCTGAGGCTGTCTTTGGACTCGTGATCCTCCTGTCTCAGCCTGCTGAGCTGCTGGGATTACAAGCGTGTGCCCCTGTGCCTGGTGAAATTTAACTTTTTATTTAAGAACTTAACTTTATTCTAATTTAAATTTTAAATGCAAAAATTCTAGGCCACTGACCCTGTGTCCAGCCCCACTTGGCCTGCAATATCAACCAACTCTACCACTGTAATGCTAGAATGTCACATATTTCTTTTTTTTTGGTACTGGAGATTGAACTCAGGGGCACTTGACCACTGAGCCACATCCCCAGCTCTATTTTTGTGTTTTATGTAGAGACAGGGTTTCACTGAGTTATTTGGCGACTCACTGTTGCTGAGGTTGGGTTTCAACTCGCGATTCACCTGTCTCAGCCTCCTTAAGTACTGGGATTACAGGCTTGTACCACTGCGCCCAGCTGGCACATATTACTTCTTTAAAATGACTTCTTTCAGGGGCTGGGGCTGTGGCTCAGCGGTAGAGCGCTTGCCTCGCATGCGTGAGGCCCTGGGTTCGATCCTCAGCACCACATACAAAGCAATAAAATAAAGACATTGTGTCCATCCACAACTAAAAAAATATTTAAAAAAAAAAAAAAAAAAAAAAAATAAAATGACTTCTTTCAAATACTTGGTGGCTTTTCACATATGCATACCCTTGATGGCCTGGGCAGTTTCACAGGTGTTCTTAAAGTGAACATAAAGATTTGAACCTCTTGACTTTTGTGATTTTTTGGGATTTTCTGAGTTAAGAGAATAGTGAACCATTTTCACAGATCAGCTCAGGACACTGAACAGGAAGAAACTGGTATTGACTTTTATTAATTTTTAAATATATGCTACTATGGTAGTTGAATTTTTCTCTTTACCTTCTTTTCTTCACTTCTTAGGAGTTTATACTTCTTACAAGCCATATCTAAATAGAGATGAAGAGATCATAAAACAATTACAGAAGGTAATTACATGTTTGTATTATTAAGTCTTTGTTCTGGTATGTAATATCTAGGTAATATGTACTTTGTGAAATGGAGTCTCTTGTTTACTTATTTATTTTTGTACTGGGGATTGAACCCACAGGTGCTATACCACTGAGCTACCTCCCCAGTCCATTTTACTTTTTTTGTTTGTTTGTTTTTTAATTTTGAGATAAGGTCTTGCTAAGTTGCTGAGGCTGGCCTCAAACTTGGAATCCTGCTACCTCACCCTCCAGAGATGATAGAATTACAAGCGTGTGCCACCAAGCCCAGTGAATCTCACTTTAAAATCAAAGTTTTATAAAAGTCAGAGACTAGGGGCTGGGGTTGTGGCTCTGGGTTCGATCCTTAGCACCACATAAGAAATAAACAAAATAAAGATATTGTGTCCATCTACAACTAAAAAAAATTTTTTAAAAAGTCAGAGACTAAAGTAATAGCTTGAATATTGAAGCTATATCTACTAATGAGTGCCAATCTTTCTAGAAACTTGGGAGTTATAGTAAAAAAAGAAGTCTTAGATTCTACTATGAAGTAGTTCAGCATCTAATGGTAGGAGATAATATTTTAAAAATGTAAATAGCATTAATATAGAACATATGAAATAAAGATTTCTTCACTACAAACTGATTTTTTTCTTTTGATGTGTGTGTGTGTATGTGTGTGTGTGTGTGTATTACTAGCGATCAATCCCAGGGGTGCTCTACCACAGAGCTACATCCCTAGCCCTTTTTTTTTTTTTTTTTGAGACAGGATCTCTATAAGTTACTGGGGATGACCTTGAACTTGCAGGTCTCCTGCCTCAGCCTTCCAAGTAGCTGGGATTACAGGTGTGTGCCACTGTGCACAGCATGAATTGATGTTTTTAAGTATGGGATGAATGATATTCCCTAAGCTAAAGTCTCTTCAGTTTTGCTTTAAAGATTGTTTTTGTTTAAATAAAATTTATTTATTTATGTATTTATTTTTTAGGTAATGGAATTGAACTCAAGGTTACTTGACCACTAAGCCATATCCTCAGCCCTATTTTGTGTTTTTATTTAGAGACAAGGTCTCACTGAGTTTGCTAGCACCTCATCATTGATGATGCTGGCTTTGAACTCACTATTCTCTGGTCTGAGCCTCCCAAAGTGCTGGGATTACGGGCGTGTGCCCCCACACCTGGCAAAATTTATTTTTTAATTGAAGTAAAAACATAAAACTGTACATGTTAGTGGAGTATCATGTGATGTTTTGATGCATGTATACATTGTGCAATGCTTAAATCAGGTCAAACATACCTATCTCCTCACTTTTTTTTTTTATCATTTCTTTATGGTAGAAACATTCGCAATCCTGTTTTCTGGCTTTTTGAGATGTCCAGTATGTAATTGTTATCTATATTATCCTATTGTGCAGTG
Organism: Xerus rutilus; assembly: GCA_028644305.1. Classification (NCBI taxonomy): domain Eukaryota; kingdom Metazoa; phylum Chordata; class Mammalia; order Rodentia; family Sciuridae; genus Xerus; species Xerus rutilus. The sequence continues at coordinate 38,776,300 of CM053413.1, forward strand.
TAGCACACCAGAACTTCTTGCTCCTAGCTGTAACTTAGAACCCATGGATCACTTTTCCTCATCTTCCTTCCCTCTACTCTTCTAGCTTCTGTTAAAAGATTCATTTCATAGGATAAGATACAATTAACTTCAAATTAAATTACTTCAATATTAAGTTCTAGATTATTGTTAGTATAAATGTGTGTTTAAAAGCATTTGAGCTTGGTAATTATCATTGTTTTATATTTCTGGGCATTAGAATATAGGTTCTTATTATTTCCTCTTTCAAGGGTGTACAACAGAAACGTCCTTCTGAGGCTCAAAGTGTGATTCTCCGACGATATTTTTTGGAACTGACGCAAAGTTTCATCATTCCATTAGTAAGTTAACAAATATGTCTTTGCTTAATTTAATTATTTGTTGAAGGTATATGAACTATTTTCCCGTCCTCCAAGCTTTAACTTGTGTGTTTTGCCCTTAATATATTTAATAATTTAACATAGAGCCCTTTGTAAGAGACTTGGATTCTTTGTTCCTGTATTAATTGTGCAACTTTGATAAGCTAGTTCATTCCTCCTCTTCTTCAATTTCCATGTCTATAATATATGGCTAATTCTACTTCCCATAAATACCTTTCATGTTTGCTGTGAATCTTTTTTTTTTTTTTTTTTTTTAAATTTTTTAGTTGTTGATGGATCTTTATTTTATTCATTTATTATTTATATGTGGTGCTGAGGATTGAACCCAGTGCCTCAAGCGTGTTAGGCAAGCGCTCTACCACTGAGCTACAGCCCCAGCCCATTTGCTGTGAATCTTAAATGAGATAATTGATCTGAGTTTTTTTAATTTGGCAAATATTAATTTTTTTTCTATTTCTGTTCCTCTAAAGTGAACATAGTTTCACTTAGAATAAAGTTGATTTTAAGAGCACACAAAAGTTGAATGCAGGTGATAAAACTAAATTCCAACAATCCAGAGTGATGAAGAATAAAAGATACCAAGCAAGAGTGGGCACAGTGGTACACACTTTTAATCCCAGTGACTTGGGAGGCTGAGGCAGGATGAGTATGAGTTTGAGGCCAACCTGGGCAATTTAGAGAGACCTTGTCTCAAAAATAAAACAAAAAAAGGCTTGAGGATGAAGCTCAGAAGTGAAGTACTCCTGGGTTCCGTCCTTGATACAGGAAAAAAAAGATATCAAGTAGGTGCCTTTGACATAAAACTGATCATCTAAATGATTACTTAACAATCAGAAGTTGAATTTTTCTTGCTGCAACAACAAAATCAGTTTAGTGTATAAACTACGTAGTGGATATTTTTTCTACTCCCTGCCCTGGTACTGGGGATTGAACCCCAGGGTGTTCTACCACTGAACTGCATACTCAGCCATTTTTATTTTTATTTTGAGACAGAATCTTGCTAAGTTGCTAAGGCTGGCCTTGAACTTGGCAATTCTCCCTTACTCTTCTGAGTAGCTAGGATTATAGACATGCACCACTACACCTAGCTACAGTGGAGTTTGTAGCTGTACTTTTATTTCTATTTCTGTACCTTTGTTTCTATTATTAATAACTATTAGCATAGTTAATTGTAGTCTTTAGTAGATAAACGACCAGTATTTTCTACAATTGATGAATATAAGACCACAATATTTTGAATAAAGCCCTAATGCAGTGATTTTATTTAATTAATTAATTTATTTTGATTTCTGATTTGTTTTTATTTTTAAAAGCCAGGTCTCAGAAGCAATTTTCACATGGTGATTATCATCATATTGGTGCAGTGGATCCATATTAATAAATTTGTTCTTTTTTTTTTTTTTAAATTTTTTTTTTTTTTAGTTGTTGATAGATACAATGTCTTTATTTTATTGCTTTGTATGTGGTGCCCAGGGCCTCACGCATGCGAGGCAAGCGCTCTACCGCTGAGCTACAATCCCAGCCCAATAAATTTGTTCTTAATTGTTTTAACAATGATGGAGCAAGAGGTTAATTACTTTGAACATGTCTACATTCGCCTTGTGTTACCATTGGTTTAATATTCCTGTCACCTCACAAGCATATCTGAGAGTACCAATTACTTTCATTTATAGTGTAGATTAGAAAGTAACAGGCATAACATACATTTAATTTTACATTTCATTAGAATATATATCATTTTACAATGGTCTTTTAAAATGTAACATGTGGCTATTAGAACTATAAAAATACAAAGTGCTTTCTTTTCTTTCTTTTTTTTTTTTAAATATTTTTAGTTGTAGGTGGACACAGTATCTTTATTGATTTATTTTTATGTGGTGCTGAGGATCGAACTAGTGCCTCATGCATGCGAGGCAAGCGCTCTACCACTGAGCCACAATCCCAGCCCCACAAAGTGCTTTCTTTTCTATTTTTAAAATTAATTAATTTATTTAAATGCATTTCAAGTCATAGTATATATAGAGAGCTCAATTTTTCCATCTCTTTGGTTGCAAACCAGATAGAGTCACACCATTTGTGTCTCCATACATGCACCTAGGGTAGTGATGTCCATCTCATTCAACCATCTTTGCTACACTCATTCCCCCTTCCCTCCCCCCACATCCCCCCTGCCCCATCCAAAGTTCCTCCATTTCTCCTATGTTCCCCACTCCTACCTCCCTTATGTATCAGCATCCACTAATCAGAAAGAACATTCGGCATTTGGTTTTTTGGGATTGGCTTACTTCACTTAGCATATTGTTCTCCAATTCCATCCATTTACCCTAATGCAGTGATTTTAATATCAGTGTTAGTCATTCTATTGAAACAAAGTATTTTAAGTGAATTAAAGTTATAGGTATTTCAAAAATATTACATACATCATGACTAGTTTAATATGATTATTTATACTAGATATTTATTTATCCCTAGTATTCAAAGAAAATTTGTCACTAAGTTGTTATAGTAGCTATGAATCAGTCTGACACATTTATTGATTGATTCCATAGATTATTATAAGTTAGTATGATTTTAGTGTCTGTTCTTTCAATTTACTATATTAGGAATACAGCATTAACAGAGCAAATAAACACGGGTGGAGCAACAATCCAAGGATCATGTTAGGTTTTCAGTTAGCTGTCAGAAGCTCAGCTATAAATCCACACTGTGGGGCTGGGATTGTGGCTCAGTGGTAGAGCGCTTGTCTCGCATGTGGGATGCACTGGGTTTGATCCTCAGCACCACATATTAATAAATGAATAAATAAAGGTGAATCAACAACTAAATAAAAAAAAAAATCCACACTGTATGAACAAAGTCAGATCCAATTATTTATCAAAAGGTGCTGGTGGATGCTGTCATGTGCCTTCTAACATAGATCCCAGTCCAGTGGCCAGTGGAGGAAAGAGCAGCAGAGATGAAAAACCTTTAGAAATTCTGCCAAGAAGATGCTTCTTTCTTCTTAGTGCTGGTGTTCCTCATACTGACAGTGGTTGTACACTTCTAGTATTTGAGGAGGAACTCCTTGCGGGGATATATTTTTTAGATGACTTGATCAGTCCTTTTTCCAATCTGAGTTTTTCTTCAAGATACTTTCAACTTCCTTCCTTAATATCATCCTTCTTGGACTGAGAGCTGTTGTTTTCTCTAATGCTAAGGGTGTCTGTTTCACCTCTATTTGTATCTAGTGGTGTCTGTGAGTGAGATGGCTGCCACAGTGAGAACTCTTGGAGCTACTGCATTCCACATTCATCCTGGGCACCTGGCAGTATTTTTTCCATGTCCTCATTATAAACAAAAACTGAGGCTGGAACACTGCTCCCATTTCCATTATTGGTAAAGTCCAGTTCTATTCAATAGCTCTTCAGGTTCTTCTGCAGCTTGGAGACTGCTCTTACATGACTCTGGAAGGCAGCTACAGCTGCCTGGTTGGGGATCAATGCAGAGCTGAGGGCTGTGCCTCTGCAAGGGTCAGTCCAAAGAGGGAGCATGCCCTCCCTAGGCATATCCACTCAGCTAGTTTGATGTGAAATACTATTTTTTGCGGGGAAGGAGTATTGAGGGATTGAAACCAGGGGCGCTCTACTACTACACTACATCTCCAGCCCTGTTTTGTATTTTATGTAGAGCAGGGTCCCACTGAGTTGCTTAGCACCTCACTTTTGCTGAGGCTGGCTTTGAACTCGCGATCCTCCTGCCTCAGCCTCTTGAGCTGCTGGGATTAGAAGCATGTTCCTGGATGAAATACTCTTTTGGTTATTGTATTTTGTACCTTAAAAGAAGGTTACCTTGGATTTTCTTTCTCAGCTATTGTTTTTTTTTTTTAGATATATATATATTTTTTAGTTGTTGATGGACCTTTATTTTTTATTTGTTTATATGTGGTGCTGAGGATCGAACCCAGTGCCTCATGCATGCTAGGCAAGCACTCTACCACTGAGCCACCACCCCAGCCCCCTCAGCTATTGTTTTTTAAATATAGTTTGATATCATATTCATGAAACTATCCTCCTGACAGGGATCATGTCTGTCTTGTTATTATTTCCTCAGTCTGGCACATAATAGCACTTCAATATTTATGGAATACATGACTAAGTGATATGATTATTCTAAGAAATTCAGTGGAATGTCATAAACATACAGTATCACAATGTAGTCCTAATTTGGAGACTGCATCATAAATTTTGTCTATTAATATAATTTATCTGAACATTATGTGAGGGCAATCTGAAGATCTTTGTTCATTTTGGGGAAGAAACATTATTTGGTGTGTGGATGTCAGTTACTTTTGTTCTTTTTATATACCTACCTTTCAGGCTTGGATTATAGCTCAGAGAAGAGTGAGGTTATTTAACTTTTTGAAGCTTTGATTTCCCAGTAATACCTAACACATAGCATGGTTGCAAAGATTACAAGAGATCATGCATGTAAAATGTTAAGTACAGAGCTGAGGCTGTAGCTCAGTGGTAGAATGCTTGCCTAGCACGCATGAGGCACTGGGTTCGATCCTCAGCACCACATGTGAACAATAAATGAATAAAATAAAGATCCATAAACAACTAAAAAATATTTTAAAAAAATGTTAAGTACATTTTCTGACACATAGTTACTCAATAAGGTTAACTCTTATCACTAAAAATAAAAGCTGGGCACAGTGACGCGTATCTGTATGACCTTGCTAATTTGGAAGCTGAGGTGGGAGAATCACTTGAACCTGTGAATTTGAGATCACCTTGGGCAACATAGTGAGACACCCATCTCAAAAAAAAAAAAAAAAAAAAAAAAAACAAAGCAAAAAATGTAGTCTCTTGGATTGTCAAAGATTTAGTAACATCTTTGTTGAAAATGTGACTTCCAATTCAATCTAAATTCAGCTGTATCTATTGTGGGCAGTGATGGAGTTGTTGATACTCATTGAAAGAGCATATGATGAAAAACTTAGTGAGTAGAAAAAAATTGATTCGCCTCCTGTATGCTCACAACACAGATCACTTCTGTGACTCTGTGTGGTGTGGGTTTTCTCCCCACCAGCAAGCAAGTAGTTCTGCAGCATACACCAGTGAGGTGTCTTCTGTTTTAATTCTGACATTGTGTTCTGTATTTGGCATCAGACCCCACAGGTTGAGGGCTCAGTTCCTGAGATTGTGCCCCTTCTGTTCTGATTTCAGTCACAGACCCCAAGTTGTTTACCTGTGCTTACAACTGACTATAAATGGGGGTTCCTACAATCCTCTCCTTGGGGTTTGATTAATTTGCTCGAATGGCTCACAGACTTAGGGAAACACTTAACATTTACTGGTTTAATATAAAGGTATTACAAATGGTACAGATAAAGAAATACATAAGGTAAGGTATGGAGAAAGGGATGTGGAGCTTCCATGTCCTCTCCAGGTATACCACCCTTAGGAACTGCATGTACTTAGCTATTGGGAAGTTGTACAAACACTGTCTTTGGGATTTTTTGTTTGTTTGTTTTTTTTGTTTTTGGCATCAAGAATTGAACTCAGGGGTACTCAACCACTGAGCTACATCCCCAGCCCTATTTTGTGTTTTATTTAGAGACAGGGTCTCATTGAGTTGCTTAGCCCCTTGCTTTCACTGAGGCTGGCTTTGAACTTATGATTCTCCTGTCTCAGCCTCGCCAAGTGCTGGGATGTCTTTGGGTTTTTATGGAGACTTCATTGCATTGGCATGATTAAAGCATGGGTAACTATATTAAAATGTGATTGGCTAAAAAGGGTATGATCTAATGCTAATAGACTGGGTGGAGAAAACAAGCAAGGTGTGTCTATTCATATTCTTCACCATTCCTTCCTTGTGGGTGTGGGACAGGACCCTTTCTGAAATGGGGGTCTCATCATCTACTATCAGACAAGGTAGATCAGAGAATTTATTTATGGTCAGCAGTTCCTAGTTAGATAGAATATTAGAGTCTCTATGACCCACCTTGGGAGAGAGAAATTCTAGTTTCTGTGGCCTGCCTTGGGAAGGGAGTTATAAGTCAAGAACTGTGGATGAAAACTCCCAAATATATATCATAGTATTTCAATGGGAAACCCATTTTTAAAAGTTTAAGAGCTCTGGGGTGGGACATGGGGGCACATGCCTGTAATCCCAGCAAATAGGGAGGCTGAGGTAGGAAGATCACAAGTTTGAGGCAAGCCTGGAAAACTTGGCAAGACTCTGTTCCCACCACAGGGGGGTGGGGGGGAAGAAGGCTGGGGATGTGGCTCTATGTAGAGTGCCTCCTAGGTTCAATTCCTAGTAACTGCTGACCCTCCACCCTCCAAAAAAGACCTCTAGCTAAGAATGCCTAAATTTTATTAACTTATTTTATTTTTTGGTTTTAGGAAAGGTATGTGGCAAGCTTGATGCCTTTGCAGAAAAGTATCTCTCCATGGAAGGTATGAATATATTCAAATAAATTCTTATTTAAGTATTACAATTATAATTAACTTCTCTGAATGTATCTGTTTCTAATTTCTTAATATAGTATGTCTTGGTTTGTAGAGTCCACCTCAATTAAGACAGTTCCTTCCAGAAGAATTTATGAAAACACTTGAGAAAACAGGACCTCAGCTAACTTCTAGAATAAAGGGCGATTGGATTGGACTTTACCGGTTAGTCCTTTTCCACCATCTGTAGAACTTTATTTAAAAAGAAAACAAAACAAAAACTGGCCTTAAATTTATGTTCTTTTTAGAAAATTCTATTGTTTGGAATGGTTTTCTGAATTATAGGTAAGAAAAGTATTAAGGAGAGGAAATAAGTCATAGTCAAACTTTGCTTCTTACATTTATTTTTAAAGGCATTTTCTAAAGTCTCCAAATTTCGATGGCTGGTTCAAGACCCGGCGAAAAGAAATGACCCAAAAACTGGAGGCACTCCATCTAGAAGCTCTGTGTGAAGAGGTAGAAAATAGTGTGTTTGTGTGATGACTAACAACTATTGAAAGTAAAGATAAGATTGTCTTTAGAGGTTGAAGATAATGCCTAGGTCTATTTCTTTATAAATAGCAATGATATATAATTTTTCTAGATTATATGCTTTGTGACAGGGACTGTATATAGATGATTTATATGGATACTCCTTTTTTAATCTTCACAGTTCATCCGGGTAGGCATGTTAGGAGTGACTTGTCTCAGTTTCATATCACCACCAAGTAGTGGAGCCAGCAGTGTTCTGGAGTCCACTTGTATTGGTCCATAAGAGCTAATTGTGCACATCTTTTCCTAGTCCAGCATTTAGTGACTTCAGGTTGGTAGTTGGAAATTGCATACAGGTAGCAAATGCTATAAAAGACTCTTTCTGGAGAACTGGTTGCTTAATATTCACTACATCACTGGGGGGAGTCAGGATTCAAATCCAAGCCATCTAACTTCAGGTCTTTCACAATATGATTTACTCATCTTTCCCACTCAGTATTAACAAATTTTTCATGTATTTGGACTGATTTTTCATACTGTATAATTTATTACCAGGCTATTTTAAATTGGACTATTTGTGAAAATATATAGTCTTATTTTTCATTTGTATTTAGCTTTAAATGTTGAGACAGCCTAGCCTCAGTGTTTTTTTCCTAATTATAAACTACCATGATTCTGGCTTTGAGAAAAAGAATGAAGGAAACCACAAAGTAAGTCCAAGGAGAGTTTATTTGAAGATAAAAAGCTTACATCCAGTAATACATTCATGTTTGGCTATCTTGATTTGTTACCCAGTATTTCTTGTATTCATTAGTATGGGAATGGAAATTAGTATTGCATTAAGCTACAATTTTTTTTCTTTTTTTGGTACTAGAGATTAAACCCAGGGGTACTTTTACCATTGAGCTACATCTGTCGTTTTTGAATTTTTATTTTGAGACAGAGTCTTACTAAATTGGTGATGCAGGCCTTGGATCTTGTGATCCTCCTGCTTTAGCCTCCCAAATTGCTGGGATTACAGATGTGTGCCACTGTGTCCAGCCACAATTTTTTTTTTTGCTTGACCTAAACGAGCCACATCAGAAAGGAACTTTCTTCCATTTTGTTTCACTTCTAAATAGTATAGTTTTTTTTTTAGCTAATGTCAAAACTTAATGAACAATTTCTAGAATACTATGAGAATTATTCTTGTACTGTAATGGTATATCTGAGTTAAATACTGTTCTTTTCCTTCTTGTCCTTCTTTTGCATTAGCCTTGACTATTAAAATAAAGAGGTTTGAATATTGAGTACATACTGATTTGGGATTTGCTTATTGTTCTAGGACCTACTTCTCTGGATCCAGAAACACACAGAAGTAGAAATAGTAGACCTTGTACTGAAGCTGAAAAATAAGCTGGTATGTAGACAAAGCAGCTGAAGATTAAATTGGCCTGTGAAGATATTTTCCTTTCATTTGAGCTGATGACCCATGATGTATCACAGATGTAACTTAAAATGAGAGGATTTGAGATTGGTCCATTGATGGTAGACCTGAACAAAAATATTTTGTCACTCAGGGAGATAATATTGATGCTATATTATTCTAAAGATTTTTACATGGAATCTAATGAACTCTACAAAAACATTGCCACTTATATTTAATACTATATAGTATATATAGGTTTTATCTATGAATTTCTATGGAAGCCTTTTATTGGGCTTATCTGTGTATTTTTTAAATGGCATGTTCTTTGCTTTTTTAGTTTCTGTAAATTATGGTGTAAGACTGAAAGTTTCCAGCCAGGCATGGTGGTGCACACCTGTAATGCCTGTGACTTGGAAGGCTAAGACAGGAGGATCTGAAGTTCAAGGCCAGCCTGAGCAACACAGTGAGACCCTAAGCAACTTATTGAGACCCTGTTTCAAAATAAAAAATAAAAAGGGTTGGCGGTGTAGCTCAGTGATAAAGTACTGACAGTTTCAAAGTTGTTAGACTGTTAAGACTGTTTTATATAGAGAATACAATATATTGATACAGATCCATTTAAATGCTGCCAAACCTTCCTTCTGTAGTTGCAGGCTGATCGAGAGCATTTACCTGTGAAACCTGACACTATGGAAAAGTTACGGACACACATAGATGCAATTATCTTAGCATTGCCAGAGGACCTGCAAGGCATACTGCTCAAAACAGGCATGACGTGATATTTTCCAAGATTTACCAGCCAAAAAGGATTGTGCACCATGAAGCATACTGACATTTCAACCAGATGCACAAAGGAGATCTCTCAGAGGCAGAAGAGTGGAAAATAGCTGTGAATGCTAGATACAGGGTGGAAAGACTGTATTGTATAAACAGAACATTTTAGTGCATTATTTTTAAAAATGGGTATCTGTGGTGGTTCCATTTTAATACTGAAACACCGAAAGGCATTTCTATATTTTTAATCATGTTCTAAAGTGCTCTTATGAGAGACCTGAGGGGCCATCAGTGTAAGTGATTCCAAACTGCAGTGCTGGCATTGCAGATATTTTTTTAAATTGGTGCTGCTTTGCCCAATCATGTTAAAACTCAGGGTGTTATAAAAATAACATTTACACTGGCTATCTTCTTAAGAAGGAAAAGACTGAACTGTCCAAATATAGTTAGATGCAATTGATGCTTATGTAGTGCCTTCCGTTGTCCTTCATGTTTCACAAAGTCCAGCTGCTATTCTTGAGGCTTTTTCTTGTTTTGATTATGAAATATAATTTTATGAAGGATTATATTGAGTAATCATTGCTTAAAAATGTTTATTAGTAGGCATGGTGGTTTTTTCAATTGTCATATAGGTTTTTATTTCACTATTTTATTCACCATTTTCAAAATGTAATCTTACTACTTCCTCCAGAAGCAAGAAGGTATCTAGTATTAATTATGGAAGAGTTTATTTTCTTTCACCTTTTATTCATTGAGTCTGTGTAAATTAATAAGCTTGGATGTTTTTCAAAGACATTCTAATTATGAATTTCAGAATCAGATGTTAAAAACTGAAATATTCTTATTTCAAAGGCATTCATAAACCTTTTATGTGATAGTTATTTGACTGATTATAAGACTGATTTCCAGCATTATTTGTTGGGTTGTGTTATTTCCCCAAAACTAATGTTTCTCTGAACACTCTTCCTATTGTTTGACATGGGAACTTTTGTTTTGAATCGTTGTTATGGTTACTATATTTTTGTTGTTGTTATTCCTCTTTTGTTTATACTACCTTGCCAAAAAAGAAGAATGTGATTTAGTAAGATTGTTTGGTTTGTGTTTGAATGGGAGTGTCCTGCAGAAGCCACTATATAAAATAGGCACACATGATGTAGCACATATGTAAATAGCTGTGTCTTAATTACCTTCTCAACAACCAAATATAGTTGTATGTATTTGTAAAAGAAATGGCTTCAGAAGCTATCTCTTGTTCTCTGTTGCTATAATTCTAAAGGGCATTCCTGACCTAAGAAAGGCTCCTTGTGTTTTTAAGTGTGGTCTCCTGTGGTTCGATACCCAGATGTGCCCTTTCCTCATGGATGCAGTATCTTGAAGCATACCTCTACGTCATAGAGTATGGCATTTGGAAGAATTCATTTGCCTTGGATCATGGGGGTTATTTTGTGAAACAACAGTTGACCTTTCAGAAAAGGGGCAACTACTTTTTTATGCTAAAGTATTTCATAACTTTCTTGGAAATTTTATTTAGGTATAAATGGTCATCTTATTATTTTTCAAAAAGGTGTATTTTAATAATCTTACAATTTATATACAGTTTGTGATCAGAATTTGAGTCATTAGTGTCATATCAAGGATCTTTTAAATTATGCCACTACAGGATATGTCATTTCAAGTTTATTTTGCACAGCTAAAGAGTAGCAAAAGATGCCAATTAGCATGATAACAGTGTCCTCATTTACTCTAAGTAACTGAAACTTAACATGTTTGAAAACATACTCACCCAGGTTCTCTCTTCATTTCAAATTATGTACTTGTAAGAATAACTTGAAGTTGCATTGGAAACCTGAGAAAGACTGGTAATTTTTTTTGTGTGATTTTCAGAGTTGTCTTTTTTTTAGAAGACTTTGTTAATATATAAGCCCTGCCATTTAATGTTTTCTCTCCACCAGCATCAGAAGGAATCACTGCTTTAAGGGTATTAAGTAATGCCTAGTGCCTTCTACTTATAGTCCAAAAGAGGTTTTGTGAAGGCATTTATGGTCATTACCAAAAACTGAATTAAAGGCCTTGGATTTTAAAGCAGCTGGATGTCTTGTGTTATTTCTTAGTAAGTTTGGAATGCCTGGAAAAGCAAAGCATAGTTAATGGAACTTATGCATTAAGAGATTCCTTTTATTTTCTGACAGTTTTTAAGAAATTCAAATGAACACCAGGCACTGTAGCACATGCCTGTAATCCAGTGACTCAGGCTGAGGCAGGAGGATTCTGAGTTCAAAGCCAGCTTCAGCAACTTAGCAAGACCCTGTCTCAAAATAAAAAAAAAAAAGGGTGCTGAGGATGTGACTCAGTGGTTGAGTGTCCCTGGGTTCAATCCCTGGTGCCAAAGAAAGAAAAAGAGAAAAGAAAAAGAATTCAAAATGAAAACCTTTTCTCTGTGTACTTTACTATGAACAGGTGAATAGTTCAATTTAGTAACAGATTGATTAAGAGATTTTATATCCCTTCTATAAGTGCATTGATTTTACAAAATATTCAGATAAAAATATTTTAGCCAGTCATAGTGGCACATTCCTGTTGTCTCAGCTACCTGTGAGGTTGAGGTGGAAGAATCTCTTGACCCTATAAGTTTGAGACCACTGTGGGCAATATAGCAAGACTGTCTTAAAACTTTTTTTTAACTTAATTATTTAGGTTTTATTAAGATTATCCTTCATTTGCTACCTTTAAAAAAAAACTTTAAAGCTTTATCTAAAGCTTTGAATAAGTTACATTTATTTATTCCGCTTCCTTTTAAAAAATAACAAGTATAATATAGCTCAGTGGTGGAGTATTGGCCCATCACACATGAGACCCTGAGTTTGATCCCCAATGCTGCCAAAAAGAAAAAAATAGAATGTCAAAGTAGCAAATACATTATTTTTTGAATTTTAATTTGTTTGTTAAAAACATATTGGATGTTATGTTATTCCTTTTTGAAATTACTGATAATAAATGGCCTTCAAGATATACTGCAAAATATTTCAGTAAAAGAAATACCATTAAAATATTTTTTATGGCCCAATCAACAGAAATCTGATTTTCTCATAATTTTGGAGACTAGAAATCCAAGATCAAGGTATTAGCAGGATAGGTCTCATTCTGAGGACTGTCTCCTTGGCTTGTAAAAGGTGGCAGAAGTGCCATTGAAACTTGTCTTTGTTTTCACTTTCTCATAATTTAATTAATTTGTTTTTACAGCTGGATTTTATTAATTTTCTTCTTTTTAGCACAACTTGGGAAAAAATTTATATATTTTCTAATAGTAGTTTTCCAAAAATAGGTAGTTGAAGAAGGCAAAAACTTTTCTAATTATGGATAAATATTTTTAAATAATAAAATACATTAACTTATAATAGTGACTGAATTACCATAAATAACTTTATCTGTTCATATACCCAAGATGTATTACTTGAATGCCATCTAAAAGTTGGTCAAATTGTAGTATTTATTAGATAAGTGGAAATTAGCATTTGTTAATAAAATAAAGCTCCTAAAATTTTTCCAGTTACATTTCCCTGTTTGTTTTTAAAAAGATGAAACCATTTTATATAACATACACAATTATAATTACTAAAATTTATCCCTCATCTAACCAATTTTTGGATAAGTAAATTTTAAGCTAGTAGTTGGTTAATGCAATAAGTTTATGATCTTTATTTCTTTATTTTTTGAGACAAGGTCTCACTAAGTTGCTTAGGGCCTCATTAAGTTCCTGAGGCTGGCCTCAAACTTGCAATCCTCCTGCTTCAGCCTCCTCAGTTGCTAGGATTACAGATATGGGCCACCACATCAGCTTACAATGTTTATTTCACAGTTATAACATTGCCTATGTCATGATGAACAGATGTTGACGATAAAAAGATGGTAGAGTTTCACCACATCTTTTTCTGTAGTGTTACTTCCACACTTCTGAATGCCAGCCTTTCTTTACTATCTATTACTTAAATGGTAGGCCTTTCTCCAAATTAAGATCATTATCAGGCTGAGACTATAGCTCAGTGGCAGAGCACTTGCCTACCACTTGTGAGACACTGTGTTCCATCTTTACCACTGCATAAAAATAAAGGCATGTTGTCCATCTACAGCTACAAAAAAAAAAATTTCAAAGATCATTGTCAACTAATAACCATAGGTCTCATTCTGTTTTACTAGTTTCACCATTGTGCTTGGCTGCTTCTGTTCATTTTTTGTCTCCCAGTCTTTTGTCATAATATTGTTTCTGCTTAGCCATTAGAAAGCCAAACTTCACGGATCCTTCATGTTTTTGCCTGTCCCCCATGTTTTTTCGTGTCAGCCAGTATGTGAGTACATTATAGTATAGTTTGCTTCTAGATTAATTGAAAATGCTTTTTGGAAAATAGTAAGTTTACATTTCAAAGTTGCTATACTTGTTATTAAGTGAATGTATTTTTATACTTAAGTAGGGAACTATTGAAATGATTGTTCTCATTTAATGACAGGGGCAAACATTTTTATAGTCAGAGGCTCTGGTTGTAGAACACAATAAATTTTTTAGTTTAGTTTTGTTTTTGTGGTCCTGAGAATTCCAGCTCTTTTCATTTTTATTTTGAGATAGGTATCATATAATTGACAAGGCTGGCCTAGAACTTATGATCCTTCTGCATCACAAGCATCTGGCTTGCCTGGAGTTTTCTTTGAGGAAATAAAAGTATTATTAATAGTGTTTACACTTTCAATCTTTTAAATGGACTAGAGGCTATTAAAATTGTCCATATCTTCTTTTTAAAATATTTGTTAGTTGTAGATATACACAATACCTTTATTTTATTTCTTTATTTTTATGTGGTGCTGAGGATCAAACCCAGTGCCTCGCACATGGTAGGCAAATGCTCTACCACTGACTACAACCCCAACCCTGTCTATATTTTCTTGAGAGAGTTTTGGTAGTTTGTCTTTCAAGAAATTTGTCCATTTCATCTGGGTGCGGTGACACCCAACTGTAATGCAGCTTGAGAGGCTGAGTTAGGAGGATCACGAGTTCAAAGCCAGCCTCAGCAAAAAGTGAGGTGCTAAGCAACTCAGTGAGACCCTGTCTCTTATTAAAATAAAAAAAAGAGTGGGGGGGCTGGGGATGTGGCTTAGTGGTCGAGTGCCCCTTAAGTTCAATCCTTGGTACCCTCCCCCCCCAATTTGTTCATTTCATGTAAGTTAACAAATTTATGGGACTAAAATTATCCATAATGTATCCTTTTTGTTTTTTAATCTCTGTAGATCCTGGTGATAAAATCTCTCATTCCTGATATTGGAGGTTTATAAGTTTTATTGATCTCAGTTAAATTTTGGTTTTATATATGTATGAATTTTTATATATAAACTCTATATACTATTATATATAATACATATATATAATACACATAAATTTGGTACTGGGAATTGAACCAAGGAATGCTACATTCCTAGCTCTTTTTATTTTTTAATTTTGAGACAGGGTCTCACTGCATTGTCCAGGCTGGCCTTAAACTTATGATCCTCTTGCCTCCGCCTCCCAAGTAGCTGGGATTATAGGCAGGCAGCCCTGTGCCTGGCTGATTTTCAAAATTTTTGTTTTCTGTTTCATAGATTTCTACATTTGTCTTTCCTTTTTCCTGGTTATTTTAGTTTTAATATTCTCTCTAGTAACTGAAATGTAAAAGTCGTGGTTATTGATATGGTACTTTTCTCATATAGGTTTTTAGTGCTATAAATGTTCCCCTAAGTACTACTTTAGTGGCATTACCAACATTGCAATATGTTCTATATTTATTTTCATTCATGCTAGGCAAGTACTCTACCAGTGAGCCCTTTAAAAATTTCTATCCCAAGTCCTTAAAATTTTTTTTTGATCTATGGATTGCCAAAAATTTGCTATTGCTTTTAATTTCATTTCAGTGTAGTCCAAATACACACTTACTATGATTTAATTTCTTCAGATTTGTTTTATGTCGCACAGTATGGTTTATCTTGGTAAAGATTCCAGGTACACTTTTAGAACAATGTGTATTTTACTGTTAGTGGGTGAAATATTTTATAAGTATCAGGTAAGTCAAATTGGCT
Organism: Xerus rutilus; assembly: GCA_028644305.1. NCBI lineage: Eukaryota > Metazoa > Chordata > Mammalia > Rodentia > Sciuridae > Xerus > Xerus rutilus. The sequence continues at coordinate 38,791,941 of CM053413.1, forward strand.
GATAACGTTCATGTCCTCATTTATTTTCTACCTACTGTTCTATCAATTATTGAGAGAGGGCTATTTGAAATCTCAACTATAATTATAATTACGGAGTGTATTATTGCTCCAAATCTACTGATATTAATATAACTCTTTAGCTTTCCTTTAACTATTATTAGTATAGAACCCAGGGGTACTTTCCCACTGAGCTACATCTCCAGTTCTTTTTTTTTTTTTTTAGTACCAGAGATTGAACTCAGGGGTACTTAGCCTCTGAGCTACATCCCCAGCCCTATTTTGTTTTTTATTTAAAGACGGGGTCTGAGTTGCTTAGTGCCTCGCTGTTGCTGCGGCTGGCTTTTGAACTCACGATTCTCCTGTCTTAGCCTCCCAAAGTGCTGACATTACAGGCGTGCACCACTGTGCCTGACTTCCAGTTCTTTCCGTTTTTTAATTTTTTGTTTTGAGACAGGGTTTTACTAAGATGCTGAGGGTCTTGCTAAATAGCTGAGGCTGGCCTCAAACTTGTGATCATCCTGCCTCCACCTCCCGAGCTGGTGGGATTACAGGTATGTACCACCATGTGCAGCTTATATCTTTTCCATACTTTTACTCATAACCTATTTTTGTCTTTATAGTTAAAATGTTTTCTTGCAGGTAGCATATAGTTTGTTTCTACTTTGAATCCAATCTGACAAAAATGACATTGTGATTTATTTATCTCTTCATTTATTTATTTTTTTGTGGCAGTGGGGATTGGACCTATGGGCATTCTACCACTAAGTTTATCCCCAGCCCTTTTTGAGAAATGTTCTCCCTAAGTTGGTTAGTGCCTCACTAAATTGCTGAGGCAGAACTTGATTGAACTTGCCGTCTTCCTGCCTCAACCTCCTGAGTTGCTGGAATTACAGGCGTTTTCTGGCTGCCTTTAACATTTCTTGTATTGCAGAGATGCTCATGAATTCTTTCAATTTTTATATAATTGAAAAAAATCTTTGCCTTGTGTGTGTGTGTGTGTGTGGTGCTAGGAAGAGAACCAAGGGCCATACATGTGCTAGGCAAGTACTCTACCACTGAGCTACAATCCCTAGGCCCTTGACAAGTGACTGATGTGAATAGACATTGTCACTGGGATTACAGGTGTAATGTGCCTGGCACATTCCTTGTTTTTAAAAATTCTCCTGCAAGAAGTGATAAAATGCTATAATAAAGTGAATTCTCCCCCATCTTCATTTTTGGGATTGAATCCAGAAGCACTCCCAGTGAGCTACATCCCCAGTTCTTTTTTTTTTTTTTTTGGTACCAGGGATAGAACTCAGGGGTACTTGACCACTGAGCCACATCCCCAGCCCTATTTTTTGTTTTATATAGAGACAGGGTCTCACTGAGTTGCTTAGCGCCTCACCATTGCTGAGGCTGGCTTTGAACTCGCGATTCTCCTGTCTCAGCCTCCCAAAGTGCTAGGATCCCCAGCTCATTTTTTAAAAATGTTTTGAGACAGGCCATCCCTAAATTGCTGAGGCTGGCCTCAAACTTTCTATCACCTCAGCCTCAAATAGCTGGGATTATATGCAAGTGCCTTGATACATAGCAAGAAATGGTTTCTTTCTTATTTATTTACATGTGGTGCTGAGAATCGAACGCAGTGCCTCACACATGCTAGGCAAGCGCTCTATCACTGAGCCACAACCCCAGCCCAAGAAATGGTTTCTTATCCCAGTTCTACTACCTTTAGCTGTGTGACTGGGCAGTTTACTTCTCTCGTCTTGATTACCCTTATCAGTATAATAAGAGATTCCAGCCTGTTTTATAACCTAGTACCTAGTTAGGTACTTGATGTGCAGCATATTCTTAAGTAATAAGCTGTCATTTTTATTGTTCAGGTTTTAGAGGCTAGATATGGACAAGAGAACTTTTGTCATTTATTTTGTTTAGAAAGCACATATTAAGATTTGTTAGAAATTATAGGGAGGAGGTTCCATAAAATTTGTCTTGAGAAATGCAAGGAGTCAATTTGATAAGATCCTTTGAAAAAGGTGAATGTGTATGTGTGTGTGTGTTTGCAGTGCTGGGGACTGAACTCAGGGTCATGCCCATGCTGGGCAAGCACACTACCACTGAGCTACATCCCCATTCTTTGTTTTAAGAAATTCTATATAAAACTCAAAACAGACATAAGAGTTGCCAAAAGGTATAAAAATGGTTCAATCCTAGGTCTTTGGTGCATGCCATGTATGTGCATGTGTACAAACACACACACACACGATACAAGAATGTCTTAACTAGCAAGCTTCCAGCATGCATTTTTATGTTATTCAGTTGCTAAGCAACTCCAGTTGTATATTCACTACAAAGGAGAGTATTTCTGTTATTCTCAAGGGAGATAAAGTTTTCAACTGCACTTGCGTTAAATTCCAGGAAAATGGGTAGATCTGCTAATTTCATAGTTTTTGTTTTTGTTTTACTATACTAGGGATTGAACCCAGGGGTACTCTGCTATTAAGCCACATTTCCAGCTCTTCTTTTATTTTGAGACAGGTCTTGCTAAGTTGCCCAGGCTGGTCTTGGACTTGCAATCCTCCTGCCTTAGCCTCCCACATTACTAGGACTATAGGCATGTTGTCACCACACATGGCCCCCTAAAGTATTTTTGATCAAGTATAACAAAATTATCTTCTGCTTTTCACTGGTCTGCAACTGTGTGTAGTTCAGAGGCTTTAAGTTATTAAAAAATTAAATAGTATTTTGGTTTCACACTAGAAATTAACGAACATTTATTTTAGACTCTAAGTCTTGAATTTAGTTTTCCCTAGCATTTCACTTGTATTCCTTAAATGTTGTATATTTAATCTTAAGAATGAGAAGGTTATTACTGGAATATTTGGAAATTGAAAAAAATCAGCAAACCCACTGTTGTCTATAACATGGCTTTACCTTTGATCTATCTAAGAAGTTTTTGCTTTAAGAGTGCTCAGGGCCACTACTGAGAAATAGGTCTCTGAAGGGTAGTTATAACAAAGGGAGCTTTCCTCATGATGCCTTCAACAACACAAAATAGCTTATTCTTTTCAAAACTTTCCAGGTTTCTTCATTCAACCCCATCCTATACAAATGTGTTAGCTGGGGCTGGGATTGTGGCGCAGTGGTAGAGCGCTTGCCTAGCATGCGTGAGGCGCTGGGTTCGATCCTCAGCACCACATAAAAATAAAATAAAGATATTCTGTCCACCTACAACTAAAAAAATAAATAAATATTTAAAAACAAAAAACAAAAAAAACACAAATGTGTTAGCTGGAATAAACAACTACAGACCTGCATAGGACAGCACTATTAGGAAAACTTTTTTTTTTTTTGACAATACGAGGAATTGATCTCTGTGGTGCTCTAACATTGAGCTAGAACCCCAGTTCTTTGTTTTTTATTTTGAGACAGGGTCTTGCTTAGTTGATATGAGTCTTGCTAAATTGCTAAGGCTGGCTTCAAACTTGCGATCCTCCCGCCTCAGTCTCCTGAGTTGCTGGGATATAGGCATGTGCCACCATGCCTGGCTTATTTTCATTTTGAGACAAGGTCTCACTAGATTGCAGAGGCTGGCCTTGAATTTGCTATCCTGTTGTCTCAGCCTTTGGAATCGCTGGGATTACAGGCATGCACCATTGCACCTGGTTCCTTATCATAAAGTGGAATTTTTGGATCAAAGAGCATGTACATTTTATAATTTGACAGGTTAAATAAGTTATTTTATATGCGCATGATGAAGTGCAGCCCATAAAAAGAACAAGTTGCCAAGTGTGGTGGGGTACACCTGTAATCCCAGCGGCTTGGGAGGCTGAGGCAGGAGGACTGAGTTCAAAGCCAGCCTCAGCAATAGAGAGGTGCTAAGCAACTCAGCAAGACCCCATCTCTTAAAAAAAAAAAAGTTAAAATTTTAAGTATTGATGTTAAGAACTAATATGTTTGCAGCATATTAAATAGAAAAAGGAGTTATCAGTATAAAATCCCTTTAATGTTTATATAGAGACAGTAGTATTTCAGAGAGGAAAATCTGGAAGATATCACATATATTCTGTGCTTAATTCAAATCTGAGTATTATTTTTTAAATTACACAAGTAAAGCACAAATAAATTCATCTTGTAAAATTAATGCAGAAACAAAAACAAAGGGGTGGGATGTGATGATGCATGCCTGTAATTCCAGCTCTGAGAGGCTGAGGCAGGAGAATTGCAAATTCAAGGCAAGCCTGGGCAGTTTAGTGAGATCCTGTCTTAAAAACTTTCAAAAGAACACAGGGAAATCTGGGGATATATCTCTTTGGTAAAGTATCTCTGTGTTCCATCCCCAGTACCCAAAAAAGGGGAAAAAAACCCCAAACCATATATTTAAATATTCATAGCAGTTTTATTCATAATGGCCCCAAACTTTAATAACCCAAAGTCCATTAACTGGTGAATGTATAAAGAAGGAATTATTACTTAGCAATTACTGAGGATTGGGGATGTAGCTCAGTGGTTGAGCACTTGGCTAGTATGTCAAGGCTCTGGGTTCATTCCCCAGTACCACAAAACTATTAATACCCCCCAAACTACTGATAAATGCAATTACATAATGAATCACAAAATCATGCTAGAAGAAAGACAGACACACAAAAAAACTATGTATGGTTCCAATATGAAATCTTGGGAAAGATAAAATTATAGTGACAACAATGATCTGCCACTGGGCTGGTGGTGAAAAGAGGGTGACTATGAGGGAACTTTTTGGAGTAAAAGAAATGTATGTATGGGGCTGGGGCTGTAGCTCAGTGGTAGAGTGCTTGCCTAGCATGCGTGAGGCACTGGGTGCCATCCTCAGCACCACATATAAATAATAAATGAATAAAATAAAGATCCATCAACAACTAAAAAAATTAAAAAAAGAAATGTATGAATGATAATGATGGTAACTACGCTACTGGACACATTTGTTCATATTAATCAAATTGTATATTTAAAATTGGTGAGTCTTATTGATATAAATGATATCTCAATAAAGCAGTTTTTAAAAGCACAGATCAGCTCTCCTTTTACAACCACTCCAAAAATCAGGTTTTCTCACTACCTGCCGGGCTTTCCAGGTGCTTGTTCTGCATTTCCTGCTCCCCCCCATTTTTATATTATCTTACAGTACTCACGATTCCCGCCCCCCTGCCCCAACTGTACCTTGGAGATCTTTTCATTAGACTGTTGTATGTAGTTTTATATCATTCTAACTCATGATAGTATTCCACAGTATGGATATGTCAGTTTATTTCATCATCCTATCACTCAACCATATTTACTGAGTGTCCAAGGTGTGCCAAGTCCAAAAAGTACAAAAACAGGCTAGTTTTCTGCCTTCCTAGTGCTTTTAGACAAGTGGGGAAAGGGGAGCGAATTGTGAAGACATCATTAAATGTGAAATCTTAACTACTAAGGGAGCTTATGATGCTTTGAGACTGAGTAATAGGGATATCTATTTAGCCAAGAAGTCAGAAAAGTACTGTAAACAGAGCTGAACGGTGGATAAACATAGCTTAACTAGTGAAAGGGTGGGAAATGGGGCACTACTAATACTAAACGTCAACAACAGAGTGGTGAAAGAGGTGAAATTCAGGAAGAACTTGATTTTATTTAACGTTCCCTTTTTTACACTGATTTTTTAAATCACAAAAAAATAAGATAAATTTTTAAAGTAAGGAGGCTTTACACTTCCTGAACATAAAGGAATGTCTTTCAGGTTTCTCCTAGGAGATAAAAGGTACAAGAAACCTTGTTGTCTTCCTTCTATTAAAAGAGTAACAGCTGACGGAAACGTCTTGGAGCTCTCTCGACTTGACATAGAACCTGGTGTATCCTACCAACTTACTAGATTGCCACCATTTCTCACTCGCAGATCTGCTATTAACCACTTATCTGTCTGAAAGGCAAGGTCCATCTTCGCTTCTCCCTAGGCAACATTTTGAGCGCGTGGGATCTGGGAATCCCCAAAGCGTAGCGTAAAAGAGAAAGACCCTCAAAGAGGAGTTCACTATCTAACCCATAATGCTCCTCTCGCCCTCCCGGATCCTAGATACAACCCTACAACACATTTTTCCGGGCGGAAGCATCTTGCCATGAGTCTGATTGGAAGTGACAAACCGAGGCATCATGGGACTTTGCCCTTCTCCCAGTATGCATGTGCATCCGGCCTCGCCCCGCTCCTGGAGCCACGTCCGGGAGGTGGCGGCGGCGAGAGTTGCACGTCAGCAAAGGTATGGCCAATCCCCTGCGTGCGCAGGCGTAGTGGCGCTGGCAGTACCGGAAGTGCAGGGGGATGGGGCGACGGTGACGCGAATCTGTCCGCGTTGGAGGGGCCGGGCCGCTGCCAGAGTCGCTGCAGCCGCCGTGTGACGTGGCACAGCCGGAGAATTAAAGTCAGAACCCGAGCTGCCGCGCCAGTCGCCAAGCAGGTCCTCGACCCGCTACTTTCTGTCCCGAAGCTTCATTCGTCACGCCGGCCAGCGAGCGGTCCTTGCCGCCCTTTTTCTTCCTCAGCTCTTTCTCTTCCCTTGCGCTCAATTTGTTGGGAGTGTGAAAGGACCAAGAAGGCCCAGGGACGCTCCGACCCTTTTTCTGCCCATAGCAAGTGCCACAACCGCCATGGGCCTCACCATCTCTTCTCTGTTCTCCCGCCTCTTCGGCAAGAAGCAGATGCGTATTTTGATGGGTGAGTGAGGGACCCGAGGCTAGGCACCTGTACGGATTGGGAGAGGAGGCTGGGTCTTGAAGCTTGGGGCGGCCTCCGGCCTGTTTTTCCTCCACCAGCTGTGGTGGGGGAGGGGTGGCGGGTCGGGGGTCGGGAAGAATTCTTCAGGAAGAACAATGGCGAAAGGTGAGCGATCACCCTAGATCAGCCGCCTGAAGAGGCAGGTTCAGAGCCTCGGGTAAGGTTTTTCTCATTCTGGGCTTGACTTTCCTTGATCTAATTGAAAACCGGACTGGATTGGGTGGAGATTTGGGGAAAGCGAACGCTGGTAAGGCCCTTTCTGAGAGTGCGATCTTCTTTCCCTCTAACCTGGGTGTGGGCAGCGTTTGAGAGGGAGGCAGAGCGTCTCCAGCCTTCCTCCTCCCCCTTTCTCCTTCGCGTACACGGTCTGCATTCACCATTGGTATGTGAGCGAGCGGCCACCTAAGGTTTGGAGCCGCCCGGGGCAGGAAGTGACCAGGGCTAGTGCGGTGGCAAGGGGGCACCCTAGGTTTGTGGCGAGTCCGGAATCTAGCTCATTTTGCTAAACTTTGACTCGCACTGGATTTTTTCCCACTTATTCATGAGCTCATTCCATGCGAACCAATTTTATCATGTCTGTTTCTTTTGTCTACTTTCAAGAACTCTAAATATATTTGGTTTACTATAAACTAATATTTGTCCAGCTGGCCCAAAGTTTAACGCAGAAAACTTTGAGAAACTACTTTTAAAACCTGGTGAATTTTTAGTACCTAAACCGAATATCATGACGCTTCATTTTAGGATAACCTTATCAAGTAGTAACTACAAAGTTTTAAAAAAAATTCTTTCCGAAAATTAAAATTTTCAGAACTGCTTTTTCAGAGGCCTTTTTGCACAGCCTAGGGAGAAGGGTTGTCACTTGGGTGATGTAAGCAACCCCTCCTTCGTAGTACTGTGAGTCGTCTCTACCTCACAACCGAATAATGGACCTGAATAATGTTAAAAGCCCCTGAAGTGTGAAGCTTGTTGGTTTATTAGTTTGTTTTCTAGAGAGTGGCAGTGGGACCTATTTTCCAGCACTGCTACTGTGATAAGTTCAATATTATAAGGTATATGAAGAGTTAGTTTACACGTTTGGTTCTTGTTTTATTTAACTTAGTTCAGGTTCTTTACAATCCATAAAACAGTTGTTCATTATTCGTTCACAAAGACAAGTTAGTGTTTAAGTTTCTTGTATCTCCCTTATGAAGAGGACAGACTTATAGAAGGGCAGGCATACTAAGTTTTAAGTGGCTGAAAATTGGAAGTCTGAAAAAGAATCTGAAGTCAATGGGAGAACTTTTGGACATAAATAAAATTTCCAGCCTGTTTCTTAGAGGTTAACCTGGACATAATTGTGTTCTTGAAAATGTAGTAAATTGGTCTTTTTACTTCTTATTTATCACAAATCAGTTGCTATTTTACCTTTTCTTGGTCTTTTGTGATGGTTAAAAGTGTCAGAATGGGAAGAAGGATAGAAGTATGCTATAAACACTTTCTTATGTATCCCCTCTTTCCCAAACAATGATCAGAAGAAAATGGGAGGATGAGTATTTAACTTTCTGCAGGGGATAGAAGACGTGATTTGGAATTATTTATTTTATGGTTTGGTATTCTTATTTAGTTTAGGAATAATCAGTTTTAGTTGATTAAAAACACTTGTCACAAGGCCAACTTTTATGGTAACTTATTAGAGGAAGTACAAACAGGGATATGTTAAAGAACAGAGAAAGAGGTAGTTTGAAAGTTTGATAAGTCTTAGATTGTTTGTAGCTTTATGAGTGATTGACAGCATAAATAATAGGTCACAGAATGTATTAAAAGTTAGCAGTTAGCTAATGTGTCTGTTTTGCCAAACTACTGTGGAAAAGATGTGAATTTAATTGCTGGCTTTACTGTTGTCCCAAAAGTTCAAGTTATTGAAGAAAGTGTTGGAAGATAGGGCTGATAGTTATCTGTAATTAGAAATAAAAAGCTACCACTATCAAATTTAAAGTCACATGGACTCTTGATGGACAGAAGCTATGTAGTATTTATAAGGGCTAATTACTCATGTGAATGCTATTAAGTTTAAACTCAAGGACAGCCAGATTTCATCCTAGAGTTCATCATATCTCAGTTCGCTCGTTCTGCAGAGGATAGTTGTTGCCTGTTGAAAAGATGAAGTATTGCTTTCTAAAAGTTTGCTAATACCGATGTAGTCTGTATTGCCTCGAATGTCCTGTGGTTTTTTGGGACCAGAGAGGTTCAAGAGGAAGGAACTTTTATTTGCCAAATTTAAGAAATATTAGCAATATTTTATGTAGACTAAAATATTTTATTCAGACTAAAGAGTGGTGCTTTATATTTTTTTCAGCATATTTTGTAAGTCCATTTATTACGCAATCTTTTGTCCTAAAATATGTCCTGTTTGTGAAATTTAGACAACATGTGAAAGAATAATTACTTGTAATTACCATTTCACTATTGTCATCTTTACTCTCAAGTTTTAAAAGTTCCAAAGTAGCTCTGTCATTTCACAGCTCTAAAATTGAGTTGTGATAGTTTTTGTTCTCTTTTTAACTTATTATTGCAAGCATTTTCTCATGTCATTAGTTGAAAATTGCTAGCCTTCTTAATTTTTTTTGTAAAGAGTCCTGGGCTGGGGATGTAGCTCAATGGTGGAGCACTTGCCTAGCATGCCTGAGGTCCTGGTTTGATTCCCAGCACCACAGCATAAAATAAGGCCCTTCTTATTAGTTATGAGAATATAGGAAATAAAAGAAAGGGCAAAAATCTGGTTTCATGCCACTAGAAGTTGATAGATACAGCAATACTTAGATATACCAGCATTTCTACAAAGCATGGCCGACAGTGACTTTTTATAATTAACTCGGTAAAAGTGCAAATGTTCCTGAACTTTTAAGCAGAAGCAAAACTTAAACACTCACTGTATTTTTTTCATACCTGGTAGCCTCAGTTTCTGTTTGGATGGTCAAATGTCTGAAGAGTTAGATAAAATATTAAGGTTAAATACATCCTCCAGAAAAAGTTGAAGGCAGAATGGCAGTATATATAAACACTACTTTAGGGCTCTGGCATCAGGATTAGGGTTGTTTGTCTATTTAGTTTTTTTAAATTGAGATATTTAAATACCATAAAATTTCCCCTTTACCCCTCGTGTATGAACAGTTCATGGTTTAGTGTATTTGGATTTTGTAGCTATCACCACTAACTCCAGAATATTTTCATCATTCCAAAAAAGAAATCTGTACCCTTTATCAGCCACTCCCATTCTCCTTTTTTCCCATCCCTGGCAGTCTTTAATCTACTTTATTTATTTAAATTTTTTTTTGTAGTTGTAGATGGACAGAACACCTTTATTTTGTTTGTTTTGTTTTTTATGCAGTGCTGAGGATCCAACCCAGTCCCTCACACGTGCTAGGCAAGCTCTCTGCCACTGAGCTAAAGCCCCAGCCCCTCTAATCTACTTTATTTTTGTGTTTGTCTATTCTGAACATTTCATACAATGGAGTCATTTAATATGTAGCCCTTAGTGTGGCTTTTTTCACTTGGAATGATGTTTTCAAAGTTCTTGTTATAGCATGTGTTTGTACTTAATGCCTTTTTTTTTTTTTTTTAAATATTTTTTTTAGTTATAGATGGACACAATGTCTTTATTTTATTGCTTTGTATGTGGTGCCGAGGATCGAACCCAGGGCCTCACGCATGCGAGGCAAGCGCTCTACCGCTGAGCCACAATCCCAGCCCCCTTAATGCCTTTTTAAAATGACCAAATAGTAATTTCATTGTATGAATATAACACATTTTATTTATCCTTTCATTAGTTGATGGAAATTTGGGCATTTGTACTTACTGGTTTCATAAATAATGCCATTATGATATTATGAACATATGTGGCAAGTTTGGGGGGTTTTTTGTTTGTTTTGGTGGGCACATATTTCAGTTCTCTTGGGTAGATACCGAGAAGTGGAATTTGGGGGTCATATGGTAATTGTTTAATGTTTTAGGGGAACTAACAAATTGTTTTCAAAGTAGCGGTATCATTCACACACCCACTAGTGACATTTGGGGATTCTAATTCTCCAAAATACCTAGGGTTTTGAACACCTGTTCTTTTACTTCTGTGATTCTGGGGACATTTCTGAACCTGAGGTGCCTACTCTGAAAAATGGAAGGTTAATATGAGATTTAAGAGCTGAGATTGTGGCTCAGTGGCAGAGTGCTTGCCTCGCACATGTGGGTTCGATCCTCAGCACCACATAAAAATAAGTAAACAAAATGAAGACACTGTGTCCATGTATAAATAAAAAATTTTAAAAAATGAGGATTTAAATGTCAAAAATATGGACCTGGTATTGTGCTTGGAACTCAGTAAGCACTCAATTTTAAATGATTATTGTAAAATTATTGTGTATTTCAAACTTCTTTTAGAAAATTTGAAATGGAAAATGAAATTAAAAAGAAAATTAAAAAAAAAAGAAAAATCATTTTTCCCATCTGAAAAGATAGTTTTTTCTTTATAGCCTTTTTCTTTTACATACTTTTTTCCTCTCAAAGTTGATATAATTGTGTCTGCCTTCTTTAACTTAAAATATAAGAATTTCTCACTGCTGTAAGTTGGTAGACAAACTTTTTAATGATTGGCAAAGATTATTGCAGTAGTTTTGCTTGGAATATTAACACTTCCGTCAAAGTACAGGCCTAGTTAAGAAGAACAAGTAGTGATTCCAGTATATATTCTACCACATTGACCTGTTTATAGTAGTGGAGGGGAGGGAGAACTTGCTGGATTGTACAGATTACTCTTCCCTTGGTTATTTGAGAATTGATCGTAGTTTCACTTTGTGGAAAAATCTATTGCTAAATATTGCAACATTAAGGAAATACATACTTAAGAAATGACTAAAATGGCACAAAATTGTTAGACCAACATGTTCTTATGTGAAGAACTATATAATGAGTTTTAAGTGATGATGGTATGTTCATACAGTTTGTACATCTTAAAGCTCACAGTAGAAATGCCTTTAAAAAAAAATCATTGGTTTTTATTTATACAGCACTGTTGTTTTGGATACAACTGAAAAGATATCTTTTATGTGGCTGTGAGCCATTAAACCCTGTAGTTTGGGAAGGATTTGTTGTGATGCTGTAGATCAGATCCTAGGCTTCATACATGCTGATGTGCTCTACCACTGATCTACATCCCCAGCCCTGTTGTCTTATTGTTTGTTTGCTTGTTTATGGTGCTGGGAAACAAACCCAGGACTTCATGAATACTAGGCAAGTTGAGCTAAAGTCCTGACCCCTTGTAATTTTTGTTTAAAAAATAATTTGTGGGTGCTTAAAAGGTCTTTCTGATTGCATTATTTTGTAAACGTTTCTCTTAAAAATAAAACTTTTTATTCAAGGCTGTAAAGCAGTCATCTTTAAAAGGATGCATCAGGAAATGTAAACAGCTCCACATTTTGATAAAACCTCCAGCTGGGTGTGGTGGCGCACGCCTGTAATCCCAGCACTTTGGGAGGCTGAGACAGGAGAATCGCGAGTTCAAAGCCAGCCTCAGCAATGGCGAGGTGCTAAGCAACTCAGTGAGATCCTGTCTCTAAATAAAACACAAAATAGGGCTTGGAATTTGGCTCAGTGATCAAGTACCCTTGAGTTCAATCCCTGGTACCAAAAAAGAAAAGCAAAGAAAAGAAGATTACTCCAATTTTTTTTTTCTTTAAATGAAAGCAGTACATGCTAATCAGGTTTAAAAACTACTCTGTAGGCCTGTGGTTGTAGTTCAGTGGTAGAGTGCTTGCCTAGCATGTGTGAGGTGCTGGGTTCAATCCTTGGTACTACATAAAAAAAATAAATAAAATAAAGGTATTGTGTATATCTACAACTAAAAAAATTAAGAAAATACTCTGCAGTAGAGAAGTAGAAGAAACTATTTAATATGTATATTGGGGCTGGAGGTATAGCTCTGTTGTAGAGTGCTTGAATAGAATGCCCGAGGCCCTGGGTTCAATCTCTAGCACTGAAAAAGGAGAAAAAAGACCTACAAGCAGATATAAAGCTTATTAAAAGAAAAATTGGAATACCTGTGTCCTTTGCTATAACTTAAAATAATTATGTAATCATGATTTGTCTTGGACTTCATGCATTCTTAGTATTTTTGGATTTATATTTTTATTTTGTGTGTTACTGGGGATTGAACCAGGCGGTGCTCTACCATTAAGCTACATCCCCAGCCCTTTTTAGTTAAGATAGGGTCTTGTTAAGTTGCTTAGGCTGGCCTTGAACCTGGCCATCCTCCTCCTGTCTCAACTTCCCAGTTGCTGGAATTACAAGCCTGTGCCATTATTACATTGTTGTAATGTTTTTACATTGTGTTTAAAAGGGGGTATGAGGTCCAGCTGGGCCTCCAATGAGGATTGGTCAGTTCTCAGTACATGATTCAAGTGGTTTTGTTTTTTCCTTTTTCTTTTTCCTAATCTGCATCTCAGTTGCATTTCTGACTTGGCTTGATTGTGTTTGGATTTTAAGGTTGATATTTTATTCTCTTAAAAGTATCTTATTCTCTCAAGAGGTATAGCTTTGTAGAAAAATTAAAAGATGTGGTTGCCCCCCCCATGTGTTTTTACTGAACATTGCCAGATTTTAAGGTAGCGACTTTTCTTTGCTAATTATTGAAATTGTTTTCTTATTTATTTTTTGTGGTGCTGGGGATCAAACCCATGGCCTTCCTATGGTAGGCGCCATTCTACCATTGAGTTATATCCTGAGCTCTCCTGAGCTTTTTTTTTTTAATAGTTGATGGACCTTTATTTTTATTCATTTATTTCTGCGTGGTGCTGAGAATCGAACCTAGTGCCTCACACATGAGCCACAACCCCAGCCCTCCCTTGATCCTTTGGATACTGTTCCATATTCAAAATAAAACTTTGTGTACTAGTTCCTATGCCCAAGAATGAAGGCTTGGGGTGGATGGCTCATTGTGACTAGTATGTGTAGTAGAATTTTGGAAAGAATAAACTTGTGATCTAGTATAAAAGGGGGAACAGGGTTTGATTAGAGGGCACAGGTATAAGAAGTCATAGAGGCTAGAGCCTGCAGGGAAATCTTAAAGTTACCCTTTGTAGGGTACGGAATAGGAAGTATTAGGTGGAATGAGTCTGAATTACCTATATAGTCTTCATTTTGGACAAACTGATAAAAATTAAACTTACTGCACAGGAATATAAACAAGATAATTGAGATGATTTCAGTTTTAAAAAACTATCATTGCTTTTATGTGCTAAGTCATGCTTTGATTTAAATATATAGAAGGTGTCCTTGCTGCAATCAGTACTCAATTGATCTTTTAAAAAACTGTCATAAAAATAAATGAAGGCAGGGCTGGGATTGTAGCTCAGCGGTAGAGCGCTTGTGCGTGAGGCCCTGGGTTCGATCCTCAGCACCACATACAAAGCAATAAAATAAAGACATTGTGTCCATCTACAACTAAAAAAAAAATTAAAAAAACAAATAAATAAATAAATAAATAAATGAAGGCAGCTAAATGTGAGGTTCTTAGAAAATTGAGACTTCAGTGAGGTTATTAGTCTTTGATTTATGAGGGCTTTAGCAAACAATATAAAATATACAGATTTTGAGAGTCATACTTGAAAGTATTTAATTTGTTCTTTGCTATCACTATAATGAAGCCTACCATTTTCTAATGTGGATTTTTTCTTCATAGCAAGCACATTTTTCCCTATTTACACCTCTGCTTCAAATGAATTGAATTAAGAACTAAGACATTATTTATATTGGAGAACCATTTTTACAATACAAATTAACCAGACTTTCGTTCTTATTTGTGCAAATTTGATGTTGTAGTGGATGAGGTAGGGGTATATTTAGCCTTATCTTTATTTATTATTATAAGAGGACTAAGATATAGTTACCTATATTTTCTCCTTAACATCAGGACATTTTACTTTAAAATTTTCACTGCAGATGAAAAGAAAATTAAATTTGTTACTATTCTGTGTTCTCTGATTCACCTTCTAATTTGTTTTTGTCTTTTAGCTTTTTTGGTACCAGGTACTGAATCCTTTTATTTTTTTATTTTGAAACAGGGTCTCATTAAGTTACCTAGGGCCTCACTAAGTTGCTGAGGCTGATCTTGAACTTGTGATCCTCCTTCCTCAGCCTCCCAAGTTGCAGGGTTACAGGTGTGCGCCACCATGCCTGGCCTTACTTTCTAATTTGTGTTTTAAAAATGGTGATAGGGCTGAGATTGTGGCTCAGTGGTAGAGAGAGCGCTTGCTTCCCATGTAGGAGGCAGTGGGTTCGATCCTCAGCACCGCATATAAATAAATGAATAAATAAAAATTTAAAAAAAATAGTGATAGATGCTGAGATGTACACCTGTAATCCCAGCTCCTTGCAAGGATGAGGTTGGAAGATTTTAAGTTTGAGGCTGACCTCAGCAATTTAGCGAGGCCTTGTCTCAAAAGGGACTGGGGATGTAGCTTAGTGGTAAAATACCTGTGGGTTTAATCCCCAGTACTACAAAAAAATAAAATAAAATAAAATAAAAAAACCCATTTAATATAGGGCTGAGTATATGGCTCACTGCAGGGTGCTTGCCTATCAACGTTTGTGGCAGAACCAAAGATTAGATTCTGAGTCAATCAGATATCCTTTTCCTTTTGTTACTGTGCACTGCCTTGCTTGGTCTAGAAAGAAAATTGGAAGGGCTTCTAGTACGTTGCTTTTGGGAATCAGAAATTAGATAAGTTTTGTTTCTAACTTCTATTCGTGCCTTGAGCAGTAAACTTTTACTTTAAAACTAATAAGTCATTGTAAAATTATTTCTTTGTATGCTTTTGGTCTAGATTTTAAATTTGTAATGTCTTCTTCTAGTTGGATTGGATGCTGCTGGCAAGACAACCATTCTGTATAAATTGAAGTTAGGGGAGATAGTCACCACCATTCCTACCATTGGTAAGAAAGTTTACTGTTGACTTTAACTTATATCTTAATGGGAGGAAAAAGCAGAATCTGTGTTTTTGTTAAACCTTGGTGATTTTTTTAGTAGTATAAGGTATTCCACAGTATAGAAGTTTATTTTCTTAACTGCATTATGCACACATTTTTATTTTTCCTTGTAGGTTTTAATGTGGAAACAGTAGAGTATAAGAACATTTGTTTCACAGTATGGGATGTTGGTGGTCAAGATAAAATTAGGCCTCTATGGAGGCACTACTTCCAGAATACCCAGGTAAGAATTTTTTGAAACTTTTAAAAATACGTTTCGTGTTCTGAATTTTACATTAATATCTAGTGTTTACCTGGAGGTTGGTGTGTACTGTATGAGTTGACCTTATCACTACTTGGATATTCTTTAGTGAACTTTCACTCATGCCTTCGAAAGCTAAATTACCTGTGGTGAGAGTTACATAGCTAACCTAGTAAGATTTTGAAAGATGAGGTGAGATAGGTGCAGATGTGGTTTTCGAGAATGAGGTACCAGAAGATCTCAGAAATGACCATCTCCCAAATTAACAAGTGAATTACAACTCCAACAGTGAACACCTGGAATGTGCCCTTTGAACCTCCTCTTTAAAAAGCCCCCTGTTCCTGCTAATGGGCAGAATTACAGCCTCTGGGACAGGAGTCCTGTGTTTCTTCTTGCTAGTAAAGTAGTAAAACTTCTTTTTCCTTTTTTTTTTTTTTTTTTTTTGAAAAAGAGAATGAATTAGGTCTCTCATCAGTAGTTCAGAAAGAAAAGTATGTGTAAATTTCTATCACAGTGGTTTCTAATGAATGTAAGATAATGACAGATCTTTATGTAGTCCAGGTAAGTGTTTACTTTATTTAAAATACATTAAGATAAATGCTGTGTTGTCTTGTAAGATAATTTCATTATTGTCATGTAGTATATATAATACTGGCATGGAAGAGGCCTTAGGGATCCTGTAGATTAGGAGTTCTCAAATTTGGCTGCACATGAAAATCACCTGAGGAACTCTCAAAATCCAGAAGCCTCGATCATATCAAAATACCACTTGAATCAAAATCTCTGAGCAAGTTAACTAAGCATCATTAGTGTTTCTAAAACTTGAATGTGCATATGAATTACCTGGATATTTGTCAAAAATACAGATTGGTTCAGTAGAGCCTGGCTAAGGCCTGTGCTTCTTGTATTTCTATTGTACCCAAGTTCTCTGGTGATGCTAATTTTGGATCTTACAGCAGCGGTCTTACTGACATGTTTGGGCTGTAAGTAAGGCTCTCTTCCTTGTCCTCTACACATTAGATAAATGTCAGTAGCAAGCTGGGCACTGTGGCGTATGCCTGTAATCCCAGCACTTTGGGAGGCTGAGACCAGAGAAACACGAGTTAAAAGCCAGCTTCAGCAATGGTGAGGTGCTAAGCAACTCAATGAGGACCCTGTCTTTAAATAAAACACAGAATAGGGCTGGGGATGTGGCTCAGTGGTTGAGTACCCCTGAGTTCAATCCTGGGTACCAAAAAAACAACAGCAGCAACAACAAAAAAATGTCAGTAGCAGCTGTCCCTCACTGAATTGTGACAATCCAAAATTTAGAAAATATTCCCTGGGAGCAAAATTGCTTCTCAGTGAGAACCACTGTTCTAGTCCAAATCTCATATATGAGGAAACTGAAACTTCAGATGACTTCAAGATTGGAGAGTGCTTTGTTCAACTAGTCCTAATTCTACTGTTTCTTCTACTCACAAAGGGTTACTCACTAGTTTTTATTTACTACTGAAGTTGATTTTTTTTTTTTTTTTTGGGTACTGGAGATTGAACTCAAGGGCATTTGACCACTGAGCCACATCTCCAGCCCTATTTTGTGTTTTATGTAGAGACAGGGTCTCACTGAGTTGCTTAGCGCCTCGCCATTGCTGAGGCTGGCTTTGAACTGGCGATTCTCCTGTCTCAGCCTCCCTAAGTGCTGGGATTACAGGCTTGCGCCACCGCGCCTGGTGAAGTTGATAATTTTAAAAAATTAAAGTGTGATATTAAAAGCACTGATAGGTTTTTAAAAAATTTTTTTTAGTTGTAGATGGACATAAGACCTTTACTTTATTTTTATGTGGTGCTGAGGATCGAACCCAGTGCCTCACACATGCTAGGCAAGTGCTCTACCACTGAGCCACAACCCCAGCCCCACTGATAGGTTTTAAGATTTGTAATATTAGGCTTGCTCTCCAACATTTAAAATATTTCATGCAAGTGAGGTATAATGCCACCAGAGGGCAGTGAATACTCTAGGTGAGAGGTTGGTAAATAAGAAAGCATCCCACTTATTTATCTTTACTAAAGATAAATAAGGATAAATAAGTGGGATGCTTTCTTATTTAAAATCAAGGATATGTATATTCGTTAAAATAACTTTGGTTAGCAAAGATATTTTGATATACTGGTACATGCTTTAAAAAACTTAAATTTGGAAAGTTTTAAACATACACAAAAATAGAGTAGCATAATAGCCGGGCGCGGTGGTGCAAGCCTGTAATCCCAGTACTTAGGGAGGCTGAGACAGGAGAATTGCGAATTCAAAGCCAGCCTCAGCAATAGCGAGGCGCTAAGCAACTCAGTGAGACCCTGTCTCTACATAAAACACAAAATAGGGCTGGGGATGTGACTCAGTGGTAGAGTGCCCCTGAGTTCAATCTCCAGTCTGCCCGCCCCCCCACACCCCGCAAAAAATAGAGTAGCATAATAAACTCCCATATATTTATTGTACAACTTTAGTTGTTGGGATATTGTCAGTGTTGTTTAATTGATATTCACCTTTAATGAACCCTACCCCTCTGGATTATTTTAAAGTGAGCCTTAGTGTTTCATTTAGGGAGGTTTTATTTTTGTTTCGTGAGGGTTGGGTACTGAGGATTGAACCCAGGGGTACTTTATAACTGGGTTACATCCCCAGCCCTTTTTTACTTTTTAAAAAATTTTGAGACAGGGTTTCTGGATAAGTTGCTCAGGTTGCCCTTGAACTTGTGATCTTCCTGCCTCAGCCTCCCGAGTTGTTTGGATTACAGGTGCCACCACTGGGCCTGGCTAGGGAACATATTTTTGAAGTAAAGTTAAATATCATGTAAAACCTTGCTGATCTTTGAACCTTATAATTCTTGACTCAACAGTAAGCATGGTTTTATCCCTGCATTTACTTAAAATGCTTTGTAAGAACTTCTGAGTTTTAAATTTGAGATTAGATCTGTTCCTGGCCTTCAGACCACCCTAGAATTAAAACCCCAAGTATTTCTTCTTAGAGAATTCATGTTTGCTGGAGAAAATCTTAGGTGTCACCTGATGTAATCACAGTTAAGCTCTTAGCTTGCATTTCTAACATTCCTGATCAGTTCTTCTAGCTATAAAATTTAAAAGGAACGCGTAGCCATTTAGTTATGTTTCTAACTTACATTACAGTCCAGGACACAGTGTTTATTCTATTAAATTTCTCTTTCTTCATTAGATAATTCCCAATTATTTTGCTGTTCTAGATAATTAAGTAAACATTTAGCTTTTTAAGTAATCTTACAATAGCTGGGCTTATTTTTAGAATCCTAATTTTTCTATGCTTTTGATTCTAGACTATCTAGGAAGAGAATAACTTAGAATTTATTCATTAAATAATTTTCCCTCTTTATTTACTTCAGCACCTATGGCATTACTATGGTGTGTATGTGTTTTACTGGGAATTGAACCTGGGGTGTTCTACCACTGAGCTATATCTCTCCTTTTTTTAAAAAAATATTTTTATTAGTTGTTGATGAACCTTTATTTTCTTTACTTACATGTGTTGCCGAGAAAGAAACCCAGTGCCTCACACATGCTATGAAGGCACCCTATCACTGACAGACAACTCTGGCCTGCCTTTTTTTCATTTTGAGACAGGTCTCACTAAGTTGTGGAGGTTGGCCTCCAACTTGGAATCCTCTTGCATTGGCCTCCCGAGTCACTGGTATTAAAGGTGTGCACCACATGGCTAGCTTATTTACGTTTTAAAGTAATTAAAGTAGAATATTAGTAGTGAAGATAAAATTGGATCCCTTTTAGAATACTTACCTCTCCTAGAGGGCATAGAGGCTATATTCTAAAAAAAGGAATAATAGCTTTTGAGATAAGGAAGTAGAATGAGGAGATGTAGGTTTACTAAGCAACTGTGGTAAAGACAATCATAATAGATGTTCTTAAAGCCAGCCTCAGCAATGGTGAGGCGCTAAGCAACTCAGTGAGACCCTGTCTCTACATAAAATACAAAATAAGGCTGGGGATGTGGCTCAGTGGTTGAGTGCCCCTGAGTTCAATCTCCAGTACAAAAAATAATAATAATAATAGATGTTCTTACACCTCATGGAGGATCCTATAAACCTCTGTGATTGCATTTAACCTTTAACAGGCTTATAAAGTTAATGTTTTTATTTCCTAAAAGAGGAGTCTCATTCAAGGCATAAGTAGTATAAATAACAAGTAGTGCTGAGATTTCTTTCCATTATGCTGCATTGACTCAAAAAGCATCAAAAGTTTTTTCAGAGGATATTATGATTAAAGTAATAGTTTCCAATATAAAGTAATAGATTCTTTCCAATAAAGGACATGGATTTGAAATTGCTAAATAAGCAAAAGCATAAGACAGTTTGTTACATAGGATCAAACATACTTCAGGGGTCAGAGTGTGGTGGTACATGCCCGTCATCCTAGCAGCTTAGGAGGCTGAGGCAGCATCCCAAGTTTGAAGCTAGTCTCAGCAATTTTGCAAGACCCTATCTCAATAAAACGTAAAAACAGGGCGGGGTTGTGGCTCAGTGGTAGAGCACTTGCCTAGCATGTGTGAGGCACTGGGTTTGATCTTCAGCACCACATAAAAATAAAAGAATTGTGTCCATCTACAACTAAAAAAAGAAAAAAAAAAGTACAAAGGGTTCGGGGTATACCTCAGTGGTAGAGCACCCCTAGGTTCAATCTTCATTATAAAAAAAATAAATAAAATACTTTAGAGAGTTAGGCTCATAGAAAGAAAAATATTTAAAGCAATCAATCACATTATCAAAACAGGAATAGATTTTACCAAAGATATTAAATTAATCTGTCCCTGCTTTTTTCTGGCTGAGAATTTTGTACTTTCCCATTTGAAAGTTGTTTTGTTTTGAGGTACTAGGGATTGAACCCAGAGGTGCTTTACCACTGTGCCATATCCCCAGCCCTTTGTATTTTTTATTTTGGGACAAGATCTTGCTAAGCTGTTTAGGGCCTTTCTAAATTGCTGAAGCTAGCCTCGAGTTTGCAGTCCTCTGCTTCAGCCTCCCAAGTTGCTAGGATTACAGGCATGTGTCACCATGCCTGGCTTCCATTGGAAAATTTTTCGTAAAGTCTTAATTCAACTAATTGCCTCCAAATACAATCTCTTTTGTAATACAGAATTCTTATATTTATAAATATCTTTAAAGATTGTCACTACTGAGACCCTATCTCAAAATAAAAACATCTGAGGATGTAGCTTGGGTGGTAGATCACTCTGGAGTATTCCAAAAAAAAATCACCACTGCTTTCCTTTTTGTTAAGAATTTATTGTTTGAGCAGGACACAATTGTGCACACCAATAATCCCAGCGGCTCCAAAGGCTGAATCAGGAGGACTGAAAGTTTAAAAGCCAGCCTCAACAATTGAGCAAGGCCCTAAGCAACTTAGTGAGACTGTCTCTAAATAAAATATTTTTAAAAGGCTGGTGATATGGCTTATGGTTAAGTGCCCTTGAGTTCAATACCCACACCCTTCCCCCCCAAAAAAATTCTTATTTGATCAAGTGAACCTTGAAATTTTCATGTTTTCGTTCGATTGATGTTTTGGTCCCATATTAAACATGATGATGAGATAGTTCTAAAGAGTTCTTCCCCCTTTGGCAGTACTGAGGATAGAAACCAGGGCCCATGTGCGCAAGGCAAAATATTTACCACTGAGCTGTGCCACATTGCCAATCCTCATGTTATAGTTTGAGCCTTCTCACGATAGAGTATGTTAAAGGTTCGAGCCTTCTCATGTTCCAGGCAACATTCTGAAACAAAGTTCTTTTTTCTCTCCATGATGAAGCATATGCAAACTATTTTAGAATATTATTTCCCTTCACTCTTGTCCCTTTTCTTTTTATATTTTGTGGCATGCCTTTTTGTGAATAAGCCAATTCTTAGTATATTCATGATTCTTTGGGATTCTTAGTTTATTCTTTTTCCTTTTGTCCTCACGTTGTTTGTTTTGCTCTTGTGCTTACATATGCTAGGGAAGTAAAAAGGGATGAAAAGTATGCTTAGCATAGTTTAGATAAGTGATCATTGATTAAGATTTTTCTTTTAGATTTGAAACTACATAAGTTAAAATCACAAATAGTGCTCATTAGTTTTTAGTATTAAAGCCTTGAGTTTTGTTTTAATAAGGGAACATTTTCTTCCACTGTCTAACCTTAATAACATTTTGCTAGTATGTTTCATATGTACTCTGTGCCTTAAGTTTTATAATTTATTGAAATATTTTTTTTCCCTAGGGTCTTATTTTTGTGGTAGATAGCAATGATCGTGAAAGAATTCAGGAAGGAGCCCAAGTGCTGCAGAAAATGGTAAGAATATATTTAAAACTTTATCATTTTCAGGGTTTATTTTTCTGGGTGATAGTGGTAGTGTTAGTGGTTGGTATATATTTTCGAGAGGTAGAAAGTAATGTGAGAAACTATATTATTCACAGGTTCTTAATGTACAAAAAAATCTATAAAGCTATTTATTTACTTATTTGCACTGCACATTGAAAGTGTGTGCTATGTCACTGGACTTGCATCAACATGGCCGCTATGGAACTTGCTTATTTATCTATCTATTTATTTATTTATTCATTTATATTTTTGGTACTGGGAATTAAACCCAGGGGCGCTTTCTCACTGAGCTATATCCCCAGTCCTTTATATTTTTTATATTGAGACAGGGTCTCGCTAAGTTGCCGAGGCTGGCCTTGAATTTGTAATCCTCCTGCTTCTGCCTTCTGAGTCAACTAGGATTACAGTGTATGCTGCTGTGCCCAGTCCCTGTAGAGCTTTTTGAAAAAATACAGAAGAGTAGCTACTTCAGTAAGTTGAGAAGATACATGGAGCTTAGTGGTAAAGTACTTGCCTCTGGTATGTATAAGGTCCTTGGGTTTAATTTCCCATACCACAAAAAAGAAAAAAAAAATTGCCTAGGATGCTCCATGATTGATTTTGATGCATATTTCTGATTAAGAATGTTTGATTTAGTCCAGTCCTTTATTTTACAAATATAAAGTCTGTAGTTTCTCAGTTTTAACCTGAGAATCCTGGTTTGAATCCCTTCTTCCTAAGGTTATCAGGTTCAATTTTATAATTTTTTTTTCTCTTCCCTTTTTTACAGTATTGGGGATCAAACTCAGGGGCACTCTACCACCGAGCTATATTCCCAGCCATTTTTATTTTTATTTTTATTTTTATTTTTATTTATTTATTTACTTTTTTGGTATCGGGGATTGAACTCAAGGGTACTGGACCACTGAGCCACATCCCCAGCCTTATTTTTTTGTGGTTTATGTAGAGACAGTGTCTCATTGATTTGCTTAGTGCCTTGCCGTTGCTGAGGCTGGCTTTTAACTCACAATTCTCCTGTCTCAGCCTCCCAAAGTGCTGGGATTACAGGTATGTGCCACCGCACCCGGCTCCAGCCTTTTTTATTTAATGTTGAGACAGGATCTCACAAAGTTGCCCCAGAGCTGACATTGAACTTGAAATTCTCCTGCCTCAGCCTCCCCAGTTGTTGGAATTATAGGAAAGTGCTACTACACTGGGCTCGGGTTTAGTTTTCTTTGTGTTGTGTGTATAATTGAGAAATGTTTTGTAACAGCAGCTGTGATAAAGAATTCCATCAGAAAGTGGGGATTTCGTTGACAGTGGCATTTTTGCCTTGCCATATATCAGATTAATGTTTTCATGTATTCATGTTATTAAAAATCCTGAAGAGAGAGAAGTCGTTGAGGAACCCTTGTTTTGGTTTCAGATATATAATCATGAAATATTTACTGAAATGAAACTGTAATTCTCATTTATTGCTCATGTGAGTAGAGTAGTTTATAAAAACAATTTTTTCATTATTTGTATAACTGAGTCACTGATGGCTTTTTGCCTATTGAGTCAAATTTCACAGACTTCTACTCTTGGTTGTGAACAGCTAAATTGAGATAGTATTCACAAACCATATATTTCATTCATTTAAAATGTGCAGGTCAATCCAGATGCAGTGGCACACGCCTGTAATCCCAGTGGCTCTGGAGGCTGAGGCAGGAGGATCGTGAATTCAAAGCCAGCTTCAGCAATTTAGCCCTAAGCAACTCAGCGAGACCCTGTCTCTAAATATAAAAAAAGGGCTGGGGGTGTGTCTCAGTAGTTAATCCCCCTGGGTTCAATTCCTGGTACCAATAAGTAAAGATAAAATGTGTAAGTCAGGGCTGGGGATGTAGCTCAGTGGTATAGCACACAGCATGTTCAAGGCTCTGGGTTGGATCCCTAGCACCCCAAAAAAGGTGTAAGTCAGTGGTCTTTAGCATACACAGTTTTATAAACATCACCACAATCTAATATTAGAAAATTCTCATCACTCCAAAAAGAAATCCTGGAACTATTAGCAGTGTGAATATTACCTCCCTTTCCTATCCCACATCCCTGGCCCCTGCAGCCACTAATCTGTTATTTTTCTTTGTAATTATTTACTGTTTATATTCCTATAAATGGAATCATATAATATGTGGTAATTTGTGACTAACTTGTTTCACCTAGTATAATTTTTCAGGGTTCATCCATGTTGTATTATACAATACTTATTCCTACTCTTGGTGCTCTTCTTGCACCTTTTATGATACTACTAATAGCCTATTAATTGTATTTTCTCAGTGTTGTGAGACCCTGTTGTCTGGAAAGGATGAAAATCCAAAAGGAGGGCTGGGGCTGTGGCTCAGTGGTAGAGCGCTTGCCTAGTATGTGTGAGGCACTGGGTTCAATCCTCAGCACCACATACAAATAATACACGAATAAAATAAAGATCCATCAACAACTAAAAAAAATTAAAAAAAAAATCCAAAAGGATAATCATCTAAACACTTCTGCTACTAAGTACTATAAGATTATGCCTTAAACATTATATTTCCATATGTATTTCTTGCCCTTGGCAGTCCTCATTCTTTCTGGAAATTTCATGAATGTGATTTACCTTGATGGGGGTATAGGATGATTGGCTTAAAAGAGTTTTGCTTTACTTGAAGGCATATGATTATTTAATGTGGCTTTAAAAACTGAAGGATAAGTGATTTAAGTTTAAGAGTACCTGAAATTTACATAGATAAAATTTGGTTGTTTAATGCTATTTAATGTTGAAAAAGATATATGTAGGAAGACAGTGTTTTGGACAGTTACAATAATTGGATCCCAGTTTTGTTAGTGGCTTACCTTTTATTTCCAGCTTGAGGAGGATGAACTGCAAGATGCAGTGCTGCTGCTTTTTGCGAACAAACAGGATTTGCCAAATGCTATGGCTATCAGTGAAATGACAGATAAATTAGGCCTTCAGTCTCTTCGTAACAGAACAGTAAGTATTTGGAGGTTAATATTGACCTCCTGACTTCTAGAGTTACTATTACAGCTAGAACTCAAGTTCAACATTGATAGTTATCCTCCTTGAACAGGTAATGAGCACATCATTTATAAAAATTATGGTAAAATAAGCCAGGTATGGTGGTGCATACTTATAATCCCAGCTACTGGGGAGGCTGAGGCAGAATTTCAAGTTTGAAGCCAGCTTCAACAACTTAGTGAGACTGTCTCAAAAATAATTGAGTAAAAAGTGCTGGGGATGGTTAGCTCAGTAGTAGAATGCCTACCTAATGTGTGAGGCCCTGGGATCAAACTCCAATACAACACATACACACACAAATATGATAATATAGTCTTTGCGGGGGGGAGGTGCTGAGGATTGAACTCAGAGATACTTGACCACTGGGCCACATCCCCAGCCCTATTTTGTGTTTTATTTAGAGACAGGGTCTCACTGAATTGCTAAGTTCCTTGGCATTGCTGAGGCTGGCTTTGAATTCGCAATTCTCCTGTCTCAGCCTCCCAAAGTGCTGGGATTACAAGTGTGCGTTACCGCGCCTGGTTGATAATATAATCTTTTGATTATACAGAAGTCAGCCCTTTCAGTTGAGTGGTTTGTTAGTTATTGTTTTCCCCATGAATATTATCTTCAGTTTAAATCATGGAAAGTTGACTAAATCTAACAAATAGGTAGATGTAGCTTTAAGTATGAAGGGGGTTTATGAGAAACAAGAGGTGTGAGAAAACTCCTAATCTTAAAACAGGTAATTTTGAGTAATCTTTATAGTTAGAAAAATATGATTGTGAAATGTAATCATTTAACACATTTCTTCATATTTTTCATTGTTTTTGTATATTTTTCTTTTTTCTAAACAGTTACAGTTAATGCTGATTTAGTAACCTTGGGCATTTGAAGGGGGAATAATTAGTATTTTGATTAAGAAATTTTAAACACTGGTTATACACAATCTTGTTAATCAGTATTTTCTTGTCCTTTCTTCACAGTGGTATGTTCAAGCCACTTGTGCTACACAAGGAACTGGTCTGTATGAGGGACTTGACTGGCTGTCAAATGAGCTTTCAAAACGTTAAATGAAACTGGATATCTAACCAAGGACACATTTTGATAGAATTGGTCTAGGCTTGTTACAACAAAATTAGTTTGCATCTTGGTTATTAAACTGTATCTGGGACTGGTTTGGGC
>CM053413.1:38819030-38870258 GCA_028644305.1 Xerus rutilus
CTTTATATTGTTATCTTTTTTATTTGCATGTTGCTTTTGGTATCAGCCTCTTTGCCCAGTATATGATAGTTCTGCTGATGTTTTGTTTATTGGTGAACATATCTTCATTAAGAGTTTTTATGAAAACTCCTCAAACACAATGAATACGTTTTCTTCATAACCCATTTGAAATTATTCCTAATAAAATGAGAAAATATAATTGTGTGTGTTCTTCTTGAGTCTTTATTTTGAAATAGATTTTCCTATATAGCAAAGTTGATTTGCATAGTTTATAAACTGTGGCCAATGATACAAATCCCAGTGGGTTTACTAATTATTTAAGTTAGAAATAAACTTATCATGGGTTATTATTATAATGGAGTGGGGTGCAACGTCAAAACTTTAGCCAGACAGAGCAGTGCACACCTGTAATCCCAGCAACTCGGGAAGCTGAGGCAGGAAGGTCACAAGTTAGAGGCCAGCCTTAGCAACTTAGCAAGGCACTAAGCAACTTAGTAAAATGCTGTCTCAAATTTAAAAATAAAAAAGGTTGGAGATGTAAAGCAAAGCACCTCTGGGATAAATCCCCAGTACCCCTCCACCTCCCAAATTTTACTTTTATAAAATCCCATTTGAAACAGTAAATTCCAGAAGTTGGATCAATGGCAAAACGATAAAATGGACTACTCCAAAAGCATGTATGCTTGTTTGTTTCACAGCTAACACTAGTTGAAAAATTTTTTTCCTCAAGTGCTATTTGCATGGCAGAATACATAGACTTAAGTGATGCTACTGTACTACAAAGAAGAGCAAAGTCTATAATCGCTTTTTTTTTTGGTACTGGGGATTGAACTCAGGAGTACTCGACCACTGAGCCACATCCCCAGCCCTATTTTGTGTTTTATGTAGAGACAGGGTCTCACTGAGTTGCTTAGCGCCTCACCATTGCTGAGGCTGGCTTTGAACTCATGATTCTCCTGTCTCAGCCTCCCTAAGTGTTGGGATTACAGGCTTGAGCCACTGCGCCCGGCTAATTGCTTCTGTTTTTAAAAAACTTTTTTTTTAGTTGTTGATGGACCTTTATTTATTCATATGTAGTGCTGAGAACCAAACCCAGTGCCTCATACATGCTAGGCAAGTGCTGTATCACTCAGCTGCAATCCCAGCCCTAAATGACTTCTCTTTTTGGCTTTATAAAGTTTAAACTTCAGCTGAGAGCTACATGTGACTCATTGTTTAGTTACTAAGGCAATAATAGTATACCCCATTAACTATATCTATTAGGTTATTAAGGACAACTTGTTAGCTGTGAGTGACTTAGATTTTGTCTGTATTCTAATGTTTTCTTTATAAATCTTGCTTTTTTATGATATTTTGTTTTATGGTATTGAGGATCAAACCCAGGGACCTTGAGCATGCTAAGCACGCACTCCACCACAGAGCTACATCCCCATCCCTCTTTTTTATGGTTCTTAATGGCCTGAATAGATACAGACATATTTATGGATCAAAAATTTATTTCTAAAGCCAAGTACATGCTTGTAAAAATTGTATACTTTTGAATTTTAAAAAAACCCAATGGAGTGAACATAAGGAAAATGTACATAGGCAGTGTATGACCATCAAAAAAGAGGTTCTGCCATATAGTATATGTTTAACTAGTTTGTGTCACTTGATATGATTACAACTTTCCTAGACCACTGGATGAACTCTCCCTTCTTTGCAAATAAGGGAGTTCTCATATATACGGGGTAGAAAGTAGAAGATAAAAAACTTCAGTAAGTTCAGTGGTCAGATCATAGTTAAGTCATCATTGCATTAATCTTAAAAAGCTAACTCAATTAAGCTAAAGTTACTTTTGTGGACTCTAAAGAGTAGAGAATCTATACACTCGTAATACAGGGCAGCTGTTACTACCATTGGAAATGACTATATTAAAAATCTTAAAGGAAGGGCTGGGCCTGTAGCTCATTGGTAGAACACTTGCCTAGCATGTGTGAGGCACTGGGTTTGATCCTTAGTACCACATTAAAAAAACAAAACAAAAAATAGGCATTCTGTCCATCTACAAGTACAAAAATTTTTTTGAAAAATGTTACAAGGTGGGTGTGGTTGGTGGAAGGTTGAGGCAGGAGGATGGAGAGTTCAGAGCCAGCCTCAGCAAAAGCAAGGTGCTAATAATAAGCAACTCAGTGAGATCCTGTCTCTAAATAAAATACAAATAGGGCTGGAGATGTGGTTGAGTGCCCCTGAGTTCAATCCATGATACTCCCCCAAAAATAAAATAAAAATATAAAAATGCCTAATTTTCATTAAGTGGGTTGAAAAATACTGCAAGATTGTTTTATTTTTGAAGCATTAACTTGGTAACTCACTTATTCAAATGCATTTCAAAATGAAAAACTTCAGAAACCATTAGCTTTGTAACTTCACAACTTTTACCTTTAGAAATTACTTTTTCTTAAATCCTTAAAAGTATTAAAGCCAAGCTGAGAAGTTTTTATTGTTTTTCAAATAGAAGTGATCAAATGCTTTGGGAGAATACATCCTGAGATGATGCTAGAATGACTTTACTGGTTTTATATAGATTTAGGGAATCACTGTCCTAATTTATTGTTCAGTAATTTATTAAATACTTAACACTCAAGATTCAGTGATTTTATTGACTCAAATGTTAAAACTCAGTGTTGATGTCAGTAAGACATCTCAGTGACCTCCCTTATACAGACCAATTAATTATATCCCTAAATTAAAAAGTATTCTGTCAAATAATGGTGCAATATGTTAATAGAGAAACTGAAGAGGAATTGTAACTATTTTTAAAGGCTCATGAGCAGCATCAGGGTTGAAGATGGTACCATTATCTCTTCTCTGCCTCCATCCATCCAGTAAGTGTTAATTGTTTTGGTCAATACTATTTCCTATTGTCCTTTAAAAAACATTTTTTTTTTGTAATTTTAGATGGACAGAATGCTTTCATTTGTTTATTTTTATGTGGTGCTAAGGATTGAACCCAGTGTCTCACACCTGCTGGGCAAGTGCTCTGCCACTGAGCTACAGCCCCAGCCCTCCCATTGTCTTTTGTCTAGCTTATCTATCGCTTTTCTGTGTTGTAATTTCTTGATATTTTGCTAAAGATTTCAATTTCCATGGATTTCCCCCCTTTATCTTAAATACTCTGTTGAAAATAAAACCTTAGTGAAATATAGTTCCTTAGTTTTGTAGAGTACTAATGTCTCATTTAGATATTTCAGTATAGATAATTACCTTATATGTAACAATGACTTTTACTTACTGGGATCAAACTTTAATATGGATTTCTGGTTCTTTGTGATGGATCATTGAAAGTGACTTTGTGGGGCTGGGATTGTAGCTCAGTGGTAGAGCACTTGCCTTGCATGCGTGAGGCACTGGGTTCGATCCTCAGCACCACACAAAAATAAAGATATTCGTGTCCATCTACAACTAAAAAAATATTTTTTAAAAAAAGTGACTTTGGACTTGTTGAAAAAAAGTGTTTTACTTCATGGCATGCTGGGTGTTTCAATATGTAAACACTATTTACCAACTTGGATAGAATTAATAAAGTCAGGTTGAGGGGCCGGGGTTGTGGCGCAGTGGTAGAGCACTTGCCTAACACGTATGAGGCACTGGGTTCAATTCTCAGCACCCCATGTAAATAAATAAATGTTCATCAACAACTGGTTTAAAAAAAAAAAAAAGGTTGAGTAATAAGAACAAATGGTATTTACTAGTGCACTGTCTAAAGATCTGATATAGGGGAAATTATTGAAGGAGTTCTAGAATCTTCACTGATTACTTATTTCAGAAGGTTCAATTCTGAGAATGCTATCAGAAGCAATCACATTACCAGTAGTTCATTTTTCCCAGGGATCAATAGAGTTAGTGTTGGGATAGTACCAACTGGCATGCCAAGAACTCTTCCCAGACAACATTTATATAATCAGCTAGTTATTTTTAGGAAAATGGAATGAGATACTAGATTTACGTTCTTAATGTTATTGAGATAATCTAAACATTTTACTTTATAGGCTATGTTACTGTAAAAATGCAATTCATTTAGATATGGCTCTTTGTTGAGTTATTATTCATATTTTTGATACATTTCTTCTAGTGTATGTATTGTAACATTGAATTCAAGCGCCTAATTTAAGTTACCAGTACAGGAAGATATAGCTGGCTGTTGATTCTTACTGTTACTTTTAGACAACTGTCCTTTTTTTATGTTTCCACAAGCCATATAAATATTTTAACAAAATTGTGAGAAGTGAATAGCATGAGCAATTATCCAGACTAAGGCAAGAAAGAAAGTAGCTGTACTAGTGAATGACTCCTTGTCACTTATGTGTTTAAGGATAGTGAAATTAGGTTCCCTCTTGACCTTGTCACCAATTCCTACACTGTTCGAATGGTATGCTACCGATTTTATTGGGCATGCAAGTACTTGGTGATGGGAGGCTTAGCCCTACCTTCTGTAGGCAAAAAACTGGTTAAGAACAGACTGCATCAGTCATGTTTTCTCATGTGGAAGCTGGAGAGGAAAAAGGAAAAGAAAGGTGATGGGGGCAGGGGCATGAATCTCATGAAAATGGAAAGAATAATAGAAGAAAGGGACTGGAAGAGGGAAAGGAAAGGGGAAATACTGGGGAATATTGGCCAAATTATATTGTATGCATGTATGAGTGTGTAACAAATTACACCATTATGTATAACTTATGCAGCAATATTGTGTGTGGGGAGAGGCAGGATTGACCTGTCTGATCACATGGTTCTTTTTAGGCTGGATTGCCATTCAACTAAATATGAATGTATATAGTAGTTACCCCTTCTGGTGTTGCTCTCCATGGTTTCAGTATTTATTCAAATGCATTCCAAAAATCTTAAATGGAAAATTTCAGAAACCATAAGTTTTAAGTAACTTTTATTATAATAGGTTGTTATAAAATAGTTTTACTAATTGTTAATCTCTTACTATGTTTAATTTATAAGTTAAATGTTATCATAGGTGTGTATAGGAAAAAATAACATACAGGGTTTGGTACTATTTGCTGTTTCAGGCATCCACTGAGACTGGGGATCTTGGAACACATACCCATCAAGGAAATCTAAAAACCACAATGAGATGCCACTTCATAGTAAGATACTTAAAATCAAAAACAACTCTGGCTCAACAATTGTACTCCTATACTTCTATTTTACAGATATACTAAACATTTGGGCAAGAGATATGTATGCAAAAAAGCCCACTGCTTACAATGGCAAAAAGGAGATGAGCTGGGTGCGGTGGCACACGCCTGTAATTCCAGCACTTTGGAAGGCTGAGACAGGAGAATTGCGAGTTCAAAGCCAGCCTCAGCAATGGTGAGGTGCTAAGCAACTCAGCGAGACCCTATCTCTACATAAAACACAAAATAGGGCTGGGGATGTGGCTCAGTGGTGGAGTGCCTCTGAGTTCCATCCCCGGTACCAAAAAAACAGGACACTTTGGTTAAATTTATGTCATACACAACTTGAAAAATAGTTATTGTCTGTTGATGTGGGAAGATAATATATACAATGCAGTCCATATGTCTGACAACTGACAAATGATAAATAAAATACAGTATACATAAAATGGAATATTCATTAAAAATGAGTATGTACTTAAATAGATGCATGTTTTTATTTATGGATATTCAAAGAAATGGCTGGACAGATAAACACTAACTATTAAAATGGGTTTAGGGATTTCAGTTTTTACATTGCTGTATTGATTCTATTTTTAAAATGAGCATATTTTCCCTTTTTTGGGCAGTATTGGGGGTCGGTCTCAGGGGTGTTTTACCACTGAGCTACATCCTCAATCTTTTTTTGAGATAGGATCTTGCTAAATTGTCCAGGCTATCCTTGAACTTGAGATCTTCCTACCTTCAGTAGTTGGGATTACAGGTAAGTACCACTGCACCCAGAAGAGCATGTTTTACTTTTATAATAAGATATTAATAATAAAATTTATTTTTAGAATTTTTTAAAAAGATAATAAGAATTGATGAGAATGTAGAAAATTAGAACCCATGTGTATTGCTGTTGTGAATGTCAAATAGTACAATTGGTAATACTTTTGGTAATACATTGGTAGATCCTCAAAAGGTTAAATAGATCCCACATGAACATCTATCTACTCAAAAACTTGTACACAAATATTTGTAGCAGCATTACTCAGAGGGCAAACTGGCAGTCCATATGTCTGACAACTGACAAATGATAAATAAAATACAGTATACATAAAATGGAATATTCATTAAAAATGAGTACTGATACATGCTCACAACATGGAAGGATCTTTTAACATTTTAAATGAAAAGCCAATCACAAAAAACTACATAATTGGGGGCTGGGATTGTAGCTCAGCGGTAGAGCACTTGCCTCGCATGCGTGAGGCCCTGGGTTCGATCCTCAGCACCACATACAAAGCAATAAAATAAAGACATTATGTCCATCTACAGCTAAAAAAAAATATTTAAAAAAAAAAAAAAAACTACATAATTGATTTAAATTATATGAAAGGTCCAGAATAGACATTGATGAAGACAAAGTAGGTAAGTGGTTGCCAGGAGTAGGGAGAATGGGGAGTGACTGTTAAGAGTATAGGGTTTCTTTTGGGGCTGTCAACTAAATTGACATGCAGTCACCAAAAGCCCTTACAGACAAAAACGTCAATTTAGCACAGAAGAGCCAAATCATCATGGAGTTATTTCATTCAGGGTGAAGAAAAAGGGCACAATGCAGCATGTAAAAGGACAGATTTTTCTAAGATCTGTAATAAAAGGACATGAAGGGTGGTATAATGCCAGTATTTCTAAACTACTCCACAAGGGAAATAAAGGTATGTGATAAATTCTTGAAAAAGTGCATATTCATCGAACATCAGAAAGCCAACTAAATCCAATTGATTTCTCTACTGAATCAAGCTGAATACAGAAAGAATACAAATAGGACAAACTAGAAAAAATACAACCCAGGAATACTTCAACACACTAAGGAAATGTCCATTGACAACACTTCAAGATGAAATCATTAAGATGAGTTACTGGGCAAAATGAACTGTTATGCAAATGTTTTGACAGCATCAACACAAAATGGGCAGATGGAGATGAATTATTTTGTTTTTAGGGAAGTTTTTCAAGGAAATTAAAAATTATGAGTAAAAATCTACATGAATGTGGATTTTGACAACCCAGAGTTTTCTTTCTGTCCTAACAATGAATCCACATCAACCAGGTGAACTGATAGGTTTAATATGCTTATCATTTATACATAAAATTTAGCATCTAGCTTCAATACAATCCAATACACTGAAGTGGCCATCTGGCAAAATTTTTTTGGTATTATAATTTTGAATGTCATATTAGTATGTCTTTTAAAAATCTAGTTTTAGAGCTGGGCATGGTGGTGTTTCCTGTACTCCCTATCAGGAGGGTGAAGCAGGATTGGGAGTTCCAGATTGCATCTCAAAAAAAAAAAAATACATTTAAATTGTATCTTCAATTTAGGGGTTTTCAAAAATCTATGATTTTTAAGTTTGATGCTTTTCATGATTATACACTATAGCTTGCTGAGTTAGTTATATTCAGCCATAGCCATCTCAGTTTCTCAGGAATTAGTATTGAGGCTTTTTCTTTTTTCGATACTGGGGATCGATCCCTGTGGTGCTTTACTACTGAACTACATTCCCAGCCCTTTTAATTTTGAGTCAGTCTCTCTGAGTTGCTGAGGTTGGCCTCAAAGTTGTGATCCTTCTGCCTCAGCCTCCCGAGTCACTGGTATTACAGGTGTGTGCCACTATACCTGGCAGTATTTATACACTGAGATCTATTAGTCTATGTACCTGAAATTTCAAAAGGAGCATTGTTAACTATAAGCCAGTGTTACTAAACAAGTTCATTCTCTGAGACAAACAACTGAAGTAAACTCAGACTTTAAAACTTTTGATTATTGTAGGTTTTTTATTCTAATTTATTTACGCCAGGCTTTGGTATTTTTCTAATTTTTGTCTTCTCAAATTTCTTCAAAGCAGGTCAGGAGACTGACCACGCTTGTAAAATGAACAGGAACTGAAGATGGGCCCTCTGGGAAAATAGGAGGTTGGGTAAACCATTGTGAATAATCTAGTTCATAACTGTCAACATTAACTAAAGTTAAAAATGCATCGGTAGAGATATCACTTCACATCCACTAGTATGGCTATTTGGTGAGGATGTGGAGAAATTGAGTGACCCTTGTACATCACTGAGGGAATGTAAAATTGTGCAACAAGAGAATCACATATAGCCCAGCAATCCACTCTTAGTATATTCAGAAGAACTGAAACCAGATTCAAACCAAAAACTTGTGCACAAATGTTTATGGCAGCACTAGCCAAATATCCAAAAGACGTAAACCATACAAGTGTCCATTTAGATAAACAAAATGTGGTATATCCACAGACTATTATTCAGCCATAAGAAGGGATGAACCCTAAAAACATTCTAAGTGAAAAAGGCCATATATAAAAGATCATATGGATTCCATTTAAATGAAATTCAAAAATAGGTAGATCCTTACCAGATTAGTAGTTGCCAGGTGCTGGGGGAGGAGAGACTGGGGATTGACTGCTCAATGGGTGTTCCTTTTGAGGTGATGAAAATGTTTTGGAACTAGATGGTTGTACAACATTGTGAATGCATTAAATGCAACTGAATTGTACTCATTAAAAAGGTTATTCTATGTGAATTTCATTTAAAAAAATGCTTTGGTATCATCTTAGAATGTAGTGGTACTACTATGAAATCACCAAGTTAATACAGTTCTAGTATCTTCAATATGTCCTTATAAAAAAGGACCAAAAACTTATCCATATGAATTGAAGCTCTTAAAATTCTTTCCTTCCCCAAAATAAAATCTAAACAGTGTTTCCTTTGAATACTATCTTAGGCAAAATATTAGAAATTTCAAAACATTTAAATGTTTTTGAATTATATTGATTTTAGAGGAAAGATTTTTTTCCTAATGAGTTATTCATTTGGGTCTTATGTTAAACTAATATATGCAGTATTTTTTCATTATATTTTGGATTTGGATTTGACTCAATCAGATTAGTTTGCCTATATTTCAGAGCTAAAATGTGAGATCTAAAAATGACTATTTTGACCACAGAGATCTTCCCACAGTAGAGTTCCCATCTTTTCTCCCTTGTATTTTGCTCTTCAGAAATCTATCTCCTGTATGAAACCAGCACATTCTAATAAGATTATCGTTTAGTATTATCAGAAAAATAAAAGGAAATTTGAAACAACTAATTTTAGTATTCAAGATTTTAGAACACACATTGTAGCTAGAAATGATTTGTTTGCTAATGAATTATGAATTATCAATGTATATATTTGCTGTAGTGGCAACTGTGCAAGAGTTCATTTTAACAGAATAACATGTCTTAAAATACTTGTACTCATTTATAGCTATAAGATTTTGAAATGTTAATTCCTGCAGCCCGAACTTAGAACATTATAAAAAATTGTTAAACTTCCCATATTTATTACAATAAAATGTACTGAAAATTCCAAATGTAATAGAAAAATTCAATGACAAAGATAGTTTTAAACATTCCCAAATAACACTTTATCCTAATTTTTGAGTACAGGAAATTTTGGCATGGTACTTATATAATTTTCTTAGTGTCACCCACCTTTGTACTCCAATCATTATAACGTTATCTGTGTACAAGAGATCTGCCTAGAGCATATGGCACTTGAAAATAACATTCCATTGTCCTAATATCTTGAAATACCTGCATATAATCTGATTACACTGTTTAGTCAGGATATACTAAATTCAGGATATGAAATATTTGGTGCTTAAGAGTTTTTCTGACTAGATTTCAATCTAGCTAGGACTTGTATAATATAGAACCTGTGTGCTCTTTTCATGGACATGGGTAATTATATCACATTTCTTTTTTTTCTTTTTTCATTTTTTTTACTATTTTGCTGAGAAACTTGTTTTCTTTTGTTCCTATATAGCTCTGTCAACACGTGTATTTGGAAGCAGACCAAAACCAAAATTTTTAAAAGGAAGAAAAAGTATTTTGCAAAAGAATCAGATTCTAGCTTTATTTGCATATTTATAAACTACTGTTAAAATGCTCTTGAAAATGTTTTTTAAGAAGGCACAAGTTGGTAGCATTGATTTCTTTTGTTTTTTTCCATTTATAGCTCTTTCTAAATAAGATCACAAGAAACTGTCACTTTGCTGGGCACAGTGGCACACGCCTATAATTCCAGCGGAGGCAGGTGGATTATGAGTTCAAAGCCAGCCTCAGCAAAAAGTGGTGCTAAGCAACTCAGTTTTTGAATAAATACAAAATAGGGCTGGGGATGTGGCTCACTGATTGAGTGCTCCTGAGTTCAATCCCCAGTACCCTCCTCCCAAAAAAAGGAAAAAAAGGAAACTACCACCTTAATCTTTCCCTTCAAGTACTTACTTTAAATACTTCAAGATTTGATCTGAAGTGCAGGTAAAACTCTTTCATTCTCTTACTAAGAGTTAACAATACATCTGATAGCAGAATGTGAACACATAGAGTACATTATCTGAAGAGGAGAATTCTTATGGTACTGGTTTCAGAGATAAGAATTTGAAACAAGGACTTTCATGACTGGAAAATCAGAGCTCTTCTTGAGGTGAGTAGGCTTTTAATACCTGAGTTAGAAATTAAATGCAGAAATATAAGAGAACCCTGTAGTTATCTTGAAGATCAAAAAAGCAACAGCTCAAGCATTACAAATAAGGTATGGTGATAAATGAGTTAGTATAGCTTGGTTATCACTCTAGGCTGCACATTAATACAACTGTAATTTCTAATCATAGAGAGTTTGGCTTTCTATTTAAATCTTCTTTTATAATAAATTATATAAACAGTGTTTCTGTAGCTCAAATTATAATGGTCATCTATAAAAGTAGTAGTTTATTATTCCAGATATGCTCAAAATCCAAACTACTTATTTTTTCCCTATTTATAAAAACTGAAAATTTTGAAAATGCTTCTGGCATAGAAATGCTGAATGAGTTTATCCAAAGTTTTAAGTCCATATCAGTAGGCATTTTCTCAAAAATAATGTATTGTGCTGTATTCTCTGCTATCATCTGGTCAAATACCCTGTTGTCTTAGGTTTTTTGTGGGCAAGAATAATTAAAGAAAATGGGATCAAATGTTGCTATTCACTTTGAATACTAAATTGTGCTTACATCCTACAAATTAAAATGAACTGCTGTATGAATGAGAATATAAATTTTGTCCATTTTTACCATACATTAACAACAAAAATACTAAAGAAAATGAAGAGACTGAAAAATGGAAGTTGGTTGCAGTGGTGCATGCCTATAATCATAGCTACTTGGGAGGCTGAAGCAGGGGCACCCCGCAAGGCCAGCCTGGGCAAGTTAGAGAGACCATCTCAAAATCAAAAGGGCGGGGGATGTAGCTCAATGACAGCACTTGTCTAATATGTGGGTGCCTCTGGGTTGGAGCCCTAGTACTCGAAAAGAAAAGAAAAAGAAAAAAACAGAAGCAATCAACAATAACAATTTTAATCTTTTGTCAAAACTGAAATTGTAATAAACTGCTGACCAAATTGAGGTAGAGGTAGAACCTAATGTTATTCCATGTGTCAGAATTTAGGTCTTTCACCTTAACCTGTATGCATTTTTTCATCTAATTATATAAACATGATTCAATCTGAAATGTGTCATGAAAAAAAAATTAAAAGATTATTCAAATGATACTTAAAACATTCTTAATTACTAAATTAAAAATCATTTATAAAAATGTACACAATATTTGAACTTTCTTCTTTCTCCATAAATATATTTGCTTTTCCTCCAAGTGTAGGGAGAAAAAAGGGTCTATATGATGCAAACATAAATAGCCTTGTAACAAAGACATCTGGAACATAACTAGTAAGGAATGAACAGAAAGTTTTACCATAGTGTCTGGATTTCCTCTTTGAAAGTTACATATAAGCTTTGATTCATATCAAATTTTCTACAAAGTAGCTAAATTTCCTTTTTAGACTTAAATTCCATTGAACAGAAATCTATTTCCATTTTAGATCACATACGAGTGCTATATGATCAGAGGGATGGGAAACACTAGGTAAGGCCTGGTGGGTGGTAACTTCTTCATGACTAGGTAATGGAATCACCTGTTCAACCTCTAAAGCATGTAAGTCAATGAAAATGTAATCTAGACATCCATGAAAGCCACCAACATAATTGGTGTATGCAGGTTCACCACAAGCGCTTTTCAGTTTGAAGAAATGTGTTAGAGACATGTTGCATCTTTCCTCTTCCCCATTGGAAGCCCAGTCTTCATGATCCTCTGGAATGTTGCCAGTGATGACAAAATGATACATTCCTGTTGATGGTGTACTATTAAAGTCCCCACAAAATATGACTGGTATGCCAGGATACAGATCACATGAGACATGTCTAATATGAGCCAAAGCTACTGCCATTTGAATGAGACGAATGTACCCACCTATGAATATAAAAAACATTAATGTAAGTATTTTTTAAAGTAGTCTTTAAAAAGAGGAAAGAAAAACTATTGCATATGGGTGACAATATTTATGTATAAAACAACTTTAGTAACAGTGTCACCATGTTTGAATCACAAAAAACAAATAAAACCTACCTTTTGGATGCCAGTAGAGATGGGTATTAGCAACACATATCTTTTTAGATAAGTCCTTTGTAGATTGAAGAACTGAAACCTAAAATAAATGGAAAGTGCCAAGAGTTCAACTGGTGTCTGTCAATCTTCTGAAGATTTTTTTAAATCTAAAACTATATGATAGACATTTTATTCCATATCCTTCCCTTGATGAACTGATATCAATTATGAAATGTAAGTTTTAGGATATATATGAATAGGATTCAGTAATGTAGTTTTTTATTTTTTAGTTATAGGTGGACACAATATCTTTATTTTTTTGTGGTGCTGAGGATTGAACCCAGTGCCTCATGCATGCTAGGTGAGCACTCTACCATTGAGCCATAATCCCAGCCCCATCAGTAATGTATTTTTTTTTTAAATATATATATATTTTTTTAGGTGTAGATGGACACAGTGTCTTTATTTTATTGCTTTGTATGTGGTGCTGAGGATTGAACCCAGGGCCTCACGCATGCAAGGCAAGCGCTCTACCGCTGAGCTACAATCCCAGCCCCAGTAATGTATTTTATTTTATTTATTTATTTATTTTTTTAAATATTTTTTTAGTTGTAGATGGACACATGTCTTTATTTTATTGCTTTGTACGTGGTGCTGAGGATCGAACCCAGGGCCTCACGCATGCGAGGCAAGCGCTCTACCGCTGAGCTACAATCCCAGCCCAGTAATGTATTTTAATAGTCTGACATATTATAGATGAGAGCATTAAGGTTGGAGACTTTTCTAGTGGGCAGGGGCAGGCTTTGGAGTCAGATGGACCTATGTTGGAATACTCAACACAGCAGTATGACATGGAGAGACACTTCTAAGCTAGTTTCATAATGGCAAAAGAGACTATATCCTCACCTAATGGAGAACTGCAGTGTGTATTCAATTACATAAATTTACAAAGAGGTGCATAAAACACAGGTGCTCAAAAAAAAAAGGTAGCTACTCTTTTTACTTTGAACAAAACCAATGACCTCAAAATTCTGGACAGTGAACAGATTTCTAAAAACAAAGATAGCTTTAAGTAGCAGTTAACAGCCCAGTGATGATGGTTATATGTATAGTTAAGAATCCCGGGGGCTGTGGTTTTGGCTCAGTGGTAGAGCGCTTGCCCCGAACGTGTGAAGCACTGGGTTCGATCCTCAGCACCACATAAAAAATATATTGTGTCCATTTACAACTAAAAAATAATAATAAAAAAAAGAATCCTGGCTCCATGTTTGTGTGAACATAGGTAAGTAAATCTGACTAATTATAAAATGAGAATAACATCTGTAAAATGGGAATAGAGGGATTAGTTTGAAGATCAAATGCTCCAATGATAAAGGCTACTAGTTTAGGGCTGAGGTTGTGGCTCAGTGGCAGAGCGCTTGCCTCGCATGTGTCAGGCACTGGGTTCTATCCTCAGCACCACATAAAAATAAGTAAACAAAATAAAGTCACTGTGTCCATGTATAACTAAAAAATATTTTTAAAAAAGACTACTAGTTTATAGTTATGAAGCACGTCATAAAGGTCACGAAGACTTTAAGTACTTAGATTGTGAAGGTACCAAGGAAATCCTTATTTGACCTGCATGCAGCATAGAAGGCACACTAGAGTGCTCAATAAATGCTGAATAAGTGCTGAATAAACTTTGTACAGGAGCAAACATACATTTCAATAAAATTTGGATGATTTCAATCATAACTTTTGCTGCCCTCCCTCTACCCCGCCTTCCAGGTCCCTAAAAATAAGTAAATATGAAAAAAGAAAGGTAGAGCTACTTCACCTGAAGGACAGAAGATCTCTGGAGCACTCTTTCCTGTGCCAATGGGTGCAAAACTAGTTTCTCCAGCAGTTCTTTGTGAAGTGGGTCAGACTCCAGGGCTTCTTGGAAAGAAATGTCATGCTGGCTAAGGAGGCTGAACTTTGACTTCCGATAAAAAGTGGCCAGGCCTTCGTGCTGCTTGATTCGAAACACGCCCTCCAGCCCGAAAGCCTCGAGTGCGGGTACTAAGCTGTCCGAAAACACAGCGCGGTCAACCTCCTGCAAACAGATGAGGTCCGCATTGTAGCCTGTGAGTTCCTTCTGGATAAGGTTCTGGCGGTAGTCGAGCTCCAGGGCATAGGGGGCACAGTATGGGTACAGGACAGTCCGCGAGAACTCAGTCTGGGCGTACGTGTCTGCCAGAATGTTGTAAGAGACAGTGCGGATGAGAGCGTCCTCTGTCACTTTCTTGGTGTAGAGATGCCGATGGTCAAAAGTGCAAGTACCAGGCCCGGCCTCCACTGGACACACACTTTCCAGTTCCCTGCTCGGCCCGAAACGCTGCCCATTGCCCGGAGTGCAGTGAAGTTTGAGCCGTAGTCCGATGTCAGCATTGGACGGGGTATAGACGCGCTCATTCACACCCGTCTCGGTCCATGTAGAAGATGGCGAAGAGGGAGACAACGACGAGGGGCCACCAACTTCAGGCTCCGCCGTGCCAGGCTTGGCTTCCTTGTACCAGCGGAAGAGAGAGCCGGACGGATCCCCAAATTCAAGGCTGAGCTTGGGGCACACGGGGAAGCCGGCCATGATGTAGCGCGGCAACTGAAGCTCGGTGAAGGCGGGCGGGTTGCGCTCCACCTTGTACTTGACATCACCAATCTGCAGCACTGCGCCGTCCTGCCAGGCGTCCACGTTGAGCACATCTTCAGC
This sequence comes from Xerus rutilus, assembly GCA_028644305.1. Lineage (NCBI taxonomy): Eukaryota > Metazoa > Chordata > Mammalia > Rodentia > Sciuridae > Xerus > Xerus rutilus. The sequence goes on from CM053413.1 coordinate 38,834,450, forward strand.
CACTGCCTCCTCTCGGTAGTACAGCCTCACCACGGGCTCGCAGGCTGCAGCCGTCTCCGACCCAGACCCTGCACAGGCCGCGCCGCCGCTCGCGTTGGGCCGGTTTTTCCTGCTCTTTTTAGCTGCGGCTGCTTTAGCGTGGCCTTTGAGGGCGTTGGTAGCAATCCGGTTGAGGGCCCGACCCAGCGGCTCGCTCTGGTCGCGCTGCATGTTCTTGTGGCTGCCGTCGGCCAGCGCAAAAGACAAGCTCAGCTTGGGCTCCGAGGGCACACAGCGCACTACAGCGCGCTCCATCGCTCCTGCCGCCTTTTCAGTAGCCGCCTCAGTCCGGCTGCGCTGCTTCACCGCCGTCCGGACCCCACGAAGCACGGCGCGGGCGCCGGGGAGCCTCCACATGAACCTGGCAATCCAGAGGCTGACAACACCAGCAGCCAAGCAGCCGCCCGTGATAAGTGGAGACAGAGAAGCTACAGCCGCCGCCTCCGGAACCCATTCAGACCCAGCGACTTCCGGCTGGCGAGGAGAAGGCGCACAAAGCTCCCGTCGCGCACTTTCGCTACGCCTGCTTATCTGCTCCTTCCCATAGCGATGCTTGTCTCTAATTACCAGCAAATTAATTTTTATATTAAATTAGAGTTAGATTTATGGAGGCGAAGGAAATATATATATGCTAGAGAGAAATATTGGACTCCAAATTTTGTTGAAAGTGCATGCTGGGAGCCGAAGGGGAAGGTGGACCAAACCGGAAGTGGCTGGATGGTGTCACAAGCTCCACTTTGAGAAAGAAGGCCGGCGCTGAGCGGGTTCTTTGACAGCATTTTCTTCATACTCCTGGGGCTGGACTGAGTGAGGGCGTGGGGGTCCACATCGGGATCGCAAGGCTCTCTGAGGGCGTGGAAAGCGTTGCTCATTTCCTCTCCATGGTATTGTCCATCCTGCTCGCCTTTTTCTGAGGTGTGGTGGGTTCAACTCTGGCGGGGCCAGCGCCTAGACGCCCAACTGAGTCCCTATTAATAACCAATATATGTAAACTCCCATTTAGTGAGCGTTGACCATGCTAAAAACGCTACACACTTGGTGTCTATTTAAGCCTCACAATTTCGCTTAGAGATGTGAGGCTCAGAGAGTGTTACAAACCCGCTTAAAGCTACACAGAGACAGCTTAGTAAACGAACAGAAACACATGTTAGTGATGAGCTGCGGAAAGCTGTTTATTTTTAGTTGGCAAAGAGGAAGATCTTTTATTTTTAGAGTCGCCAGATTTAGCAAATAAAAGTCCAGGACTCCCGATTAAGTGAATTAAAGAATGATAATGAGACATATCTAAATTTTTTTTTTCTGAAATTCAAACTTAACTGATTTTATTCCATTTCTCTTAAAACCTTTAAAGTAAGATGATCTTGGTTGGTTTGTAGACCAGAAAGAAGTCCATTCTAACTTGAGCACTGAGCCTAGGGAAGAGTAGTAGTTTGGAAAGTCACCCACTACATTGAGTGAGCATGGTAAGCCACAGTATGAAGGGTTGCGTTTTCTACTTACACAGAGGAAACGAACCTTTACTGTAATGACGGTATCAGAAGATCAAGTATCTGGCGGGGAGCAGGCATCCCCCTGAGAGAAGTTACAATCAGCATTTTATTCTCTAGAGTGTGAGATTCCTCCTCAGGTTTCTCATTGGCTGAGCACTATGAGGTGTATGTTTTAAGAAAAAGAGAAGGCATTGGAGTTGTTTTGCTTGCAGTTTTAAAAAATAATTTTAACTTTCATTTTTCTCAAAGGAGGAAAGCTAATTGCTGCTTAATTATGAAGGGGAGTTTTTTACAAAAAATTGTTTTTTTTGAGTTGTTGATAGACCTTTATTTTTTTCATTTATTTATATGTGATGCTGAGAATTGAACCCAGTGCCTCACATGTGCTAGGCAAGCGCTCTACCATTGAGCCACAACCCCAGCCCTGGAGGGGAGTTTTTGGTATTCTAATTTTCATTGGCTTCCATATAGTTTTGTTTCACAATTTTCATAGAGCCTTAATAACCCAGGAAGGTCTGGGCATGTAGCCCAGTGATAGAGAGCATGCCAGAGATCCTGTGTTCCATACCCAGCACCACCAAAAAGAAAAGAAAAAAAGAAAAAAATCAAGCCCGGTGCGATGGCGCAGGCCTGTAATCCCAGTGGCTTGGGAGGCTGAGGCAGGAGGATCACCCGTTCAAAGCCAGCTCAGCAACAGCGAGGCACTAAGCAGCTCAGTGAGACCCTGTCTCTAAATAAAATACAAAAGAGGGTTGAGGATATGGCTCAGTGGTTGAGTGTTTCTGAGTTCAAACCCCAGTATCCTCCCTCCACCAAATCAAATACACACATCCAGGAAGGCATTGTATAATTAAAAACATTTTGTTGAGATTTTTTTCTGATACTTTTTCTTTTGAAATTGAGGTATAATTCATAAACATAAAATTTACTGTTTTCAAATATATAGTTCAGTGGCTTTTAGTACTCACATACAAATTTGTGCAACCATCATGCTAGCCAATTCCAGAACCTTTTTGTCATCCCCAAAAGAAATAGCACACTCACCTGCAGTTCGTCTCCATTCCCACTTACCCCAGCCACTGGTAACTACCACTCTACTTTGTGTCTCCATGGATTTGCCTATTCTGAACATTTAAATAGAATCATACAATAAGGGGCCTTAGTAAGCTTCCTTACTATTTTCTTTCTTGCCACTAGGAATTGACACAGGAACCCTTTACCATTGAGCTACATCTTGTCTTTTTTTTTTTTTTTAATTTTGAGACAAGGTCTTGCTAGGTTGCTGAGGGTCTCACTAAATTGCTGAGGCATGCCTCAGCTTCCCAAGTCATTGAGATTACAGGTGTGCACTGATAGGCCTGACTATTATGATGGTCCCCCAACTCCCTCACTCCATACTAGGGATTGAACCTAGAGGTACTTTACCCTGAGCTACATCCCTACCCTTTTTTATTTTTTATTATGAGACAGGCTGTTGTCCAAGTTAAGTTGTCCAGGCTGGTCTTGAACTTTTAATTCCTCTGCCTCAGACTCCTGAACCACTGGGATTACAGGGGTGTACCACCACGCTTGGCTTCACTTAGAATATTTTCAGAGTTCATCTGTATTGTAATATGTATTAGTGTCTTGTTTCTTTTTAATGGCTGAAAAGCATTCTGTTGCATGGTTATACCACATTTTTTTATCCATTCTCTCATGGGAAGATTTTAATCAGAGAAGTAAACTTTCATGATATGTGTTTTAAAAAACAATTCTGATTTCAGAATAGAGAGTGGATTATTTGTAGGACAGGAGTAAACAGAGCAGCTGAACAAATGGTAGGACATTTACAGGGATGGGAAATATTGGAATTAGAGTATATTTGCAGAAGAAAATCAGGAGACTGTCTAGACCATATTAAATTTTAGATATTTATTAGGTCCTAGGAGGTTATGACTCATATCCATAGGCAGTTGGATATGAGCCTGGATATGGAAAGTTCAGGCCTTAAGACGACCTGCTCTTAACATTTGAGAGGTCTAGGGCAAGTGTCTAAATGGAGGTCCACGTAGCATTTTAAGTCAAGCTATTAAATAGGATACGTTCAGTTTTTCTATTTTGAAAGTATATCTTCCTATAGACCTGAAAGACCAGACTGGATTTGAATTGGGGATTGCTGGTGTTCTTTTCCAGGGGTACTCTACCACTGAGCTATATCCCTAGCACTTTTTTTCTTTTTCTCTTTTTTCTTTTTCTTTCTTTCTTCTTCTTCTTTTTAAAAAATATTTATTTATTTTTTTAGTTGTAGGTGGACAGAATATCTTTATTTTATTTTTATGTGGTGCTGAGGATCGAACACAGTGTCTCATGCATGCTAGGCGAGCACGCTACCACTGCGCCATAACCCCAGCCCCCAAGTTAACTTTTAAATATAGTATTTTATATCTAAAAACAAAAATGAGTACAGCTGAGTGATAGCATTCAGAAGTTTTGAGATTTGATAATACTACTTCAGGGTATTTCCTCATATGTTCAGAACTCAATAATTTCCATTCATCTCTTTTTAAGGGATCATCTTTTTTAATTCTTTGTGGTTTTTCTTTAATATGCTATGTAACAGTATATTCAATATGTAATACACTAAAATTAATTAATGTATATAATTAATTTGATATATCAGCAATCAAAAATTAGTTTGAAGAAAAATTCAAAGAATCTACGTAAAATCTATACAGGCTTTACTTCAGAAATTACTCTTCAGTGTGTGAACTGATTTCTTTCCCCTGCACTCCCATTATTTAAAATATATTTTTAATTTTAATATCAGATTTTGCAATGTGGCCCAGGTTTGTCTTAATCTCCTGGGCTCAAGTGATCCTTTCTGCCTCAGCCTCCCAAGTAGCTGAGACTGTAGATACATACCACCATGTCTGGCCTGCACTCCCATTTTAAATTTTGGAACCAAGAGTATATACTATTAAGCATACCAAATTGGTGTTACAAGTTTTCTAGCATCTTCAAAATTTCTATTATAAAGAAGAAACTTTTGGGCTGGGGTTGTGGCTCAGTGGTAGAGTGCTCACCTTGCACATAGGAAGCACTAGGTTTGATCCTCAGCACCACATAAAAATAAATAAAATAAAATAAAATAAAATAAAGATATTGTGTCTATAACTAAAAAATATTTTAAAAATAAAGAAGAAACTTGATAAATTACTGGAGAATCAATCACATTTTCATATCATATCCATAAATATTTTTTAAATAATTAGGTTTTGTGGAATGAGTACACATACACAGTATTCTTAACCTTTAGGTTCATAATGAGAGCTTTTAGGGAAGGATTTTGAGCTGCAAATTAATATGTTTAGATAGTTAATTTCCTTTTATTCAAAGAATCTATCAAATTCCTAGCTGACATTTTTGTAGAAATTTAAAAATGATTCTAAAATTTATATGAGAATACAAAGTGCCTAGAATAGCCAAAACTAGTTCTTTTTATAAGAGAAAAACAAATTGGAAGAGTAACACTACCCAATTGTAAAACTATAACTGTTCTTAGTAAAACTATAGTAATTAAGATATTGTGGTATTGGTATATAGGTAGGACTATAGATGAATGAAACAATTGCGAGTTCAGAAATAAACCTTTGCATTACATTATAGTCAAGTGATGAATTTTTTTAAAAAATTGAGACAGAGTCTCACAAAGTTGCCCTGGCTGCTCTTGAGCTAGTAGGCTCCCATGATTCTCCAGCACCCTCCTGAGTAGCTGGGACCACAGGTATACAACACCATGCCCAGCTAGTGAAGTAATTTTTTAAAAACAAAAGTGCCAAGGCAACTCAGCTGGGAAAAGGACAACCTTTTCAGTAAATGGTACTGCAACAATTATATATTTAGATGCAAAAATGCACTTGGATCTATATGCAGAATTAACCCTATACAAAAATGACATCATTTATTGTCACCATATACAAAAATTAACTCTAAATGGATCATACAGCTAAGTAAACAAAATTAAAAGAAAACATAGGAGAAAATCTTCATGATTTCCTGTCTTTCATAGATGACCTCACTATCACAACTTATAAAAGAAATGATACACTGGGCTTTATCAAAGTTAAAAACTTTTGCTTTTCAAAAGATACCATCAAGAAAAGGATTAGACAGCCGAGTATAGTGGCACATACCTTTGATCCCAGTAACTTGGGAGGCCGAGGCAGGAGGATTACAAGTTTAAGGCCAGGCTGGGCAATTTAGCAAGACCCTGTCTCAAAATTTTAAAAAAGGCTGTAGCTCAGTGCTAGAGTGCCCCTGAATTCAATCCTAAGTACCCCAGTATTGGGAAGGAAAAAAAGGGATAGACAGAGTTGAAGGGTGAAGCTCAGTGATGGAGTGCTTTGCTTAGTATGCACAAGACTTTGGATTCAGTCCCTAGTACTGGAACAAAAAATTGGATAAGACAGGAGAATATATTTACAAATTACCTGATTAAAAACCTTTATAGCCAGAATGACTATATATGTATGTGTGTGTGTGTGTGTATACACACATATATCTTAAAAGTTAATGATGAAAAAGTTAAATAATCCAATTTAAAAGTGGACAAAAATACATTCTACTGTCATGTATATCTAAAAAGAAAAAATGAATTTATTTTTTTTAGTTGTAGATGGACACAATATCTTTATTTTATTTATTTTTATGTGATACTGAGGATCGAACCTAGTGTCTCATGTGTGCAAGGCAAGCGCTCTACCACTGAGCCACAATTCCAGCCCCCCCAAAATAAAATTTTTTCAAAAGATTTGAATAGACATTTTCTCAAAAAAGACATATCATGGACTGAGGGTATAGCTGAGTAGGGGAGCACTTGTCTAGCATACATGAGGCCCTAGAGTAATCCACAGCACAGGAAAGAAAAAAATAGTGTGTCCATGGCACATGAAAATATAGTCAATAACAATAGTCATTAGGTAGGCATGGGGGATTGACTGCCCAAGGAAATTTCTGCAGTGATGGAAATTTGGATTTTGGTAATGATAACTCAATTCCTCAACTTTACTTTAAAAATCATTGAATTGTCTTCTTAAAAGTGGTGAATTTTATGGTATGTAATTTATACCTAAACAAAGCTGTTAAAAAATGTGCATTGTACTAGTCAGGATTCAATGAGGGAAGCAGAACCAGTAAGAGATTTTATGCATATTTTATGTATATGTACTTATATATTTATTTTTATATATTTACACACACATATGGGCTTATTTATTACAAGGAATTTACTTATGCAGTTTTGAGGGCTGATAAAGGAAGATCTGTATGGCAGGCTGTCAGGAAGAGAAGATCCAGGAAAGAGAAAGCAATTATAGACACAACTGTTGTTTGGATTCCAACTCAGGGTATGACTAAACCTTTTTTTTTCCCCAACAGTTTAACATGCACTTTTATTAACATATAAATGAAATCTCAAAAGGATACACTTTTATCAATGCACAGAAATGTAGTTTATTCAGGATGAATAGGATAATTATCAGGTCATGTTGCAGAAATACTAAAAATATCTCAATTTATAGTTTATAGCATAATAAAAATAAAAAATGTTCAAGCTTGCAAGATTAGCTGATATCCATAAAACTGCATCCTTCAATCAACACAGAGAACACAAGTATTGAATTTATAATTATAATATGCATTGGTTTCATATTCCAAAAGCAAAAAATTGTTCAAGGCTTTGTGAAAACATATGACTATTTAGAGTTTGAGTATTAATCGTATAACTTTCTCTATCACCTCAGGATCACTGTGCTCTGTTAAGTCTTAGGGTTTCTGACCAAATCCTTTTGCTTCCTGGAATATGGAAATAAGTTCAGATTTAGTGAACTTTTCCTTGGTAAACAGCTTTGCCTTTTTTTTGAATTGGAAGTTTATATTCTCAAATATTTCAATGATACAAAAAATATTGGCCTTTGACTCCTTGTTAAAGAACGCAACCAGTGATGATAATACTTCAGCACTGATCAGTTAGTTCTCTTGTATTGGCTTGATTTTTAGACAAGCACGAAAACACTTCTAAAACATAAAACTTGGTTTTGACACTTCCTTTGTTCAATAATGTGAGGAAATTTAGAATATAACTGTCAATCATGTGGTGATTCTCAAATTTCACACTCAGGTGCACTAATAATTTCAGTCCACCCAGTTGTACAGAGGAATTCAAAGGATAAGAGATTATGTCCTTACAAATTTGATGTATATATGATTCTTCCATTTTTGGTTCTTCAGAAGATTTAGAGCTGTCATTTACCATATTTAAAGCTTTAGGGTGTTCTTTAACCTTGGGATTATTGACCAAGTTTTCAATCATAACATAATACCAACATCATGAATTATATCTTGAGTAAATGGGTAAGCAGGACTGATACCCATTATCATAGTAGCTATTTCATGAACGAAAGGATCCGTAGTTAACTTAAGTAGGTCAACAAGTTTATCAAACTCTTTAGGCTCTAAACTAAAGGTATGTGATTTGCAGTGGCAGGCCCTTGGATTAGGCCCATACTTTTCCCTTTGCCTCATCTGTTTTTTGATCTCAGCTAAATTCTGGAAGTAAGGCCCATTATAAGGTGGAATCTTGATCAGAGGACGAATACCCAGAGGAGTTTCAATCAAGGTTGCAACCAAGTTCCTGTTCCCTTCTGGAGGCAATGTTGCTTCGCCTCCCTCAACTGGGACTACCAAAATATACCTGGCCTTTGACCACGCTGTTGCTTTTTGTTTTGTAGTGAGTTTGGGGTTGTGTGTGGGCGTGGGCTCTTCCTGTATCTTAGGTGAGGGTTTATAAACTTGAGGAGGGATCTCTTTAGGCCAGAACCAAGACCCTGCACAAGGCTCTTCTCCATTCCAGAACCAGGAGCAGACATTTTCTTCATCCTCATCAGTGGACGTGATTCCAGTACCAGCTTAGTTCTCAGCCCTGGACTTATTGCTGGTCTCTTCCTATATATCAGGCCTGGACCCATTATTGGCCTTATCATCAGCCTTGGCAGAAGACCTCATGTTTGCCTCACTGCCTGCTACACAATCCTTGACCTCAGATTTAGTTACCAAACTAAATCTAGAAACAGGCATGGCCTTTGACTTGGTTTCAGGCACTATACCAGGCTCTGCCAGGAGTTCTGCCTTAGTCTCAGCTGTGAGTCTAGTATCAGTCATATCTTTGATTTTGCTCAGTTCCTTTGTCACAGCCACAGGCTCAATGTAGGTCACTATTTGTGTCCTGGCTGTTGCTCCATCACCAGCTTTGGCCTGGGTTACTAATTCTGCTTTTGGTTCTGTCTCAACTACTGCCTTGGGCTGAGTCATCATTCTAGCATTGGCAGGGCCACTGATTTTAGCTTTCAGGCCATCCTCAGCCTCTTCTCTATCTCTTGCTCTACCTTTGAGCCAATCATAATCCAAGTTAAAGGCAAAACTCTTTAAAGCCCCCACTGAGCCTGGTGCAGTGGCTCAAGCCTGTAATCCCAGCACTTAGGGAGGCTGAGACAGGAGAATCGTGAGTTCAGTGCCAGCCTCAGCAATGGCGAGGTGCTAAGCAACTCAGTGAGACCCTGTCTCTAATAAAACACAAAATAGGGCTGGGGATGTGGCTCAGTGGTCGAGTGCCCCTGAGTTCAATTCCCAGTACCAAAAAAAAAGCCCCCACTGGACCACTGTCTCAGCCTTGACTGAAGGTCTGTCCCAAGTTGGTGTTTTCATACGAAGTCCAGTAGTCACTCAGTCCCCTTTCCAACTACTGGTTCTGCCAATGATATAAACATGCTGAGGACACTCACTCAAGGTAAGGAAGGATGGCTGTGCCTGGGAGCATCCCTGTAGAGGGTGGTGGTCTTCAGCCACTCCAAGGACACCAGATCTGCCATTGAAGTTGGACCTGCCTTGCTTGGATCAGAGGCAATTTTCTTATTTCATTTTCTCAAGTAATGCTGATGGCTGGACTTTTTAAAAAGGAATTCTAGCCAGGCGCAGTGGTGCATACCTGTGATCCCAGCAACTTGGGAGGCTGAGGCAAGAGGATCTCAAGTTCAAAGCTAGCCTCGGCAAAGCGAGGCGCTAAGCAACTCAGTGAGACTCTGTCTCTAAATAAAAGGGCTCAGGATGTGAACTCAGCCCCTGAGTTTAATCCCTGGTGCCTCTCCCCACCAAAAAAGGAATTCTACTGATTGAGGCAAACCCATAAAAGATAATCTCCCTAGGTTAATATCAATTGGGGATTTGAATTATATCTGCAAATTTTCTTTATTGCAGCACTAAACTAGTGTTCGAATAACTGGGAGAAAATGTGTGTATCATACAAAAGATTGCTGCCTTCCCTTTAGTCTTTACAGTTAAGCCTAATTAGATTAGCACTCAAAAGACTGTCACATACTTATAAAAGTATTTTGTTTTCTACAGAAAGATAGTTTGCTTTTATAAACTACCAGGATGAGCTGGGCATGGTGGCACACGCCTGTGATCCTACAACTCAGGAGGCCGAGGCAGGAGGATCACAAGTTTGAGGCCAGCCTCAGCAGCTTAGCCAGGCCCTAAGCAATTTAGTGAAATCTTGTCTCAAAATAAATAAAAAGGGTTGGGGATATTGCTCAGTGCTAAAGCACTCCTTGGTTTACTCCCTGGTACCCAAACAAACAAAAAACCCACAAATAAAAAAACTACCAGGACATTTTATTTGTTCATTCATTCACTTAAATGACATTTTTGGAACACTTACTGTGTGTCAGACACAATAGTGTAAGGCTGTGTAGGGAGGGCCCAAAATGGTGATAGTTAGGCTTCCTTACCAAAGTTTCTGGCAGGCTGTTTTTAGCATGTAACCAAACTCACAGACACCTTGACTCAGCATATGAACTCAAGGTCATAAACATGTGCTTGTGAGCATGCATTCACTTATGTACCTGTTGGCAATGTGCCTTCTTTGTCTGGCTTGTGTATTAAAAAGGCCCATGGAAGGACTCAAGGGGGCTGAAGTCGGGTTGGGGTTACTGCTGCCTCCAAATAAATCTTGGAATACTCTCCCCGTGGCATCTTCCTTCACCTGCTGGTATCCTGAATCTCTTTCCCAGGGTATGAGCCTCAGCAGGATAGCAGGATAGGCTATTCGCTCACTTAAAAAAGAGTTTTTTTTTCCGACCTGGTTACTGGCACAGAGAAAGTACTCAAATGTTTGTCAAATTTGCTGGCCTCAACAATTTTGCGATTTGTCTGCCTCAGCTTCCCCAATCTCTGGGATTATAGGCATGCGCCACAGCGCCTGGAACTGTGGGGACACTCCAAGACTTGATTCTCCTCTGAGAGTAAGCATTACATAAACCTATTTATTTTCTAGCAGATTAAAATTTCTAGTCACGCAGTTTTTCAAAGTTTGAAGATCCTGATTTCCAGAACCCCTTCTGGGGAAAGGCAGTTAGGCAATCTGACTCACTCACCCTCCATTTACTTGAGTAATGAATTATTGTTGTGACATGTGATCTAAATCTGTCGTGTCTCATAACAGGCTCTCCAGGCAACCTTCATTCAGCCCTTCTGGCAGCAGCCACGGGGTTTCCATGGCCACGACGTTGCTAACACTCTGTTGAGGATTGCCGTTCACCAGTTACTGGACCTAGAGCCTGTGAGATTTCCGGAGGTTTCACCCCTTCTTACCTCTTTACTTTCACCAAAGGAGAAACCTTTTTTCTTTCTCTCCCCCTGTGTGACTCTCTCTCTTGCACTCTTCTCCTCCCCTCGCCCCATATTTGGGAGGAAGATTTAAACGGGTATAGAATTTTATTTTGGTCTTGATATTTTATGAATATATTGAAGCTTGCTTTTACAATAATAGCTATATGGAATTTTTCTCTTCAGAGTATATTTAAATTTTTAGGGGACACGATGTCAGATCCAAACAGAGCTGCGATTGAAGCAGAAAAGGAGGCACTGAACTTGAAATTACCGCCTATTGTCCATCCCTCAGAAGACATTGGGGTTGATACACCACGACAAAATAAGCTGCTGAACTACAGAAGATCCAAGGAACAGCAGAAGACAATCAATCAGTTAGTGTAAGTAGCATATTAGTAATTAATTCTTGCTTGGAATTCAAGTGAAGTGATCAATGTTTATATTCTCATAAAAAGTTTTAAGCATTGTAGGTTGTTCATGGGCAAGATACTATCAATTAAGAAAACAGTTAAAAAGTAATCATAATGGGTTGGGGTTATGGCTCAGTGGTAGACCACTTGCCCGGCATGTGTGAGGCACTGGGTTCTATTCTCAGCACCACATATAAATAAATAAAACAAACAAATAAATAAAAAATAAGGTCCATCAACAACTAAAATTTTTTTTAAAAAAAGTAATCATAATGATAGCTAATATTATATAGTGCTTACTTTTTCAGATATTGTTCTTTTCGCTTATATTTCTCACAATAGCTCTATAAGGTAGGCACCATTATTTCTACTTTTTAGATGAGTAAATTGAAGTACAGAGAAGTTAAATAGTTTGCCCAAGGTCACACAGCTGGGATTTAGACCCAGGTAGTCTGGTTCTAGAGTTTGCATCCTTGAAGCACCACACTCTTCTACCTCTCAAGTAGATAAACCAAATAATTGGGCCTGTACAAATAGTATTGCATTTGAAAAAAAAATTTAAGAAAGTAAAATATTTTAAAACTACTTGCAATTTAGAATTTTTTTCTATATAAAAGAAAACATAGTCTAACATCTTACTCATCTCTCCCAATTTAGTGGAAATTTATTAATTTAGGTACCGGTAACCAAAGGCTGTGATAATGGTGATGCAGTTCAATTCAATAGTTATTGAGAATTTCCTAGGTACCTGACTCTGTTGGGCTCTGGGGATAAAAAGAAGAAAAAGAGATGGATCTCATTTACAAAATTCCAACCTAACATTCAGCTGTAAAATGGGAAATTGCTTTCTGATGAATTCTTCCTTCTCTTTCTGGATTCTCTTTCCTTTCTTGGTTAGCTTCTTTTATAAACAATTTTACAATCGATTGGGTTTTATTATAACATTGTCAATGGTCATGTTTGAAAGCAAATGAAAGAGAATGCAAAAAGAAAAAGAAACGGAGACAGACCTCAAAGGATCAGCAGTGCTTTATTAAGCAGCGGAGGGGCACATTTTCAAGAGGAAAATGGTGACTGGCTACAACAAGGGTCTGAGTTTTACAGTGTTTAGCAGGACCACACTATGGGAGGAGTTTGTCAGATACTTTTGGCGGGCTTACTTTTGGCAGGCTGGGGAACTTTCGCAGATAAGGGAAATTGCAGAAAGTCTGAGAGTCCTCAGTTTCCTTTTTCCCCCCGCCAGGGGCTGTAAGTTTCTACTTCCTTCAGTGGTGTCAGCTTAATAATTTAAATATTGGCTAATGTTACTTCTCTTACAGTTAAATAGATGTGTTAATCATATAACTTCTTTAGATTTATTTTTTATTAGGTCATCAATCATTTACATATTTAAATCTAAATTTATAGGCTGTATTAACTAATACTAGTAAGTGCAGTATTAGAGATCTTTTACTCCCTTCATTCGTAAGACTCTATTAAGTGTTTCAGAAGACTTAGAAGGGAGTTTTCTAGGAGTTAAGACTGTTCTTCCTCCAAAGAGTTTCATTATCTCATATTGTCATATTGAACTACTTGCAGTTCTATGAATATACCATATTTTTCACAGTTTAAAGATGGACTCTACAATTGGCTTCACTGCACTGCCTGACTGAATACTTACACTAATTTTTCAGTGCTTATTTATGGATCCCCTCCTTTAGAAAGTTTCCAAATCCCTTCATGCTTCTTTATCCCTCTCTACATATTTCTTAAATCATTGTATCACCAGAGAAGATATATCTCTGGAAAAGGGTACCAAGGAGGTCCCAGAAAGGGGGAGACATGACTCAGTGTTAATGAGGTCCTTGATGTATGTGACAGAAAAGAATTTCTGCATGTGTCAGTAGAGGCACAGAGATTTATTTAGCAAAGCAAGTAATATACATTCAAGGGAGAATGAGGACTAACCAGCTCATGAATGAGAGATGCATTTTCACTGTTCCTGACTGTTCTTTTAAAGGTAAGTTGGTGAGGGGTGGGTATGGGAAGGTATATAAGGGTGACATCAGTCTGGCCATTCTCAGGATCCTTAGGCTGAAGTGGTCTCCATTTTCTGATTCTAGATAATGTTGGAAAGTCCCCAATATTATAGGTTTCTTAAAATGTCATATCTCAGTCTTCTTATTAGTGAGCTAATAGTGCACAAGATAATTTTTATAAGTGGGCAATTTTTTAAGATTTATGGATTTCCCAGAAATTTAAGAATGACAGGACTGGAAAGGTATGCAGGACTTTAAATTAAAATTATATTTCTTTGTTCTTCCTTTGTATTTCCTTTATACCTATTTTTATTTCTTCTAGCCTCAATCTAGAAATATTTAGGGGTGTTTGGAAATATTAAGTACTTGCTGTTATATAGACACTCTGCTTGCTCCTAGGGAGATCATAGAAAACACCAAGGAAAGAACTGTGCTGAGCTGGAGTTGTGGCTCAGTAGTAGAATTCTTGCCTAGCATGTGTTCAATTCTCAGCACCACATAGAAAAATAAATAAATAAAACAAAGTTATTATGTCCAACTACAACTAAAAATATTTTTTAAAAAAGAACTCTGCATTTAAGAAGTTTGTATACTAGTGGGAGAAGACAGATAGTAAATAAGTAAAGGAAAAAAAGATTATGTTAGTCTTTTAGATGGTGATAGGTGCTATGAAGAAGATAGTGAGATAGACAGTGACAGGGAAGGTGTTCCCAGGAACGCTGTGGGAAAGGCCTCTGGAGATAATATTTAAGTAGAGATCTAAAGAATGACAAGAAACCTGTCACTTAAATAAGCAGGAGCAAAGCACTCTAAGAAAGGTGATAGCAACCATGAAAACCCTGAAATATAAATGTTTTTAGTCTGTTCCAGCAGTTGACAAAGGCCAATATCACTAGAGTATCTCAAGTCTGGGGAAGAGTGGTGTGAGGACAGAGAAGAAAGTAGGGCAGAAGGCATGCGGTTTTATAAGCCATAATAATGAATTCAGAACTTTTTAATTGTAGTAGAAGCTGTTGAAATATTCTAAACAGGGATGTAATGTGAAATCTGATTACATTTAAAAGATATTCTGGTTATTAAGAATAGACTGAGTGCCAGCACGGTGGCGCACACCTGTCATCCCAGCACTTTGGGAGGCTGAGACAGGAGAATTGCGAGTTCAAAGCCAGCCTCAGCGAAAGCCAGGGGCTAAGCAACTCAGTGAGACCCTGTCTCTAAATAAAACACAAAATAGGCCTGGGGATGTGGGTCAGTGGTCAAGTACCCCTGAGTTTAATCCCTGGTACAAAAAAAAAAAAAAAAAAAAGAATGGACTGAGTGGTGGGGAACAGGTTTAGAGTAGAAGGAAAGAAGACCAGGTTGGATGCTACTGCAGTAGCACAGAGGAGAGCACATGGTGGCTTGGGAAATGCTGGAGAGATTTTCAAGGCTATGTTTTGGAACCAGAGTCAATAGCACTTGCTATTAGATTTGCCTTAGTACCTAGTTGGATGCTAGTGTTATTTATAGGGAATCGGAAGTCCAGGAGATGGGGGGTAAAAAAACATTAACTCTCTTTTGGAGCTAAATTGTCTATGTAACTTGAGGAAAAATGTTATTAGGAAGTTGGATATATAAGAGAAGTCTAGGCTGAAGATAGAAATTTGCTCATCACCAGCATTTAGATGATTTTTAAAGATAGGGTAATGTTTGAAATCACTAGGGTTGGGGTAGGGGCGGAGTAGCCAAAGGGGGAAGAAGGAGGAAAAGGCAGAGGGTTGAGGGAAATGCAGAGTGAAAGCCTAGGGCTGAGATATTAGGAATTACAGTTAGATGCTGTGTGGGAAAAGGGCAACTGAATATGACTGAGAAAGCAGAAGGAAAAGCAACAGAACATTGCTTTTTTTTCCCTAGTAGTATTTCTCTTCCACTAAATTCTCACATGCTTAAGGAGAGAAATCTCAATACAAAACACTTGTCTCTGGCATGTTATTATTGGTGAATGAATGTGACTTAATGAATTTTTAAAGAACCTTATTGTGCTTTGTACATATTTGTAAATAGTACCACTTTTATTTGGCTGCTTAATCAAAAATACTGCCTCAAAATTAACTGAAGTATAATGTCATATGTAATGTTAGAATTGCCATGTGTTTCTTTGAGAAGAAAGCATTTAGAATTGAAAGTTTTTATGCTAGAAACATGTCTTTCTGGATGGCCACAGGCCTTGGGATTCTCTATCTCCTCAGTACCTCTACCTATTAGACAATTGGAATGCAGGCTTGTTTCAAAGGTGGAATGAGGTGTATGGATAGAGTTCCAGGGGTAAGGTAGAACTGAGCAGAATTGGGCCTGCTGCTGGGACCAGTTCCAGGGACCCACTTGGATGAGTCAACATCATTTTGTAGCTTTTCCAAGTTCTGCGAATGAGCCTGCCTTCTTCCTTACCTACTGTTTCCTTTCTTGAATTAAACAAATGTTTCTCTTCTTCACATGTGGTTGCCCACAGTCTTGTGAAATCCAGTTTTTATTACTTTTAAATTGCTAATATACAGAGCAAAAATAAGGAGTAAAAGGCTCATTCTTATGTCTTTCCCAGTTATTTTTATTCATAGCCAGTAGGAGAAAGAAATCTGGTTCCAGAAATTGTTTATTAAAGCGTGGCATTTGCATATAGAAAGCTCAAGGAAATTGGCATTTATCTTTATGTTGGGATAACTACAGTGCAAGCCAGCCTATGACAAGTACCAATTAGCATACCAATGTATAAGTAAAATTCCTTGAAAGTAGCAATTGCTGAAATCTAGGCTGTTCAGGGAGAAATGATGCAGGAGAGGAAGTCTCACCTGGGTCTTGAAGATTAACAAAGAAGAGGAGGACCAGGTGTAGTGGTGCACACCTGTAATCCCAGACACTCAGGAGGCTGAGGTAGGAGAATTGCAAGTTCGAAGCCAGCCTCAGCAATTTAGTGAGGTCCCAAGCAACTTAGTGTAGACTTTGTCTCAAAATAAAAAATAAAAAGGACAGGGGATGTGGCTCAGTGGTAAAGCACTTCTGGGTTTAATCCCTAGTACCAAAAAAAAAAAAAAAAGGATATTCCAGGAACATTTACCACTTTATGTCAAAAAAGTCTTAAGAGTCTGAGTTTAGTATAGGCTCAGTAAGATTCAATAGCGGTGTTAAGGGTACTCAAAAAAGTAAATGCAGTCTTAGACTGCTTTAATAAATGTAGAATGTCTAGAATATGGAAGAGGAAAATTTTACTCTGTACGTGTCAAACAACATCTGGAATTCTGGGATCACACTTTAAGAGGGACATTGATAAAGTAGAATAGGTACAGAGAGAGAAAATTTGAAACCACATAATTTGAAGGAAGCTGATTTACTTAATTGGTGAGAATACAGACTCTCACATCAGTCAGGCCTGAATTCATATCCCATCTCTGCAGTCATGTGAATTTGGCAAGTGATATAACTTTATCCTTATATACCTACCTATAAGATGGAGAAAAGAATAGTGCTTACTTAGGATTGGTATGAGGGTTAAATGAAACTCTTGCTTGTAAAGATCTTAAGTCAATGTCTAGGATGTAATAAGCTCACCATAAACAGTAACTCTTATTAACAGGATTAATTGAAGGACCCGGGCAGGTATCACATGCGAGGCAAGCGCTCTGCCACTGAGCCACAACCTCAGCCCTAAACTAGTAGTCTTTATCATTGGAGCATTTGATCTTCAAACTAATCCCTCTATTCCCATTTTACAGATGTTATTCTCATTTTATAATTAGTCAGATTTACTTACCTATATTCACACAAACATGGAGCCAGGATTTTTTTTATTATTATTTTTTAGTTGTAAATGGGCACAATATATTATTTATCAAGTTTTGGGAAGAGTAACATGGAAGAATCTGACCCCTTGTATATATCTGCAGAGAATAGAAGTACAAAGCCACACTCAATATAAGAAATTTGTTTCTAAGAAAATGAGCTAACTAATAATAAATTGGGTTGTCTCAGAAAGTGATGATGACTGCCATTTCTCCACTGACCCCTTGCCCTAGGTTACCATGGGTATAGCATGATATTGTTGAGGATATTCACATATCAAGCAAACTACTGAACTAGACATTTGATATTTTTCACACATCCACTATTCTGGTCATTCATTCAACAAGTATTTATTTAGCTCATGAACTTTGATGAATACTGTCTAAATGGTATGGGTAGAACAATGAGCAAAACAGACATGGCCCTTGGACCTTGTCTTTATGCAGAGTTATGAGGCTGTGGTTTCCGTGACCATACTTTCTGTGAAATTCCTTTTGGTTCTTCTCTTACCTTTATAATGGTATCTCCTTCATCTTTCAGTTGTTGTTTTGCTTTGTTTGGTATAGGGGATTGAACCCAGGGGCGCTTAACCACTGAGCCACATCCCCAGCCCTTTTTACATTTTAGTTTGATACAAGGTCTCCCTAAGTTGCTTAGAGACTCACTAAGTTGCTGAGGCTAGCTTTGACCCGTGATCCTCCTGCCTTAGTCTCCCATCTCCTGAGCTGCTGGGATTACAGGCATGCACCACCATGCCTGGCTCAGTTGTTTTTAATCATTCCTGTCACACTTGGCATCCTCCAATCATTCCAAGATCTCTTTTCCTTGTATGCCTTCATCTTTGGTTATCTTTTAAAGTGTATCTGGCCTTTACAAATGGTTAGGTTTGTCTTAAAATGTTCCCTGCTCAAAAGCTCTTAGTCATTCCCATTATTGATTAAATGAGAATGTTGCTGTTTGAGGCCATTAGGTGGATATTCCAACCCACTTCTCCAGACCTACCTTCACCTCATTCTGTAAACTTTGGACATATTGGACAACTCCCTTTACTCTCTTTTCCTTTGATACTTCCTTTGCCTTCCTGTTTTTCAGATCCCAGTTAAACCACATCTCCATCTGAAATCCTTTCTTTTATTTAAAGCTCATTGCAAATGCTGATGTGTTTATCAGGTGGAAATGAACTCATCTTTCCTCTGAACCACCAGAGTGCCCATATATGGTACTCTATTATTTTCTCACTCAATTTATAAATTTCTAGAGATTTATTGCTGCTATATTTTAATAGCACTTAGTTTGCCATTTGCATAAATAAATATTTGTTGACAGATGAGTGGGTTATACAATATGATACAAATTAATTTGAAAAGGAAATTATATTTTATGTATAATAAAAATCCATAAACAGTTTTTAAGGTAAAACTGAGTACATACTGTGTGCCAGATACTGTTCTTATTGGGGATAATGGCAATGAATAAATGAATCTACAATATATAAAATGTTGGCAAGTGCTATGAAGAAAGATAAATGAAGATAAAATAGATAGTGAGAGAGGTACTTCTGTATATAGTGAGTAAGGGAAGGCCTCTGACAGGATACATTTGAAGGGAGATGATTCCCTCTGCGTCAGGATTAATTTTTAAATTGTCAGTAAGATACAATTGAAAAAAGTTGATTTTTTTTTATTCTCATCCTTTTACCTTATACTTGAATAATATTAAAATTTTAGGACTCATTGATAATGGCTATTGGGATTGTTTCTCATAGAAAATTTAGTCAGATAAAGAGTTCTTGAATATCTTTTCTTTTGTAGAGTTGAAAAAATGTGAAACTTTCAATGTTTTAAATAATTTATGCTAATGTTAGCTTCTAGAGTCATATGATTTTCTAATTATAAATTGCAGAATTGATGGAGCCAAAAAAAATTTAGACAGAACATTGGATAAACGAATACCTCCATTACCAGAGCCCAATTACCCTCCAACTGTAAGTTTTCTTTTTAAAAGACTTATCCTTATACCATATTAATTATTAATAGAATAGATAAATTTAAAATATTTTTGATTTTTTAAAAATTTAAAATTTTCTTATTATCTTGTTTTTTACAGATGACCAGTGAAATTAAAAGAAAAGGAGTGAGTTCAATTATTTATTTCTTGTTTTGATAATGTTCAGAGAAATTATTACAAAGTTGTTTCTTCTAAGACCCTTTGTTATGCTTTATCCTAGAAAAGAAAGAAATTTAGAAACTGAGATTTTTGTTTTTTTCTGCCCAAGGAAACAAGCATGTCATGGACAATACGGTTTTTTTGTTTTTTTGGGGAGGTACTAGGGATTAAACTCTGGGGCACTTGACCACTGAGCCACATCCCCAGCCTTATTTTTTATTTTATTTAGAGACAGGGTCTCACTGAGTTGCATAGTGCCTTGCTCTTGCTGAGGCTGCCTTTGAATTTGAGATCTTCCTGCCTCAGCCTCCCAAGTTGCTGGGATTACAGGCGTGCACTGCTACGCCCAGCAACAATATGGGTTTTAAGAGTTATGTTTTGTTGTCATTTGTTATTTGAGGGTTAGCTGTGTAAATATTAGTTCTTATTCCAAACAATTGAAAAAATATTCTGAGTGGCAATTTTAAAGGAAATATATCTCCATTTTAAAATTAGGGTAATAATTTATTATACTGATATTGATATAATAATGGCTGTTTATTCACTCAACAAATACTCATTGAGAATCTATTATATGCTAGCTACTACATATTAGTTGCTAGAGATTCTTTAAAAAATGACTGCATGGATGATGATGTGGGACTGTGGTGTGATTAGCAGAAAGATGTCAGCATGTAAATATTATTTAGTAGCAAAGGATATAGAAACTTATGGAACTGGTTATATATAAGAGGAAATTATGCTGCATGTTCCCAGATGGGGCTATAAGGCTTATAAGTCCTGGAAGGTATTCTTTGAGGATAGGGGGCTAAGGATGGCACATTCCTGTGAGTTGAAGATATGTGGAAGAATCTTTCTTTTTTCAGTTAGTCAAGGTTTTGTTCTTTAAATGACCTTCCCCTTCCTTCCCCTGTCTCCCAACTTTTCTGGAGACTTTGGATGTGCCTCTTTACGAGGTATCAGAACTGGTATTTGCACCATAACCCCAAAACATGAGGCAGGGTGAATTGTAAGGTATATTTGTGTATATATTTAGCACTCTTATTATCCCTCCACAGTTTGTGCTTTCTAGAATCTTATAGTAAAAAAAAAATAGTGGCATGAAAGCAGTCATTCACTCCTGAACCAGCTCCTTTTGGCAATCTAGCTTTTAGGAATTCTACTACTTCATCATCAATGTCACAAGTGACCACAAATTGCTAAATCCAAAGGATATTTTTTCAATACTTCTCTCATTAGACCTTCACTGGATTTAACAAAAAACTCTTTTTACTTTGAAATAGTTGGACACACAGATCAGAGAAACAGAAATATGATCCAGAAATAGACCCACACAAGTATACCCAACTGATTTTTTGTTTTGTTTTGTTTTTTTGGGTACTGGAGATTGAACTCAGGGGCACTCGACCACTGAGCAACATCCTCAGCCCTATTTTGTATTTTTTTTAGAGACAGGGTCTCACTGAGTTGCGTAGCACCTTGCTTTTGCTGAGGCTGACTTTGAACTCGTGATCCTCCTGTCTCAGCTTCCTGAGCCAGTGGGATTGCAGGTGTACGCCACCACACCCAGCTCACCCAACTGATTTTTGACAAAAGTCGTTTAATGGAGGAAGGATAACTTTTTCAATAAATGGGGTGGAGCAACTGGACATCCATAAAAACAAAACAAAGACTTAGCCTAAACCTCATGCCTTATACAAAAATTGATCATCAGTTTAAATGTAAAAGGTAAACTATAGAGTCTGGGACTATAATTCAGTGGTAGAGTACTTGCATAGCATGCACAAAGACCTGGGTTTGACCCCCAGCACCACACATAAACATATGCACACACACACACACAGCCAGGTGCCATGGGGGCATGCCTGTAATCCCAGTAGCTTGGGAGGCTGAGGCAGGAGGACCATAAATTCAAAGCCAGCCACAGCAACTTAGCAAGGCCCTAAGCAATTTAGCAAGACCCTATCTTAAAAAATAAAAAAGGGAGGCTGGGAATGTAGCTCAGTGGTAGAGCGCTTGCCCAGAATGCATGAGGCGCTGGGTTCGATCCTCAGTACCACATATAAATAATAAATGAATACAGTAAAGATCCATCAACAACTAAAAACAATATTAAATAAATAAATAAATAAATAGGGGCTGAGGATGTAGTTCAGTGGTTGAGTGCCTCTGGGTTCAATCCCTGGTACCAATTTTAAAAAATCCATAAAAATACTTTTAGCATCTAGGGATGTAGCTTAGTGATAGAACAATTACCTAGCATGTCTGAGATCCTGGGTTCAATCCCTAGTACCAGAAAAAAAAACATAGGAGAAACATAAAATTATAATTAGACAAAAATGTCAGACTAGGCAAAGAGTTCTTGGGTATGACCTCAAAAGCATGATCCATAAAAGACTCCAATAAATTAGATTCCATCAAAATTGTGAACTCGTGCTCAGTGAAAGGCCATTAAGAGGATGAAAAACAAACAACTCACTGGGAGAAAATATTCACATGTCCAACCAAGAACTAGTATCTGGAATAAATAAAGAACTCCTAAAATTCAACAGTATAAAAATAAGCCAACTAATTGAAAAACAGGTAAAAGATGTGAACAGACATTTCATCATAGAGGATGTATTGAGGGCAAATAAGCACGTGAAAGATAATTCAATATCATTAACCATTAGGATAATGCAATTTAAAACCATGATGATTTTTCCCTACATACCTAATAGCTGAAATAAAAAATAGAAACAATTCCAGTTGACTTCTTTTTTTTTTTTTTACTGGAGATTGAACTCAGGGGCACTTTTTTAATTTTTAATTTTTCTTAGTTTTTGATGGAACTTTATTTTATTCATTTATTTATATGTGGTGCTGAGAATGGAACCCAATGCCTCATACATGCTAGGCAAGCACTCTACCACTGAGCTACAACCCCAGCCCACCCAGGGGTACTTTAGCACTGAACTACATCTCAGTCCTTTTTATTTTTTAGTTTGAGCCAGAGTCTCAAATAGTCTTGGTCTTGTTAAGTTGCTGAGGCTAACCTTGAACTTTTGATCCTCCTGCCTCAGCCTCCTCAGTTGCTGGGATTAAAAGCATGGTCCTGGCTACAGCTGATCATTTCTTTCTTTTCAAATATTCCCTTGTATTTGCTTTTCTGACTCATGTTGTTTCTCTGTCATCTTCATGGGTCCCTCTTCCTTGTCTGTCTGTAGGTGCTATTCTCTTTCCTTGAATCTTCCTGGATGATTCTATTCCTAGTTCAAACTACCTTTTTTTTTTTGTACCAGGGATTGAATTCAGGAGTACTCGACCACTGAGCCACATCCCCAGCCCTATTGTGTGTTTTATTTAGAGACAGGGTCTCACTGAGTTGCTTAGTGCCTCACCATTGCTGAGGCTGGCTTTGAACTCATGATTCTCCTGTCTCAGCCTCCCAAAGTGCTGGGATTATAGGCATGCACCACTGCACGCAGCTCAAACTACCTTTTATATGTTGCTGATTCCCAAATAATTTTATGTAAAAATACTTCAAATTCAACATGTTGAAAAATACTTTCCTTCCTAAGACTATTCTAGTTGCTATTATTATTATCCAGTCACTCATGCTTAAAGTGTCTGAGTATTAACTTCTTTCCCCTCTTCTACTACTCACTTGCCATATAATTTGTCCCCACATGGCTGTGACTGTTTCTCAATTTGAGCCTATTCATGTTCTATCCTTAGATCAGAACTTCATCTTTTGTTTTAACTACAACAGCCATCAATAGCTTCCCACAACCTAGAGAATTAAAGCTTAATGTGGCATGCAAGGCTTTTCATAATGTAACTCTTGCCTATTTGCCAACCTCTTCTCATCACTCTCTGTATTATACTTTATACTCCACCATCATGGACTTGTTTGAGGAAACAGGATATTTCTTACCTGCTACTTTTGTCCAGCATGTCCTCTTTCCATCTGTGCTTTTTTCTGGTTGTCCCTAATCCAGCTCAGTCATCATCCCCAGGAAGCCTTCCTCTATTCCTATGGATTTGGCTAGATGACTTCCATCTTTAAAATATTTTTGTTGTGAAATGTTGGTTCGTAGGTTTTACCTATTTTAATTGTGAGGTTGGACTTATTTTTCCTTTATGAATTGTGGTAAAATACACATAACATAAAATTTACCCTGTTAACCATTTTAAGAATACAGTTCAGTAGTGTTAAGCATTTTTACATTGTTATACAACCCATTTCTAGAACATTTTCATCTTGCAAAACCCAAACTCTGTATTTATTAAATAACAACCTCCTATTTCCTTCTCTCCTTAGCTTCTTGCTATTACCTTTCTTTTTTCCTATGAATTTAATTAATCTTTAGATACTGCATATAAGTGGCATTATACAGTATTTGTCTATATTTGGTTTTGGTGATTGCCGATACTAATAAGCATGTGCTTGCTCTACCACTGAGCTATATCCCCTACCTTATATTTGTCTTTTCATGATTGTCTTAATTCACTTAATACACTGTCTTCAAGGTTCACTCATGTCCTAAATTTTCAAGAATTTGTTGTACTTTATCTGATGTGTATATTGCAAATATTTTCTCCCGGAGTGTCTATCATTCGTTTTGACTTTTTCATTCACATTTTTGCCTTGAAAACATTTTTATATAGTCAAAGTTTATCTATCACAAAGCTGGGGATGTGGCTCTATAATAGAGTATTTGCCTGGCATGCATAAGGCACTGGGTTCATATGGCAAAATTTATCACTTTTTGTCTTGATTGTATCTGGAATTTCAATTATAGTTAAGAAGTTTTTCCCTATGCTCAAGTTGAGACTTGATTCATGTTTTTTTTTCAAAATATTTTTAGTTGTAGATGGATGCAATACCTTTATTTTATTTACGTGTAGTGTTGAGGATTGAAACCAGTGCCTCACACGTTCTATGCAAGCGCTATACCACTGAACTGCAACCCTAGCCCCTTGATGTATGTTTTTTTTTCTTTTAGTCCTTATATTGTTTCAATGTAGAATTTATATTTCTGACCTATTTGAAGTTTATTCTTGTGTATGGTAGAAGGTATAGACTATCTTTTTCCAAATGACTAACCATTTGTCCCAGAACTATTAATTCAAACCCCAGTGCTTTGAGATGCCATTATTATTTTATATTAAATTTTCTGATATACTGGTATGTTTCTGGACTTTGTATTCTTTTCCACTGGCCTGTCTATTCATATGCCTTTATCATACTGTTCTTTTTAAAAAAATATTTTTAGTTGTAAAAGGACACAATACCTTTATTTTGTTTATTTAGTTTTTTTTTAAAATGTGGTGCTAGGGATCAAATACAGTGCCTCATGCATGCAAGCCCAGCCCTATCATACTGTTCTAATTACATAGGCTTTATAGTATGTTTTGATGTCTCCCGGGGCCAGTCCTCCATGGTAGATCATATTTCCCAGGGTTTTCTTGGATATTCTTTTTTAAAAAAATTTTTTAGTTGTATACGAACACAATATCTTTATTTATTTATTTTTATGTGGTGCTGAGGATTGAACCCAGTGCCTCATGCATGCGAGGGAAGCACTCTACCACTGAGCCACAACCCAGCCCCTCTTGGATATTCTTATATGTTTATTTTCCCACAAGAACTTTATGATGAAGCTGTATAGTTTCATTAAAATGTGTATAGATATTTTTATTGGATTGTGTTAACTTTGGGACACAAAGTTGATATTTTTCAGAATGTTAAATGCCTTTACTGAGATCAAATGTTGTCTTCCATTGATTCATGTCTATTTTTGTTAGATTCCTCATTATTTTTTTAAATATTTTTTTTAGTTGTTCATGGACCTTTATTTATTTATTTTAAAAATATTTTTTAGTTGTTGATATGTCTTTATTATTTTATTCATTTATTATTATACGTGGTACTGAGAATCGAACCCCGTGCCTCACGCATGCTAGGCAAGTGCTCTACCACTGAGCTACAGCCTCAGCCCCTATTTTATTTACTTATATGTGGTGCTGAGAATTGAACCCAGTGTCTCATGCACACTAGGCAAGCACTCTTCTACCAAGTCACAACCCCAGCCCACTAGACTCCTCATTCTAATGGAAGAATTTGTGAAATTTGACTATACTACTCTTGTATCAGAATATAACATTCAAGAGAGCATAGGCTACTGTTAATGTTTTTTCCACTTTTTTATTGTTATGTTTAATACATTTTAAAATGTTTTTATTTGTTCTAATTAGTTATTATGTTTAATACATCTCAGTATTCACAACAGTGTTTGAATATTCGTTGAATAAAGGAATAATAAGTTAATTAAAGGAACTTTGTTTGCCTTGAGAAAATGAAGAATATACTAAGAGCATTAATTTGACAAGAGCTCATCAAAAATAAAAAGATAAAATGTTTGTAGCACTGTTTTTTTGAAAAAAAAAAAAGGTTTTTATTCTGAAAACATATTATTGTTGACAATTTGTTTCAGTACTGGGAATTAAACTCAGGCTTCTGCAATGCTAAGCAAGTGTTCTGACACTGTGCTACAGCTACAGCCCTTTTCATTTTAATTTTGAGATACAGTCTAGGTAAATTACTTGGGCTATCCTTGAATTTGTAATCCTCCTGTCTTAGCCTCTCAAGCAGCTGGAATTATATGCTGCCACAAATGGCTGAGAATATTTTTATTCTGAAAAAAATATTATTTTAGTAGGCTTGAGCTCAGGAATTACACTGAAATGTCACACCATGCAGAACATTTATTTTTTCTTATTATGTTCTCAGTTCAACTACATTTATATGAAGCAGTGTGTAAAAAGTAGTCCTATAGTACCTATTCAGCCGGAATGGCTGGATAACATGTTAATGCTGATACCTGAGTCTTTAAAGGAAGGGAAAAAAAGAGAAGAACTGCTTGAAAGTCTCATAAATGAGGTGTCAAGTGACTTTGAAAAAAGCATGAAGAGATATTTGGGTAAGTAACACACCAAGCTTCTTTTGCCTTTGCCTCTGGTATTGAATCAAAAGTAGAAGCAAAATGAATGGTGAACACTCTATATTTAAACTTATTATCAGTTTCAGATATGAGTTTTACTTAAAGTTTTATTCTGAGCTCATAATATAGTCTAAATCTTTGTAATTTAAGGGCACTTTTTGTAATTTCTGTGTTTATTAGCTAATCCTTGTAGCGTTTTGATTTTTTTTACTTTTTCTTTTTGGGTTTAGCTTTGCTGTTTATAGGGTTTTCAGAACATAATAATGTATTTGGGGGATTTATTAGGAACTTTTATGATTGTTATTGGAATATTTTTAAAAAATATTTTTTGTTGTAGATGGACACAATAGCTTTGTTTCATGAATTAATTTATTTTTATGTGGTGTTGAGGATTGAACCCAGTGCCTCACAGATACTATGCAAGTTCTGTTATCACTGTGTTACGATCCCAGCCCTGGAATATTTTTTTCTTAATTGAAAAAAATTGTATATTTTATCATGTACCACATGTTTTGAAATATGTATACATTGTGTGGCTAAACTGAGCTGATTAACATATGCATTGCCTCATGTACTCATGATATTTTTTTGGTGAGAATACTTAAAATTGACTTTGTTAGCAGTTTTCAAGAGTGCAATACATTGTCTTTCACTACAGTCACCATATTGTACAATAGATCTCTTAAACTTATTTCTCCTATAGAACTGAAATGTTGTATCATTGAACATCATCTCCCCAACCCCTTTTCCCTCCAGCCCTGGTAACCACCATGAAATAAATTTTCTTCAGTGGTCATACTAGGGACGTTTGAATAGACAGCACAAAGAACTGAGAATTAAGAGTGTTCCTGTAACTGAATTCGCCTCCAAAGTATAGCTAAAATAGTATTAAGAGCTTGATTTTGCTGGGTGCAGTGGCTCAGGCCTGTAATCCCAGCAGCTTGGGAAGTTGAGGCAGGAGGATTGAAATTTCAAAGCCAGCCTCAGTAAAAGCAAGGCACTAAGTAACTCAGTGAGACCTTGTCTCTAAATAAAATACAAAATAGGTCTGGGGATGTGGCTCAGTGGTTGAGTGCCCCTTAGTTCAATCTAGTCTCCCCCTCCAAAAGAATGTGATCTTGTTCTAAATAAAGTTTTTTTCTTATACTCATTTTAATTCATAGTAAACTATTATCCCATATCAGAAATTACAGACTTTGATATGAATAGGTCTTGCAAGGATTTTCAAAAAATATTAATACATACATGTATTTTAGTACAGAGTGTTCTTGTGAAACCACCAGTTAAATGGCTTGAAGATGAAGGAGGCCCTTTACCTGAATCCCCTGTGTGAGTAAATTATTTTAAAAGTAGTATTGCATCTAGTTTTTTACACAGTTTGAAAATAAACTAATTATACATTCAAGTCTACAATTGTGAAGCTCCAAGTTATTTTGAAACACATCTAAAAAACTCCCAAAGAGCCGGGCACGGTGGCACACACCTGTAATCCCAGCATTTAGGGAGGCTGAGACAGGAGAATCGCGAGTTCAAAGCTAGCCTCGGCAACAGCGAGGTGCTAAGTAACCCAGTAAGACCCTGTCTCTACATAAAACACAAAATAGGGCTGGGGATATGGCTCAGTGGTTGAGTAATCCTGAGTTCAATCCCCAGTACCAAAAAAAAAAAAAAAAAAAAAAACCCCAAAGGTATCATCTACACTGTGCTTATCTAGTTGTCCTTACATAATTAGGACAATTTATGAATGTGTAGCTCAACTTGGCCTCAAGTAAATTTCACTGTATGCCAGACAGCTTTTTAAATTTTGTATTCCTAATCCTAAAGATTGTATTCTTTCATCTCTATCTTTGGTAACAGAGTCAAAGAACAGTGGAAGTTAGGACACTCATGCCTGGCCTATCAGTCTGCCTTATTCACAAATTATCTCTCTTATCACCAGATAATGCACTTTTGAGATTTTTACTAAATGTGTATCTTCTAAGGTTTCTATTGCTGACCACAATTCTCTCTTCTCAATCCCCACTTTTCTCACTTTAATACTAATTCCATGCTATAAGCATTTCCTAATGTTTAAGGTGTATTTTTAAAAAATATGTAGATGGAACACTTCACAAATTTGCATGTCATTCTTGATCAGGAGTCATACTAATGTCTGTATTGTTCCAATTTTAGTATCTGTGATGCTGAAGGAAATACTAGGGTGCATTGTTTTAATCATGTTTGATATGGTGTTTTGCTTTTCTAGGGGACTAGATTATTCCAATCCTTGGCATTGCAATTATGTGCAGGCAAAAAATCAAATAGCATCTAATTTGCACATTGTTCATCCAACTATGAAAATATTACTGGACCTTGGTTATACAACATTTGCTAATACAGTTTTGCTGGATGTAACGGGAATTAGGTAAAATCCTACATTTATTTATTTTTTAAAAATCCTATATTTATTAATTAACATTCTGAATGTCTCCTTGCTTGACATTTTTGACTGTATAATTTTTAAACTGACTCATAAATCTTAAAAACACTTCTATAGATTTTAGAACTAAAAACAATTGTCTTGTTTCAATAATTGTGTATGAAAACCAATGTCTTTTGCTTCAAAAATAGACATTCTTTTTCCTCAAAAATAGAGCTAAAGGCCCAATTGATTGCGAATCTCTAAAAACTGATCTATCCATTCAAGCTAAAAAGGCAGAGGAAAAGATAATGAACACATGGTATCCACAGGTTATAAGTCTCTTTACCAAGAAGGAGTCACTAGAAGGCATTAAGTCTGATAAATTGGATGCATTTTATAGCTGTGTTTCTACACTTATGTCAAATCAGGTAAGTATATTTTATGTATCTTAAATGATAACATTGTTAAAATTAATTCAGTATTTTAGATAACATTCTGTTAAAATACAGTGCTAAGTGATTATTTTGAAATAAATTAAGAAAATATTTTTATTATAATTTTGTTTACATTTATCAAAACATAATTTCTGAAGCAATCTAAAATAAGAAGGCACTGGGGATATAGTTCAGTGGTAGAATGCTTGCTAGTAAGTGTGAGGTCCTGGGTTCCATCCCCAGCACTGCAAAAAATAAATACCTTAATAAAAATGAGAGGAAAGTCTAGAAGTATGTGCTAATATTATGAGTGATTAACTTGGCTCATGCTTAAAGGCTAAAATTTAATTATCTCTAGTTTTATTGGAGTATGTTAACAAAAGGACTATCCTAGTAAATACATTTTTGAAGTTATTAAATTACAAGTTCATTGAGTTTTTTCTCATTTTGTTCTCAGTGAAGTCTTGGTTCAAAATGTTATGGATCACTTTTTTTTCCCTGGTCCTGGATTTTGAATCCGGGGCGCTTTTCCACTAAGCTGCCTCCCCAGCTCTTTTTTTTTTTTTTAATTTTTTTTAGTTGTAGATGGACACAATGTCTTTATTTTATTGCTTTGTATGTGGTGCTGAGGATCGAACCCAGGGCCTCACGCATGCGAGGCAAGCGCTCTACCACTGAGCTACAATCCCAGCCCACTTCCCAGCTCTTTTTATTTTTTACTTTGAGAAGGGTCTCACTAAGTTGCTGAGGTAAGCCTGGAACTTGGGATCCTCCTGCCTCAGCTTCTCGAGTCACTGGGATTACAGGCATGTGCTACTGTACTGGGCTATTTATCATCTTTAAATGAGAGAATATTAACTTCACACAATTGTATTTATAGGCACCTCAAGTTTTTACTATTGTAGACATAACAATTCTAGAAAAACAGTTTTGACTAAAAACTTTCCCTTTTGGTAAAGATCTCCAAAGATTCTATGAATTTTGTCTTGTGTTTTTAAAAGGATAATATACATGTTTAATATCTATAATACTGTAACTAATATATATGATTTCCTTTCCACCTTTATTCTCTTAAAAAGACTGATTATTTGGTAGGCAATAAAGAAATGAGCATTTTGAAGATCATTTAAATTTATATTTGTCTGTTGGACTACATTTCCAACAGTTGGTTCTCTATAGTTGCATTTTTCATACTGAGAAATATATTGTGTATATATCTAAGTAGGGCTTCACCTTCACCTTATGGTGTGCTACAAACCTGGCTTTCCAGAGAAAATAACCACCTGAGTTCTGGTGTTTGATGATTTCTGTGGTGTAAATATTCTCACCATAATTTCTAGTTTCTTAGTGTTTAGCAACTGACTCCCACAATTCTTTTTTTTTTTTTTTTTTGGTATCAGGGAATGAACTCAGGGGTACTTGACCACTGAGCCACATCCCCAGCCCTATTTTGTGTTTTATGTAGAGACAGGGTCTCACTGAGTTGCTTAGCGCCTTGCCATTGCTGAGGCTGGCTTTGAACTCGCAATTCTCCAGTCTCAGCCTCCCAAAGCACTGGGATTGCAGGTGTGCGCCACTGCACCTGGCTTTTCACGATTCTTGAATATTTAATAATTGGCTTTTGTGACAACAGGAGCTCTAGCACACCACTTCTCATGTGCACGCCTCCCTATTACAACACTTACCTTCAAGGGTCAGGCCTGCCTGATGCCCAGGCTTCACCATATTGTTTGATCTTCTGTAATATTTGGTGTGCCAGGGATAGACTTACTAAAGAATTTGGAAAATTCTCTGTTGCCATTTTCAGATTATTTATATTCTATTTAAAATGGGATTTGCATATATTATTCTCTTTATTGTGTTAGACTTATTTATTAAACTATATTTGCTGAATGATAATTCCAAGACTAAATGGATTAATAGAGTGATTTAATTATGTACAAAAATTTCATGATTTTAATTAAAGGTTAATTTTTGTACTTTCTAAATTACTAGTAATTTTATGATATCATGCAGCTAAAGGATCTCTTAATAAGAACCGTAGAAGCATTTGTAGAACTCTTTGACTCAGAAGACGAGGAAAATTTGCCAATATTTAAGATGGAGTTGACATTTGATGATGATAAAATGGAATTTTATCCTACTTTTCAAGATTTAGAAGATGTCGTTTTGAGTGTGGTAGAACGAATAGCTGAAACTCTGCAGGTATTATATCATCCTTATCTATCAGGGTTCTTTATATAGTTCTAAGAATTTTAAATTATTTGAGTTGAATCTATATGAAGTGTTTATATACATAAAATGCTTTAACTCTTTTATTTTCTTCCCATAAGTTATTTTATTTATTTATTTTTAAATATTTTTAGTTGTAGATGGACACAATACCTTTATCTTATTTATTTTTATGCAGTGCTGAGGATTGAACCCAGTGCCTCACATGTGCTAGGTAAATGCTCTACCACTGAGATATAATCCCATCCTCCCACAAGTTATTTTAAATTAGAAAGTGCTTTCTCTTTGAAAATGTCTCTTGGTTGAAAATGACATTATTCTTGTGTGAGTTTTTTCTTATAGTTATGAACTGAATTTTTGTGCATGTCTCATTTCCCCTACTGAATTGTGAGGTGTTTTTTTGTTTTTGTTTTTGTTTTGGCACTGGAAATTTAACTCAGGGGCATTGACTACATCCCAAACCCTTTTTATTTTGAGACAGGACCTTGATAAGTTACTGGAGGCAGAACTCGAATTTGCAATCCTTGAATTTGCCTCAGCCTCTTTATTTAAATAAATAAATAAATCCCTTGGGATTACAGGTGTGTGCTGCCACACCTGGCTGAATTGTGAACTTCTTAAGAGCAAGATCTAATTCATATTTGTTCTTTCTAGAGCTTTCTGTGTAGTCACTTTGACATTATAGTTAATAAATATTTGTGGAATGATAGAAAAATAACCCAAGTTAAGTTTTTTTTTATTGGACTACATGTTGTCACTTTTTAAAATATTACTTTGCATTGAGTTATTTTTTCTTGGACCATGGGAATCAGAATTTTTTAACATATAGAATAAAATCTCCTATAAATATAGATCAATTGCATAGTTAGATGTTTATTACATACATCTTTATTTGTATTTGTATTAGAATATCCAAACAGTACCCTCTTGGCTCTCAGGAACTTCAGCACCTGTAAATCTTGACACAGAACTTCCTGAACACGTGTTACAGTCGGCTCTTAATACACTGAAGGTAGCAATACATCAGAACTTACAAGGTGCAAGGAAACATTACGAGACATATGGTATATTTGAAATATTTAATATTATGTGTCTTTTTTAACACTTTATTTTAACTAGAATTTGATTGGATACTTGGTTATCTAGAGTTGTTAAGAAAGAGCAGAAAGAGCCAGAACTGAGCATGGTTATTGCTTTTGACAGAGTCAAGGATCAAACTTTCCAAATTTGAATTTTATTGCCTGGTCTAAATGGTGAATGTTAACAGGAGAAGAGTGATAAAATCAAACGGTAGAAAGAGTAAACATTTAAATAAAGAGGAAGCTAAATCAAGGGTGAAACCAAAGTAATTCTTGAAATAGTTTTGAAAAGCCTTGGGGAAATTTTTATTGGTATGTAGTCTCCCCAAGTGTGTTTGAGGTCAGATGGATAATTATTATTTGGCAGTCTGTTAACCAAAATCTCTTATTAACTGGTATCATTTATATCACTAAGTTCTTTTAAAAGCCACAAATACTCTTTTGCCCTTATTCAAAAATATACTTAACTTCATTTGCTTATTAAATCTATTATTTTATTCTATCCATTCTTTTAAATTCAGCAGTCCATGTATATTCATAGTCTGTTAATAATAATACTTGAGTAGTCTATCCTATTTTATGGTCATATAAAAAAGCACTTTACCTTTTTAAAAGAGTATTATCAAAATTTTAATTAGCAAATTCATTTTCAGTTGAAAAATATAATTGGCTCCTTGATGGTACTGCAGTTAAGTTGATACAGAATTTTCAGGCAGAAGATCATACTTTTGATGAATACACAGAGGTAAGTAGTAATTCTGTTTTTTGTTAATGCTTTTTGAATTTCTCTTTAAATTATTCTAGGTCTAGATGTTTTAATTAAGTTAAATAGAATTTTTATTCAAAACACCATTTTAGTAAACTCATTGGTTTACTTAGTGATTTTTTAGTCATTCATTTACTCATCTATTGATTTAACAAAAAATTCTCTATCACATTCAGACCCCCAATAAGAGTTTACTGATTCAGAAACAAATAATACATAAATACTATCTTCAAGGGCTTAAATTTGGCTTGAAATCCTGATATAGAAAGAACTAGTATGACATGAGATAAATACTGGAAAGAAGAGATGGTTAAAGTGTAGTAGAAACAGAAGAAGGAATGGTTGCCAACAAAGACCTAAAGTGTTCAGAGGTTTCTAAAGAACATCAAATAAATAAAAATAACTAAAGAATGGGCAACAGGAATATTGCATGTGGCAGATTTAGAATATGATGAGGTTGGAAATGTAGGTTGGAGTCACATGGGAAATTCTTGATCAAGACTTTGGACTTTGTTCTGAAGGTTTTTAGCCATGGAATTAATATACTTGGATTTGAGCTTTACGTAATTCTGGCAGCAGTGGGAGGAAAACAACTGCATAGAAAAGATTTCTACCTCCTCAATGGACCTTATTCTGTTAGTTAAAACTGAGCTTATTATTCTTTATTTCATTGTGTCTTCTCTCTACTGCCTGTTTAGGTTGTAGTTTTGATTTTTTTTTTCTTTTGTGGTACTAGAGATTGAACCTGGAGCCTTCCATGTGCTGGGCAAGCACTCTACCACTGAGCTATTACACTTCAGCCCTCTATTTTTTATTTTTAAGTTTTAGTTGTAGATGGACACAATACCTTTATTTTATTTGTTTGTGTGGTGCTGAGGATTGAACCCAGTGCCCTACACTTGTGAGGCAACTGCTGTACCATTGAGCCACAACCCTAGCTCCTCTATTGTTTTAAAAATTTTGTAGTTGTAGATTTTATTTGTTTATTTATTTATTTTTTAAAAATATCTTTGTTTTGGGCTGGGACTATAGCTCAGCGGTAGAGCGCTTGCCTTGCATGTGTGAGGCCCTGGGTTCGATCCTCAACACCACATACAAAGCAATAAAATAAAGACATTGTGTCCATCTACAACTAAAAAAATATTTTAAAAAAATATCTTTGTTTTGTTTATTTTTATGTGATGCTGAAGATTGAACCCAGTATCTCACACAAGCTAGTCAAGCGCTCTGCCACTGAGCTACAGCCCCAGCCCTCTATTTTTAACGTACAATTTATAAATTTTAATTAATCTAACATTCTATTAAGAAAATTTAAAACATATAGAGAAGTTGAAGGAATTTTATGGAGAATACCACCTAGATTTTTTTTTTCAAATTTTTCTTTTTCTTTTTCTTTTTTTTAAATTTCTTTTATTTAGGCTTACATGTTAACAGTGCAAATTGATTCATTGTACATAGATAGAGGATAACATATCAATTCTCTAGTTGTAAGTTGTATAGAATCACAACATATATGCAGTCATACATAAAGTTAGGGCTATGATGACCATCATATTCCACCACCTTTGCTGTCCCCATGCCCCCTCCCCCCTTACACTCCTGTGAACAGAGATCCACCATTGTTCCTATGTCCTTCCCCACATTATGGATCAGCATCCACTTATCAACGAGTACATTCAGCATTTGGTTTTCTGAGATTGGCTTACTTCACTTAGCATATTCTCCAACTCCATCCATTTACCTGCGAATGCCATAATTTTATTCTCTCTTATTGCTGAGTAATATTCCATTGTGTATATATACCACAGTTTCTTTATCCAGTCATCTATCGAAGGGCATCTAGGTTGGTTCCACAGTTTAGCTATTGTGAATTGAGCTGCTATAAACACTGAAGTGGCTGTTTTTAAGTCTTCTGCATATAGACCAAGGAGTGGGATAGCAGGCTCAAATGGTGGTTCCATTCCAAGTTTTCTAAGGAATTTCCATACTTTGCTTTGGGAAGTATGGCCATTTTGACAATATTGATTCTGCCTATCCAGGAGCATGGGAGATTATTCCATCTTCTAAGGTCTTCTTCAATTTCTTTCTTCAGTGTCTTATAGTTTGCATTGTAGAGGTCTTTCACCTCTTTTGTTAAATTGATTCCCAAGTATTTTATTTTATTTTTTTTGAGGCTATTGTGAATGGGATAGTTTTCCTAATTTCTCTTTCAGAGGGTTTATCACTGATGTATAGAAATGCAATTGATTTGTGGGTGTTGATTTTATATCCTG
>CM053413.1:38870758-38951338 GCA_028644305.1 Xerus rutilus
AATACCCAGATATACTTTTATATATATATTTCTTTATATGTTTAAAAACATATATATGTATGTACTCTAATGCTAAACAAAATTCTACCCATAAATTTTCATATATATTCAGTTACATTCATAAAATATATCTAAACAATGTAAACATGCATCTCAAAAAAATTAACTATATAAATCCCTATACATTTAAATATTTTCATGTATATTTTTACATATATATTTATATTGTATTTATATAGTTGGATAATAATGGTCAAAACCTAAACTAATGCTATTTTCTATGCTTATTCCTGTATCTACCAATATGCCTCACAGAAACCTCTATACATATAAACCATAACAATTTACATGAATGTACCTATGTATTATGGAATATAGATTCATTAAATATTGTTACAATAATACTTTTATAAACAATAATACTTTTCATGAATATTTCTGTATATAGTGAGATATATATCTATAAATTCACATACAAATCCATATATATGTTCATATATGTTCATTTCTGCAGGCTTACTCTATCTTTAACATAAAACTTAACTCTTGTTAGGTTTATGGTAATTCCCCTTACCATAAACCTAACAAGAGATAAAAGCACAGGAGCTAGGGTAGTAGCTCAGTGGTAGAGTGCTTGACTAGCATGTGTGAGGTACTGGGTACGATTCTCAGCACCACATATAAATGAATACAATAAAGGCCCGTCAACAACTAAAAGAAATTTTAAAAAAGAGATAAAAGCACATATTATATATTTTTATATACAATTTTACTTATATATTTATATTCATGTATATTTTTATATATTTTTAATCCATAACCCTAACCACAATGCTAGCTTATAACTCTGAATTAGCCCTAAACAAAAGCTTTCATATATAAACTATAAATATTACTTTGAATATCCATATATATTTTTATATATGTATTTATATATATCATTATATACATTTGTATGTATATATATGTGACTATAATGTTAACCATAATCCTCTCACTATAATAAACCCAAATCTTACTTCTAAACCAAACTATAACACATATGAAAACACTCAACACGTTCCTGTATATTTATCAATTTATTATTTTCTATAAATATTTATATACACATACATAAATATCTACCTATATTTACATATATTCGTATTTATTTGTATAGAAATTATTACCATAACTCTTAACTATAGTCCTAATATCAATCAACAATTCATAATTCCTACGACTGCAGCTCAAGTTCCCAATTATAACTCTAGGTGCTTAATTTAAAAGATTATACAAAACTTAAAAGCCGTTCTAATTCTACCCAATCTCTAAATCTAACCATATGTTTTGACATATTTATATGCTGATTTTCATTGTTGTTTTTCATTTCCTCCTCATGGAATATTTTGCTGAGAATGCTGTGTAGTGCAGGTGTTCTTGCAAATTCTTTTAACTTTTGTTTATCATGGAAGGTTTTTATTTCATAATCTAACCTGAAGCTTAATTTTGCTGGATATAAGATTCTTGGTTGGCATCCATTTTCTTTCAGAGCTTGGTATATGTTGTTCCAGGATCTCCTAGCTTTGAGGGTCTGGGTTTAAAAATCTGCTGAGATGTGAATTGGTTTCCCCTTATATGTAATCTGAAACTTTTCTCTTGTGGCTTTTAAAATTCTATCCTTATCGTGTATATTAGGCATTTTCATTATAATGTGCCTTGATGTAGATCTGTTGTAATTTTGTACATCTGGTGTCCTGTAAGCCTCTTATATTTGATATTCCAATGCATTCTTCATGTTTGGGACATTTTCTGATATTAAGTATTTCATTGAAGAGACTGTGCATTCCTTTGGTTTGTATCTCTGTGCCTTCCTGTATCCTGATATTTCTTAGATTTGGTCTTTTCATGTTATCCCATAATTCTTGGAGGTTCTTTTCATGGTTTCTTACCATCTTCACTGTGTGGTCAACTTTATTTTCAAGATTATATATTTTGTCTTCACTGCCTGATGTTCTGTTTTCCAAGTGATCTAGTCTGTTGGTGATGCTTTCTATTGAATTTTTTATTTGGTTTATTGTTTCCTTCATGTCAAGGATTTCTGTTCGGTTTTTTCTTTTCAGAGGCTCTATCTCTTTCTTGAAGTAATCTTTTGCTCCCTGTATTTGCTCTCTTATCTCTTTGTTGGAGTGATCAATGGTTGCCCGTATTTGCTCTCTCATATTATTCTGTGCTTCACAGATCATTTTATTTTTATTTTTTGGTACTGGAGATTGAACTTGGGAGCACTTGACCACTGAACCACATCCCCCGCCCTGTTTTGTGTTTTATGTAGAGACAAGGTCTCACTGAGTTGCTTAGCACCTCGCTGTTGCTGAAGTTGGCTTTGAACTCATGATTCTCCTGTCTCAGCCTCCCTAAGTGCTGGGATTACAGGCTTGCGCCACCGTGCCCGGCTCACAGATCATTTTAATTATGTACGTTCTGAACTCCTTCTCTAACATTTCATCTACTGTGCTGTCAATGGATTCTATTATTGTAGCCTCTTGGTTTAGTTGGGACACTTTCTTCCCTTGGGTTTTCATGTTGTCTGTGTGTCTTCCTCTCTAGCAGTACAGATCCAAGGTGTTATAGTTTCTACCCTATAATCTTATAGTGTCCGTACCAGTTACCAATACCTTCCCTTTAAGGGGAGATCAGTATTTACAGCACCCAATGCAAACAATATGCAGCCTTAAACCATATAGCTCCTATTTAGACAATTACAGTTTTGTTGCAATAAACAGAAATGGTATGTTCAATTAATATCTACAACATAAATAGTAGTTTTGCATAAGAGTGTACAGTTTCTAATGATGTATAAAGAGAGTGGGGTGGTGTAGGATGTGGGGTTTATGAGATGGGAGGAGAGAATATAGAGGTATTAGATCACAGGAAGAGTGCAAGAGGAATCAAGAGAAGTAGGCTAGCAGGGATACCTCTGGTGTAACCAAGCCTGCAGGGACCTTGGTGATGGTCTTCCAGGTCCTAGCTGTTGTCTCTAGATGGAAGCAGGCATGTTCCTAGTTGATGGTGGCAGCAGCATCAAACTTGATGTTAGGCTTCCAGGCCTTTTAAAAAGTTTTTCATTTTTCATTCAAGTTGCTGAGGCTGTTCTCAAACTTGTGAACTCCTGCCTCTGCCTCTTGAGTCACTGGAATTATAGGCATGCACCATCACACCCAGCACATTTTGTACTCTTTGAAAAGAAGTTACTATGTATATAGCCCATACTTAAGAAGTGGGAAATTATGCTCTCCCTCCTTTAAGATGCATTATCTAGCATGAGGATTGTAGCTCGGTGGTAGAGTATTTGCCTCGCATGCATGAGGCACTGGGTTCGACCCTCAGCACCACATAAAAATAAAAAAAAAATAAAGATATTCTGTCACCTACAACTAAAAAATAAACATTAAAACTAACTAACTAAATAAATAAAGAGATTGTGTCCATCTACAACTAAAAAATATTTTTTAAAAAAGATGGAATATCTATATAATTTATTTGGAATTCTTCTACATCTGATTTGTCTGTGTTCCTCCATTTTTAAATGTATTCAATAATTCATTTATATCACTGTAGACTAATGGATATTTATTTTATACATTGGACTATAGCATAAAATTTATTTTATATACTAATTTAATATCCATTACCCTCAAGGTTAACTTTAAAGTTTTTCATTTTATTAAAAAATTTAATATATTTTTTATTTCTTGATTTTCATAATTTATCTGAAGATTATTTTGGAATGTCTATATACCATCATGTAACTTATAATTGCAATCTTATTTCTGTCATCATCAAATATTATGCATTTCTTTTCTTTTTCTTTCTTTCTTTCTTTCTTTCTTTCTTTCTTTCTTTCTTTCTTTCTTTCCTTCTTTTTATTTTTTTCTTTTTTCTTTTTTTTTTGTACCAGGGATTGAACCCAGGGGCACTTAATTACCCTGAGCACATCCCCAGTCCTTTTTATTTTTTATTTTGAGACAGAGTCTCACCAAGTTGCTTAGGGCCTTGTTAAGTTGCTGAGGCTGGCTTTGAATTTGCGATCCTCCTACCTTAGCCTCCTAAGCCACTGGGATTACAGGTATGCACCACTGCAACTGGCTCATATATTACACATTTCTAAAACTTTATTTTCTTTGCTATATTGGGCTGGCTGGAACCTCTAGTGCAGTGTTGAATAGCAGTAGATGATAGCAGGCCTTCTCATTTTCATCCCATCTTCAAAGAGAAAGCTTTCAAGGTTTTACTATTAAATGTGACATTTGCTGTACATTTTTCTATAGGTACTTTTATTAAATTACTGAGTTCCCTTCTGTTGTTTATGTGCTACTAACTTTTAAAAAATTATTGTTAGTATATATTGAATTTTATTTAACACTTCCTTTTGTATCTATAGGGACAATCACATGCTCACATGCTTTTTCCTCTTTTTTTTTTTTAAACATTTATTTATTTTTTTAGTTGTAGGTGGACAGAATATCTTTGTTTTTATGTGGTGCTGAGGATCGAACCCAGTGCCTCACGCGTGCTAGGCAAGCACGCTACCACTGTGCCACAATCCCAGCCCCTTTATCCCCTTTTAATGTATTAATATAATGAACTGTAGAAATCAATTTTTCAAGTTATATCTCTGTATGCATTATATGTACATTTAAATAATATGTAAAATCTAAACCTTAAATTAGCATTTGAATCTGAATTTCAATTCTTAAATATAGTACTATAGTACAACATATGGATCAATGAAAGCAATAGGGGCCGATCGTGGTAGCGCATGCCTATAATCCCAATGGCTTGGGAGACTGAGACAGGAGGATCATGAGTTCAAAGCCAGCCTCAGCAAAAGTGAGGCACTAAGCAACTCAGTGAGACCCAGTCTCTAATAAAATGCAAAATAGGGCTGAGGATGTGCCTTAGTGGTCAAGTGCCCCTGAGTTCAGTCCCCAGTACACACACACACACACACACACACGCACACACACAAAGCAATGAGGGATAAAAAATATTCTTCTTTAATCAGATAAATCTGTTGTTTTAAGTTTTTTTTTTCTTTTGCCATTGCCATTGACCCCAAACTCCTACTGGACTATTGCTATAATGTTAAATAGCCAAAAAAGATGACAATATCACTGGAGATGCAAAATAAAACTAAAAATAATAAAATCTTTATCACAAAAGACTCAAAAATTTAAATATAGGAATAAAAAGAATTTAAAATCCTGTACAACCAGAGAAAGGAAAAATTGTGGTCCATATGTGTACTATGAATTGAAATGCATTCTGCTGTCATGGATAACAAATTAGAACAAATAAATAAAAAATACAGCATTAAAAAAGAATTTAAAATCTTTTAAAAATGTTTCAAGGGTTGCCTAGTATTTGAAAACCTTTTTCAGTCATATGCAAGGAGGGCCAAGAGTACCTTATTTTACCAACTGCAAGTGAAAATCTTGAAAAGCTTTATCACTGCTATAAAAATACAATTGCATGACCTGAAGCCAAATTAATCCTACAGCTATTGAAATACCCATGTGATTTGAGAATTGCATAAAATATCAATTACTAATCTGAGTTACATTGAAATGTGAAAGACTATTAGAGAATGTTGGATTTTTTCTATCATAATGCCTCAAATTTTCCATATGGTATATTATATCTAGAGTTTCTTTTTTAGGAATCTAAACGCCAAATGAGTTACTTTTTAGATAACTTTCTTTTTCCTCAAGAAGACTTGGCTTTAAATGCAGCTGTCCTCATGTGGCCTAGAAAAATCAGTCCTATCTTTAATGAAAATGATGAGGTAAATGTATTTTTCTGTGTGTATGTTTGTATTCTGACATTTTAAGCACATGTGCACATTTAATTTTCATATCTACTTGCCACCTATTTTAAAAACTGGATGCTTCCATGTAAGTTTGAGTCTGACCACATTTATGCCCCTGAAGACTTAGAACACACTTTTTAGATTTAGCTCACAAGATTTGTTAAGAAATGGGGCTGACATTAAAGAAGTCAGACTATTATATAAACTGATGATAGTAACCACTGAACTCAGTACTTTCCTTTTATTAGCTCATCAAAATTTGTAAAAATCCAAGGTGCTTCTGTTTCTCCCATTTCATAAACAAGAAAAATGAAACTCAGACATTAATAACTTAACTCAATATCATAGAGACAAGAGTTAGCAGATGCAGCATTTTATATCAGACTGAATGTAGTTCAAAATTTGAAAAATTCTTAATATAAGCCAGCATAACTAAATTGGGAGGTAAAATGGAATAGTAATAAAAAGTATGGGCTTCAATCAGATGAAACAAGGTTCAAATCTAAATTTTGACTTTTATGATATTATGACATTGGACATGCCTCATCTTCATTTCTGGATTAAAAATAATAATATCTGTGATAGTGTAGGCAAGGTGTTTAATTGCTTTTGATACATGGCATGTGCTTTCTCTATAAAGGGTGGCTTTTTATTATCATCCCAGAATCTGTTAAATAACTAATGAAAACTGTTGGTCACTTTGGAGAGTTAGGATTTGTTTTCGGGCGAGGGGTGGAGGAATGTGGGGGTTTACCAGGATTGAACTCAGGAGAAATCGACCACTGAGCCACATCCCCAGCCCTATTTTGTATTGTATTTAGAGATAGGGTCTTACTGAGTTGCTTAGTGCCTCGCTTTTTGCTGAAACTGGCTTTGAACTCACAATCTTCCTATCTCAGCCTCCCCAGCTGCTGGGATTACAGGTGTGTGCCACCATGCCCAGCTTAGAATTTTTTTCTGTGTGGTTTATTCTTTGCATTTCTTTATCAGTCATTATAGACAATATTTATTTATTTTTCTCTGATGGTTTTTATTACAACACAAGGTATTTAGGTTTTTTTATTGAAAAACTTTTTTTGTACTACAGTAATTAACATTATTGACTTATGTCTTTAAAAGCTCATTGAGAATGCTAAACGTAAAAAGGAAAATGAACTAATAACCAAGAGAGAGAAACTGATTTTGGAACTAGAAAAGGAATCACGCCGCATGGAGGAGTTTACAGAATTTGCGGAGCTGGAACGCATGCAACAGGTCTGATTTAATATTTATGGCAGTAGCTGTGGCTTACCCATAAATTAATAAGGACACTAACATAAATTTAAAAATATAGAAAAAATATGCTTACTGTTGGAAAGACTTACTTTACTCTTAGGCCTAGAACTAATACTACGTACATGATCTTTTTTGTGACTTAATTTTTTATTTGTAGAGTAGATGTAACCATATTTTCTGTTCTCTATAATAGTAATGTTGTGAAGTTAATATTTAAAATTGCTATATAAATATAAAGACATATACTTTGCAATATATGATCTCATTTTTATAACATTATTTGGATGTTTTTTAAGGTAAAATTTTGTTTGCTTTTAGTATGTGACAGATGTAAGACAACTACAGAAACGCATTCAGGAATCTGAAGAAGCAGTTCAGTTTATTAATAAAGAAGAGGAACTTTTCAAATGGGAATTGACAAAATATCCTGAACTGGATAAATTAAAAGTTAATATTGAGCCCTATCAAAAATTTTTTAATTTTGTTTTGAAATGGCAACGAACAGAAAAACGGTAATTTCTGGAAATGTAATAAAAATTAAGCAAATGAGGTATAAGAATGTGTAAAATATAAGTTGTTTTAATTTTTTGTTTTGGTTAAATGTTTAAAAGTAGAACTTATTCTTATTTTAATAAGAATCAAATATCTTATAGGATGTGTCACCTAACTTTATCGATATAATTTCTGAAGTATCATTTGGGTTGTACAGAGTCAATTCACTTTATTCTACAATTAATTAACTTGACTTGTATTTATACCAAAAATTGGATGGGATAAAATCTGCATTTTGTTTGAGTAGTGTTAGTTGCCCATTTGTAATCTAATACATATTTTATCACATGCAGTATGGTTAAAAGGATTATTCTAGTTCTGTGTACCATCAGCTCTACCTGTGTGACTGAGAAAAACGAACTGCTTTTGACCTTAAATGCTTCTTTTACAAAAGTGAGGGGTTGATATGGTACTGTTCAATACAGTACTTAAAACTTCAACCAGAAAAATTAGGTAAGAGAAGGAAATATAAAAGGGTACAAATTGGTTGCAGTTGCACATGCCTGTAATCCCAGTA
Source organism: Xerus rutilus (assembly GCA_028644305.1). Lineage (NCBI taxonomy): Eukaryota > Metazoa > Chordata > Mammalia > Rodentia > Sciuridae > Xerus > Xerus rutilus. Next base: position 38,878,954 of record CM053413.1, read on the forward strand.
GTTCAGGAAGCTGAGACAGGAGGATCGTAAGTTCAAAGCCAGCCTCAGCAAAAGCAAGGTGCTAAGCAACTTAGTGAGACCCTGTCTCTAAATAAAATATAAAATAGGGCTAGGGATGTGGCTCAATTGTTGAGTGTCCCTGAGTTCAAAACCCTGGAAACCCCCCACCCCAAAAACATACAAATAGGAAAGAAAGAAGTCAAATTATCATTATTTACAGATGAAATGATCCTATTTAGAAGACCCAAAAAATTCTACCAGAAAACTGGTAATTACAAATACAACAAAGTGGCAGGATATAAAGTTAACATACAAAAATCAATAGCTTTTATATACTCTAATAAATCTGAAAAATCATAATACCTTCAAAAAATTAAAAACCTAGAAATAAATCTAATCAAGGAGATAGAAGTCCTGTTTGTGAAAATTACAGAACACTGAAGAAATTGAAAAAGACATTAGAAAATCAAAAGATCTCCTGTGTTCTAGGATAGGCAGAATTAATATTATTAAAATGGCCATATTACCAAAAGTGATATACTGATTCAGTGCAATCTCCAGTAAGATATCAATGACATTTTTTCACAGACCTATAAAAAATAGTCTAAAATTCCTATGGAAGAATAAATGTACAGAATAGCCAAAACAATTCTGAATAATAAGAAGAATTCCTGACTTCACATTGTACTTCAGAGTTACAGTAATGAAAACCGCACAGTACTGGCACAAAAACAGACAAATAGACAATGGAATAGAGTAGATAATATAGAAACAAACCCACATGGATACAGTCATCTGATCCTTAACAAAGGTGTCAAAAACATATTGGAGAAAAGACAGACTTTAACAAATGGTACTAGGAAAAATGAATATTTATACATGGAAGAATGAAACTAGATCCCTCTTTCTTACCTTACACAAAAGTCAACTAAAAGTGGATCAAAGACCTGGAATAAGACAAAAGAAACTATATGACTGCCAGATGTGTCAACTCTCTGGTGCAGGCATCAAGTTATTCAATAAGACTCCTAAAGCTTAGGAAATGAAACCAAGAATTAATAAATGGTACATCAAATTAAAAGGCTTCTGCACAGCAAAGGAAGCAATTAAGAGTATGAAGAAAGAGCATATAGAACAGGAGAAACTCTTTGCCAGCTCTTCTGACAGAGGATTCATATCCAAAACACATAAAGAACTCAAAAAAACCTAACATACACAAAAATGCATATATAACCCAATCAATAAATGCACAAATGAACTGAACAACAGATATTTCTCAAAAGAAGATATAAAAATGGTCAACAAATATATGAAAAAAATCTTCAGCATCTTAGCAATCAAGGAATGCAAAGTGAGATTTTGTCTCACTCCAGTTAGAAGAGCAATCATCAAGAATACAAATAATAAATACTCATAAAGTTGTGAGGTAAAAAGAAACTTGTATACTGTTGGTGGGATTATAAGTACAACCACTATGGAGATCATATGGATGTTCCTCAAAAGACTAGTAATGGAACTACCATATGAGCCAACTATACCACTCCTCAATATTTATCCAAAAGAATTAAAGTCAGTATGCTATAGTGATACATGCATATTCCTGTTTATAGCAGAATGATTCACCATAGCCAAGTGTGAAGGGACCAGCCTAGGTGTCTATCAACAGATAAATAAAATGTGATATGTACATGCAATTGAGTTTTACTCAGCTATAAAGAAGAATGAAATTGTCATTTTCAGGAAAATGGTTGGAACTGGAGAACATCATACTAAGTGAGATTTAAACTCATAAAGTCAAAGGTTGTATGTATTCTCTCATGTGGAATCTAGAGAGAAAAAGAGAAAGAGAAGGGACTTATGAAAATTGAAAAGAGATTAGTAGAGTAGTAAAAGGAGATTGGGAGAAGGAGGAGATGAAAGAGGAAGCTATGGGAAATGAAGGAGACCAAATTATGCTTTTGGCATGTATGAATATATCAGCATGAATCCCACTGTTATATATAATTATAATGTACCAGTAAAAATTAATTTTTAAAAATATTTTTAGTTGTAGATGGACATAATACCTTTATTTATGTATCTATCTATTTATTTGTTTAATGTAGTGCTGAGGATGGAATCCAGTGCTCACTCATGCTAGGCAAGTGCTCTACCACTGAGCTACAACCCTATTCCCCAGTAAAAATGAATTTTTAAAAATGAAAGGCCTAGCCTAAAGGCTCTCTAAGGCCTCTCTCGTGGTACAAAAGTCTAAGTGCCTAAGTTTAAAAGTACTTTTTATTTTTCAATTCAGGTGGATGGATGGGGGGTTTTTGGACCTCAATGGGGAAAGTATGGAAGCTGATGTAGAAGAATTTTCCCGGGAGATTTTTAAGACATTGAAATTTTTCCAAATGAAGCAAAAGAAAGAATTACAAGAAAAAAGAAAGGCAGCAAGGAAACGATCTCTGATAGAAGAGAAACCTGAAGAAGAACCAAAAGATAATCCTACAGTCATCATGTGTGCTACAGTAATGGAACAGATAAAGGTTTTTAAGGTATAAACATATTTAATATGACAATATTAAAATGTCTTCTTAACTTTGTGTTGCATATTATACAAAATATAAAATCATGCTCTGATCTTATGTAGTTGTGTGTAAAATGGGTTTGGTCAGCATCTAGCCAGTCTTATCCTCAGTAGTCATCTGACTCAAGATTAACCAATTCTAATACATCATCTGTCTGGCCATAATAATTGGCTCAGGGATAACCCTATAACCCAAACTGGGTCAACCAGAGTTCTTGGAATTTTTGAACTGACTCTGAAAAGGAGCTTCTTTTTCTTTACTCACAAGCTATGAAAGTGTGAGTTGTGAGCTCCCTGTAGCCATAGCATGGCTAGTTTGAGAGAATAACATTGATACTTAAAGAAAAGAGGAAATAGAGAGACCTGGTGATGCTCACTTCTTTAGGCTTCAGAATAGATACTTGAGGCATTCATTTCTGCGTCATCTTACTTTGAATCTGCAAGCTAATAGTGTCTTCCTCCTGCCCCTATTTCCCCTCCTTCTTTGATCAGTGGATTGCATCTCTGTTAATTGTAATCAAAGGAATACAGACTGAGGATGGCATTGAGGATAAATAATCAGAAAAAAATAAGATTTTCAAAATTTTTTTCCTGCCTCAACCTCTTGGTAAAGTCTGATTCAAGCCTACTTTCTACTCTGGACATGGGTCTTGTGAGAGTTGAGGATCAACTTTGGGAGGAAGTGGTAAGGGCAAAGAGAAGGGACATTTTCCCCTCTCAGGTTTTTTGTTTTGTTTTGTTTGTTTTGGTTTTCGTAGCAGAGATTGAACTCAGGGTGCTTAATCACTGAGCCATACCCCCAGCCATTTTTACATTTTTTATTTAGAAACAGGTCTTGCTAAGTTGCTTAGGGCCTGGCTGAGTTGCTGAGGCTGTCTTTGAATTTGCAATCCTCTTGCCTCAGCCTCCTGAGCCACTGGGATTACAGGCATGGGCCCTGGTGCCCAGGCCCTCTCATCTTTGCAATTAAAATTTATTGTGTGTTGGACTTTTTAGTGTCTCAGCCCCACAACTCTAGCTTCTTGTCACAAAGCAGCCCTGTCAAGAGGGGTGTATAGAAAAGACTGATTAGGTGGTGAATAGTAGTTCAATTTGGAGCTGATCAAAGAAAACATACATATAAAGCGAGATTGGGCAATATGGTGGCAAAAGGTTCCTCTGGCCCAAGAAAGGCAGAAGATGATTGCTCAGACATATTATGGCATATTGCCTTCTGAAAATGACATCAAATCAGTAAGTGGAAAACATAGGAAGATTGTGCAACTGTTTATAATTTACTATAACAAAACTGTTAGCTTTCTTTACTGTAACAAAACATCTGAGATAATCAACTTAAAACAATAAAGGTTTATTTTGGTTCATGGTTTCAGATCATAGCTGGTTGACCCCATTGCTTTTGGGTCTGTGGTGAGGCAGGCAGAACAAGCTCCTCACTGTATGTCCAGAAAGCAGTGAGAAGGAGGGGGAGAGAGAGAGAGAAAGAGGGTGAGATGGAGAAAGAGAGGGGGAGATAGAGAAGAGAAGAGAATGGAGAGGGGGAGGGGGAGAGAGAGAGGGACAGAACAAACTAGGAACCAGTGACAAACTTTCAACTAGGCCCCATATCTTAAAGATTCTATCATCTACCAATAGCACTACAGGCTGGAAACAAAACTTTTAATACATGGGCCTTTGGAGGGACACTTACCCAAACAATAGCAAAAACTACACAAAATGAAATAGTCTACCATTAATTGAGTATAATCCAAACTTTAAAAAAAATATTTTTATTAGTTGTAGATAGATCTTTTTGTTTGTTAATTTATTTATATGTGGTGCTGAGAATCGAACCCAGTGCTTTGCACATGCTAGGCAAGCACTCTACCACTGAGCCATGACCCCAGCCCAAATCCAAACTTTAAATAATATTTTAACTTTTTTTTTTGAGATGAATACATTTACAATTTTTAGCATTTGCAAAATACTTAGGTGGAAAAGTGTTTTATTCCAGAAGTTGCTGACCCATAGATACTGAGTCTTAAGAATAACTCAAAAGAAATACCTGGTAGAACTATTCCCATCATCAAGTACTAATGAAGAGAAATTTTAAAATTTGGAAGCAAAATCAAAGCTGAATCCAGAAAACTTGATTTATTATGAAATCCATTTTTTCTTTATTTCCTATTGAAGCCGTTGAAATCTGTCCCTTCATATAACAATGCTTGATAATATAAAAGACTATGACAACTAGTTACAAGTATATAAAGAGGGTAAACCTTCCAAATCATTGATGCAGATGGTTGAATGATTTGCTAGTGCTGTTCACATCCTAGAGCTTGTTAAGGACAAAGCTCATAAGGAAATCTACTCCTTATGTCATCCAGGGATTTAGACCAACATTAAATGAACTAGGAATCTTCAATCCAGAGCAACTGGTCCTTGACAAAAGTGGGAAGTCCATGGATTGGCTTCCCAAGGATTTATTGATATTGCTTCTTGATTGTAAACAGTTACCTGGAAAATTTTTATGTTACCTTATTTCAACAAGTTTGCCTTTATTGAGTAGCAAATCATGTAGAGGTAACTTGGACTTTTATAAAAAGGAAATGAATTTGAATTAAAAACAAAAATATAGCTGGGCAGTGGCGCATGCCTGTAATCCTAGCACTTTGGGAGGCTGAGACAGGAGAATCTCGAGTTCAAAGCCAGCCTCAGCAACAGCGAGGCACTAAGCAACTCAGTGAGACCCTGTCTCTACATAAAAAAACAGAAAATAGGGCTGGGGATGTGGCTCAGGGGTCGGGTACCCTGAGTTCCATCCCCGGTACAAAAAAAAAAACAAAACCAAAAAACCCCCCAAATCTGATGTCCTTATCAAGCAAAAAAAAAAAAAAAAAAAAAAAAAAAAAATCACTAATGAGACTGGGTTTGTAGCTTAGTGGTAGAGTGCTTGCCTGGCACGTGTGAGACGCTAGGTTCAATCATCAGCATCACATAAAAATAAATAAAATAAAAATATTGTGTCCATCTACAACTAAAAAGAAAAACAATACAAAAGTTTACTAGTTTATGGTCCTCCAATTTTAAAAGTTTATTAAATTATTATGTACACAAAGTAGAAACATAACTCATACAAAAATGAAACGTACCTAATACTTTATTTTATTTATTAGTGAGAGAATCTAGAAGTTGGTAAGGCTAACTGAAAAGCACTTTAGGATCCAGGCAGGGTGGTGCACACCTGTAATCCCAGCACTTTGGAAGGCCGATAGGAGAATCACGAGTTCAAAGCCAGCCTTGGCAATGGTGAGGCGTTAAGCAACTCATTGAGACCCCATCTCTACGTAAAACACAAAAAATATAGGGCTGAGGATGTGGCTCAGTGGTTGAGTATCCCTGAATTCAATCCCAGGTACCAAAAAAAAAAAGCAGCATTTTAGATGAGTATTTATAGATAATTTAATAAAGGAATGTTAAATAAAAATTGCTAGTATTGATATAAGAGCAAGTAATGTCATATAGGATAATGAACCATAACATCTGAAAGTGTCTTTTATAGTTGACAGAAATTTTTTGCATTTCTGCCAGACAAAAGGAAACATGTAATTGTGTAGTGTGTGACCTTTAGTAAATAGTAAACAGTGAGTTGAATAGAGTAGTCTTTAATCCTAAGGACAACCACTACTTACTACCCTGTCCCGGGTTTTAAATAAATTTTGGTAATACATGTTGAAAAACTAAAAAATTTGGTATTAGTGCCCTATATATGATGTAAGGAATATTGAAATAGGGTAACGTTTGTTGACTGCTTTCAGGTTTGAAAAATTGTTACATATTTATAATTGCAATAATTTTACAAATAGTTTACTGTTTTTCTTTTTTATTGTCTTGTATTTTTTATAATGGCTTTATTGAGATATGATTCATATATCCTAAAATACGCCCTTTAAAAATATGTAATCAGTGGTTTTTAAAAAGGTCACAGTGTTGTGTAACCATCACTGTCATCTAATTTTTGAACATCTTCATTGTTCTAAAAACTAAACCAACAGATGTTAGCAGTTACTCTCTATTCCCTCCTCCTCCTAGGCCATGGCAACTACTAATCCACTTTCTCTATGAATTTGTTCATTCTATAATTTTATATAAATGAAATCATATGTGACCTTTGTGACTTACTTCTTCCACTTAACATGTTTACTTGGTATATCCATGTTGTAGTAAGTTTTAGTACTTCATATTTTGTGTTTTATTTAGAGACAGGGTCTCCCTGAGTTGCTTAGCCCCTCGCTTTTGCTGAGGCTGGTTTTCAACTCGTGATTCTTCTGTCTCAGCATCCCAAAGTGCTGGAATTACAGGTGTGTGCCACTGCACCTAGCAGACCTTTTTACTTTGAGATAGGGTCTTGTTTAATTGCCCAGGCTAGCCTTGAACTTGTGATCTTCCTACATCAGCTTCCCAAGTCTTTGGGATTACAGGTGTTGCCATATTGTCCTGCTAAGTCTTGCACTTCTTTCATTAAAGTTATTTATAAGTATTTTATTCTTGATGCTATGATGCAAGAGAATTTTTCCCTACTTTTAATTTGGATTGCTTATTGTTAGTTCACAGAAATATAATTGATTTTTTATCTTGCAACCTTGTCATTAGTTCTCATTGTTTTTTCTTTCCACGTTTTTTTAAATTGGTACATTATAGTTATACATAATGATGGGATTTGTTGTTAGATATTCACATATGCACACAATGTAACAATGTAATTTACCAATTTTCATCTTTATGAGATTCCTGTTCCCCCCACCCTCACTTTCTTTTCCTTCCTCTCTTAGCTTTCATATATGGGAGAAAATATATGACCTTTGACCTTGTGAGTTGGCTTATTTCCCTTCACATAATGGTCTCTAGTTCCACCCATTTTCCTGAAAATGACATAATTTGTGGTATGTAAACCACATTTTCTTTATCCATTCATCTGTCAATGGACATCTAGGCAGGTTCCATAGTTTGACTACTGTGAATTGTGCTGCTTTAAACATGGATGAACATATATCACTATAATATGATGACTTTAATTCTTAGGCTAAATACTGAGGAATGATATATAGTTCTCTCTTTCAATTTTTTTTTGTATTGGGGATTGAACTCAGAGATACTTAACTACTGAGCCAGTCATTCTTATTTTTTTTTATTTTGAGATAAGGTCTTGCTAAGTTACTTAGGGTCTCGCTAAGTTGTTGAGGCTGGTCTCAAACTTAGAGTCCTTCTGTCTCAGCCTCCCAAGTCACTGGGACTATCAGTGTGTGCCACTGTATTCAGCTATAGTTCTCACTTTTTAAAAAAAACAAATTGCTTAACTTTTTTATATTGAATATTATGCCATCTGAAAATAGAGATTCTTATTCCTTTCAAATCTAAATGCTTTTTATTCCTTTTTGCCAAATTGGCTTGGATATTGACATTAGGTAGAGTATGATAATGCAATGTGGTTTTTTCTGTTTTGTCTTGTTTGCTCAGGTCTCTTAAATTGACTTTTGGCCATATCTAATAGTTAATTTCCTTAGTGAAACTGAACATTGTTTGCATGCATAATATTGATACAAATAAAATAAAATTAAATCCAGAAAATATTTTAAAAATATTTTTTTAGTTGTAGATGGACACAATATTTTTACTTATTTTTATGTGGTGCTGAGGATCAAACCCAGTGCCTCATGCATACAAGGCAAGCGCTTTACCACTGAGCTACAATCCCAGCCCCCAGAAAATATTTGATCAACACTGAGAGGAGTATTTTTGTGTGTTAAGGGGCAAGGATAAATAAGAAATGATTCTTACACATCATAGAGAATGAAATGTGGTAGGAAAAATAGACTTTGGACAACTAGTCCAAAGGTGATAGAATGAAGAAATTTTTTTAATTTTTAAATTTGTTTCAATTAGTTATACATGACAGTAGAATGGACTGTGATACATCATATATTATGGAGTATAATTTCTCATTTTTCTGGTTATACATAATGTAGAATTTCACCAGTCATATAGTTATATATGTACGTAGGGTAATAATGTTTGATTCATAGAATGAAGAAATTCTTAAGTAGAGAATATAAGTATCCTGTGAAAGAATAGGGCCTGGAGCAATTAATTTTGTCATTTGGAGAACAGGTAAGACTTTTTTAAGGAGGTGGATCAGAACAGTAAGTGTGATTTTAAGGCTTTGGACTATTATTTTTGACAGATAAGTGCTCTTTCTTCTCAACACTTCTATTATCTAACACTTAAAGAACATATGTAACATATATGTAAGCTATGAAGTACAGTAAGAAAAGGAACACTCATGAATCCTTTCCTCTTCTTTATAATTAGGTTACTAATACTGTTGTTTTCCTTCTGTACATTTCTTCCCTATTTTATCCCTTTAATTCCTCTTAAGATTAAATGTATCATAAGTTTTATGTTTCCAATTCCTTTTTTTTGTTTTAATCAAATTTGAATTTAATAGTTTATAAAATTATGTCAAAATATGTCATCCATATGTAGTTTTATGTAATTTGATTTTTTCAAATATCGAACACTATGTTTTTCCCCCCAGGTTCAGTCCTGTGGGGTTGAACACAGGGCCTTATGCGTACTAGAGAAGCACTCTACCACTGAACTTCATCCTCAACTCTTTTTATTTTGAGGCAGAGTCTTTTTGAGTTTCCCAGATTGGCCTTGAACTTGCTATTCTCCTGCCTTAGGCACCTGATTAGCTGGGAGTACAGGTGTCTATCACTATACCCAATTCAAAATTATATTTCTAAGACTCATCCAGCACGGGGTATCACAATAGTTTGAGCATAACTACAGTTCCTTTGTTTTCAACTGCTGTAGAATGTTTCTTAATTTATTCATTTTCCTACTTATAGTCATAAAGTATGTTTCCTTTTACTTTATTGCTACTATTAATACTTGTTTTTCAGCTTTGGTGAAACATAATTGACAATATATATGAATTTAAGGTATACAATGTGATTACTTGACATATGTATATATTATGAAATGATTACCACAATCCAGTTACATAATATATCCATTACCTCACATAGTTACCTTTTTAAAATGTTCTCATCATTAAAATTTATAGTTAACAATACAGTCTTATTAACTATAGTCACCATGCCCTACTTCAGATCCCTAGAACTAATTCATCTTACAAGTGAAAGTTTGTATTCTTTGACCATCACTTCTTCATTGCCCTAACCCAACAGCCCTGAAAACCACTGCTCTATCAGTTGTTATGACTCTGAGTTTTTTAGATTCTACATACAACTGAGATCATATGTAGTATTTGTTGTCTCTGAGTTATTTCACTCATAATACTCTCAGGGTTTATCCATGTTGTCACAAATGGCAAGGTTTTCTTTTTAATGGCTGAATAATTTTCTATTGTGTATATATAAACACATATATGCCTCATTTTCTTTTTTTTAATATTTTTTTTAGTTGTAGATGGACACAATGTCTTTATTTTATTGCTTTGTATGTGGTGCTGAGGATCGAACCCAGGGCCTCACGCATGCGAGGCAAGCACTCTACTGCTGAGCTACAATCCCAGCCCCCCTCATTTTCTTAATCCATTCATTTTTGGTGAATACTTAGGCAGTTTTCATGCTATTGTGAATAATGCTGTAGTGAACATGGATGTACAAATATCTCTTCAACATATTGATTTTGTTTTCTTCGGATATGTATACACAGAAATGAGGTTGCTAGTTCATGTGGTAGTTCTATTTCTAATTTTCTGAGGAACCTGTTTGCCATAATGGTTTTACTAATTTCTGTCCCCACTAGCAGAGTCCATAAGAATTCATTTTCACCACATCTTTGCCAACACTTATCTTTTATCTTTTTGCCATTCTAACAGATGTATAAGTGTGGATCTGTATTGTCCCCTAAAGGCTCACATGTTGAAGGATTGGTTTCCAGTGCAGCAATGTTCAGGTGGGGCTTTGGGGAACTGATTGGATCAAGAAGGCTCTAGCCTCATCAGTAGATTAATCTATTGATAGAGTTATAATTTGATGACATAATTGGGAGGTGGTGAAAAACTGTCAGAGGTGAGGCCTAGTTGGGGGAAGTGTGTTACAAAAGGTACACCATGGCAGGGTATATCTTATTCCTGTCCTCTTCCATTCTGTCTCTCTGCCTCCTCCTAGCTGTGATAAGGCAAGCAGCTTTCTTCTGCCACACCCTTCTCCCACCATATACTGCTTACCACGGGCCCAGAAACAATTGAGCCAGCTTGTCATAGATGGAAACCTCTGAAACCATGAGCCAAAATAAACCTTTCTTTCTTTAATTGGTTTTCTCAGGTATTGTCACAGGGATGGAAAGCTGACCAGCACATGAGATTTCATTGTAATTTTAATTTGTGTTTCCCTGTTTATTAGTGATGTTGAGCACATTTTCATGTACCTATACTACTATTAATTTGTAGTCTTGTGTCCTAGTGTACATGAACAAGAGTTTTTCTAAGCAGAGTATATGCCTAGTAGTGAGACTTGTGAATATTAAAATATATGATTGTTCAGTTTTGTCAGAAAATTCCAAATTATTCCTCAGTTTAAACTCCCACCAGGCTTATATTCTCATGTCATTAGATGTCATGATTTTTGCTACTCTAGTAAATACAAAATTATATGTTCATATGGTTTTAATTTATATTTCCCTGATTTCTAGTACAATGTATCTTAGCTTCATATGTTATTTATTAAACAAATTCTTATTGATTGACAGTGATATAACTGGTAGTATTCTGTGAGATATATCAGTAAAAAGAACAAAAATCCCTACCATCATAGAGCTTACATTTAATTTGCCTTTCATATTTCTTCTTCTGTATAATCCTCAATTATAACTTTGGTCTCTATTTTTGTGGTTGGTTGTTTCTGTTTTTATTGTTGATTTTTGGGATTTTTATAATATATTCTGGACAATAACTCTTTGTCACTATTTTTTAGATTTGTTTCTATTTTATTAGATTTATCTCTGTTATTTAGATTTTCATTAACATTATTGAATAAAGTTATATGCAGTATATCCCAAACAGTTTTACATAGCTGTAATTTGATTATCCCAGTATACTTTGTTTTGTTGTTGTTGTTTTGTTGTAAATTGATCTTTTTAAGTTTTTAGTTGTGACTAGTATATAGAAATTCTATTTAATTTCTTTATGTTAATTTAATATCCAGAAACTATATATACCCAGCAATCTGTGAAGCATAATGGTTTTGTTTTTAATTTTTAGTCCCCATATCTTTTATTTATGTAAGTGATTGAACTGGTTGAAACACTGAATACAATGTTGATTAGAAGTAGTAATAATGGATATGCTTATTTTGTTCCTGATTTTAAGAAAAATGTTCTGTTGATATCAAGAATAACAAATTAAGTGTGTTGTTGAATATCTTATTTTTATTTTCAAACAAATATAACTTTAAAATTTATATGATTTTGAGCAGTAAGTACTTAAAAGCAGATAATATAGAAAAACATAAGATGATGGTTAAAATCTCTTGATCTCACTCAGCAGAGATTAAGGCATTGCTACATTTTGGCATTTTGGTAAGACTTTTTCCCCATTCATGTGTGTGTGTGTGTTTATAACTATATATTATATTTTAATTTTGTAACATGTATTTCTACATACAATATATATAGCAACTTAAAATTTCTAAAACAATAACATAGCTTTAGTTACCATACTTTTATAAGATACATTTTTATAGAACATTTACCCCTCACTCTTTATAACTTTTATAATTTTCTTGGCTATTTTTATATTCTTATTTTTCAGGTAAACTTTTAAAACAAAATTTTATCTTTAAATATAAAAATATGTTTATTTATCAGGTGAACTTTAGAATCATTTTGTTTTTCTCTTCCTCCAAATGTAATTGAGATTTTAATTGTATTCCTGTATATAAATTAAATAATTTGAAGAAATATATTTTTCAGACTATCAAGGGTTGTCTGTAGAATCTATATGTATGGGAGTCAAATGACATTATTGTTTATATTTTTACCATTAGGATTATATTCCTACAGTCTCCATTCTATGCAATCCAGGCATGAGAGCTCGTCACTGGAAACAGATGTCAGAAATTGTTGGCTATGACTTGACTCCAGACTCTGGAACAACACTGAGAAAAGTTTTGAAATTAAACCTTACACCATACTTGGAAAAATTTGAAGTGATAAGTGCAGGTGCAAGCAAGGTAAACATCAAGATAAACTGAAATACTTTGCTGAGTTTGTAAATAGAATAATCATAGCTTTTTTGTGATTGAATGTGTTTAGTACTGGATAACAGTTGGTAGGGATAGGGGAGAAAAATGAGAGAAGAGCACTCTTTCCTGCACAAAGCATTGCTTGCTTGTCTTGAATCCAGACTAGAAATGGCTCTTTTGACCTCTTCCTTATTCATCCACATTCTAGTATGGTTGGATGATAAGCTAGCATTGATACATGATACATAATTATTTCATTAAGAATCCTGGGGAGGGGCTGGGGTTGTAGCTCAGTGGTAGAGCGCTTGCTTGCCTAGCAGGTCTGTGGCACTGTATTTGATCCTCAGCACCACATAAAAATAAACAAATAAGGGGCTGAGATTGTGGCTCAGTGGTAGAGCGCCTGCCTCACATGCGTGAGGCACTGGGTTCGATCCTTAGCACCACATACAAATGAATAAAATAAAGATATCTGACCATCTACAACTAAAAAAAAAAAAATTAAAAAAAATAAACAAATAAAACATAGATTAAAAAAAAAAGAATCCTGGGGAGGTATAGGGTTGTGTATGTGTGTTTTGTTAGTGTTGTGTGTGTGTTTCCTAGCATAATAAGTTGCCATAGACAAAGGGTTCTTGAAATACACGGAAAACATCTTCAGATCTGGCCTGCAGAAAGACCATTTTAGAGAAACTCCAGTAGGTATTTTATTCTGTTGTCCATTTAAATACTGACAGCAGTAGTTTTTATAGCAAAAAGTGAATTTTGAAGCTACATTCTTCTGATGAAATTTTAAACTGTTAAAAAAACTTTCTAACAAAAAATTATAAGGTCACATTATATTCAGGAAATGCTAGCATAATGCAGCAAATGCTTACTGAATTCACTTTGGAAAACACAATATAGTAAATAAGAGCCTCTTTCACCATACCATTATTTCTCTATTTCTCTCTTTTAGGAATTTTCCTTAGAGAAAGCGATGAATAACATGATAGGAACTTGGGATGATATTGCTTTTCATATAAGTCTGTATCGAGATACTGGAGTCTGTATTCTTTCTTCAGTGGATGAGATTCAGGCAATCCTTGATGATCAAATTATAAAAACTCAGACAATGAGAGGCTCACCTTTTATCAAACCATTTGAAAAAGAGATCAAGGTATGTTACATATGATAGCTCTGTTGACTGTGAGTTGGTCAGTTATAAAAATTGCAATCTTATTACATATGTGCTGCCAAGGAAACAAGTCCATTTGTTGAATGGCTTCTAAATGTTTATTCAAATCATAAAACTATAACCTCGATAGTGTTCCTGGTGAAATACAAGAAAAAAAATTTGGGGGGGTGGTTATTGGGGATTGAACCCAGGTGCCCTTAATCACTGAGACACATCCCCAGCCTTTTTTTTTTTTTTTAAATTTTATTTTTTAGTTGTAGGTGGACACAATATCTTTATTTTTATTTTTATGTGGTGCTGAGGATCGAACCCAGTGCCTCCCGCATGCTAGGCGAGCACACTACCACTGCGCCATAATCCCAGCCCCATCCCCAGCCTTTTTAAAATTTTTTTTTTATTTAGAGACAGGGTCTTGCTGAGTTGCTTAGGGCTTTATTAAGTTGCTGAGGCTGGCTTTGAACTCGCAATCCTCCAGTCTCAGCCCTCTGAGTCGCTGGGATTATAGGTATGTGCCACTGTGCCTGGCAAGAGCAAATATTTTTAAATTGATGTAGAAATACATACAACAAATCTGAGACATTAACTTTAATCATTTTGAAAAGAAAATTAGGTTATATGAAAATTTTATCTATGAAAGTGATATACATAGAAAGAAAACAATCACTATTCCTCCTTTATTTTGTTGTTGAGAATTGAACCCAGGGCATAGTGCATGTTAAGTATAGACTCTACCACTGAGCTACACTCCATTTCCAATCGATATTATTTCTAACTTTAGAAAGTCTATACCCTGTTTCATGATGTATTCTTTTTAATTTTTTTAGAGCATTATAGTTATACATAATAGTTGGTTTCATTTTGATGAAATCATACATGCATGGGATTTGATTTATTCTACTTCAGTTTCCATTTCCCCCCGTTCATTCCCTCTTCCCTTCGCCTTTTCTACTCTACTGATCTTCCTCTCACTTGTTTATTTATTTATTTCTTATTGTGCTTTCTACATGTCCATAAAGATGAAATTTCCTGTGGCATATTTATATATGCATATAATGTGATATGTTCAATTCATTCTGCATTTCCTCTCCTTTCTTGTCCCTCCTCCCTACCTCTTGATCTCCTTTTTCTACTCCACTGATCTTCCCTTTGTCTTCATGAAAAATGACCCCCCCAAATTGTCCCCTTATTTTGCTCTAGCTTCCACATATGAGAGAAGACATTTGACCCTTGATATTTCTGAATCTGGCTTATTTAACTTATTTAACTCCATTTCTATACATTTACTAGCAAATGTCATAATTTTATTCTTTATGGCTGAGTAAAACTTTTTTTTTAATTTTTTTTTTTAGTTGTTGATTGACCTTTATTTATTCATTTTTTAATATGTGGTGCTGAGGATCGAACCCAGTACCTTCCACCTGCGAGGCAAGCGCTCTACCACTGAGCCACAATCCCAGCCCCTGAGTAAAACTCTTAATCCATTCATCTAATGAGAGTTGCCTGGGTTGGTTCCATAATTTGATTATTCTGAATTGTGCTGCTATAATCATTGATGTGGCTGTATCACTATAGTATACTGATTTTAGCTCTTTTGGATAAATACCAAGGAGTGGGACAGCTAGGTCTTATAGTGGTTCCATTCTTAATTTTTTGAGGCATCTCCATAATGCTTTCCAGAGTGGTTGTACTAATTTGCAGTACTACCAACAATGTACGAGTGTACTTTCCCCCCACATTCTCACCAACATTTATTATTATTTGTATTCTTGATCATTGCAATTCTGACAAAAGGGAGATTAAATATTAGTGTAGCTTTGATCTGTATTTCCCTGATTACTAGAGGGAATTTTTTCATATATTTGTTGGTCATTTGTGTTTCTTCTTTTGAGATATGTCTGTTTTGTTATTTTGCCCACTTACTGATTGGGTTATTTATTTATTTTTTGTGGTGTTAAGCTTTTTGAATTCTTTATATATTCTGGATATTAATCTCCTGTCAGAGGAATTATAGGCAAAGATTTTCGCCTATTCTGTAGACTCTCTCTTCATGCTCTTTTTTCTTTCATTGTACAGAAGCTTTTTAATTTGATGGCATTCCACTTATTGATTCTTGGTTTTATTACTTAGCTTTAGGGCTCTTGTTTGAGGAAGTTAGTACTCACACCAGTATAAAGTGTTGGTCCTTTTGTTGGTGTTTTTTTCTAGCAATTGCAAAGTTTTTGGTCTAATTCCTAAGTTTTTGATTCATTTTGATTTGACTTTGTACAGCATAAGAGATAAGGATGTAGTTTTATTCTTCTACATATTGAAATTAATCAGTATCATTGTGTTTTGTTTTACATTTTTCCATTCTGCAAGATTATGTGGGGAGGGGGTGTAGGTGTGTAAAATACATATTTTATATATGTATATATTTGTACCCACACAAACATATATGTAATTGTATTTTCATTTTAATTACTTTCTTCTTTACCTGCTTATTATTTAGCCTTGGTTTGACTTAGGTTGGATATAATTATACATGGATTTGAGTTTTTTAAAAATGTTTTTAGATATTGGTGGACCTTTATTTTATTCATTTATTTATATGCAATGCTGAGAATCAAACCCAGTACCTCACACATGATAGATAAGCACTCCACCACTGAGCCACAACCCCAGCCTCAGATTTGAGTTGTTTTGTTCTGGTATTTGTTTGTGCATATCTTGGTCTTTGCCCTTCATATTGCCACTTATTCACTCTCTTCTCCTAATAATAGCCAATTTTCCTGTTTCTTCTTCCTCTCTCTCTCTTTTTTGGTACTTTTAATTTTTACTGCTCCTCCTTTATAGTTGTCATCTGCTACATATCTCCTGCCTCTCTTCGGTTCATTTTTTATAAGAGGTAATGTATTTTTAAAAAAATTTTTAGTTTTAGATGGAAATAATATCTTTATGTACTGATTTTTTGTGGTGCTGAGGATTGAACCCAGCGCCTCACACATGTTAGACAAGTGCTCTACCACTGAGCTACGATCGCAGTCCCACCTCTGTTCATTTTTAAAATATTTCAAACTTTCATCTAACTGTGTGCCAGATACTGATCTGGCACATTTACATTTATTACCACTTGAATCTATATAACAGACCTTTAAAGTAGATACTTTGATTATCTGTATAGGTAAGGAAACCAAGGAATAAGAGTTTAGGTAATTTGCCCATTTTCACTTATCTAATAAGTGACAGAGCTGAGATTCAAACCAAGGCGGTCTAGTGTGTGGTTTTTTAATTTTGTTTTGTTTTTTTAAAATTCTTTTAGTAGTAAGAAATGGACAGAATGCCTTTATTTGTTTATTTGTATGTGGTGCTTACGATCAAACCCAGTGCCTCATGCATGTCAGGCAAGCTCTCTGCCACTGAGCTACAGCCCTAGCCCCCTATTGTGTTTTAAAAAAAAAATTTTTAGTTGTAGATGGACCCAATACATGTATTTTATTTACTTTATTTTATGTGGTGCTCAGAATTGAACATAGTGTCTCACATGTTCTAAGTGAGTGCTCTACCACTGAGCCACAACTCCAGCCCTCTTTTGTTTTTTACTCGTAATAACTTTGATTTGATTTTATATTTTATCTATCTATTTTTGGTGCCAGGGATTGAACCCAGGGGTGCTTGACCACTGAGCCACATCCCTAGCCCTTTATTATATTTTATTAAAGACAGGGTCTTGCTGAGTTGTTTAGAGCCTTGCTAAGTTGCTGAGGCTGGGTTTAAACTTGCAATCCTCCTGCCTCAGCCTCCTAAGCCACTGGAATTATAGTTGATTTTATTTTAATTGACAAATAACAACTTTATATATGCATGTGGTATATTGATATTTTGATATATGTTTACAATGTATAACATTTCATTTGAGCATTAGTACTCAAGATCTTGTAGAAGATCTTGGACATTATTTGGAGAAAACAAAGAATAGTAGTCTTTGGGCCGGGATTGTGGCTCAGTGGTAAAGCGCTTGCCTCACATGTGTGAGGCACTGGGTTTGACCCTCAGCACTACATATAAATAAATGAATAAATAATGGTCCATCAACAGCTAAAAAAATTTTTTAAAAAAGAGTAGTGGTCTTCTCAGAGGACATAAAGTTGGAAATTTTCCCATGAATCAGATTAATCCATCCTTTCCTGATTAGATAGTGTGACTTTTGTGGAAAGTTATTATTATCTGTTTTTGTTTGATTTATCTATTGATTGATTGATTGATTGATTGCAGTACTGGAGATTAAATCCAGGGCCTTCTATCACTGAGCTATATCCCCAGCTGTGAAAAGTTCTTATTTGTCTAATAAGGGAAATTAGAAGACATTTAAAAGTTCTGTTAGAATTTTTTTTAAAATGAGAGATAAGAGGTCTAATTTCTTGACACATAGGACTTTAGGTCATATATTTAAGAACCAAAAAGAGTTACATGAGTTATCTTCAACTAATGAAATATCTTAAGTCTAGGCAACCTATGAGAATAAGGAGATTTATTTTACCTTTTTATCTATTTAATTTCATTTCTCTCCAAATTGTATTGATGTATAGCAGGATTCTTTACCCTGGTGCTGTTGATATTTTGGGCTGAATAATAATTCTTTATTATGGCCTATATGTTGTAGGACTTTTAACATTATTTTTGGCCTCCACCCACTATATATTACTACCATCCTTTCCCCATTAGTTATGACAACTGAAAATTTCTCCAGACATTGTTAAATATTCTCTGGGGTGGAAGACAAATGGATTATAACTGATAACCACTGATATAGAGTAAGATACATCCTTTTTGGACTTGAGTGGTTTTTCTAGAGGTTAGGAGACTGGTTTAATAATTTTATAGTATTTCCAAATGTGAGTTCCAATGATTTAGAAAAAATCTCAGGCTTCCTGGAGTTTTTTTGAAAATTTATTTATTAATTTTTAATTAATAGAATCTATGTATATTGTTTAAGAAAGAATAAGTAGAAACAATGCAATGTAGGCCTGATAAACTATAAAATATTCAATATATAAAACTACTCAAATTATATAAATTATTCTATATAAAGAAATTAAAAATAGTCTACAGAAGATGTAGGAATAAGATTAAAAACATGAAATAAAATTAATCACATTGGATTTCTGTATTTAACAAAAGCATTTCCCAAATAAAATGGATGATAAAATGGAAAGAAAATCAGAGAAGGAAAAAAGAGTATAGAAATAAAAAGAATGAATAAAATTAAACAAGTTTTTAAACATTGTTTTAAAATTAAGAAATTGACGTCATGTTTCACTTGTTTTTTTTTAAACCTTTATTTTATTTATTTATATATTTTGTATGTGGTACTGAGGATCAAACCCAGTGTCTCACGCATGTGAGGCAAGTGCTCCACCACTGAGCCACAACCCCAGCCCTTTATGTTTCATTTCTGATGTTAAGTAATCAAAAGTCATTAATCTCATTCTTATAGTAACAAAAATGTTTGAAAATCAAATTACATTTCTTGAACCCAAAAATGTACTACTAGAACTGTCAACTGGTATATATAATCTTGAAGAATGACTGGAATCAGAATATGGGCTAATTTGAGATTAAGTAAACCTTGGGGTCCTGTAGACTTAGGTAAACCCTCACAGTTCTGCAGTTTTCTTTCCAGATACCCTACCAATTTCCCACTGAAGATTCCAAAAAGATGTCATTGTCTCTGATAGTATTAGGTTGTGAGAAAAAAAAGTCAATTAAGGACAAAGTTTCAAAGAAAAATATTGGGAATATTGCAGTCAGAGATGGGAGTTAGGGTGCCAGTGGGGGTGGTACACATTGATGAAACACTTGTGAAGTCGTAGTCCTCAGACATAGACCCGCTTAAAGATTGGATAAGATTAGAAAAAAACTCCTTTGTCCCACATCTGACCTGTACAACAGCAAGGATCTGGTATAATGACAATCAATTACAGCTGAAAGAGTTGTAATACACGGATTCTTTCTCCCTGAAGTAGTGTTTAAGGAAACTCAAACAGTGTGATAAAAAAAAAAAAAAGTACAGGCTGAAAACTTAAAGCCCCTGGTACCTTTAACTGCAAGCAGGCATTAAACACCAGACAAGTTCCCAACAGATAAAATAAATACTCTGATCAGTGGCCTATTTACCTCATTTTTTATTATTCAATAAAACATGTCTGGCTTTCAACAAAAAATTATAAGACAGGCCAGAAGACATGCTGAAATATAGTCTGAAGATAAAAATCAGACTCAAACATATCATGCATGTTTGAATTGCCAAATTAAAAAAAAACTAAAGTAATTATGATTAATATGTTAAATAATCTAATGGGAAAAAAGTATACAGCATGCAAAAACTTATAAACTATGTTAGGGAAAATGGAATCAAAACAAAATTCTAGAAATCAAACATGCTGAAATGGAAAGGAAGAATGCCTTTAGATGCTATCAATTAAATTATGGGTGCAGATCTGCCCTCAGGAAACTCCAAGGATGTCCAGCCAACAGGACACCAGGGACTGCTAGCCGCTAGCCACTGGGGAGCCCAAATTCAGGATAAGAGTCACTCCAGAGACCCCAGTGAAGGCAGCCCTGCCCAAGGGCGGCCAAGGCCTGCCTCAGTTCTGCTCCAGAGTTCCTGTGGACTGGCAGGAGCCACAGAGGGCCCAGATCTGCCCTCAGGAAACTCCACGGGTGTCCTGCCAATGGGAGACCAGGGACTGCTAGCCACTAGCCACAGAGGAAGGCATACCCAGGGTAAGAGTTGCCTGCAGAAATCCCAGAGTGAAGAGGCCCCACCCAAGTGCGCTCTGGGCCCGCCTCAGTTCTGCTCCAGAGTTCCTGTGGTCAGGTGAGACAGAAGGCCCAAAACTACCCTTAGGGAATGCCAGGGGTACCCAGTTGAAGGCAGACCAGAGCCTGCTAGCCTCCAGCCCCAGTGGAGCTCACACTCACTGTAAGGGTCGCACACAGATTCTCCTGCTTGTGACCCTGCCTAAGTGAGACCTGAGCCCACCTCTAGTTCTGCTCCAGAGTTCCTGCTCACCAGCAGGAGTGCAAGAGAGGGGCAAAACAGTCCTCAGGGGCCGCCTCAGGAGCCCAGCCAAGGCCATTTCCATTGCCATCTAGAGATACGTCCACTACCTCTGCCACAAACTTTAGTGGCAGTAGTGCCCATCTGGGGACACTGGGAGAACAGAAGTAGCCCCAAGGTGAGACACAGGTAATCTAGAGTGTCAGTACAAGATTATAGGATAGAAGCTGCAATACCTCAGATTGGTATTTCAAGAAAGGAAGATACACAATCAACATGAAAAAACAAGGGAGGAAAGTGCCCCAAATAAACCTGGATACCAATGTAACAGAATTCATTGATAGCACAGTTGTTGAAATGTCAGAGAAAGAATTCAGAATGTACATAATTAAAATGATCAGCAAATTAAGAATGACATAAGTGAACAATTATAGGCAAAAATTAATAAATCCAACAAAGAAATAGGAGGTAAATGGATGGATTTGGAGAATATCATGCTAAGTGAAGTAAGCCAATCTCAGAAAACCAAATGCCAAATGTACTCGTTGATAAGTGGATGCTGATCCATAATGTAGGGAAGGTCATGGGAACAATGGTGGAACTCTGTTCACAGGGGTTTAAGGGGGAGGGGGCACGGGGACAGCAAAGGTGGTGGAATATGATAGTCATCATAGCCCTAACTTTATGTATGACTGCATATATGTTGTGATTCTATACAACTTACAACTAGAGAATTGATATATTATCCTCTGTGTACAATGAATCAAAATGCACTCTGTTATCATGTAAGCCTAAATACAACAAATAAATAAATTAATGAAAAAAAGAAAGAAATTAAAGTCAAAATTAAAACTTGTAACAAAAAATAAATAAAATAATTTATGGGCAAGGAAAGAAACCATGATCTTGATGATAAGTTAATTAAAAATTTCCCAGACAAAAATACAAAGGAAATAAAATCAACCCAAGAACTGTGAGACAATATCAAAGATTAAAGCATGCATAATTAGGATATCAAAAGAAGGAAAACAGAGGAGAAAAAATATTTGAAGTAAAACTGTCTGAAAAATTTTCAGAGACTAAGATGAGATCAAAAGCACACATTTTGAGAGAATATCAAGTAGGATAAGTACCAAATACAAATAGGTGAATAAATAAAGTAATACCTAGTCATCTCATATCCAAATTACAGAAAACTAAAAACAAAGAAAAAATTTTGAAAGAAGAAAGAAAAATAATTGCCTTACTTATGCAGCTATAGAGGAATAAGGATAAGAAATTCATTGGATAGCACAATAACCAATTTTTATCTTTAGCTAATGTTCCTAACACAGTTCTTTTCTCCATTGTAGGCATATCCCTGAGCCAACATCTGTGTTAATTCCACAATTTTAGTCTTTTTAAAATTCAATCTGCCAGACTGTGTCTTTTAATTGATGAGTTTAGGCCATTAATGTTCAGAGTTATTATTGAAATATGGCTTGTATTCTCATTCATCTTAGCTTATTTTTGGTTTTTAACTTGACTTGGTTTCTCCTTTGATTGGCTTTTCCTTTAGTGTAGTTCCTCCCTTTGCCAATTTGTATTGTTGTTTTTCATTTCCTCTTTGTGTAATATTTTACCAAGAATGCTCTCTAGTGCAGGCTTTCTTGCTGTAAATTCTTTTAACTTTTGTTTATCATGGAAGGTTTTTATTTCATCATCAAATCTGAAGCTTAATTTTGCTGGATATAAGATTCTTGGTTGACATCCACTTTCTTTCAGAGTTTGGTATATGTTGTTCAAGGATTTCCTGGCTTTGAGTGTCTGGGTTGAGAAATCAGCTGAAATCCAGATTGGTTTCCCCCTGTATGTAATCTGCACCTTCTCTCTTGCAGCTTTTGAAATTCTATTCTTATTGTGTATGTTAGGCATTTTCATTATAATGTGCCTTGGTGTGGATCAGTTGTAGTTTTGTACATTTGATATCCTGTAAGCCTCTTGTATTGGATTTTCCAATTCATTCTTCATGTTTGGGAAATTATCTGATATTATTTCATTGAAAAGATTGTGCAATCCTTTGGTTTGTACCTCTGTGCCTTCCTCTATCCCAATAATTCTTAGATTTGGTCTTTTCATGTTATCCCATAGTTCCTGGATATTCTGTTCATAGTTTCTTACCATCTGTATTGTGTGGTCAACTTTATTTTCAAGATTATATTTTTTGTCTTCATTGCCTGAGGTTCTGTCTTCCAAGTGATCTAGTCTGTTGGTGATGCTTTCTATTGAATTTTTTATTTGGTTTGTTGTTTCCTTCATTTCAAGGATTTCTACTTGGTTCTTTTTCAAAGTGTTTATCCCTTTCTTAAAGTAATCTTTTGCTCCCTGTATTTGCTCTCTTACCTCTTTGTTGGAGTGATCAATGGTTGCCCATATTTGCTCTCTTATATTATTCTGTGCTTCACAGATCATTTTAATTATGTACATTCTGAACTCCTTCTCTGACATTTTATCTACTGTGCTGTCAATGGATTCTGTTGTTGTAGCATCTTGGTTTGTTTGGGTCATTTTCTTCCCTTGTTTTTTCATGTTGTTCATGTGTCTTCCTCTCTAGCAATGCCGATCTGAGGTATTACAGTTTCTACTCTATAATCTTGTAGTGTCCCTGCAAGTTACCAATACCTCACCTCTGGTGTAACCAGGCCTGCAGGGACCTCAGAGATGATCTTCCTGATCCTGGCTGTTGACTCTAGACAAATGTAGGCAGGGACAGCCACCAGTTGGTAGATGGGGGGCTACAGTGCAGTCTCCTCCTCTGCATGTCAGGCCGGGGTTGGTGTCTGCTCTCTTGGAGTTTTTATAAGCCTATATAAGACACTCAGAAGTGACCTTAAGCTGTAAACTATTTTGCATTGATTAAAAAAACATTAAATTTTAAATAAATTTGTCTTATAATCTATAGCATTTCTTTAATAACTGGAATTTAGTACAGTATGCTTTTCATTAAGGCTTGGGAGGACCGTCTGATCCGAATACAAGAAACAATTGATGAATGGTTAAAAGTACAAGCTCAATGGCTGTACCTGGAGCCTATCTTTTGTTCTGAGGATATCATGCAACAGATGCCAGAAGAAGGGCGTCAATTTCAGACAGTAGACAGACATTGGAGGGATATCATGAAGTTTTGTGCAAAGGATCCAAAGGTGAAGTGTTTGTTTTCATTCTTGCAATAGGTGAACTAATCTTCCTTCTTTCCTTCATTTATTTATATATTCTGCAGTACTGAGGATTGAACCAAGGGCTTCAAGCATAATAGGCAAATGACCTACCACTGAGCCACATACTGAATCCTGAACCTTTATTTTTGGATATTAAAGAAAGCAATACCTTTTTTTTCTGATTACAGAAGTAAATCTTACTCATTTTATACAAACTAGAGAGTTCAGAAATTGTAAGAATATATGAAAGTACTAATAATTTAACTTTTCAATTAATAAAATACACTACTTATAGCTCTTTAATATCTGCTTCAAATGTATATTTAATTTACTTGACTTCCACTATATAAAATCACCATCCTCACAAAATAGGTAAATAAAATGGAGAGTTGAGTAGAGAATATTTGATTAATGCAGGTGATTCTGTATATGCTTAAGAATGATGGGGAAGAAAGAATCTACTCGGTTCATCTCAATTCATATGTATCTCTCCTAATGATTATAGTATCTTGTTATGTCTGATTTTAATACTGAAAAACAGACTATTTTCCAGACACATAGTAACCACAGACCATATATACATATTTATTTTTAAATCTGGTATTCAACTTAAATAACAATTTATTTCAGTACTGGATGGAAAACAATCTGTGCTAGACTTATCAAGAGTCAATACTATGCTGAAATTTATAAGTTTCAGAAATTTTGTCTTACCTGTTGACTTTAAGCTTTGTGATACATGAGTGCTTATAGATCAGAGGTTGGCAAATTTTTCTTGTCTTTTTTTGGGGGTGGGTACTGGGGATTGAACTCAGGGGTACTCTACCACTGAGCAACATCCCACCCCTATTTTGTGTTTTATGTAGAGACAGGGTCTCATTGAGTTGCTTAGTGCCTTGCCATTGCTGAGGCTGGCCTTGAACTCACGATTCTCCTGTCTCAGCCTCCTGAAGTGCTGGGATTACAGGCATGTGCACTGCACCTGGCTGTAAATTTTTCTGCAAAGGGCCAGGTAGTTAATATTTTAGGCATTGTGAGACATATGATCATTTTTGCAGTGACTTAATTCTGCTGTCATTGTGGAGAGAGTGGTCAGAGACAATATGTAAATAACTGAGTATGTCTGTGATAAAATACCACTTTGTTTATAGACAATGATAGTTTTATATATCATGAAATATTATTCTTCTGATTTTTTAAACCTTCTAAAAGTTTTAAAATAATTCTCAATTCATGGGCCCTATAAAACTCATCAAACTGGATTTGTCTAGTTGGATATAGTTTGTCAATTCCTGCTGTAGATAATTATGTTTATAGTTGGAAGCTGTAAAAGTAAAAATTATAGTCTTTCTACAGCACTCAGAAGAATGTAGGAGAAATGAAAATATGGATAACAACCATAACTTCTCATTTGTAACTAATATCCTTTTATAAGAATAATTATGATCTATTAAATTTTAATAGTTTTATATTACAAAATATTCCACTGGAGAGATCCAAGATGTAGGACTACAGGGAGGCTTGCATTTTTTGATGCTCCATGACTTGGGATTCAAGCATAAGAAATACTGTTTCTCTGAAAGGCAGCTGTCACTGATCACAGATCCCCTGCTTTTTACCCCCTTTTGTCCACTGTGACTGCCTGCCACCTGCCAGCATATTGTATGCCTTTTGAGCACCGATCACTTGCTGACCACTTCGTATCATCTGCCATTTGCCTGTTTGCCTGCCTTTTGCCTGTCCATCACCAGCCTTTCATCTACCTATTGCCTACTTCCTGAAGTTCACCTGCCAATTGCCTGCTGTTAGCGTGCAAACTGTCTGCAGACCACCAGTGGATTGCCCACTGCCACTGCTGCCTTGAAACCCATTGTCACAGTACCTGAAGGTGAGGTACTAAAAGCCTTCATGGACACTATAAGACTGTACTACATCAGGTCCATATTGCTAGATGGGAAGACACACAAACATGTCTTGGTCTGGATCTATGACCAAGAATTGCTGAGCTCAGACTAATTTATCTAGGCAGATTCATGGGGTGAATCACCAGCCTCACAACAGGTTGGGTTTTATAAGCTTTAATATGAGACAGTATAACAAAGCAAGCAACAGTTATACTTTGCAATATTGAATATTATATATAATGAATCAATAATATAGAAGAACAGAAAGAGAGAGCAGCTCCAGCCCAATAAGCACTCACCAATCAACACCGGATAACACAACACAGGTTTGCAAGTACACTTAAAGCGTCATCATTATCTCCAATACCCAGCCTTGGGTAAAATAAACAACACCAAGAATGGAGTAGACACATAGGTAAGAGTCTCCCTCCTCAAAGCACCATTCAAGATCCTTCTTCTTTACTCACAACAGCATCAACACCTTCAACACCTATCCTCGGGTAAAATCAGCAAAATCAGCCACACGGAGGGTAGGGTAAACAACACAGGTGAGAGTCCTTCTTTTCCACTTAAAGCGTCATCACCACCTTCAACACCCAGCCTTGGGTAAAATCAGCAACACCAAGAGTGGGGTAAAACATACAGGTGAGAGTTTGCCTTCTACCTCGCAAGTCAGCTTCCTTCTTCTTATCATCAGGTTCCTTCTTCTTACTGAAAGCATCAGATTCTTTTTTCTCCGGTTGAAATTTCTTCTCAGATGAATTCAATCTCTCCTCTTCAGATGGATCCCTTCTTTTCTGGTCCAGATGGATCCTCTTCTTCTCTCTTCTTCCATCTCTCCAGTTGGAATCCTTCTCCTGAATTTCTTTCTCCTTTGGAGGACTTAAAAAGACACAGCAACCCCTCCCAACATGCAGTCCAGCGTTATGCAGCTGGCCTTAGGTTGTTAAATCTCTGTGAGGTGGGAACTGGCCAAGTTCCAAAACTCACAGGATCAAAGGCTGAAAGTTTTGAGGCACCAAGAGCTTGTTAGTGCACCAGATGGCCCCAAACAATAGCATTGAGGGTGCTTCCTCAAAGTTTTTCCAAATTCCTCACTAACGAGCTCTCCTCTACTAACTCACACTCAAGGATGGGCCCATATTATTAACTATCTATACAAAACAACATGAAGTAACAAGGGAACAAAGCACCTCATCAAATAAACCAAGATGTTGCAACAAGAGAATCCATAGACAACACAGTAGAAGAAATCAGAGAAAGAGTTTAGAAGGTACATAGTTAGACTAATCTTCTAAATAAAGGATAGTATTGGAGAGAAAATACAAGAAGTAAAAGATCATTTCAATAAAGAGGCAGAGATTATAAAAAGGAATCAAACAGAAATCCTTGAAATGAAGGAAACAATAAACCAAATTAAAAATTCAATGGAAAATATCACCAACAGACTAGACAATTTAGAGGACAGAAACTCAGGCAATGAAGACAAACTATATACTCTTGAAAATAAAGTCAACTGCATAGAGTAAGAAACCATGGTAAGAAACCATGAACAGAACTTTCAAGAAATACGGGATAACATGAAAAGACCACATTTAAGACTTATCAAAAGTGATGAGGGCATGGAGATACAAATGAAAGGAATGCATAATCTTTTCAATAACATAATATCAACAAATTTCCCAAACCTAAAGAACGAAATGAGCCAGGCGTGGTGGTACACACCTGTAATCCCAGCACTTTGGGAGGCTGAGCACTTTTCTCACAGGAGAATTGCGAGTTCAAAGCCAGCCTCAGGAACAGCAAGGTGCTAAACAACTCAGTGAGACCCTGTCTCATATAAAACACAAAATAGGGCTGGGTATGTGGCTCAGTGGTCAAGTGCCCCTGAGCTCAATCCCTGGTATCAAAAAAAAAAAAAAAAAGAAAAGAAAAGAAAAGAAAAGAAATGGAAAATTAACTACAAGAGGCTTACAGGACACCAGATGTACAAAATTACAGCAGACCCACACCAAGGCACATTATAATGAGAATGCCTAACATACAGAAATACAGAATAAGGATTGAAGTTTAAAGGCTGTTAGAGAAAACAATCATATTACATATAGGGGGAAACCAATTTGGATTTCAACTGATTTCTCAATTCAGACTCTCAAAGTCAGGAGGTCCTAGAAGAACATATATCAAGCTCTGAAAGAAAATGGATGCCAATTGAGAATTTTATATCCAGCAAAGTTAAGGTTCAGATTAAAGATGAAATAAAAACCTTTTATGATAAGCAAAAATTAAAAGAATTTACAACTAGAAAGTCTACACTGCAGAACATACTCAGCAAAATATTCCCTGGGGAAGAAATGAAAACCAGCAAAGGGAGGAATTACACTAAAGGAAAGGACAATCAAAGGAGAAACTAAGTTAAAAAGTTAAAGGCCAAAATAAACCAAAATGAGAATACAAATCATATCTCAATAATAACCCTGAATGTTAATCTAAACTCATTAATCAAAAGACATTGACTGGCAGATTGGATTTTTTAAAAAAGACCCAACAATATGCTGTCTTCAAGAGACTCACCTCCTAGGAAAAGATATCCACAGACTAAAGGTGAAAGGCTGGGAAAAAACATATCATTCACATGGACTGCATAAACAAGCAGGGGTTTCTAACATATCAGATAAAGTGGACTTCAAGCCAAAGTTAGTCAGAAGGAATAAAGAAGGACATTTCATACTGCTTAAGGTAATCATACATCAACAAGACATAACAATCATAAATATATATGCTAAACAATGGAGCATCTATATACATCAAATAGACCCTTCTCAATTTCAAGAATCAAATAGACCACAACACAATAATACTGGGTAACTTTAACACACCTCTCTCACCACTGGATGTTCTAAACAGAAACTAAACAAAGAAACTATAGAACTAAATAATACAATCAATGACTTAGACTTAACAGACATATATAGAGTATTTCATCCATTATTGAGCAAATATACATTCTTCTCAGCAGCAAATGGATCCTTCTCTAAAATAGACCATATGTCATGCCACAAAGCAATTCTTAGCAAATACAAAAAATAGGAATACTACCCTGCATTCTATCAGATCATAATGAAATAAAACTAGAAATCAATGATAAAATAAAAAATTGAAGCTACTTCAACACCTGGAGACTAAATAGCATGCTATTAAATGATGAATGGATAGCAGAAGAAATCAGGGAGGAAATAAAAAAAATATTTAGAGGTCAATGAGAACACTAGTACAACATATCAAAATCTCTGGGACACTATGAAGCCAGTGCTAAGAGGAAAGTTCATTGCATTGAGCTCATACGTTAAAAGAATAAAGCATCAACAAATAAATGATCTAACATTACATCTCGAAGCTCTGAAAAAAGAGAAAATCAACATTAAAAGCAGAAGACAGGAAATAATTAAAAAATCAGAGCTGAAATCAATGAAATTGAAAAGAAGAAACAATTCAAAAATTGACAAAATGAAAAGTTGGTTCTTTGAAAAAATAAATAAAAGTAATAAGCCCTTAGCTATACTAGCAAAGAGAAAAAGAAAGAAAACTCAAATTATTAAAATTCATGATGAAAAAGGAAATATCACAATGGACACTACTGAGATACAGAAGATAATTAAAACTGTTTTGAAATTTTATACTCAAATAAAATAGAAAATCTTAAAGACATCAACAAATTTCTAGAGACATATGATCTATCCGAACTGAATCAGGAGAACATACCCAATTTAAACAGACCAATTTCAAGCAATGAAATATAAGATGCCATCAAAAGCATACCAACTAAGAAAAGCCCAGGACCAGATAGATTTTCAGCCCAGTTCTACAAGACCTTCAAAAAAGACAACACCAATACTCTTCAAATTACTCCATGAAATAGAAAAGAAGGGAACCCTTCCAAACTCATTCTATGGGGCCAATATCCCAGATGCACATAGAGGCAAAAAATCTAAATAAAATTCTGGCAAATCTCATATAAAAACATATTAAAAAGATAGTGAACCATGATCAAATGGAGTTCATCCCAGGGATGCAAGATTTTTTCAACATACAGAAATCAATATATGTAATACATCACATCAATAGACTTAAATACAAGAATCATATGATTATCTCATATGACTATCATCATAATTATCACAATAGATGCAGAGAAAGCATTTGAAAAAATTTATCACCTTTTCATGTTCAAAACACTAGAAACACTAGGGATAGTAGGAACATACTTCAGCATTGTAAAAGCTATTAATGCTAACCCCAGGGCCAACATCATTATAAATGGAGAAAAATTGAAAGCATTCCCTTTAAAACTGGAACAAAATAAGGATGCCCTCTTTCAACATTTCTATTCAACATAGTCCTTGAAACTCTAGCTAGAGCAATGAGACAGATGAAAGAAATTAAAGGGATATGAATAGGAAAAGAAGAACTCAAACTATCACTGTTTGCCAATGACATGATTTTATATTTAGAAGATCTAGAAGATTTAGAATTCCACCAGAAAACTTTTAGAACTAGTAGATGACTTCAGCAAAGTAGCAGGATATAAACTCAACATTCATAAATCAAATGCATTTCTGTACATCAGTGATGAATCTTCTGAAAGAGAAATTAGGAAAACTACCCCACTTATAATAGCCTAAAAACATTAAAATACTTGGGAATGAACCTAACAAAAGAGATGAAAAACCTCTACAATGAAACCTACAGAACACAAAGAAAGAAATTAAAGAAGACCTTAGAAGATGGAAAAATCTCCCTTGTTCTTGGATAGGCAAAATAAATACTGTCAAAATGACCATACTACCAAAAGCATTATACAGATTTAATGCAATTCCAGTCAAAATCCCAGTGAAATTCCTCATAGAAATAGAAAAAGCAAACATGAAATTCATTTGGAAAAATAAGACACCCAGAATAATCAAAGCAATCCTTACCAAGAAGAGTGAAGCAAGAGGCATCACAATACCAGTAACAAAAACGGCATGGTATTAGCACTAAAACAGACATGTAGATCAATGGTACAGAATAGAAGACACAGAGACAAACCCACATAAATACAGTTATCTCATACTGGACAAAGGTGCCAAAAACATACACTGGAGAAAAGATAGCCTCTTCAGCAAGAGATGCTGAGAAAACTGGAAATCATATGCAGCAAAATGAAATTAAACCTCTATCTCTTACCCTGCACAAAAAATCAACTCAAAGTGGATCAAAGACTTAGACACTAGAACAGAGACCCTGTGCCTAATAGAAGAAAAAGCAGGCCCAAGTCTGCATCATGTCAGCTTCGTACCTGACTTCCTTAACGAGACTCCTAAAGAGCAAGAAGTAAAGTCAAGAATCAATAAATGAGATTGATTCAAACTAAAAAGCTTCTTCTCAGCAAAAGAAACAATCAAGAACATGATGAGAGAGACTACAGAATAGGAGCAAATTTTTACTACCCTCACCTCAGATACAGCACTAATCTCCAGGATATATAAATAGAACTCAGAAAACTTAACACCAAAAAAACAAATAACCCAATCAATAAATGGGCTAAGGATCTGAACAGACACTTCTCAGAAGATGCACAATCAACAAATGTATGAAAAAATGTTCAACATCTCTAGCAATTAGAGAAATGCAAAGCAAAACTACTCTAAGAATTCATCTCACTCCAGTCAGAATGGCAATTGTCAAGAATACAAGCAATAATAAGTGTTGGCGAGGTTGTGGGGGAAAGGTACACTCATACATTGCTGGTGGGACTGAAAA
Source organism: Xerus rutilus (assembly GCA_028644305.1). Taxonomy (NCBI): domain Eukaryota; kingdom Metazoa; phylum Chordata; class Mammalia; order Rodentia; family Sciuridae; genus Xerus; species Xerus rutilus. The sequence continues at coordinate 38,910,892 of CM053413.1, forward strand.
TTGGTGCAGCCAATCTGGAAAGCAGTATGGCGATTCCTCAGAAAACTTGGAATGTAACCACCATTTGACCCAGCTATCCCACTCCTTTGTCTATACCCAAAGGACTTAAAAACAGTATACTACAGTGACACAGTCATATCAATGTTTATAGCAGCTCAATTCACAATAGCTAAACTGTGGAACCAACCTAGATATCCTTTAACAAATGAATGGATAAAGAAAATGTGGTACATATACACAATGGAATATTACTCAGCTTTAAGGAAGAATGAAATTATGGCATTTTTAGGTAAATGGATGGAATTAGAGAATTCATGCAAAGTGAAATAAGCCAATCCCCCCAAACCAAGCCTGAATGTTTTCTCTGCAGATGCTGATACATAGTGTGTGGGGGGAGGTGGAGGGTAGGGAAGAATGAAGGAACTTTGGATTGTAAAGAGAGGAGTGAGGGGAGGGGTGGGGCAGAGGGGACGGGAAGGTCAGTTGAATGAGACAGACATTATTACCCTATATACATGTGTGATTACACTACTAGTGTGACTCAGCACCATATATGGCCAGAAGAATGAGAAGTTATGCTCCATTTGTGTACAATGTGTCAAAAAGCATTCTATTGTCATGTATAACTAATTAGAATTTTAAAAATTTGAAAATTTTTCACTGTAAATTTTTTGAAATTTTAATATTTTACCATATAATATAGATTGTTTAGGTCTTATATCTAGTATACAAGTGTCTCTTATATCAACATGTCTCTTTTAGGTTCTCGCTGCTACTTCTTTAACAGGTTTATTGGAAAAACTTCAGAATTGCAATGAGCTTTTGGAGAAAATTATGAAAGGACTTAATGCATATCTTGAAAAGAAACGTCTTTTCTTCCCTCGGTATGATGGATAATCAAAAGTGCTATAATTTAAAGTGTTTTCTGATATTGATAAGTTATCACTAAAAATTTTTTATTTGCATATTTTTCTCTAGTTTTTTCTTCTTATCTAATGATGAAATGTTGGAGATTTTGTCAGAGACCAAAGATCCACTTAGAGTTCAGCCTCACTTAAAAAAATGCTTTGAGGGCATTGCTAAATTGGAGTTTCTTCCCAATTTGGACATTAAGGCCATGTATAGCTCTGAAGGTGAACGAGTGGAGCTGATTGAACTTATTTCCACAGCTGCAGCCCGGGGTGCTGTAGAAAAGTGGCTCATTCAAGTAGAAGATCTAATGCTTCGAAGTATTCATGATGTGATTGCTGCAGCCAGGCTGGTATGTTTCTTAGGACTTAATGTATAACCTATATTCTGCAAATGCTATTTAGGAGATAGGAGTTGGTACAAGTAAATTAATACTTAAAGTTCTCTCTATTTTCAACCATTTATTATCTTATTTATTTGTAACTAACATTATTACTAAAATAACAATCTTAGTAAGAATAGATAATAAGTGATTAAGTATTACAAACGATATTAGAAAATAATAAAAGGTATTTTTATAGAAAGGGGGAAGAATCTAGTGGTAGGCTTTTAGAGAAAATTAGGTTGAAACTGAGACCCAAAGGATAAATAGGGAATAACCAGGTAAAGAGAAAATGGAAGAGCATGTAGGCATCCTGTGTAAAGGCCCTGGGATCAGAAATAAGCAGAGATTTGCGAGAAACTGAAAGAAAACAACTGTGTCTGGAATACTGTGAGTGCAGAGTGAAGTCAGATGAGGTTGGAAAGGAACACAGTTAGTAGATTGCATTTTATTTTAAATACAATGAAACGCTAAAGTTATTTTAATCAGGGAAGGGATATAGTTTGATTTATATTTTTATACCAGTATAAAGAATGGATTAGTGGCTGTATGAAATAGGAAGGCAAATTGGGAGACCCCTGATGAAAGGTGATGTGGGCTGGTACTAGGGAAGTGGCAGAAGATATGGAACAAAGTAGACAGAAACATAATTTGTAGTTAATTTCAACAGGTCTTGGTGATGAATTGGTTGTAGAGTAGAAAGATGAGGAGGGGAAAATCTCAAGAATTAGCTTTAGGGTGATTGGCATTTACTCAGGGTAGATGCCTGGAAGAGAAGCAGGCTTGTGGAAGCTTGGGGGTAGAATCAAGGATTTAATTTGAGACATGTTTAAATTAGTAGGCAAGCCATAGGGTCAGTTCTCCTCAACTTTGGGTGGTAAGTCAATGATCTAGTTCACTTTCTGCTTTTTTACACTTACAACTACTTTAAAACTCCAAATGAGATGAACACACATCAAAGGAGAATATATAATAAATTTGAAAGAAATATACACCTGGGTGGTATCATTTGAATGATAAACTTCTATATATTTCTGCCTTAGGAACACAAAGGAACAATTGTATAGTACAAGAATAGTTTTTGAAGCCCTTGAAAACTTATATTCAGCAATTCACTGCATGAATGAAGTAGCCTTTTTATTTTATCAAGAGCCCATGCAGCTCATCTTTTGGGGGTAGCTTTTCTGTTCCTACAGATAAACCTGAACTTTTTCTCTCCTTTTGCTACTTATTATTCCAAACAAACTTAAAGCACACAGGAAAGAATAAACATTGTCCATGATAGTATTTCCTTAATCACTATAAAAGATATGCTTTAATGTCACTGCTCATCCTTCTTTAAAGCCTTAGGCTATTGTCATTTATTTACAAATATTGCTAGTAAGAAGGGTTTTGTAACAATGTATATTTATATCCTATGTTATGTTAAACATTCTTATATGTAAGATGGTGTGATTGTATTGAAAGTTTAGTTTCCATTAGCATCAGCTTCACAATTCATTCTGTACTTGTTTTCCTCAATATATAATTTATATCTGCATTATCCTTTATTATCTAAGCAAACTATTTTTATAATTAATCCCCCAATCTATTTATTATTTATTTATTTATTTACTTAAAATATTTTTTAGTTGTCCATGGACCTTTATTTATTTATATGTGGTGCTGAGAATCAAACCCAGTGCCTCACACATGCTAGGCAAGTGCTCTACAACTGAGTCACAACCCCAGTCCCTCTCCCAATCTTTTAAAATATCTTTTAAATATGAAAGTTTTAGGAATAAATGAAAGTATACTTTGAACATCAAAGCACAAGTTTTTTCAATTATATATAATCAAAAAAAATTGTTTATATACCTTGGTCATAGAAGTATTTAGAAAAGCTATGGATAAATAGTTTAAGGGTTCTACTAGTCCAGTTTTTTACTAGATTATATAGTCTCCTTTTCAATTAAATCTGTCATCGATATATATAATCTATTTGACTTTATTTTTTACAGTTTAAGTTGGTTTGTAATAAAAGTAACATGTACTCTATGTCAAAAACTTGACAACTCCCATAGCAAGGGATATAAAAATCACACAGAAATAAACTTTAAGAAGAATCAACAATCGCATCTATCCAGAGATAACCCATTACTAGCATGCTGGTGCTCATTTTCAGTTCTTCTATAAATAAATAAATATTTCAAAAATGTAATCATGATTTGTAAAACTTTTCAGATCTGTTAGTTTTCCAAAGTTTTCATGGCTATATAATATTATAACCCACAAATATACTAAATATTGCACTTTTCCATTGTAAAACATTTACTTTTTTTCTCCTGCAATCTTTTAAAATTAGAAATTAATTTTAATTATTCAGGCTTATCCAGAATCTCCAAGAAGAGACTGGGTTAGAGAGTGGCCTGGCCAGGTTGTACTTTGTGTTTCTCAAATGTTCTGGACTTCCGAGACACAGGAAGTTATAAGTAGTGGAACAGAGGTAAAGCATTATTTGATTCTGAACATTCTTTACATCATTGCATATTTCTTTAGTTTCTCAGTTAGCTTATGTCTCTGTCTCTGTTTCTCTATTTCTTTCTCAGTACTAGGGAATAAACACAGGGGTGCTCTACCACAAAGCTATATTGCCAGCATTTCTTTATTTTGAGGCAAATACTCACTAAGTTGCCCAAGCCGGCCTTGGATTTGCAATTCTCCTGCCTCAGCCTTATAAATTGCTGGGATTACAGGCCCGCACCTATAATCACTGCACCTGGCTGTTTGTCTTTTCTTTGCAAAGGCAATATCTCCCTCAATTTCTATGTATAGTATTAAAATTTTATAATTCTTTGAAAACTTGTTATTTTTACTAGGTTTAGAGAAAATCCACTCTATAAAGTATTTTTTAAACTTTTTTTAGTTATAGATGGACACAATACCTTTATCTTACTTATTTTTATGTGGTCCTGAGAATCAAACCCAGTGCCTCACTTGTGCTATGCAAGTGCTCTACCACTGAGCTACAACCCCAGCCCTATAATGTATTCTCTAATGGGATAGATTATGAAGTTATAATTGTTTTGTAAAAGAATAAATATATAAAATACAGATTTAGGTAATGCATATAAAATCAATTAAATTGCTTTATTATTTTGTAGGGATTAAAAAAGTACTATAAGGAACTCCAGAATCAACTAAATGATATTGTAGAGCTTGTAAGAGGAAAATTGTCTAAGCAGACCAGGATCACTCTGGGGGCATTAGTTACAATTGATGTCCATGCTAGAGATGTGGTCATGGACATGATTGAAACAGGTTTGTGACTTTTTCCTTTAATATTAAAGGTAAAAATATTTATAGCTTTTAGGAGTGAAGACTTATTAGTGTATGTCTTTTTCAACAGAATTGCATAAATTAGAAAACATGAATTATTTAATATTTGCTGACAAAATACTATTTTTCAAATTATTTTCATGTAAGGATTATGTGTTTTATTCTTTCTAGGTGTCTCACATGATACAGATTTCCAGTGGCTTGCTCAGCTTCGTTATTATTGGGAATATGAGAATGCTCGAGTTCATATCATTAATTGTGATGTAAAATATGCTTATGAATATCTTGGTAACTCACCTCGACTTGTCATTACTCCTCTAACTGACAGATGTTACAGAACATTGGTATGCATTTAAATTATTTTAATCCATACATTAAAATTACTTTAGTGAAGTGTCAATTTTTTTGTCCAAATTTAATATGGTTCTCTTCACTTATTGTTTTCTCTGTAATAATTGAATACAGTTACCCCTTACTAATCCCAAATTCTCTTTATGTGAAATTACGGCAATAAATAATTACTTCTGGGTATTTTTGTAGCATACAAGAATGTTTTTATTCTATTGTATAGAAGTTGTGAGTCTCTTCCATTGGGAATAACTAGAAAAAGGGAGGGACTGAAAATATGAAAACAAAGCCAAAGCTTCACAAAATAGTATTAGTTTTTATAGTGGGATACTGGGAGAGATGAGAGGAAGATGAGGAAAATACTTTTGGGTCTTGGAATTCCAAATTAGTGCTATTCAATAGGAAGGACAGAACTGAAATGTTGGGGATAATGCTTAGTTAGGTCAGTACTTGGTTGTGAAGCCATGGAAGATAGAACAATGACGATTAAAACCCGGGGAATATGGTTGCCAGATTTACTCCCAGGTAAATTCTGAACTTTAAACAAACAACAAATATAGTCATGTGTCACTTAATAACAGAGATATATTCTGAGAAATGCATTACTAGGTGATTTTTATCATGCAAAAATCAGAGTATGCTTTCACACAAGTAGTTGGTATGGTCTACTACATACCTAAACTGTATGGTATATATCATCATCTATGCAGTTCATTGTTGACTAAAACATTATATGGTGCATGACTGTAATTTTGTTAGCATGTCCTAAATATTGCAAAGGACATACTTGTAATACAATAAATTATTTATTATTTATCTGAAATTTAAATTTAATTAGGCATTTCATATTTTTCTGTGCTAAATCTGGCAACCCAACCTGGGAATTAAAGAGGAACATCAAGAAACACCCATCCACTTATGTAAGTAAATAAAATTAATGTGCCTTATATTGAGTTCTCTAGAAGCAGAGATGAAATGAAGATTCTTGTACAAATGATTTATTAGGGAATGCTCTTAGTAAAAACCTGTAAGGAAATGAGGGCAACAGTTTGGGATTGGGGAAAAATGAAACAAAGAAGTGGGTTGAGCAATGTATAGCTCTAACAAGATCTTAAGGGGAGCTTTGAAGCATGAATGGCATGAGCTATTCCACTTTAAAGCAATAAAGTCTGGCTTTTGTACCCCTTTATTGTCATTGGTTAGTCACCTCTGGCACAAGGGAATGAGTAAGCTTTTTGGTATTTGCTGATGAGGTAGTTCGAATACAAGAGCAAGTTGAGGACAGTTCTTAGGAGAAAAGACCAACTCTGATTTGTGACCAAGACTTATAGCAAATGGGAGATGGATGTGATGATCTGATAAAGGGGATTTGGATGGAGTTCCAAAGGGTCTATGATAAAGCCTTTCACCAAACTCTCTATTTTTGCAGCAAGCTACCTGAGGACAGTGCCCATGTCTGTCTTATTCTCTTCTGCAGTGGTAAACAAATAAATGATTATCTATCCCTAAATATTTGTTGAGGAGATGAATCTCAAGCATCTATGTCATTTATGTTGTTTTTGTATCAAATAAGTGAGAAATTCGGGGCTGGGGCTATAGCTCTGGTAGAGCACTTGCTGTTCGATCCCCAGCACCACATAAAAAAATAATAAATTAATAAACAAAGATATTGTGTGTCCATCTACAACTGAAAAAAATATTAAGAAAAAGAAGTAGCTGGGTGTGGTGGCACATGCCTGTAATCCCAGCACTTTGGGAGGCTGAGACAGGAGAATCGTGAGTTCAAAGCCAGCCTCAGCAATGGTGAGGCACTAAGCAACTCAGTGAGACCCTGTGTCTGCATAAAACATAAAATAGGACTGGGGATGTGGCTCAGGGGTCGGGTACCCCTGAGTTCAATCCCTGGTACCAAAAAAAAAGTGAGAAATTGTAAAGTGGAGCTTAACAATATTGAGTTGGAAAATCAGGACTTGACTATACCACATTAAGGACTTGACTATACCACCAGACACTGAAAAAAAATTTCTTAGTATATTTATTATCCATAATAAAGGGAAAATACTTGTGAGCATTTTCTTGAAGTTGAGGAAGAACCCAAGATTCCTAGAAATTAAGTTAATGGACACTAATAGTATAACATCCATTATAAATTTAAGATGAGTGTAATATCTTTGATATTGACTTTATTTACTTAGCTATCTCCATTGTTTTTTTTGGTAAATATGAAAATATTTATCACTTTTATAGATTTATTTTAAAAATAGACTGCACTTTTTATAGCAGTTTTAGGTCCGTAGCAAAATTAAATGGAAAGTACATAGTTCCTTGATTTCCCCTGTTCACCCATGTATACAGTCTTGATCCTTTAACCCTATTTTTCTAAAAGGAGTTAAATTTCACAAACTCCCATGGTGGTTTTTGTGAAACATAACCATAATCATAATTAGAGTAGGCTGTAATTTTTATGCTAAAAATTTCCAATTGCTGTTCTAATCAATGTAGAGACCCAGAAATAATTTGGATACTGCTGATGTTGACTTAAGGAGCTTAAACACTAATTTATCAGAAAAAGAATGTATGTGATAACATACAAGGCAGAAAGCAGTACTACTGGTGAGAGAAGTATAGAACAGTGCTATGGGAATGGAGAAAATGGAGAACATACCAAGAGTAGAGGGCATCAGCCAAGCAAATCATGACCAAAATTTGTAGAATAGTTCATTTGTTTCTCTTCCAAATAGCTCTCACTTCAGGTGATTGTCCTGTTCAGCTGACCATCTAGAATGTGTCACTATTGTCTTCTACAGTCATTTCCACAAAAACTTCTGATTAAAACCTTTCTGGGGGCTGAGATTGTAGCTCAGCGGTACAGTGCTTGCCTTGCATGCGTGAGGCCCTGGGTTCAATCCTCAGCACCACATACAAACCAATAAAATAAAGACATTGTGTCCATCAACAACTAAAAAATATTTTAAAAAAATAAAATAAAACCTTTCTGAACTAATTTTACCCCTTCAAAGCTAGATGCTCTTTGTTTTTAAAGGCAAATGGAATACATATGAAATATTAGAAAACAAGGAGATTTTGATGCATTTTCACTATTCTTTGAACATTTTAAACTGCTTTTTTCTTTTGCAGTCAGAAAATTTTGTGCTAAAAAGTAACACACTGGGCATGGTGGCACAGGCCTCTAATCCTAGTGGCCTAGGTGGCTGAGGCAGGAGGATCATGAGTTCAAAGCCAGCCTTAGCAGTATAGCGAGGCCCTCAACAACTTAATGAGACTCTGCCTCAAAATAAAATATAAAAAAGTCTAGAGATGTGGTCCAGTGGTAAAGCACCCCTGGGTTCAATCCCTAGTACAAAAAAAAAGTAACTGAACAATATAAATATTTACCTCGCTTCTCTGAAGCTAAAACTAAGAATAAATCCATTTTATAAGCAATTATCTGTTTGTTTGTTTTTGGTGATGCATAGATTTCTTTTCATATATATTTTCCTCTTCAGATAGGTGCCTTTTATTTAAACCTTGGAGGTGCTCCAGAGGGACCAGCAGGCACAGGAAAAACTGAAACTACCAAGGACTTGGCTAAAGCTCTTGCTGTACAGTGTGTGGTATTCAACTGTTCAGATGGGCTAGATTATCTAGCAATGGGAAAGGTAGTTCATTTACTGAGTTGATAATATTAAATGTTCCAAATGTTATAGCTTTAAGTCTAACTGGATAAATTAAACAAGACTCATGTTTAAATACTATTGCAGTGTGGGTTAAGCATTTCTTGAATGTTGGCTTTAGAAGTAAAAACATTGTTTTTATTCTTGGGACTTTTATCAAACTTAGCTTTCAATTTTCACTCAAAAGGTTAAATATTTGTTTTAATAATTGATGACATTTCTGCTGTGCACAGTGGCATATTCCTGTAAGTCCAGTGGCTCGGGAGGCTGAGGCAGGAGGATCGCAAGTTCAAAGCTAGCCTCAACAATTTAGTGAGGCCCTAAAGCAACTTAGCAAGACCCTATCTCTAAATAAAATATTAAAAAGAGTGAGGGTCTCAGTGGTTAAGTACTACTCACTCCCTGGTACAAAAAATTGATGACATTTCCCAAGAAAAATCACCTCTCTTTATTATTTTTTTCTTTTTCCTTAGTTCTTTAAAGGATTAGCATCTTCTGGTGCTTGGGCTTGCTTTGATGAATTTAATCGAATTGAGTTGGAAGTGTTATCAGTGGTGGCTCAACAGATCCTTTGCATTCAAAGAGCCATTCAACAGAAGTTGGAAGTGTTTGTTTTTGAAGGAACAGAACTTAAGCTCAATCCAAACTGTTTTGTAGCTATTACCATGAATCCTGGCTATGCAGGGCGTTCTGAATTGCCAGACAATCTTAAGGTAATTTTGTTAAAGGTGTAAGTTTGTTCATCACAAATAACAGCATAATTCATTCAAAATATTAAAATTCTTCCCATGTAGCTGTAGCTGTCATTTCCATTTTAACTTCATTTGATATAAGGTATGCCTCTAAAAACTTTTTTTAGACATCCAAAAAATACTAAGCACATAAAAATATTAAAGTACTACTAAAAAACTATAGTTTATGAAAACATTTTGCTATGGGGGAATAAACTTGAATATCAAGACATTATCTTTGAATGCTTATAATTGGTTTTAAAAGGACTTATTTTATGTAAATATTTCATTTATTATACACTTCAGGTTCTTTTTAGAACAGTGGCTATGATGGTTCCAAACTATGCCCTTATAGCAGAAATCTCCCTCTACTCCTATGGATTTTTGAATGCAAAACCTCTGTCTGTGAAGATAGTAATGACCTATAGACTTTGCTCAGAGCAGCTCTCATCGCAATTTCATTATGACTATGGAATGCGAGCAGTAAAAGCAGTTTTAGTGGCTGCTGGAAACTTAAAATTAAAATATCCAAATGAAAATGAAGATATATTGGTAAGTATTAAATATATGTGTGTGTGTGTGTGTGTGTGTGTATACACACACATTGAAAATTTCAGTAGAAAGATAAATTTTTAGTGACGTCAGTTAGGAACTATATATAGGCAAGTGAGGGGGTTGTTGCTTCAAATCTTTCTATATGGGGTTGAAATTATAGTTTTTAGTTATGTTATCTATTATTCTTTATAAATACAAGGACTTTTTGGCTTGATAAGAATAGTATTTTTATTTTTTTGTTATAGGACTTTCATGGAGAAATGTAAAATAAACTTTTGGTTAGAAGGGTGGCATGGAGCAATAAATGCAGGCAATTAACTTATTTTGTTCTTTTTTGTGATTTTAGCTTCTTCGATCAATTAAAGATGTGAATGAACCAAAGTTTCTGTCACATGACATACCTTTATTTAATGGAATAACTAGTGACTTATTTCCTGGTGTTAAACTTCCTGAAGCTGACTATAATGTAAGTAACCTATGAGAATGACTTGCTTTGCACAACAAATTCAACTGATGACTCAATTGTTCACAATGTTTTATTAAAGTAGTGAAATTACTGTGTTTGGAGGATGGTAGTCTATTTGACTACTATAATTAATTAGAATAAGTAAATTTTGTTACCTTCTGTTATATGTTACCAGGTTTAACATGTTTAAGATTTAGGTCAAAGATAATGTTCTTTGTAACAGAATAAATATTTAATTTCCTATCTTGTGATTTATAATACTTTCTAGCATGCATACTGTAATACTTAGTGCTGTAAATTTTTTAAGGCAGAAATGAAAGTAGTAAAACATCCTGTAGTTAACATAATGAAGGTTTGTTTCTCAAATTTAACTAATGTACTGACCTTTTTTTTTTCTAAAGGAAGCAGTCTTCACTTCCTACCAGATAAATGGTAATGATGGGTGGTGATGGATATGTTAATTAGTTTGATTGTGTTAGTCATCACACAATATGTATTTATATCAAGTCATCATGTTGTATATCTTGAATTATACTAAATTTTATTTTTTTAAGTTTTAAATTTTAATTGAAAAATAATTGCTTATATTTATGGTGATGTTTTGATACATTTATGCACTGTGAGATTATCAAATCAAGTCAATTTGTGTATTGATCACCTTGTATTTTTATCATTTCTTTGTTGTGAGAACATTTAAAACCCTCTCTTTGCTATTTTGAAATATACAATACATTATTATTAACTATAATCACCTTGCTGTGCAAGAGAGCACCAGAACTTATTCATCCTATCCAACTGTAACTTCATACCCCTTGACTCCTCTTTTGTTCTGCACCTGCTCCTGACCTCAGGCACTGGTAACCACCACTTGACTCTCAACTTCTATGAGTTTGATTGTTCTAGATTCCACATATAAGGGAGATCTTTTGTTCTGCACCTGCTCCTGACCTCAGGCACTGGTAACCACCACTTGACTCTCAACTTCTATGAGTCTGATTGTTCTAGATTCCACATATAAGGGAGATCATATGGCATTTGTCTCTCTGTGCCTGGCTTATTTCACTTAACATAATGTTCTCTAGGTTCATCCATATTGTCATGAATGACAATTTCCTGTTTTTTTTTTTAAGGCTGATTAATATTCCATTGTGTTTATATACCATGTTTAGAAAACCTATTCACTTAGATAGTTTCCATATTTTGGCTATTATGAATAATAATGCAATGAACATGGGAGTACAGACAGCCCTTTAGCATAATTGATTTCCATTCCTTTGAGTATATCCAGTAGTGGTGTTGCTTGATCATATGGTAGATCTATTTTTAAATTTTTGTTTTCCAAAATGGATATGCTAATTTATAATACCACCAATGGTGTATGAGTTCCCCTTTCTCCATGTTCTCACCAATATTTTGTGTGTTTTGTATAATAGTAAGTCTAAAAGGTATGAGGTAATAGCTCCTTCTGGTTTTAATTTGCATTTCTTTGATGACTAGAGATGTTGAAAAAAATTTAAATTTAAATTTTTAAAAAATACCTGTTGGCCATTTCTATGTCTTCTTTTAAGAAATGTCCATTCAGGTCCTTTGCCCATCATTAAATGGGTTTTTCTTTTTGTTATTGAATATTTAGGGTACACACTCCTATTCCGTGTATAATTTCTAAGTATTTTTCTCCCTCTTCATGACTTGTATCTTTACTCTTTTGCTGTGAAGAAGTTTCTAAATGTGGTGAAATCTCATTTGTCTTTTTTTGTTTCTTTTGATCTTTCTGAAGAAGCTTTTAATGTGATGTAATCCCATTTATCTATTTTTGTTTTCATTGCCTGTGCTTTTGGGGTCAGATCTAAGAAATTTCTGCCAAGACCAATGTCATTGAGCTTTTTTCTGTTATGTTTTCTTCTACTTGTTTTGTAGTTTCAAATTTTACATTTAGGTGTTTAATTCATTTTGAGTTGATCCTTATATAGTGAGTGATATAAGTTTCCATTTTCATTCTTCTGATATGTATAGGCAGTTGTCCTAATATCATTTATTGAAAGTGTGTGTTCTTGGTGCCTTTGTCAAAAGTCAACTGACTGTAGGTATATGCATTTATTTCTGGGATCTCTTTCCTATCCCAGTAGACAGATAACAAGACCATGATGTATTGATTTCCATAGCTTTGTAATTTGTTTGAAATCCAGTACCCAATTTTGTTCTTCTTGGTCATTTCTCTGTTTGGGTAGTTTGTGGTTCCATATGATTTTCAGGACTTTTTTCTGTTTCTGTGACGAACAATATTGGAATTTTAATAATAATTACATTTCATCTGAAGATCATTTTGAATAATATGGACATTTTAGCAATGTTAATTCTTCCAATCTATGAACATTGGATATTTTTTATTCATCTTTATCATCTTTAATTTCTTTCATCATTGTTTTATATGTTCAGTATACAGATCTCACACTCACTTGGTAAAATTTACTCAAAAAGTCAGCTTGAATGGATCAAAGACCTAAGAATTAGACCAGAAACTATGCAACTCCTAGAAGAAAATATAAGATCAACATTCCAACATATAGGGATAGGCAACAACTTTTTCCAAAGGGCCCCTAAAACTCAGGAAATACTGCCAAGAGTTAATAAATCAAATGGTATCAAATTAAAAAGCTTCTACACAGTGAAGGAAACAATTAAAAATGTGAAGATAAAACAGAATGGGAGGAAATCTTTACTAGCTACTCTTCTAACAGATGATTAAAATATATAAAGGACTGGACTGGGGTTGTAGCTCAGGTCTAGCATGTGTGAGGCTCTGGGTTCAATCCTCAGCACCATATAAAGATACATAAATAAAGTTAATGTGTCCATCTACAACTTAAAATACATATTGAAAAAAAAGAATATATAAAGGACTGAGAAAATTTAACACCAGAGGAAACAACCCAATTAATAAGTGGACAATTGAATGAAACAGACACTACTCAAAAGATAAGTACACAATACCCATAAATCAAATGCATTTCTACAAATCAGTGGTGAAACCTCTGAAAGAGAAATTAGGAAAACTACCCATTTACAGTAGCCTCAAAAATCATAAAATACTTGAGGATCAATTTAACAAAAGAGATGGAAGCCCTCTATAAAGAAAACTACAGAACACTAAAGAAAGAAATTAAAGAAGACCTTAGAAATTGGAAAGATCTCCCTTGATAGGCAGAATTAATATTGTCAAAATGGCCATACTACCTAAAGCACTATGCAGATTCAATGTGATTCCAATTAAAATCTCAGTGTCATTCCTTATAGAAATAGAAAAAGCAATCATGAAATTCATTTAGAAAAATAAGAGACCCAGAATAACCAAAGCAATCTTTAGCAAGAAGAATGAAGTAGGAGGCATCACAATACCAGATCTCAAACTGTACTATGTTACAAAAACAGCATGGTACTGGCACCAAAATAGACATGTAGACCAATGGTACAGAATAGAAGACATAGAGACAAACCCACATAAATACAGTTATCTCATACTGGACAAAGGTGCCAAAAACATACATTGGAGAAAAGATAGCTTCTACAACAAATAGTGCTGGGAAAACTGGAAATTCATATGTAGCAAAATGAAACTAAACCCCTATCTCTCACCATGCACAAAACTCAACTGAAAGTGGATCAAGGACCTAGGAATTAGACCAGAGACCCTACGCCTAATAGAAGAAAAAGTAGGCCCAAATCATCTTCATGTCAGATTAGGTCCTGACTTCCCTAACAAGATTCCTAAAGTACAAGAAATAAAATCAAGAATCAATAAATGGGATGGATTCAAACTAAAAAACTTCTTCTCAGCAAAAGAAACAATGAGGTGAAGAGGGAGCCTATATTTTGGGAGTAAAGTTTTGCCACATGCACATCATATAGAGCACTAATCACCAGGATATATAAAGAACTCAAAAACCTTTACACCAAAAACCCAAACAACCTAGTCAATAAATGGGCTCTGGAGCTGAATAGACACTTCTCAGAAGAAGCTATACAATCAATCAACAAATATATGAAAAAATGTTTAACATCTCTAGTAATTAGAGAAATGCAAACCAAAACTACTCTAAGAGTTCATCTCACTCCAGTCAGAATGGCAGTTACCAAAAATATAAGCAACATTAAGTGTTGGCTAGGATGTGAGGTAAAAGGCACACTCATACATTGCTGGTAGGGTTACAAATTGGTGCAGCCAATCTGGAAAGCAGTATGGAGATTCCTAAGAAAACTTGGAATGAAACCACCATTTGACCCAGCTATCCCACTCCTCCGTCTATACTCAAAGGACTTAAAAACAGAATACTACAGTGACACAGTCATATCAATGCTTATTGCAGCACAATTTGCAACAGCCAAACTGTGGAACCAACCCAGATGCCCTTCAGTAGATGAATGGATAAAGAAACTGTGGTATATATACACAATGGAATATTACTCAGCAATAAAAGAGAATAAAATTATGGCATTTGTAGGTAAATGGATGAAATTAGAGAATATCATGCTAAGTGAAGTAAGCCAATCTCAAAACACCAAAGGCTGAATGTTTTTTCTGATAAGTGGATGCTAATCCATAAAGGAGGGGCATGGGATGAGTAGAGGAACTTTGGATTGGGCAAAGAGGAGGGAGGAGAGGGGAGGGGCCATCAAGAGAGGAAAGATGATGGAATGAGATGGGCATCATTACCCTAGGTACATGTATAATTGCACAAATGGTGTGACCCTACTTTGTGTACAACCAGAGATGTGAAAAATTGTGCTCCATTTATGTACAGTGAATTGAAGAGCATTCTGCTGTCATGTATAACAGATTAGAACAAATAAAAAGAGTAAGCACAAATGATAAACAAATATATGAAAAAATGTTTAGCATCATTAGCAATTAGGAAAATGCAAATCAAAACTACACTGAAGCTGGGCGCAGTAGCACATGCCTGTAATCCCAGCACTTTGGGAAGCCAAGACAGGAGAACCGCAAGTTCAAAGCCAGCCTCAGCAACAGCGAGGCACTAAGCAACTCAGTGAGATCTGGTCTCTAAATAAAATACAAAATAGGGCTGGGGATGTGGCTCAGTGGTTGATTACCCCTGAGTTCAATCCCTGGTTCCAAAAAAAAAAAGAATTAAAGTCAGCATATTGGAGAGATACATGCATACCCATTTTTATAGCAGCATAATTCACAATAGCCAAACTATAGAACCAGCTTAGATGTCCATTAATGGATGAAAGGATAAAGAAGATGTGGTATATATACCTCATGGAGTTTTTTTCAGTCATAAAGAAGAATAAAATTCTGACATTTGTAGGAAAATGGATGGAATTTGAGAACATTATGGTAAGTGAAATAAGCCAGGCTCAGAAAGTCAAGGGTTGAATATTTTCTCTCATTTGTGGGAGCTAGAGAGGAAGAAAGAAAAGAAAGGTAGATGGGGGGATTTCATGAAAAATGAAGGGAGTTCAGTAGAGTACAGGAAAGGAACCAGGGGAAAGAAGGAGGAGAAAGGAATAATACTGGGGAATGAGATAGGCCCAATTATATCATTATATTGTATACATGTACAAATATGTTACCACTAATCCTGCCATTATGTAAAAGTATAATGCACCAATAAAAATATAGAAAAATGTACTTAGCAGTACATTTTTTCTTTTACTATTTTATTTACTATTGTAAATGAAACTTTTTTTATTTATAATCAAATTTTTTAGATGTATAGGAGGAATACCACTGATATTTTTTGTTTTGTTTTGAGAAACACTTTAATACTTTGGGAAAGTGAACATTTAAAAAACATGCATTTTCATCTTTACTAAAGGAATACTACTGATTTTTGTATGTTAATTTTGTATCATGAAACTTTACTGAATTTATTTATCAGTTCTAATTTTTTTTTGTATAGTCTTTAGGATTTTCTATATATGAGGTCATGGCATCAGCAAACACAATTTCACTTCATCCTTATTGAGATGCCTTTTGTTTATTTCTCTTTCTTAATAGCTCTGGTTAGGTCTTCCAGTATTATATTGAATAAGTTGGTGAACGTGGGCATCCTTATCTTGTTACTGATCTTAGAGGAAAAGCCTTCAACTTTTCACTGTTGAGTACAATGTTAGCTGTGGGTTTGCCATATATGGCCTTTATTGTGATGAGGAACATTCCTTTTTTACCTAATTTGCTGAGTCTTTAATCATGAAAGAATTTGAATTTTCCAGGTGAGATGATCATATGGTTTTTGTCCTGCATTCTGTCAATATGGTAAATCACATTTATTGATTGATGTTGAAACAGCCTTGTTTTTCAGAGATAAATCTCACTTGATTATGGTGAATGTACTGTATTAATGTATGGTTGAATATGGTTTGCTAGTGTTTTGTTGAAAATTTATGGTCATCAATATATTGACTTACAATTTAGTTTTCTTTTTTTTTTTTTGGTACTGGGGATTGAACTCGGGCACTCAACCACTGAGCCACATCCCCAGTCCTATTTTGTGTTTTATGTAGAGACAGGGTCTCACTGAGTTGCTTAGCACCTCGCTGTTGCTGAGGCTGGCTTTTATTTTAGTTTTCTTGTAGTGTCTTTGTCTCATTTTGGTTAGAGTGATACTAGCCTTGTGAAATGAATTTGCAAGTGTTCCTTAAATGGTGGAATTTAGTCATGAAACAACCTGGTCCTGGGCTTTTCTTTGATGGGAAACTGTTAATACTGATTTAATCTCCTTATGTATCTTTGCTCTGTTCTGATTTCTAATTTATTCATGGTTCAGTCTGGGTAGATTATATGTTTCTAGGTTATCCAATTTTTTGTAATATAATTGTTCATAGGAGCCTTCTTATAATCCTTTGTATTTGTGTTAGCAATTATAATGTCTGCTCTTTCATTTTGTATTTTATTTGAATTTTATCTTTTTAATATAGCTAAAATTTTTTGTCCATTTTACTTATTTATTTATGTTTTATTTTTGCAATGTTAGGGATCGAACCCAGGACCGTGGCACATGTAAAGCAAGCGTTGTATCACTGTATGGCTTTTTCAAAATCCAACTCAGTCTTGTTAATATTTTCTATTTTTTTTTAGTATTTAATTATTTATTTCTGCTACAATTTTTCTTATTTCCTTTTTTTTTCTAACCCCGAGCTTAGTTTTAGTTTTTTCTGTTCTTTATTTCTTTTTCTTTCCTTTAGGTCCTTAAGTCATAATATTAAGCTTTTTTTTTTTTTTTTTTTTTGGTATCAGGAATTCAAACCAGAGGGATTTAACCACTCCAGCCCTTTTTATTTTGAGACAAAGTCTCACTAAGTTGCTTAGGGCCTGGCTAAATTGCTGAGCCTGGCTTTGAATTTAGGATCCTTCTACCTCAGTGTCTTGAGTGACTGGGATTACAGGCATGTGCCACTGGGCCCAGCTCTCCTTCTTCTGTTGCAATTGTTTACTGCTATAAATTTCCCTCTTAGACTTGCTTTTGTTGCATTCTAAAAGTTTGGATTGTTGTGTTTTCATTTTCATTTGTCTCAACATATTTTTAAATTTTCTTTCTTCATTTCTTCTTAGAGGAAAAATTGTTCAGGAGCATATTGTTTATTTTTTCTAAATTTTTATTGATACATTTTAATTATACATAATGATTTGATTTATTATATCATATTTGTATATTCATACATTATAATATTGTTCAATTTCAATATACATTTGTTAATTTTTCATGATTTCTCAATATTGATTTTTTCTTTTATAACACTTGGGTCAGAAAAGATACTTGATATAATTTTAATCTTCTTAAATTTGTTAAGGCTCAATTTTTGGCCTAATATGATCCTATTCCGAAGAATGTTTTGTGTGTACTGTTGCTATTGGATAGAATGTTCTATATATGTCATTTAGGTCCATTTGGTCTAAAGTATAGTTCAAGTTTATTGTTTCCTTATTGATTTTGTTTGGAGATCTGTACAATGTTGAAAGTGGGATATTGAAATCCCCTACACATTGTGTTGCAATCTCTGTCCCCCTTCAGGTCTCTTAAAGTTTCCTTTATATAGTTAGATACCCTCATCCTGAGTGCATGTATATTTACAATTGTCATAACCTCTTAATGAATTCATCTCTTTATCACTGTTTAATGACCTTCTTTGCCTCTTTTTACTGTTTTGGATTTAAAGCTTCTTTTGTCTCAAATAAGTATAGCTAACTTGCTCCTTTTTTATTTCTGTTTGCACAGAATATCTTTTTCACCCATTTACTTTCAGTCTATGAGTGTTATTTTTTCCTTTTTCTAATTAATTAATTTTATTTTTTACACAAATGGAACATAACTTTTCATTTTTCTGGTTGTACATGATGTAGAGTCACACCATTTGTGGAATCATGCCCATACATAGGGTAATAATGTTCATCACATTCCACCAGCTCCCCACCCACACCCCTTCCATCCCCTCCCTCCCCTCTGCTCAATCTAAAGTTCCTCCATTCTTCCTTTGCCCCATCCCCCATTATAGATCAATATCCACTTATCAGAGAAAACATTCAGCCTTTGGTGTTTTGGTATTGACTTACTTCGCTTAGCATGATATTCTCCAGCTCCATCCATTTACCTGTAAATGCCATGATTTCATTCTTCTCTAAGGTTGAGTAATATTCCATTGTGTATATACACCACAGTTTATTTATCCATTTATCTATTGAAGGACATCTAGGCTGTTTCCACAGTTTAGCTATTGGGAATTGAGCTGCTACAAACATTGAGATGGCTGCATCACTGTAGCATGCTGATTTTAAGTTCTTTGGGTAAAGACTGAGGAGTGGGAAGCTGGGTCAAATAGTGGTTCTATTCCAAGTTTTCTAAGGAATCTCCATAATGGTTTCCAAAGTAGTTGCACCATTTTGCAGTATTACCAGCAATGAATCAGTGTACCTTTTCCCCCACATCCTTGCCAGCACTTATTGTTGCTTGAATTCTTGATAATTGCCATTCTGACTAGAGTGAGATGAAATCTTACAGTGGTTTTGTTTTGCATTTCTCTAATTGCTAGAGATGTTGAACATTTTTTCTTACATTTGTTGATTGATTGTACATCTTCTTGTCTCAAATAAGTATAGCTAACCTGCTCCTTTTAACTGTGAAGTGTCTGCTCATTTCCTTAGCCCATTTATTGATTGGATTATTTGGCTTTTTGGTGTTAAGTTTTTTTGAGTTCTTTATATATCCTGGAGATTAGTGCTCTATTTGAGGTGTGTATGGTAAAAATTTGCTCCTATTCTGTAGGCTCTCTCATCATGTTCTTGATGGTTTTTCTGAGAAGAAGTTTTTTAGTTTGAATCCATCCTATTTATTGATTCTTGATTTTATTTCTTGTGCTATAGGAGTCTTGTTAAGGAAGTTAGGGCCTAATCTGACACGATGATTTGGGCTTACTTTTTCTTCTATTGGGCACAAGGTCTCTGGTCTAATTCCTAGGTCCTTGATCCACTTTGAGTTGAGTTTTGTTCATGGTGAGAGATAAGGGTTTAGTTTCATTTTGTTGCATATGAATTTCCAGTTTTCCCAGCACCATTTGTTGTAGAGGCTATCTTTTCTCCAATGTATGTTTTTGGCACCTTTGTCCAGTATGAGATAACTGTATTTATGTGGGTTTGTCTCTGTGTCTTCTATTCTGTACCATTGGTCTACATCTCTGTTTTGGTGCCAGTACCATGCTGTTTTTGTTACTATAGCTCTGTAGTACAGTTTGAGATCTGGTATTGTGATGCCTCCTACTTCATTCTTCTTGCTAAAGATTGCTTTGGCTATTCTGGGTCTCTTATTTTTCCAAATGAATTTCATGATTGCTTTTTCTATTTCTATGAGGAATGTCATTGGGATTTTGCTGTAATTGCATTAAATCTGAATAGTGCTTTTGGTAGTATGGTCATTTTGACAGCATTTATTATTCCTATCCAGGAACAAGGGAGATCTTTCCATCTTCTAAGGTCTTCTTTAATTTCTTTCTTTAGTGTTCTGTAGTTTTCATTGTAGAGGTTTTTCATCTCTTTTGTTAGGTTCATTCCCAAGTATTTTTTTTTTTAGGCTATTATAAGTGGGGTAGTTTTTCTAATTTCTCTTTCAGAAGATTCATCACTGATGTACAGAAATGCATTTAATTTTTAGGGTGTTGATTTTATATCTTGCTACTTTGCTGAATTCATTTATTAGTTGTAGAAGTTTTCTGGTGGAATTTTTTGGGTCCTCTAAGTATAGAATCATGTCATTGGCAAATAGTGGTAGTTTGAGTTCTTCTTTTCCTATTCGTGTACCTTTAATTTCTTAACTGTCTAATTGCTCTGTCTAGAGTGTCCAAGACTATGTTGAATAGAAATGGTGAAAGAGGGTATCCCTATGAGTGTTCTTTAAGATAAAATATTAAAGCAAATATTTTTGTCTTGGTTTTTTGTTTGTTTTGTTTTTATTTTAATGCAGCCATTCTGTACTTTTTGATTAGAGAATTAAATTCATTTATATTCAAAGTAGTTATTGGTATGTAAGAACTTACTCATACTATTTGTTAATTGTTTACTGGTTATTTTATAGATAAGTTGTTTCTTTCATTTTACCTTTCTTCCTTTGTGCTTTGATGACTTTCTGTAGTGGTATGTTTTGTGATCTTTTTGTATATCTATTATATACTTTTGCTTTTGCCTTGAGGCTTACATAAACATATAACAGGCTATTTTTAATTGATAACAATTTTGGTTATATATTAAAATTACATTTTTATTCCCATTCCTTCCATATTTTACATTTTGGATGTCAGACTTCACATCTTCTTATACTTTGTATTCCTTAAGAAATTATTGTTATTTTAAATAATTTTTTCTTACACTAGAGGTAGAATTAATTTACTCATAGCCCTTATGGTATTATGTTGTTTTGGATTTGACAATGTATTTACTTTCTTTTTTGGTACCAGGGATTGAACCTAGGGGCACTTAACCATTGAGCCACATCTCCACCCTTTTTTGGTATGTTTTATTTTGAGACAGGGTCTCACTAACTTGCTTAGGGACTTGCTAAGTTGCTGAAGCTGACTGTGAACTTAGATCCTCCTGCCTCAGCCTTCCAAGCCACTGGGATTACAGGCATGGGTCACTGCATCTGGCTATATTTATTCTTACCAGTGACTTTTATACTTAGGTTTTCATGTTACTAATTAGCATCTTTTTCCTTCAGCTTGAAGAACATACTTTAGCATTTCTTGAAAGGTGGATCTACTCATGATAAACTCTGTCAGCTTTTATCTGAGAAAGCATCACCACTTCACTATTAAAAGACAGAGTTTGTAGGTATAGTATTCTTGGTTGGCAGTTTCAGGAGTTTGAATATATCATCCTACTCTCTTTTGGTCTGCAAGGTTTCTGCTAAGAGATATGCTGATAGTCTTATAGAGGTTCTGATATATGTGATGTCGCTGTTTTCAGTTCTCTATCTTCATTTTTAATGTGCAACAATTTAAGATATGTCTTGGTGTGTTTTTTGATTCATCTTATTTATGTTTTTTGGGGATTCTTGTATCTAGCTTTCTACTTCTTTTCCCAGGTTTGAGAAGCTTTCTGCCATTGTTTCTTTGAATATGAAGTTTTGTCCCTTTTTCCTTCTTCTGGAATACCAATAATATATAAGTCATTCTTCTTTTATTTTGATACTGGGGTTTGAACTCAAAGGTACTCGACCACTGAGCCACATCCCCAGCCCTATTTTGTGTTTTATGTAGAGACAGGGTCTCACTGAGTTGCTTAGCACCTCGCCATTGCTGAGGCTGGCTTTGAACTCGCGATTCTCCTGTCTCAGCCTCCCTAAGTGCTGGGATTACAGGCTTGAGCCACCGTGCCTGGCTTAAGTCATTCTTCTTGATGGTATCTGTCCTTACACTTTATCATTATTCTTTTCATCTTGCTCTTCAAATTTCCTGTGACCTATCTTTAAATTCACTGATCTTTTCTTTTGCCAATATATTCTGCTGTTGAACTACCATATTGAATTTCTCATTTCAGTTAAACTGTTCTCAGCTCTGATTTCTCTTTGGTACTTTTTAGATACTTTCTTTGTTTAAACTCTCAGTTTGTTCTTCCATTGCTTTTTTGAACTAAGTGAGCAAAGTGACCATTAGTTTGAATTTTCTATTGGATAAACCACATATATCCACTTAGGTTTGTTTATTTTATTTGGAATATATTCCCGTTTCTTCATTTTTCTTGACTCTCTGTGTTGATTTCTGTTCATTAGATAACTACCTCTTCCAATCTTGTCAGACTGGCCTTATATAGAAAAAGGATCTTGCCAAGTTTTCTGGTTGGAAATTTTAAAGTGCTGCTCAAATCTTTGTCTTCATTCAGATTGTTGCCTCTAGTTTTGGTGGCCCCCAGAGGTTGGGATGTTTCATGTTATGTCTTTATCCTGAAACTGGGATGATAATAGCCATATTCTAGATGTAGTTAGAAAAGTTAGGATGTTGAATGTGTGTTCCAGTTCCCTTTGTCTTTATGATGAAGCTAAGTGTAGACATTCATCTACTACTGTCTCTTCACTAAGCCAAGATAGGATCTGTGGCAAATGCTTAAACTTACCTTTAGCTTGTACCTTCTGATCCTGGGGAAATCGCTGCTGGAAATGACTCCACTGTATGTCCAACTATTTATTTTCTGTGGCTGAAGCCACTGATAAATGCAAAGCCCCATTAATTCCCAGAGCTAGCTTGTTAAGGAAATTATAGAAATTGTGGTACTTATTGTGTGTCCAAACTCATTCCAGGAAGAATAAGTAAGCTTTGATTTATTTCTGGGCAAGCCAGAAGGAAAGGCTTAGAAAGCTGAGCTCTGACTCTGGTTCCTGAAAGGCTCTTGGATTTTTTTTTTTCCTTCTGTAGCTCCCCAAAGCAAGTTTGTTAGGAGCTCAGATTGTTACACATAGCCACTGGAAGTGTGTGTATTAAGCACCTTCTGAAGAGAAAAATGGGAGCTGCATGTTCCCACTCCTTTTCTGTACTCCTCAAAGAGAGTATAGCCTCTTGAAGTGATTGTAAACTTAAACTTTTTTTTGTTTTGTGATCTAGGAAGATTCACATATGCATAGTTCCTTCTGTTCACAGAGCTGAGGTTTAGGACGGAGTCCTTTGGGAGGTGATTGTAAAAGTTGGGGGCACATGATGTGTGACATAAACCCCTTTTCATGAAAAAACAGGGAGATGCTTTGTGTGTGTGTGTGTTACTTGGAACTGAACCCAAGGGTACCCTACTACATACCTGAGCTACATACCTGGCCCTTTTATTTCGAGACAGGGTCTTGCTAAGTGGAGATCTTGCCATTTCCCTACCTCAGTCTCCTGAGTAACTGTTGTTATAAGCATGCTCCACTGAGCCCAGTGGCAGATGCATTTTTTTAAAGTATTTTTTTAGTTGTCCATGGATTTCATTTATTTATATGTGGTGCTGAGAATCAAACCCAGTGCCCCACACGTTAGGCAAGCACTCTACCACTGAGCCACAACCCCAGCCTGGCAGATGCATTCTTAAGGTCTTTTTTCTGCACTGGTCCTAGAGGATAAAGTGAGAGACTGTGACTTTTTTTTCTCACTTGAACAAGAAGAGTCCATTGTAAGGTTATTAATTGTCCTAATTTCAATATTGTTGTGTTTCATGGAGGCCTGAGAAGAGGGAAAGATACTGGGAAACAGCCAGTCAGTAGAGCAGTCAGAACACATACAACCTTCATTAAGTTTACCATTTTAGCAAGCTGCAGTGTGACCTCTTCAAGATGGCTCCTGCCTCAGCTCTCTGCTTGCCAGTTGAGAAATGCCTCATTTTGTCTTCTAAATTACTCTTGACTTTAATTTGCTTTCTTTGAAGAATACTGATGTTAAGTTATCCTTAAAACAGCCCTCATGCTTGCTATAGGATGTGAATCAGCCAATATAGTCAAGCTGCTTCTTCAAGGAATATTGATGTCTTTTTGGAAGATTATTATAAATAGACCCTATTTACTTATGCAGTTGCTAGTGGTTATAATATGCAAGCAGTTTTTGAATACACTAAAGAGGAACCTAAAAAGCCAGAAAATAGCAATGCAGACAATGAGAGTTCTAAAGATGACCCTATAATCAATTTGTCTAATAAACCTGGTCCTGGTGATTCCTGTCCTACATCAGTTGAGGATTAACAAAAATTTGATAAAAAGAATATTCCGAAGTGGGCTGGGGTGGTGGCTCAGTGGTAGAGCACTTGCCAACATGCGTGAGGCACTGGGTTCGATCCTCAGCACCACATATAAATAATAAATGAATAAAATAAAGACCCATCAGCAACTAAAAAAAATTAAAAAAAAGAATATTCCAAAATATAAAGGATAATTATCTGAAGCTTTTTAACAGCACAGGAAAAATGAAGCAAAATATGGCATTTGGGAAATCAGAAAATAGAACATTGTTTGACAACAGTAATTCTTTTTTTTAAAAAACTTCTCAGTGGTTTGTCTACAGCTCATCTTCCTACTTCTGCTGTCACTCCATCCTCCGGATTCTTCTCAAACCCTGCCTCTTACCATGCCACCTCATGTCCAATCCATCAATAAATGATCATTGCCTTGGAATATAACTTCTCTACCCACCTTTGTGGCTGGTCCACCCTGGTACATGACAACAGTAATTCTGATAGTCAAAATGAAAACATGGTTAAAACTATTTTTGTAAGATTAAGGGAAATCATGAGCTTTTCTCATCCTTCCTTTTCATCACCTGTCCCAAAGATTCCTACTTGTGATGGAATGGAGAAAGAACTATTGTGTAAATATCACAGGTTGCAGGATGAAATTCCCATAAACTGAAAATAGACAAAATAAAAAATTAGAACCAAGAAAAGGAAAAGAAATATCTTGAGGATTTTGAAATTATAAAAGAATGTTGAACTTCAAAGGATAATCAAACTGAATGAGGAAACACAAAAACAACATTCTAGTATATTGAACAGTTCCAAATTCTGAAAGATGATATATTACATCACTAATTTTTAAACTGAAGAATGAAAAGCAAAACACAGACACACAAAAACTGGCAACAGAAGTTGAGTCAAATCATGTCAGACTGGCTGTTGCTTCACACCATCATGATGAAAGGCAGACATCAAAAAGGGACCTAGAATTTACTTTCCAGAGAGTGATAGATGAGTGCTTTAGTTCATAGCACAAGACAATTAAAAAAAATTTTTTTTTAGTTGTAGATGGACATGATATCTTTATTTTATTTTTATGTGGTGCTGAGGATCCAACCCAGTGCCCCACGCATGGGAGGCAAGCACTCTACCACTGAGCCACAATCCCAGCCCCGACAAAATTATTTTTGATATATCTAAATTAAAACTTATTAGTGAGAGTCCTTCCCAACACTTTTCTAAATCTGAAATAAAAATCAGTCTAGAAATTGAGCTCCACCATGTAAGTGATGCTTTTAGAGAAAGGACTTTGGTTTTAGAATAGGTATGAGCAAACCTAAGGCAAACACAATGCCAAATGAAGGAAATTAAACACAGTTATCAAAATGAGCAAAGTAAAATGAATAAATACATTGAAAGCAGAAGTATAGAGAGGAGAGATTATCTCAGCTGCAAAGTAAAAATACATTTCTTTGACAGCAATTAGATGACCTTCTCAACAGAGTCAACAATACAGAAGGCAGTAATTAATATTCATGACAAATTTCCTTATGTTGTAAAGAAACTTTAAGGTAAGAGTGTTAATCACACTTTCATGCTGGAAAACAGAAATGAGGAGTTAATCAATGATTAAAAGAAAGGCTGATCAGTATGAAAAGGAGAGAGCAGAAAGAGGAGTTGTTGAGATAACTTCGTCAAGAACTGTCTGATACCCTGAAAGAACAATCTCTGTCTGAGGCTTCACTAGAAGTTTCATCAGGTTATCACATTAATTTAGAAGATGAAACATAAGATATAAAGAAGAAACTAAATCAGATCACAAGTTAAATGAAGCAGGAGTTGGAGAAAGTACAAAGAACTAGAAAAAGCTATTTCTCAATTTGAATCTGAATCCTTTAGAGCTTTTTAAAAACCTACTGTTATGTCAAGTCAGGATCTACTCTGGAAGCATCCCAAGAGTATGCAGAGGTTTTAAAGAGAAAAATATATGATCTAAAAGATCACATTTATTGGATTATTCATGTAACATTTAACCATTTCCCATTAAATGTATGATGTGAAAACTTCATTGAAGGAAAATATTTTTGTGTTATATATATATATGATGAGTATTCATAAAATAACTTTAATTTGTAAATATACAATATCTGTGAAGCACAGTAAAGCACAATAAAATGAGATATGCTTGTAATATAATGTCAAAATAAAATTAAAAGTTAATTGCCAGTAAAAGAATCTCAATAATAATCAATTTAGCTCAGTTAATTAAATTAGAGAATAAGTGGCTGAAACAAAGTTGTCATTTTATGGAATTTTCTTGTGAAATCTATAATGAAGATTCTTTTGCATTCAACATGCATGAACTTCTTTTTGCCATGTAATGATTCATGTCTCCCACCACATCTCTGTTGATATTACTGCAATTTTTTTCTCTTCATTTGAACTCTTAAATCATTAAGGAATCACCTTACTTAGTCATCATTTACTTTTTTAGACTTTTAAAAATTCTTACTCTCAAATGCTATATACTTCTCTGGCAGCACCAAGTTAAAGTGATTACCAAGATGATTCAGATATGCTAATGATTTTTTCTTTTTAGTACTGAGGATTGAACCTGTGTGTTAATGTGCTAGGCAAACACACTGCTGAGTACATCCCAGCCCTTTTTATTTTTGTATATTGAGACGGTATCTCATTAAGTTGTGCAGGCTGGCCTTGAACTTGTAATCCTCCTGCCTCAACCTCCAAAGTATAGGCATGTGCCACTACACCGAATATAATTTTTTATAAAAAATTGAAAAAGAAAATTTCAAATTTTAATATTATCTTGAAGAATTTTTGTACCTCTATTAATATAGCAGTAGATCCATAGATTCCAGTTTGAAAAATACTACTAAATATATTATTTTGCTTTTTAATATGTTCTATATTCCCTTGTCTTTTTTTACTGACTTCTTTTGGATTCAGGTGATGTTCATTACCCTCTCCTTTTTTTTCTTTTTTCTTTTTTTGGCAATACTGGGGATCAAACACAGGTCTTTATGCATGCTAAGAATGCACTGTACCACTCCACCGAGCTGTACCCCAGTTTATCACTCCATTTCATCTTCTCTTTTGGGCTTCAGTGTCACTCCACAGATTATAATATATACTTTGGCTTATTACAATTTATCTTAAGTTAGTATTCTACCATTTTGCAAACAATTTAAGCAATGTCAAGGGCATAATTCTTTCTCTACTCACTTCTGCCCATTGTACTATTGTTGCTAGAATACAGAGTTATTATCTTTTGCTTCAGATAATATTTGTGAAGAGAAAGACACCCCCAACCATGGTGCTGGGAAATGAATCCAAGAAGCAAGCTAGGCAAGTGCTCCACCACTGAGCTACATCCCTAACCTTACAGAAAGACTTCTCTATGATCCTTTCTAGTGCTCATCTACCCTCCTTCCAGTGCATGTGTGTTTTCATCTGGGATCTTTTCTCTTTAATCTAGAGAACTTCCCTCAGGTCTATCTTGTGTGTATGTGAGTCTAATGACAACAAATATTCTCAACTTTTGTCTTAAAGCATCTTTATTTAACCTTCAGTTTTGAAGAATATTTTCATTGGGCAATAGGGTTTAAGATTGGCAGTCTTTCTCTTCTCCCCCCAGTATTTAAAGTTATTTTCCCATCAACTCCTGGTTTTCATTATTGTGATTAGAAGTTAGGCATTTTTCCTATTTATGCTCCCCTGAATGTAAGGTGTATTTTTCTGACTATTTTAAATAATTTTTCTTTTTCCTTTGTATTAAGCAGTTTGACTATGTGCTCTGTGTGTGTGTGTGTGTGTGTGTGTGTGTATGTGTGTTTTAAACTTAACCTGCTTGAGACTGCTGTGCTTCTTGAATCTGTGGATATGCCTCTTTAGAATATTCTCAGTAATTATCTTTTAAAATATTTCTTCTTTCCTTTTTTCCCCCCTCTTCTGGGGCTCCAATGACATTTATGTTAGACTATTTTATGTTTCATTTTCACTATTTTTTTTATGTGCTTTAGTTTATATGCTTTTTATTGACCTATCTTCAAGATTGATTATCCTCTTTTGGCTTTGTCCAGTTTTCTGATAAGCCCATCCAAAGAATTCTTAATTTTACGCATTTTGTATTTCTGTTAATAGTGTGTCTAATTTGGCTCTTTTTACATATTCTCTTTCTCTGCTGAAATTCTCTCTTTTCATCTATTACCATCATCTTGTTTTTTTTTATTTTATACTTTATAAAACATAAAGTTTTTATTTACTAATGGTAATATTTGAATCATCTGTGTTTATTTTATTTACTATTTTTTCTTGGTCATTAGTTACTTCTCATGATTTTTAAGTTCTGATTTTATGTTAAACATTATCATATAACATAATTATAGAGGCTATATTGGTTTGTTTTCCTACAGAAATATCATGTTAATTTTTTCTTTTAGATAGCTAGATTGAGTTGCTGATCAATTCAATCAAGAGTTGACCTAAGTTAAGAGTTTTGTTGCTGCTCGTTTGACCTATAGTTTACTGCTGGTTTCAAATTCCTGTAGAATAATCACTATCCTGGCTCTATTATAGGCCCTTTCCTCCCATAGGATTTTGAGATTTAAGCATCTTGAGACTAAGGAAATCCTGTCATTTTCTAGGTGAACCTTGGTCTTATATGTCTCTACATGCTTGGTAAAAACATGAACAATAGGAAGAACAAGCTTTGCATTTAGGGTTTCTCCGGATTCAACTCTATCACATCAGCCCACATAACCACTTATCTCTATTAATTTCTCTTTAAGTTCCTTTGTCTACAGCAGGCCCAATTAAATAAATGTATGTCATGTCCAGACTTAGAAAATGTTACCAGGCTGCAAACAACTTACCTAGGAAAGATTCACCCTTTCTGAAATTAAAATCCTTTCACTTAATTGCATCCAGGGTGCTACTGTATCTTCAATATTTATGTAATTTTTTAGCTTCTCTGTTTATTTATAGTTACTATGGGAGGATTGTCTGATGTATTATTCTACATTCTAACCAAAACAAAAAACAAAAACAAAACTCTGGGAAACACTATTTTTTTAAAAAATATTTATTTTTTACTTGTAGGTGGACAGAATATCTTTATTTTATTTTTATGTGGTGCTGAGGATCGAACCCAGTGCCTTATGCGTGCTAGGCGAGCACGCTACCACTGCGCCATAACCTCAAGCCCCTGGGAAACAATATTAAAGTGTTGTTTGTTTTTTTAATGAAGAATACACCCAATGCTATGATGCTGTGATTATTAATAGCTTATACTAATAAAGATATTTTAATTCTATTCCTTCTCAATTTGCAAAAATCTATGTGACATGATTTGTAATTATAGTATATAATTTTTATATTTTATAGAAATGAATTCTACTTTTCTTTTACTTCAGGAATTTTTGGAATGTACTCATGAAACCTGCCATACACATAATCTTCAGCCTGTTAAATTTTTTCTTGAAAAAATAATTCAGACATATGAAATGATGATTGTTAGACATGGGTAAGTTTATAGATCCTCTGCCATAGTTAGATGATATTTTTTAAATCAAACTGTTTGAAAACTGAAATTTATGAATTAAAAGAAGCAACAAACTTTATATACTAAGTAGGCTAGGAAGCAAACAGCCCCTCCTTCCCAGTAGCTTTTATAAGACAAAGGTCTATTGCTCTTTCATATTACGTGTCCAATAATGGTTGGTAAGAAATGCTTATTTAGTGACCAGTAGTAAGAGCCATCATAGTTTGTGCTTTTGTTCATCAAATGTCTTATTCACTTCCTTAATGTACATAAATACACTATTTTCTTTCCAGAGAAACAACCTAAAAGTTCCAATTGATAGATGAACAATATGTAAATTCAGGATTTCTAGATGCATGGATATGTCTACATCAGATTTGGACGTTGTTCCTCTTGATCCAGAGTCTTCCAAACTAGAAAGACAAGTTAGTCTGCCCTCCACACATTCAGTAGATAGTAGTGGGTTTATCAGAACAACATTTCCAGAGCAAATAATCCCATTCAGAGTCTGGAGAACAGGAAACACAGCAACATTGTTCTGTAGCAATTTTAAAATCCTCCTGAGCATGTGAGGGTTCCAGTTCCAGAGATGGATTTCCTATAAAGCTCTTGGGCTTAAACTTTAGGACCTCACACTTGTTGGGTGGTTCCTAGAGCCATAAGCATTTTCTTTACATAATTTATTGTATAGGGTATCATTAAAATGTATATGGTAATTTTGTATTTGTAATTATATATTCATTAAGGAGCTCCCCTCCCGAATTGTACAATCTTTTTTTTTTTTTTAATTTTTTTTTAGTTGTTGATGGATCTTTATTTTATTCATTTATTGTTTGTATGTGGTGCTGAGGATCGAACCCAGTGCTTCAAGCATGCTAGGCAAACGCTCTACCACTGAGCTACAGCCCCAGCCCCCCCGAATTGTACAATCTTAAAGCTCCTGAAAACTTGGATCTACTTCTGCTTAATTTTGTTCCCTCAAAGGAGCTTTCCAGTCCATTGTTCTCCGTAGGACTTGGTTTAACCTTCTGCAAGGTCTTTCCATTTCCCCTACTGTGTGAAGTGGACATTGGGGAAAATATTGTCCTTTGTAACTGAGAAAGAATTTCAGCTTGCTTCCTGCTTATAGAAAGTTGAGATCTCAATAGTTATGATTCTTTTTAAAGGCAAGGTCTTAAAAAAACACTTTATGTTATGTGAATTTTCCAGAACACACAAAAATGAGGGGAATAAGTACAATCAAACCTGGTGCATCCAGTACCCAAGAATCAGTTTAAGTTTTACATATTCATATATGTTTTAGGGTAGACTGGGAAGAGGGGGAGTGTCAGTAAAATCTCTTAAAAATTGAATCAACTTTTTGTCTCTTTTATTCTAGGCAGGTTCCATGTGCCTGTAGCCATAAGTACAGTCCTTATTAAGTCATATCCTTCTAAATTTACTTGCAGTATTCTTGGACCTGTCAGGCTTAGTTGCAAGAGTCACACCTTTAGTCTGTTTTCCCTGAATTATTTTTGTCTTCCTGAAATGATTGCATTAGTTCACCCTTATCTATGGTTTTTACTTTTCACTGTTTTAGTTACCCATGGTCAACTGTAATCTGAAAATATTAAATGGAAAAATTTCACATTTTGAAAGAGATGCCATATTTGCATACTTATTATTATAGTAAATTGTTATAATTGTTCCATTTTATGATTGTTAATTTTTATTGTGCCCAATTTATAAATTAAAATTTGTCAGTTATGTATGTATAGGAAACCACATGGTATAGGATTCAGTACAACCTATGATTTCAGGTATCTATTGGGAGTCTTAGAACAGATCCTCCACAAATAAGGGGACTACTGTACTAGGAACCACATTATTCCTTCATAGATTTTAATAATGTGATGCAATGACCCTACCCTTAAAATGAACTTTGATATTAAGCTGAGTTTTAATAAATCTTTGTTGTTTGAGGTTCTTAATTTTTTCTTCTAATTAGGGATAAGAATAAATTGCTTTATTCAATCTTGTAAGTCATTGAATTTCTGGACTCTCTCTGTCTATTCTTTTTTATTCTTACTTGCAGACAGGCCTTTTTGGTTTTTTTCTTTCTGGGCTCATCTCTTATAATTTCTTTTTTTTTTTTTTGGTACTGGAGATTGAACTCAGGGGCACTCGACCACTGAGCCACATCCCCAGCCCTATTTTGTGTTTTATGTAGAGACAGGGTCTCACTGAGTTGCTTAGCACCTCACCGTTATTGAGGCTGGCTTTGAACTCACAATTCTCCTGTCTCAGCCTCCCTAAGTGCTGGTATTACAGGTGTGCACCACCATGCCCGGCTAATTTCTTATTAAATCCAGCCCTTGGCTGTGATATACTAATAACATTGTTTACTATCCTTTCCCCCTAAAACCTCAGTTTTATTAAGTATGTTATCCATCTTCCTGATTATCTAAAGGGATACATTTACCAAGTGTTTCATCATTGCATGGCAATAAATGTCAATCTTTTAACCTCTGATAACTGTTCATTTGCCACCCATGACCTGACCTCTAAGCCAATGCCATATATTTTAGTATTTCTTTTTATGGCAACAACACCTTCTCCCCTTCTAGGTACCAATGTCTGTCATCAAGGTTGGCCTATGATTTTCTGTAGGAACAATTAATACCCAAATCCTAATGATTCATAAAACAAAGATTTGTTTCTCACTTGTGTTATATGTCCATTAAATTAGCAGACTGTGTTCTTCATATTCACTCAGGGCTCCAAGCTGCTAAGAGTGGCCACACCTCAACATTGGTGGTTACACCCATGCTGCAGGGAGAAGAGAGCTCTGTAAGATCTCTTACTGGCAATTGTCTACCTTTGCATGGAAATAATACCCACCATTCCTTTTATGAATCATTAGTTGGAACTAGTTGCCTTAGTTTTTCCCCAAGACGGCCAGGAGCCCTGTGTGTGCCAAGAGGGAAGAAATACAGAAATCTTTGGCAAAGAACACTAATAATTACTATAGCAAATGAAAGCTTTAGAAACAGACATTCTTCCCATTCCTTTCCTTAGGAGATCCCAAGCCTCAGTTTTTTAAATTTTAAAAGTATGTTAGCTGGGCGCAATAAGTCATGCCTGTAATCCCAGTGGCTCAGGAGGCTGAGGCAGGAGGATCATGAGTTCAAAACCAGCCTCAGCAACCTAGTGAGGCCCTAAGCAATTCAGCGAGACCCTGTCTCTAAATAAAATATAAAAAAGGGCTGGGAATGTGGCTCAGTGGTTAAGCGTCTCTGAGTTCAATCCCTAGCACTGCGTCCCCCAGCCAAAAGAGTATGTAGATAGTAAGTTTTCAGACTTTTTATCATATTTTTTATAGGTAATGATATTAATGTGGGTCAACCAGTATAGAATTTATATTACATTTTCATCATGTCTTGAGAAAAATTTGAATTTTAAAAATTATATGTACTAGGGCTTGGGATGTGGCTCAGTGGTAGAGTGCTTGTCTAGCATGGATGTAAGCCCTAGGTTGAGTCCCCCACACCAAAAAAAAAAGAAAAGAAAGAAAGAAAGAAAAGAAAAGAAGGATTTATATGTAGTAATTATCAGAGGGTAAAGTTTTATATACTGGTATAAATAATTTACCGTTTTATTTTTTAAACTCTTATTGAATAATTACTTCTTTAATAGTTTTATGTTAGTAGGAAAGCCTTTTGCTGCTAAGACAAAAGTTCTACATGTGCTGGCTGATACTTTATCTCTTATGAATGAGCGTGGCTATGGAGAGGAAGAGAAGGTCATTTATAGAACTGTGAACCCCAAATCAATTACTATGGGCCAACTTTTTGGACAGTTTGACCCAGTATCTCATGAGGTAAGCTACAATAGAATATTCGCAACTCTCCTATTGATAGTGCATAATAAAGCAAGAATTTCAAATGTTTTTACATTTTTACTGCTAAATACAATTTTCTGAAGGGAACTTTCCAACTCTTCCTTTTTTCCTCAGTGGACTGATGGTATTGTGGCAAACACTTTTAGAGAATTTGCCTTAGCAGAAACTCCTGACCGGAAATGGGTTGTATTTGATGGGCCTATTGACACTTTGTGGATAGAGAGTATGAACACAGTATTGGATGATAATAAAAAGGTAAATCACCATGATTAGAAGCAGAGCAGATTCAGATGTGATTGAGTAATTTGATGAGTTCAACAGCGTATCCACTAGGATTATGTATTTAAAGTAAAGGATGCAACAAATGTGATAGGTTTATAAATGATCATTTCAATGAAAATTTTGCTGTTGTGAATGCTTTGTTCTTTTCTGATATAGAATGAAAATGTAATATAGTAAAACTACTATGTTAAGAGGAAGACACAGTAATCTACTAGGAAAGAATAAATTGTCAAATAACTATGATTTCTTGTAGAACTTTAAAATTTTTAGGAGAAAATCAAAAGGCTTTGTTCCTTTTCAGAACATTGAACACTTCAGTCCATATATGTAATATATTACCATAGGAGGTGTGAGATATACAGAAGAACTAGAAAGTGAAAGTTTCCTAATATTTATTTTAATATGAGAATAAAGTATTAAATGTGTGCTAATTCTAAATATAGATTCTGTGATTTTTTTTACAGTATATGTACACTCACCCAACTATCACTCAAATAAAGATACATAAAATTTTCTGCACCCTGCAGAGTTCCCTATGTACATTCCCAGTCTATACATCCCCCTCCCAGATAATTGCTTTTTTGACTTATGTGATAGATTAGTTTTGCCAGGTCTTGAACTTCGTGTTATGGAATCATATTTTTTCATATTTTCCTTTTTTTGATCATTGTGTATGAGATATTCATGTTGATGTGTTCTATTTATTTATTTATTATTTTTAGATCTGTATTAGTGTTGTATAATTGTATTTCAATTTATTTCCATATTTATAGGAAATGGCTATAATTCTAAATAAGCAAATTCATTTAATAAGCTTTCAAATATATACTCAAGTGCTTTATCTTATATGCTTTTTCATTTATTCATATTTTCTTTCATTCACTCAATAATATTGATTGAGCTGAGGGTGGAAATTAAACAGACAAGAAATAGTGATGATTCAGAAAAGAAGGGTTAATTAGTGGAATGAAGTCTAAGGTTTCAGAGCCAAATAGAAGTGTTGTCTCATATTAGATGAGAGGGAAATATAAAAGTTTAGATATAAAGATTTGATAGTGGAAATGTAAAGGCAAATCCTAATGATTTTTCTTCCTGAAGAGTAGACCATGCTTCTTTGCAGACTTGAAGAGAAAGGAAGTGTTTTAAATTAACCTTTATGGAAAATGGGAAAGAAATCTGCCTAGGAAAACATAGAAGCATATCTGGATAGTTCTAAAGGCTGATTGAGTTTAAGAACTTGAATTATTATTCATACTATGGAGATCTGACTTTGTGTGAAATATCCTCTACCAGTCCAAGAAGCCTTGGTGTGGGTGTGGGTGTGGGTGTAGGTTAATGCTGCAAACCTGGAAATATAGTAATACTTTAAAGATACTGACATGATAATAATAGAAGCATGGGACCATAGAACAGAAGTTGCCTAGTGAAGGAAGTGAAAGCTGCAGTGATGTAGAAATCCTTATGAAAATGAACAGCAGGTACATTAAGTGTCCATGAGTGGGAGAACTAGATGGATTAGAAGCTATGGCAGAGAATGAGGTACTTTTATTTAAAATTTCCAGATTATGTAGTGTTTTAGCAGAGAAGTTTCCAGACATATATATTGTACAGCTGGAGTGGAATAAGGGAGAAAATAAATGAAGACAAGTTCATCAAGGATCTGAGGGGATGATGTGTTGAGATGCTCAACCT
Organism: Xerus rutilus; assembly: GCA_028644305.1. NCBI lineage: Eukaryota > Metazoa > Chordata > Mammalia > Rodentia > Sciuridae > Xerus > Xerus rutilus. The sequence goes on from CM053413.1 coordinate 38,946,883, forward strand.
TATGAAAACTGAATCAAGCCAGAGTAATATGGAAGGGAGAAAGACTGGATCAAATGCCAATGGCTTTAGCTAATGAGATGGGACTGCTTAGGTACTGATAAATGACAGAAACACAGGACCTGTCAAAGTGGCAAGCGTTGTACTCAATGGTGGCATAGAAGTAGTTGGAAAATAATACAGTTGAGTGAGGAAAATACTGGTTCCACCTCCCAAATTGGTGGCAGATAGAAGAGTCTTTGATGAAATAATCTGGTAGAAGGTTTAAAGTATTCTAGGCCAGCACCACCTAATACAACTTTCTGCAATGCTGGAAATATCTGTGCTATCTGATAAGCTAGCCACTACTCACTGTGGTTCTTCATCCTTTTAAGGGTGGCTTAGTGCAATTGAAGAACTGAATTTAAAATTTTATTTTTGTTAGGCAAAATTAAATATTAATAACTGGATATTCCAGCTCTAGACCATTTATTTTACAGCTAAAAAACTGAATCCAGATGTGTCAAATGCCTCATTGTTGACAAATAACTAGATAGAGGTAAAACTGGGGCTAGAATGATGATTGTAGAAGCAGAGAGGAAACAATGAGAAATAAATGTAGAATTCAAAAGATTTAGTGGGTAAATTACTTGGTTTGTCAACAGACAATCATTAAAACATTAAAAGTTAATGATAAGGGGCTGGGGTTGTGGCTCAGTGGTAGAGCGCTTGCCTAGCATGTGTGAGGCACTGGGTTCGATTCTCAGCACCGCATATAAATAAATAAAATAAAAGGTCCAACAACAACTAATAAAAAATTATTTTAAAAAAAAGTTAATGATAAAAGTCAGGGGCGTGGCATGCCTGTAATCCCAGTGACTGGGGAAGCTAAGGCAGGAGGATTGCAAATTCAAGGCCACCCTCACCAACTTAATTAGACCTTGTCTCAAAATAAAAACAATGGGCTGGGGATGTGGCTTAGTGGTAGAGTACTCCTGGGTTCAATTCTTAGTATGGCAAAAGAAAAATAATATAATATAATAATGATAATTCCCAGGTGCAAGCCAAGGATATTGAGAAGATAAGATGGCTATAATAATAATGGACAAGACAAGAATTTGAGAGGAAGGAAGCAGTTGATAAATTCAGTTTTTGACATATCTGACATATTTTAGGTTAAGGGAGATGAGGAGATGTAATAAACCCCAAACTCTAAACCAAGATTTTCTGACTCCCATTAAAACTTCCCATTATACCACAGGAGATGCTTATCTTATAAGTAGAATAAAGTTTTATCTGAAAAGCTTGAAACATTTTTAAATAAATGTTTGAAAAATATTTGCTTTTAGCTTTGCCTTATGAGTGGAGAAATCATTCAAATGTCTCCTCAAATGAGCCTGATCTTTGAAACAATGGACCTTTCCCAGGCTTCGGTAAGTTTGTAATTCAATACAATAGTTCATTTATTTGTTCATTCATATATTTGTTCATTCATACATTCATTAATTTAGTCAGAATTTTTTTATTATGTGTCATAAAATGGGTTTAGTAGTAAGAATACAGATGAATAAGACACAGTATAAGCTTGTTTAGGAAGGGTAAGAAGCATGCTAATAAAGAATTCCAGTACACAGTTACATGTGAGCGCTCCAAGAGCATGGAGAGGACTGAGCAGCCACAAAGGGAATGGGTAGTGGAGGACCATGAAAGGTGTTTGAGTGATCTGGTTTTGAGGAAGATATAAGATTTGTCCAGGGAGATTAGTTGCACCTGGCTATTCCATTTAATAATAAGATGATGTGTAAAGACATGGCGTGATGACATGTCTAGGGAACAGAACTGAAAACAGTTTTGTTTGGGGAACACCCAATGTATATGAGGCTGTAGAGATAGAAATCAGATCATGACAGGCCTTATAAATCATGCTAAGAAGTGTTGATAATTGTTAGGTATCAGTGTTATAGAGGTAATTATGAAAAAAGAAAACTTGTCTTTTTTCTCTAGCCTGCCACTGTAAGCCGTTGTGGCATGATTTATTTGGAACCCTCACAGTTAGGATGGGAACCACTTGTGTCTTCGTGGTTGCATTCCCTGAAAGGACCTCTACTTGAACCAGAACATCAAACTCTTCTGAAAGAACTTTTTGATTGGTTAATACCACCTTCTTTGAGCTTTCGTAAGAAAAAATGCAAGGTAATATGATTCTCTGATCCATTCAAGTTTCTTAAGTTTCTATTCAACTTAATTAATCTAAAGTCACAATGGTAGTGAATAATAAACAATTTTCTTTGTACACATTCAGTATCTACTGGAGGTTTTGTATTGCTCAAGTTACAACTGAATAACCTAGAGGTTAAATTTACTTCAGCTAAACTATTTGTTTAAAACCACAGTGTTTAAAGCGTTTAAAATCCCAAATGTTTTCTATATTTAAGAAATATTTTCAATGTGTGACTTCATAAACTCATGTATTTAGTATTTTATGGAGAAATTACATATTAGTTTCCTAAGGCTGTCATAACAAACCTGATGTTTTCAAAAAATGGAAATTTATTCTCTCACAATTTTGGAGGCCAGAAGTCTGAAATCAAGATGTTGGCAGGGCTGAGCTTCAAAGGAGAGTCTTTATGTATCTCTTCCAGACTTGGGTAGCTTCCGGAGTTTCCTGGCCTGTGGCTATGACTCTAAACTCTTCCTCCATCTTCACATGGCCTCCTCAGTCTCTCTTGTGTATGACACTTAAAAAGACTTGGAGTGTTGGATATAGTGTCCACAGGATAATCCAGAATGATCTCATTTAAAGATCCTTAATTACATCTTCAAAGACCATTTTTCAGTAAGAGCAGTTCCATAAATTCCTAGGATTAGGACATGGAACTCTCTTTTTGGGGACTACCATTTAGCTATCTTCCCCAACATGTCACATGTATATCCACACATGTGTACTTACACATAGATAAGTATGTTGATATAAAAAGAGAAAAGTAGTATTCAGTAAACTTCTAATCCTAAAATGTTATTTTAGGGGTAGAAAATATGTTACGTAAAATAAAAATCGGCCAGTTCTACCTTAGGAAGATTATATGCAGTGTCTTCATAGAGAAAATACACAAAAAAAGTTCTTTTGCAATTCTTAAGTTTTAAAGCTCTAATACTTACACATTGTAAGTTATACTAAATAGACTACATCTTTCCAGGTAATGAGTGATAGGTTTTCTTTTCACAATAATATATTTTCTATATCCAGTCAGTCTCAAAGAACTACTGATTTTTCCCACCTTGATAACATTTTTATTTATCTTTTCTCCATTCCCATTTCTCTGACCATTTTCATACCCCACCCTTCCCATTATGGTAGCCTCAGCTCTAACCTTAAGAATTTTCTACCTGAACCAATACAGTAGAGCTGCTCTGGTCCAGTCTGCATCCTGATAGTAGAGTGAATATTCTAAAACAAATCTATTCTGTTGACTCCCTCACTTAAAACCCTCCATTGGAACTGTCTTTCTCTTATACTGATATCATTAACATGGCCCATAATGCTTTTTGGAATCTGACCCTTGTCTGCTTCTCAAGCCTTGTTTTCTGTCCTTCCTCCTTTATATTCTATTTTCACATCTGACAGAATTTTCCCAATTATCTATATCCACTCATATCTCCTTTCTTTGAGTGTATGGTTGTCCTTACCTTGAACATCCTTCCCTATTTCTTTTTCCTTCCAAATTTAATTTAGCTATTGCTTCCTCTGGGAAGCCTTTCTTGACTTAATCCTCTTCCATTTCCTTGGGTCTGGGCTAATTGTTTATCCCAAGTATCTTAATAACCTCCTCCTACCCTGAGACTTCCTCTGTCATATTATTATTGCACCACAATATTTTTGTCTATTTCGTTTTTTAAAAAATATTTTTAGTTGTAGATAAACACAGTTTCTTCATTTTATTTATTTTTATGTGGAGCTGAGGATCAAACCCAGTGTCTCACACATGCTAGGCAAGTGCTCTACCACTGAGCCACAACCTCAGCCCTATCTATTTAGTTTTTGGGTTTTTTTTTTTTTTTCAGTTCTTAAAATATTTTATTTTATGCAAAATTTGTAATTATTTTTCTTTTTTTTTAAAATCTATGAAGTAATTTATATACTGTGTTCACTCTCATTACATATGAAAAGAAAACAAATTTTAAAATTATACTTTCCGATCAACTACCAAATAAAGATACACATGTCAAAAACTCTAGTAAGGAATATAAAACCTTAATAATATTTGTTGTATTAAAGTAGTGTTTATGAATTATATTTTTCCATTATTCCCAAAATTTTTATAACAATAGTACTCTTTTGGCAATCACATTGCATTTTTTTTTCTTTTTTCTTTTTTTTTTCCAGGCAGAGTATTTTAATCAGCTTTCCAGGTGATTATGGCCATTATTCAAGACTACACTAAAACCTTAAACATTTTAGTTTCTTAAAGGACAGTTACAA